>CM065816.1:25524273-26736357 GCA_033398695.1 Orobanche coerulescens
ACCATTTGTCATTCATTTCGAAAATCACAATATACATAACGAAATGTAATACATGTACTTGCCTTGAATGAAACGAAACGAAGGAAACGACGGAATAGGTTTCGGTCGAACAATCCTCCCAAATCCAATCCTAACACAATAACGGTATACACAAGTCTCAATAATGCGGAAGGTAAGAATTAATCCTAATTCTACCCGTTGGGACAATTAAATCGGACACCAAGAGTGCAAAAGGAAATGAAATCGGTCAATGGTATAACAACGGGATTTCATCCCAACCAAAAACAAGAAAACCAAGGGTCACGAGTATACTATCAATTCTAACAACAACATCGGCTAATTCGGATTAGAACACAAAATCACCACCAAACCCTCCCCAAAATCATACTAGGGTTAAAGGAATTCTTACCTCTTGAAGAATCAAGCACTCAAATCCGAAAACCACGTGTTAGATCCGCAATCCGAGCCACCCGACCGAAAAGAGAGAAAGAAATCTACACAATAAGTGGTGTATGGAGGAACTCTCCCTCTCAAGACTCTCTCTCTCTCGCACGGTTGAAGAAGGGGGAGGAAATGGGCGATTCTCGCTGAATAAGAAGCAGATAGAGCGCCGCGCCGTGTGCCGCGGCTCAGCTAAAGCGTGCGCGGCACAGAGCCAAAAATTGCCCCCAGTGGTCGGCTGACCGCTCGTTGTGCCGCGGCTCATCTGAAGTGTGCCGCGGCTCAGACTCGGCATGTGCCGCGGCACTGCCGGACTGTGCCGCGGCACGCGGTACAGTCGATTTTGGCCGGCAAGTGTCACACGGGTGTGCCGCGGCCCGGACAAGTGTGCCGCGGCACTGACTCGGCTGTGTGCCGCGGCGCACAATCCTTGTGCCGCGGCACACGGTACAGTTTGTTTAGGCAACAACTGGGCGATGTGTGTGCCGCGGCTCACAATTCTTGTGCCGCGGCCCACACCCCCCCTCGGGTCTCAAAATGACGAAAAATGATCCGGAAGGAGAATAAAAGCAACAGGGATCGATATTTGGGCAACAATAACACGAAATGGAAGTACGGAACCCAAAACGATCTGAGGTACACAACCAAAGTCGAATAAGGGACAAATTCCCTAAACTTCTAGGAAATTACAAAAACGGCCCAAACTACCGAAAAGTCACGACACAACGTCGGATTAACAATCCGAAACTCGCAACATGCTCTACATAAGCATACGAACTCATGGAAGTAAGAAAACGACGAAATCGAACGAATTTAACGAGAAACGAATACACATGCGACAGAATATAACACGAGATGAAATTACACAAAAACATTATCAAGACCCGGTCTAAACGGAAAACTCCAAGAATAAAATAAGTTCATAATTACAAAACAGTGCCAGGCAAGTTGTCCGAAACGAAAATGCACCAAAAGAAAGAAATTACCAAGGATAGAAAACGCGGATATTACAGTAAGTCCCTCTCGCCCACCATCACACCCAGCGGCCACGTCACAACGGACCTCCTCTGGTCCCTGGAGTTTCTCTTGTGGAGACCCATCTCACCGCATGGCATAGTGCCCAAAGCAGCAACCCCACACCCTCATGTCCAGCGACCCACATTTTTCTAATTTGATGTATCACCCGTCTATGACACATATGGGGATAACCAACAACCAGAAGCTCATTTAGAGGGAGATGTGGGAGACTTGTTGGTTTTTCGTCGTAATTGTTTGGCGCCACGTTCAGTGGATATGGTACAGCATAATGCTTTATTTACCTCTACATGTACAATTTTGGGTAAAGTTTGCAGGTTTATTATTGACTCTGGTGCATGTGAAAATATTATTTCTTTAGATGTTGTTACTAAATTGAATTTGCCTACGGAATCTCATACTGCTCCATATGATTTATTGTGGATTGAGCGTGGTAATTGTGTGTCGGTATCTAAACGTGTTTTGGTGACGTTTTCGATTAGTAGTCTTTATGTAGACACTGTGTGGTGTGATGTTGTTCCCATGGACGCATGTCATTTGTTGCTGGGCCGTCCATGGTAGTTTGATAGACAGGTGCTTCATGATGGCTATAAAAATACTTATAGCTTTATATTTGACGAAACTCGTGTTGTCTTGTATCCGTCGGTGCCACGTTCACTACCTCTACCATCACCACCTCAGGTGTTATTTCTCAATTATAAGGCATTTCTGGATGAACTTGAAGATAGTTCTCCTGTATTACTTCTAGTGGCTTGAGCTTCTAATTCTGTTATATCTACTCTTGCTGCTATGACATCTCTTTTTTCTGAGTTCAGTGATATCTTTCCTACCGAGGCCCCTAGGGTTTGCCACCTTTATGTGAGATACAGCATCAGATAGACCTTATTCCGGGTGCACCTTTACCCAACAGGCCTCATTACCGCATGAGTCCGTATGAACATGAAGAGCTTCGGCGTCAGGTCGAAGAGTTGATTCGTAGAGGCCACTTAAGAGAGAGCCTTAGCCCGTGTGCAGTCCCAGCTTTCTTAACCCCAAAAAAGACGGCTCTTGGCGCATGTGTGTTGATACCGGGCCATTAACAAAATCACTGTTTGCTATCGGTTTCCCATTCCTCGCTTTGGTGATCTCCTGGATCAGTTGAGTGGTGATACCATATTTAGCAAGTTTGATCTCCGGAGCGGGTATAAACAGATTCGTATTCGACCGGGTGATGAGTGGAAAAACGACTTTTAAGACTCGGGAGGGACTTTTTGAATGGTTGGTGATGCCATTCGGACTCTACAATGCTCCAAGCACATTTATGCGGGTCATGAACCAATCCTTATGCAGTCTTATCAGTGTAACACCCCCAAACCAATTGGGAATATTACAGCGCCGTAGACCCTCTCCGTGAGGATCTACTAGGCTGAAAACGGAAAATACAATGCAAAGATACATGCCAACATGGCTAATAACGACTCACTAGACCGATTTGGTCTTTTCCACAACACACGCATCAAATATACATAACTCTTTCTCAAAATTCAGACCCACGCAGCGGTTGGAATACATCAACATTCCCTTAGAACGAGAGAATAACACAACGGAGAGACAAACAATAAAACTCTACCGAAATACTCAACGACTGGTCTTCATGTGATTAGTATCGTCGTCTTCCATCATCCTTCGTACCGATTCTGTGATTCGCTCCCCATCAACCTGCAAGTACCTGGACGCAATACAGACATCCACCCCCCGAATACTCGGGGGTTAGCGAAACTCCACTATTTTGCTAGTGCAATTATAAAATACAAATACAAGCCATACATATCATACTCCAATACATAATAATCGTGAACGTACTTCCCGAGATAAATCATTTGATCAAAACGGTTCAGTCGAAAGATAGGGGTAAACCCGGTATACATCTTGTAAAACATTTTACGATCTCGGGAGTTTTGAAAACATTTGGGATTTAAGAATTCTCAAGCCTTTCAAAACCATTTAGGGACACAGCCCAAAATCACTTCCCCAAAATACAATTATGATAGTAACGCACACGGTCCACGACCCAATCATACCATTCCGGTAACAAAGCACGGGGTCCAAGACCCGATCATATCATAACAACATGTTTCCACAGACGATTCGCGTCCCGTGCTAGCAAGCCACGGACCTCAGATGCTCCCGTAGAACATACCCGAGTGAATAACCCACAGGGAAATCCATACCAAAGCACATGTCACCGTAACAACAGTCACGTGACCACAAGCACAGATACGTTCATAACCAAATCACAACCATAAATTATCCCGGCATCGCGCTAACAAGCCACGAACCTCGGAGTCCCCGCAAGACATACCCGATGGATAACCCCACATGTTATCCTGGCATCGCGCTAACAAGCCACGAACCTCGAAGTCCCCGCAAGACATACCCGATTGGATAACCCTACGGTCACGCCCGACCCATACTAGCAAGTATGGATCCCGGAGATTCAACGATCCTACCCGGAGGCACATCACATACAACAAGCACACAACAATAATCAACTATCAAGCCGAGCAACATTAAGCATCACAACCTCCTTTCAAAGGAATAACAATTAATATCACAACATGTCACATTCTCACCGAACATGTACACGTATCGCCACACCATCCTCGGCAAGTCATCACGGTCTATTATATTCACGAAGTATGGTTATAACATCTATCAACATACGAAACTAACACACATATTCCGAAAACACAATTATTCATGAACATACGAGTTATCTTTGAAAGACAACATTTATCGAGAGCATACCGATCTTTTTTAACATTCATTAACCATTCGGATTTCGCATAAAATCATTCACCAACAATTACGCCTACGAAACACGAAACGTATGGGCAAGATACTTGGCTTGAAACTACGAGCAACCGGACAACGAACGGATGAGGTTGAGCAGCCCTCGAACATCCAAAAACGACCAAGAATCAATAACACAAATCGGAACCCGAAACGATCCTAAAAACAACAAGGATCTAAGGGTTTCTCAAGAAATCAAGAACTATGTTCCGAGTGATATAAAATCATGAATGAGTTCAAAAATCCGAAGCTCAAGACCAAAACAACAAGAATACACCATCAATTCATCATCCTCGAATTAAATCGAAGAACCAAGGGGAAACCCCCAAAATTCAAGAACTATGGTTCTAAGAAGAGATTACCTTGATTTGAACCAAGAAGATGATTAGATGTTGTTAAACACCTACAAATCCGCTCCAAGATGAAGCTTGATGAAGAAGATCGCTCAAAATCGCCTATAGAGCTCACTCCCGTCGGAAAGGATGAAGAAGGGAGAGAAATGACGAATTAACGCTGTTGTCCAGTATTTATACTGGACAGTTATTAACGTGCGCTAAACACCCTACATTAGCGCGCACTAACGGGGTCAATGCCCCATAAAATACCGCCTATAACACAGTTAGCGTGCGATAGCCAATAAGCGTAGCGTGCGCTAACGGGTCACGAAACCATTCCAGTAGCCCATGGACAGATCTGCACATACCAGGTAGCGTGCGCTAGAAAGAACGATTAGCGTGCGCTAAGCAGTCGATAGCGTGCGCTAGCTACCAACCTTAGCGTGCACTAACGAGACTCCAGTCCCAGTCCAGTAGCTCCTGGACTGCCACTGGACTTCCAGTTAGCGTGCACATCCGGTAGCATGCGCTAACCATAACATAGTAGCGTGCACTATGACACAAGCATTAGCATGCGCTACACCACAAAAACCCAAAAACTCGCATAGTGATCCGAAATGCCTCCAAAGATATGTCCCAATAAGGCACACCCAAAACATGGCACAAAATTCCAACGATGAGAACAATACCAATCCGGTAAAACCCAGAAAACTCGACGAATCCGGAACAAGGATCTCAGGTATTACATTCTACCCCTCTTAAAAGAAGTTTCGTCCCCGAAACATAAAACATAAAACGATCGACGCAAAACAATCTCAGATAACGCACGCTGTCCGTTGCCAACGACTTGCAACGAATCACATGTGGCACGTGGCTGCTGACATCCACATCGCCATTTCATAATGATAACAAAACACACAAACAAAAATCAGTATGGTTGAAGAACCCAAACAGTACATCAATCGTGTAATATCCGTGTTTTCTATTTTCGGTAATTTCTATTTTCGGTATATATTCGTTTCGGACAACCCTCTTGGCACCGTTTTGGAATTCTGAATCTATTTAGTTTTTGGAGTTTCTTCGTTGGGATGAGTCTCGATGATGTTTTTGCGTAATTTCATCTTGAGTTATATTTTATCGCATGTGTATTCGACTCTCGTTAAACTCGTTCGATTTCGTCATTTTCCTATTTCCATGAGTTCGTAGGGTTGAGTAGAGCATGTTGTGAGTTTCGGATTGCTAATCCGACGTTGTATCGTGATTTTCGGATGTTTGGACCATTTTTGTAATTTCCTATAAGTTTAGGGAATTTGTTCCTTGTTCGATTTTGGTTGTGTACCTCGGATCGTTTTGGGGTTTCCGTACTTCCATTTCGTGTTATTGTTGCCCAAATATCGATTCCTATTGCTTTTATTCTCTTCCCGGATCATTTTTCATCATTTTGGGACCCAAGGGGGGGTGTGGGCCGCGGCACAAGGATTGTGCGCCGCGGCACACCCATTGTCCAGTTTCTGGCCAAGCAGTCTGTACCGTGTGTCGCGGCACATGCCGGCAGAGCCGCGGCACACTCGTCCGGGCCGCGGCACACTCGTGTTGCACTTATCGGCCAAACCTTCTGTACCGTGTGCCGCGGCACATGCCGACGGGGCCGCGGCACAATGCCGAGTCACTGCCGCGGCACACTTCGGTTGGGCCGCGGCACACAGAGCGGTCTGCCGATCACTGGGCGCAATTTTGGCCCTGTGCCGCGGCACACTTATGCTGGGCCGCGGCACACTATGCAGTCAGCGCTATAACTGTGTTTTTTTTTCCAGCGAGATTCACTCATTTTCCTCCTCTTCTTCAACCGTACGAGAGAGGGGGCTTGAGAGGGAGATTTTCCTTCATCTATCAATTGATTGTGTGACTTTCTTCATCTCCTTTCGATCGTGAAGCTCGGATTGTGGATCTAACACGTGTTCTTCGGATCAAAGGGCTTGAATCTTCAAGAGGTAAGATCTCTTATACCCTAGTATGAATTTGGGGAGGGTTTGGTGGTGATCTTGTCTTTTAATCCGATTTAACCGATGTTGTTGTTAGATTTCGATGGTATACTCGTGACCCTTGGTTCCCTTGATTTTGGATGGGATGAAATCCCGTTATTACACCGTTGATCGATTTCAATTCCCTATGCACTCTTGATGTTCGATGAATTGCCCCAACGGGTAGAATTAGGATTAATTCTTACCCTTCCGCATTATTGAGACTTGTTGTATACCGTTATTGTGTTAGGAACGGATTTGGGAGGATTGTTCGGACCAAAACCTATTCTTTCGTCGTTTCCTTCGTTTCATCTTATTCAAGGCAAGTACATGCATTACATTTCGTTATGTATGTTGTGATTTTCGAAATGAATGATGAATTGTGATTTTCGGGTGCGTGAGTTGCGTTCCTTCCACCCGGAGTGTCCGACGGGATGTCTGGGGGTCGATACTAAGGGGTACGGCCGCGGAAGTGAACTTGGGTGCGTGTGTGATTGAACTTCCACCCGGAGTGTCCGACGGGATGTCTGGGGGTCGATACTAAGGGGTACGGCCGCGGAAGTGGTATCCCACCCGGAGCGTTCGACGGGATGTCTGGGGGTCGATACTAAGGGGTACGGCCATGGGATACCAGTAGTGATTTTGTGATATCGAAATGATCGAAACTGAGTTGTATGCCAATGTAGTATTCCGGAATATTTATGGCAAATGATTTCTGAATGAGGTGATTGTGTAAAATTCGTATTCGTATGTAATGTTATGTAATTGTGTACTTGCACTAGCTATTCGAATGTTAACCCCTTAAATGGGGGAAATGCGTCTTATGCATTTCAGGTACCGGGAGAGCTGAGGAGCAGGCACGGGACATGCACCCAAAGGATGGGCTGGCTTGATGATGTGGCTCGAGTCTGTATTTCTATGTTTTGTCATTTCATTTGTCGAGTACTGGAGTTAGACTGTTTACTTTTAAACTTGGTTTAAGTCCCCTGCGTGGGCAATGAATTGAAATTTATCTTATGTTCATGTACTCCGTTAAAATGTTTTGGCCGAGACCACGGCCTTACTTACTTTTTGAGTGCATCATTTGGGATTACATTGTGGTTTATGTGTCATGTGTTAGCCTGGTAGACCTCACGAGGGTTCTACGGCGTGTAATATCCCATTTGTGAATTGGGGTGTTACAAATCGAAACACGAGTTAATCGCTGAACAAATACGAAATTCCACAACACGAGGATTGGAAGATTGAAAATGAAGTTAATTTCCCGAACTTAAGGAAATTACGAAGGAATCTGAACGCTCAAAAATCACGATACAAGACCAACAAGACTGGACAACAAGCGAGCGAACCACAAAGATCGAGACACATCGATCGAACAATCATATTCGAATCACGACGGACGACAAAATCAAATAACCATCCCAAAGTCCACACCTCGACTCGAGACAATAGATGGTCTGGTAAAAATGACAAGATATGCATTAACATACGACTCATAGGAATGGAGTCGAATTCAGGAAAAGTCGCAAAGACAACGAATTTCTCCAAAACAGTACCACAACTTGTCCAACAATGAAAAGTGAAGAATAGAACGAGTTCAGAAAATATCAACGAGCACAAACGAGTCGACAAGACTGGAAATACAGAAATTCAACAATCCGATTCACTTCTAATGAAAGAAGTTTATCTCCGAAATTCGAAACAACAACGCGAGGGAAATAACATAACATACAACTGATAGACTACGCCACTCAGGGACTCCTCGGAGTCGATTCTGATATCAGTGCTCAAGTCCGCGTCTCGGAAGGCTCGGTGCCCAACTCGCAAAACTGGACCCGGTGTCCCTCGAGCCCGCACTTGTAACACGTTACTGGCGGAGAAGGACAATGTGCACGAACATGCCCCGACACATTGCAGTTAAAACACCTCCTGGATTTACCGGGAGTCAAAGCAGATGACTTGGAACTCTCAGTCCCACGCATCGAGCGACGGAGCTTCACAGCGGAAAGACTACGACATTGTAAACTAGAAACACCAACTCCTGCACTGTCCATAAGGTCATCGGACTTCCTCTGCTTCTTCGAATCGGGCACACGCTCCGACAATAACGAGGCTAGTTCCCGGGCTAAGGCTCGATCTTGATAGTCCCTCAACGAAGTGCAAGTGAGTCCCGATATATACACGTGAATCTCTGGCTTCATCCGTCTATCAAAGTGAAAGATCTTCTCTTCCTCGGTTCTTACCCAATCTCGCATATAACTGAGTTGTTTGCTGTAGTCGATGATAGCCTGTGACACTGAAATATCTTGCGGTTCTGCCAAATAAAATTCACGAATCCTCTGCTCTCTAATCGGTTTCGGACAGAACTCAACTTCCATAAATGCCTGGAACTCCGCCCACGTGACATTACGATCACGAGGTTTAACAGCTTCCCACCAATTAGCAGCATCTTTGTCAAGAAGGTACTGAGCGACAGGCACCTTACGCTCTTCGGGACAATCGACAGCCTCGAATATCTTTCCCAACTGGAAAATCTAACCATCCCAGCCCAACGCATCCGCAGCACCGGCGAATCGAGGGGGATTCATACGAACTACCTCGCGAAGCCATTGATTTATGCCGACGTTCTGATTCGCGTCAATGCTATGTTGAACCGCCTGGGTCAACCGAGTCATCTGAGTCGCTACTTGTTGCAATATAGTAGCAACACCCAAGCCAATATCGTTCCCGACAATATTCTCTCGATCACGCATCTGATCCCCGTGGCCATCAATACCACAGTTACGACCACGACCTCTGCCCCTCGGCATATTAACAAGCAACAACCTAACGCAACGAAAATCACATAATCACACACAACAACTATTACAACACACGTGGAATCCACTCACAGATGATCGACTGCAAAAGTTAGGCCCGACGACAAAAATGCAGTCCCCAAACTTTTGCTAAACTAGAAAGCGTGTTCCACAACAAAAGATGACGTGTGCTAGCTGTGCAAGTTTGGTAACACATTCATAATCACCCATCAACGCTATTAGACTGGAGATTACAAATAAACAACAACGTATAAATCCGAAGACTAACATTTCACATCATTATCACATTACACAGATAACCATCAGAAGTTAAATAACATTCCAGACCGAGTCTCCACCTCTCGGTCAAGAGAACTATCTCGACGAGTGCCTACTGAACGACTCAGCGTTCACACCACCACTTTAATCACAACTCTGAGCATTATAGCCAAAACAATAACATCCTCACTACATACCTTTTAACGTGCAACCGAAAAATTGAAAGCGAAGTCACGTCTCAAGTAAATTTTTGATAGACCTCATTTGAGTATTTAAAAATCAAATTTTGAAAATTTGCAATGCAAGATGAAAATAAAATAGAATATATGTAGTTTGAATTCTCAAAATTTTCGGCCTCGAGGTCATCATACGAAAATCAAATCTTTTCCTCTCTTGGAGGATGTTTAAAAATGAAAATTTATGTGACTCCCCAAAACATTGAAAGCTTTAAAATATCACATTGATGAACTTTACTTGCGTAACCACACCAAAGTCATTACTCCTGTAAAAACGATTTATACAAATATATATATGCATATACACCGGCACCACTCTTCATTCTAGCACAATACGAGAATCAGAAAAGCATAGGTCACGTATTCACAATTCACATTTAAACACCACTTCACAACATAGGATCACACAAGCTCCTGTAACACGAGACACAACAATATAGTGGGGAGACTTACATCCACAGATCGCACGAAGATGATGGCTGCACCTTGATACTAATCACGACCGACCTCCAGACGACGCATCGCGACACGACTCAGTCAGATAAAATCTGACAAGACAAGACAAGACCCGACAACACACAACTCGACCCGACAGCCTAGGTTTCCACGACCTAAGCTCCGATACCATATTCTGTAACACCCCCAAACCAATTAGGAATATTACAGCGCCGTAGACCCTCTCCGTGAGGATCTACCAAGCTGAAAGCGGAAAACACAATGCAAAGATACATGCCAACATGGCTAATAACGACTCACTAGACCGATTTAGTCTTTTCCACAACACACACATCAAATATACATAACTCTTTCTCAAAATTCATACCCACGCAGGGGTTGGAATACATCAACATTCCCTTAGAACGAGATAATAACACAACGGAGAGACAAACAACAAAACTCTACCGAAATACTCAACGACCGGTCTTTATGTGATTAGTATCGTCGTCTTCCATCATCCTTCGTACCGATTCTGTGATTCGCTCCCCAGCAACCTGCAAGTACCTGGACGCAATACAGACATCCACCCCACGAATACTCGGGGGTTAGCAAAACTCCACTATTTTGCTAGTGCAAGTATAAAATACAAATACAAGCCATACATATCATACTCTAATACATAATAATCGTGAACGTACTTCCCGAGATAAATCACTTGATCAAAATGGTTCAGTCGAAAGATAGGGGTAAACCCGGTATACATCTTGTAAAACATTTTACGATCTCGGGAGTTTTGAAAACATTTGGGATTTAAGAATTCTCAAGCCTTTCAAAACAATTTAGGGACACAGCCCAAAAATCACTATCCTAAAATACAATTATGATAGTAACGCACACGGTCCACGACCCAATCATACCATTCCGGTAACAAAGCACGGGGTCCAAGACCCGATCATATCATAACAACATGTTTCCATAGATTATTCGCGTCCCGTGCTAGCAAGCCACGGACCTCAGATGCTCCCGTAGAACATACCCGAGTGAATAACCCACAGGGAAACCCATACCAAAGCACATGTCACCGTAACAACAGTCACGTGACCACAAGCACATATACGTTCATAACCAAATCACAACCATAAGTTATCCCGGCACCGCGCTAACAAGCCACGAACCTCGGAGTCCCCGCAAGACATACTCGATGGATAACCCCACATGTTATCACAGCATCGCGCTAACAAGCCATGAACCTCGGACTCCCCGCAAGACATACCCGATTGGATAACCCTACGGTCACGCCCGACACATACTAGCAAGTATGGATCCCGGAGATTCAACGATACTACCCGGAGGCACATCACATACAACAAGCACACAACAATAATCAACTATCAAGCCGAGCAACATTAAGCAGCACAACCTCCTTTCAAAGGAATAACAATTAATATCACAACATGTCACATTCTCACCGAACATGTACACGTATCGCCACACCATCCTCGGCAAGTCATCACGGTCTATTATATTCACGAAGTATGGTTATAACATCTATCAACATACGAAACTAACACACATATTTTGAAAACACATTTATTCACGAACATACGAGTTATATTTGAAAGACAACATTTATCGAGAGCATACCAATCTTTTTTAACGTTCATTAACCATTCAAATTTCGCATAAAATCATTCACCAACAATTACGCCTGCGAAACACGAAACGTATGGGCAAGATACTTGCCTCGAAACTACGAGCAACCGGACAACGAACGGATGAGGTTGAGCAGCCCTCGAACATCCAAAAATGACCAAGAATCCGGAAACCCTATGAATACTACGAAAATAACATCACCACGAATCAATAAAATAAATCGGAACCCGAAACGATCCTAAAAACAACAAGGATCTAAGGGTTTCACAAGAAAATCAAGAACTATGTTCCGAGTGATATAAAATCATGAATGAGTTCAAAAATCTGAAGATCAAGACCAAAACAACAAGAATACACCATCGATTCATCATCCACGGATTAAATCGAAGAACTAAGGAGAAACCCCCAAAATTCAAGAACTAGGGTTCTAAGAAGAGATTACCTTGATTTGGACCAAGAAGATGATTAGATGTTGTTAAACACCTACAAATCCGCTCCAAGATGAAGCTTGATGAAGAAGATCTCTCAAAATCGCCTCTGGATCTCACTCCCATCGGAAAGGATGAAGAAGGGAGAGAAATGACGAATTAACGCTGTTGTCCAGTATTTATACTGGACAGTTATTAGCGTGCGCTAAACACCTGCATTAGCGCGCGCTAACGGGGTCAACGCCCTAGAAAATACTGCCTATAACACAGTTAGCATGCGCTAGCCAATAAGCGTAGCGTGCGCTAAGGGTCACGAAACCAGTCCAGTAGCCCCTGGACAAATCTGCACCTACCAGGTAGCGTGCGCTAGAAAGAACGATTAGCGTGCGCTAAGCAGTCGATAGCGTGCGTTAGCTACCAGCCTTAGCGTGCGCTAACGAGAATCCAGTCCCAGTCAAGTAGCTCCTGGATTTCCGCTGGACTGCCAGTTAGCGTGCGCTACACATCCGGTAGCGTGCGTTAACCACAACAGAGTAGCGTGCGCTATGCCACAAGCATTAGCGTGCGCTACACCATAAAAACCCCAAAACTCGCATAGTGATCCGAAACGCCTCCAAACACATGTCCCAATAAGGCACACCCAAAACATGGCACAAAATTCCAACGATGAGGACAATACCAATCCGGTAAAACCCAGAAAACTCGATGAATCCGGAACAAAGATCTCGGGTATTACAATCAGTATGTGTGTAGTTGTTTATTTTGATGATATTCTTGTCTATAGTCAGTCACTTGATGAGCATCTTACACACCTACGATTTGTATTCATGATTCTTCGCGAGGAGCAGTTTTTGCTGTTCCCCAGAAATGCACTTTTCTTGTAGATAGAATTCTGTTTTGGGCTATGTTATTTCCACGGAGGGTATCAGTGTGATTCTTCTAAGATTGAGGCTATTCAGTCTTGGCCTATCCTACCTCGTTCACGGCAGCACGCAACTTTCGTGGGTTAGCCTTTTTGTACCATCGCTTCATTCGTAATTTCAGTTTTATTACGGCTCCCATAACAGATTGCATGCATGGTAAGCAATTTCTTTGGACTCCGGAGGCCACAACTGCTTTCGCTTTAGTTAAGGAGAAATTAACTCAGGCTCCTTTATTGATACTTCCGGACTTCTCTGCTCCATTTGAGTTGACTTGTGATGCCTCTAAAGTGGGCATTGGAGCTGCGTTAAGTCAACAAAACCGTCATATTGCTTTTTTCAGTGAGAAGCTGCATGGTCCTAAAGCTCGTTACAGTGCTTATGACATCGAGTTCTATGCTGTGGTCTCGGCGGTTCGTCACTGGCGCCATTATTTATATCAACAGGAATTCATTCTCTATACTGACCATGATGCTTTGAAGCATCTAAATTCTCAAGACTCTGTCTCATCTTGACATGCTTCATGGGCGGCTTTTCTTCAATAATCCACCTTCACACTTCGACAAGAGTATGGGGCGTCGAATAAGGTGGATAATGCCTTAAGTCGGCATCATCTTTTACTTACTGAGATGCGGTCTGTTGTTCCTGGTTTTGATGTTCTCCCAGATTCTTATCCTCTTGATCCGTTCTTTGGTCCTATTGTCACCCAGTTGACATCGGGTACTTCTTCGGAATATGCTATCATTGATGGATTTCTATTTTGGGGTATCTGTTTGTGTATTCTTCAGGTCAGCATGCGTCTGCTTATTATTTATGAATTACATGGAGTTAGCCATGTGGGGAGAGATCGTACCATTTCTCTGATTCAGCGCCGTTTCTTTTGGCCCACTTTGAGGCGTGATGCATCCCGATTTTTGAGCAGTGTCGCATTTGCCAGGTATCAAATGGTATGTCCACTAACGCTGGTCTTTATCTCCCTCTCCCTGTACCTTCCCGACCATGGGATGCTATTTCTATGGACTTCGTGGTGTGGGCTATCCTCACTAAAGACCGCTATCCGGCACACGAGTATAATAAGCTTTCGGCTCGAAAAGTTGGTCCCTTTGAAATTGTGCAAAAAATAAATCAAATGCTTACAGGTTAAAGTTGCCAAGCCATATTCGCACGTCAGATGTCTTCAACATCAAGCATTTAATTCCTTTTACATGTGATAATTCTTCTGGGGACGAGACCGGTACAGATTCGAGGGCGAATCGCTCTTCACTTGGGAAGGATGATGGGGACGAGACCGCGTTGATGTTCCTGAAAAAATACGACCGTGTTCGATCTATTTAAACATTATATTTATATTTATTGGTTTATCTTGTTGGGATTTTAATAATTAAGGCTTTGGGCCTTAGGATATTATATACACTTTGTGCTCCATTGGTTGTAGGGCGATTTTCTTTTGGGATATTTTGATTATTTGGAATTCCCCTTGAGATTTTACCTAGTGGACGTAGTACCAGGGTAATTCTTTTTTTCCATTGTTGTGTATTGGATTAGTACGCTTCTGCTACGTCACACAAACATTACACTCCAAAAATACAATCAATATTATTTATTGAAATTGTGTTGAAAATTCGCACGAACAAATTTGGGTGACGTATAGAGTATTATCAAAATACAAAAGGTTTTTCCAGTGAAGTTATTACACAAAAATTCAAATGACTCAAGGTGCAGTACTTCAAATACTCCGATAAATTTCACCAAAAAGCTTGCTAAGAAATATCTAACAATTCAACAAATTTCATGTCAGTTATACCAGAAATGCTTCCATATCTGTATATTGCTAAATACTTCTTTGTAAAAATATTATTCATTCGAGTGATTTCTAATTTCTCATTGTTGTAAATTGATATTTTCAATTATTTTTTATTTATCTCTCTAAAAACAACTACAAATAACTCGTGAGATTGAAAATTGAATTTTAAGGTATATTCCAACGTACGAAAGAGAATTGCTCTTGACTCTTGTTTATACTTCTCAGGAGATGAAAAAATTTACAAAATTTCATTATATGAGCATGCTTATGAATTCACAAACAATTTAATTTGATGAAGTTAATTTTCCACTATCCGTTGGTCAAGTGATAGGGATTGTTTTTTCTCTCCAAAATTTTCAAGTGATTCACATTTATGAAATTTAATTTATTTTATACTATTTTTATGCTTCTTAGAAACTATTGTAAGCCAATTTGTATTTTTATCTCTACATTTTGTAATATATATCCAATAATGTAATTTTTCTAATTCTTTTTTTGTTCAAGTTAGTCAAGAAAATATCTACCTTGATCGCCAATTATTGGATAACTTTTTTTGTATAAACTTAGATATAATGAATTTGTTAAAAAAATCAGATTTACATTTTTCTTGACTGACATATGAATTCGACTCAAATCATACTTGTAAAGAAAATAAAAACTACATTATTAATGGTTCTAAAAACCTGAAGCTGATGATTTTGTGCCTAAGCTCTTTGACCAGACGCTCCATAGTCTAAATCAGTCTCTCCTCAAAGGTGATATCGAGCCCCACCACAATCTCCAAAATCGATAACGTAGCTAGGATCCTGTACGTATTTCCTCAACTGTGAGACATAAAATATGTTATGCACATGACTCAAAGACGGCGGCAAACCCAATCGATACGCAAGATCTCCATCATTTTGATGCAACCTTATTTTCTTTTAATTTCTTCACTTTTAGACTTTTCCTGCATTTATCAAATAATTATCCATTTTTTCTCACATCGTATTTCCACACATCAGTTCCCTTGCAACAGGTTTTGTTGACCACAATAATACCAAACTGACCCTAAAACATCCAAATCCACACTATGGAGTATTTTGTCGGAGTGTAAAGACATATTAAATTATAAACTAAGCTATTACATAGATGGTTGAGGTGTTAAGGTCCTGGTTTTATAACAAGCTCATTTGAATCCAACTATTAAGCAAAATGTTATTTGCAACCCAATGGGGTAGGTTCCAATATCCAACTTTTAACCTATGTTTCATATTTATATTTGCCTTGATTTTTCGAAAATCGAGTAACTCAATCAACCAAATATGTTAATATGGGCCGGAGCTTGTAATATCCGCAATTTTCGATTTTCGATAAATTTCTTTTTTCGATCGGAGTCCGTTTTGACGGCTTGCTCATGACCGTTTCGTCATTCTGAGAATGATTAATTCTACACTTTTTGTCATCCGAGTTCGTTTCGGTGTTGTTTTGTTGAGTTTCGTGCTTTTTAGCGACTTTTCCGCACTTGAGTTCGATTCTTGCGAATCTCATCAGCTATTGTTTGAGTTTCCATAAGTCCGTTTAACTTCGTTAGACGTGTTGTGAACTTCGGTTTTGTTATTCGATCACGTATCGTGATTTCCGGGCGTTTTGGGCCATTTTGTAATTTCTTGAAAGTTACGGGTATCCGTATCTGGAATTGTTGTCTCGACCCGTTTCTTGGTCGCGTATGACTAATTATGGTATTATGTTTTCATTCCGGGTCGTTTATGTTGTCCGCTAACTTTTCTTCGTGTTCGTTCCGTGCGTTTTCGGAAATCGGGTCGTCGAGCCCTGGCGGTTGCGGGACTGGTCGGACGGTTGCGGGACTGGCCGGACGATTGCTGGGCACCGGCCGGACGGGTGCGCGAGGACAGCGTAAGCGCCTTCTGGCCGGAAGGCTGCGCGCGCTAACCGGCAGGTGTAGCGCACGCTATCGGGTGGCCTAGCGTACGCTATCGGGCCTGGGCAGAGGGTTTCTGAGGTTCTGGACTCGGTCAGGATCGGCAGGTAGCGCACGCTACTGTCGGTCGTAGCGCACGCTAACCGGCAGGGGTAGCGCACGCTGCCGGCCGACTAGCGTACGTTACCTGGGTAAGTTTGTTAGTCCAGTGGCTACTGGGCAGGTCGGCTAGCGCGCGCAGGCTTCCGGCCGTAGCGCACACTAGCGGGAGTCAGGTCGACAGGTTTGGTCGGCAGGGTTGGTCGGTGATGCCGGGTCGTGTGGGCCCTGGCCGAGGGTACTCGGTCGATACCGGCCGATAGCGCACGCTAGTCCGGGAAGGCTAGCGCACGCTAGTCTGGCCCAGTATAAATGTGGCTGAGCAGTCACATTTCACTTCGTTTTTCACTTCCTTCTCCGTCCGCGAGTGGCGATTCATGGGTCACGAAGCCATGTTGTTTAACAACAAATCCATGAAGTTCTTGAGTTCATAACATCAATCAATCGTCCGTTATCATCCTTTGATCCAGCGAATCAAGGTAATCTTCCTTAGAACCCTAATTTCGTGAATTTGGGAATTTTTGCATTTTCGTTTCGTTCCGTGTTGTTGATTAATTCATGATGGGTATGATTAATCTTGGTAGTATTCTCGTGTTTAACATCATTTAATCCATTGTTCTTCGTCGAATCGAAGTATATTTCTTGATTTCCTTCGAATTGACTTTTCGGGGGATTTGTCCCCGATCTCGTTTTTCATCCGTTTTCGATGGATCGATTATGGTTAAATGATGTTGTTAAACATATTCTATGGATTGTATATCCATATTTCAACTTGGAATTCCGTTTTCGTGATTTGACGGAACGAATCGTGTTCTTGGCCATTTTGGGGGAAATCCGTGAACTTTCGTCATTCGTTCTTTGAATTCAACGGCTTTGAGTCGTGTTATGGAATTCATTTCATTGTTATTATTTGTCCTTCGTAGTTTGTGAACGTGAGTTGGCGTTCGGTGGAGTCGGCGGGTTCGTAGTCAGTTCGGGCCAACCTACTCCGGTCGATTCTCCGCGTTGTTCTTATTCGAGGCAAGTACCTTGCCCATACTTTTCTTATTTTATGGATATGATGATCGGTGATCGTCTTGGTGTGTTTGTTTGGTTGTTTGAAATGAAGTTTCAAAAGATTTCGGTTTGGCCTCGTTAAAGGCTTTCTTTCAAATGGCGTGTGTGTTTTGTGAATGGTGTGTTTTGGGGATTGATTATGATTTGGTTATTTTGAACGTTGAAGAATTTGATGATAATACTCCTATTATTTAAAGTTATGGAATCGTGTATTCCGTATTTAATCTTGTTGTGGTGTTTTGAAGAGTTTGACAATGGTGTCGAGTTAATGGCCATCTCTAGTGAGTATTCTTAATGAACTTACATTCTTAGCATATTAGTATTGCATGAGTAACGTGTGTGTGTATGCTCACTACGGGTTAGATCCGACGGGGTCTCGGTAGGGGTCAACGGAGGTGTGGATCGACGAGCTTTGCTTTTAACCACTACGGGTTAGATCCGACGGGGTCTCGGTAGGGGTCCACGGAGGTGTGGATCGACGGTTAATTGTGGTGCATTTTGCAAACGTGATTTGATTATGGCATTTTCGGAAATGAGTGTTTTTGAACGGTTTTCATTTGCATGCATTGACTAAGTGTGTAAGAGGTAAGTTGTTCGTTTGGCTTACTTTTCTAGGATGGCACTAGAGTATTTTGTCGTTTGTTTTAAATCCTTTATTTGTGGATTTTGATGTTGGGAGACGAACCTTGTGGTCATTCTTGTGTACTGTGAGTTGATGAGATTTGGGGGTAAAATCCCAATGGTTTTGTAAAAGTCATTTTACGGATTTGGGGCTAAAATCCCAACGGTTTGGTAAATGTCATTTTTCGGAAAGTAAACCTTTGGGGCGGTGACCCCTTTTGTCTTTGGATTTTGAAAAGTAGGATTTGATAATCCTAAATTGTTTTCTATTAAAACTCCCGATGGTATTTCAAATCATTTTGTAAATTGTTTCCCTTGATGTTTTGATCTTGAAATTTGGGAAGTCTTTACTCAAACTCTTGCCTCGGGAAGTGTTCATCTTGTTGTATTTGAATTTTTGAGGATTCCGAATTATTATCGTTCGTGGAATGTGAATTGTATGGCTCGTATTTGCACTTTGTTCTTGCACTAGCAAAACAGTGGAGTTTTGCTAACCCCCGAGTATTCGGGGGGTGGATGTCTGTTTTTGCATTCAGGTTTTGGAGCATAACGCAGGGTCGGCACGAAGGATGATGAAAGATGATCGATACTAATCACATGAGGACCCGTACATCGTGTGTTGGTTCAGTTGTACTATATTTTCCGCTGCTATATTGTTCCCGTTGTACGGGTGTGGTTGTATTTTGTCCCCTGCGTGGGCATGAGTTGTATTTGAGTTGTATGTATTTGTGGAAAGACCAAATCGGTCTACTGAGTCATTTTAGCCTTGAAGGCATTGTCAAGATGTTAAATGTTGTTACCAGCCTGGTAGATCCTCGAGGAGAGGGTCTACGGCGTGTAATATCCCTGAGTGGATTGGGGGTGTTACATAAATGGTATCAGAGCTTAGGTTGAGGAAACCTAGGCTGTCGGGTCAAGTCGTGTTGTTTGAGTCTTGTTTCGTCGGATTTTATCTGACTGAGTCGTGTCGCGACGCGTCGTTTGAGTTTGTTGGTCGTGATTAGTATCGTGGGGCGATCATCATCTTCGTGCGACTTGTGGAAGTAAGTCTCCCTTCTTTGTGTTGTGCCTCGTGTGACACGAGCTATTTTTATGATTATTTGTTAAGTGGTGGAATCCTTATGTGAATTTTGATTTCACGATATGTATTTAGTCGACTCTCGTATTTGATTTATACGAGGAGTGTCGTCGCTTGTGATGTCTTTTTATTGTTGTTTTTGTCCGTTGTTGATAATTTTCAAATCGATTTGCACGTTTTACAAGTTCTATTGTGGGAACTTTGTGCTTATACGCGTTCGACTTATTCACTAGCCAGTGCGAGAGGGTCTTTAGAGGCCTCGAATGGGGTCAGCGGTTTTGTTCTGAATCCTGGGCGGTCTTCGACTGTGGTATTTTATCGTTTATTTTCGTTTAAAGACATGTATTGTCTTGATTCTAAACTTTTGATGTGTGTACTAGGAGTTGTTTTAATGAACGTCGATATGTGTGAGTTTTGGGCATTCTGGCCTATTGGATTTTTGAAAACCTTGAGTATCTTAGAAAAATTAATTTCGAGACATACTTTTCAAATGAGTTATTTTCTTGTGGTACATCCTAGGTGCCACAATATATTTCAAAAATTTTCTACTTCGAGGACCAAAATGCTTTGAAATATTTTCAATGTTTTAGAAACATTTTTATTTAGACCCGAGGGTCGAATATTCTGAAAGTTTTCAGTAAGAGAAAGTGTCCTCATTTTTATCAAATGAGAAATGGTTCTTCAATGTCTCGATAACGATGTTTCACGTTTGTACTTTTTGAAAGGTGATACTCAAGATCAACCGGTATTCTTCAAATTATTTTCAAAATGAGGTTTTCATTTTTAAAACCTATCCATTCCCGTTTGAGGGCTGGGTATGTATGTGTGATGTTCGCGTTGTCATTTTGATACTTTCTCCCGAGTATGATCGAATTGGCGGTGTGAGCGTTGAGTCGCTTTCCACACATTGGTTGTGCTAGCCCCCTGTGAGAGGCGGAATGTTGGTATTGAATGTTGTCGCCTCGTGGCGATTTCTGCGTTGTCACGCATGTGCGAGCTGTTAGAGCTTGGTTTGGTATGACCGTGTGCATCGGTGATGGTTCCGTTATGTGTCGATTGTTTAATGTCTTGTTACCTTGCTCCCGTTTTTGTGAATTTCGTGGACGAGGTCGGAGGTAATACCCGTACTATTTTGACTTCGGTATTTTCTCTTTCTCCAGTCTATCGATTCGCTCATGTTTGTTGATACTTTATGAACTTGTTCGGTATTTCAGTTTCATTGTCCGAACGAGCTGTGATCTTGTTTTGAGTCGATCTGGTTATCGCTGTGACTTTTTCGGGTTCAGTTCGATTCTTGTGAACCTTGTTCGGGAGTGACATCATCTGGTTCTATTAGTTCTTTTATTCGAAGTGGATCGGATTTGGAACTCTTATGTTTTCGACTCTGTCGACTCATTTATGTTCGTTGACATTTCTGAGCTTGTCTTGCCCCTTGTTTTTGTTTATCGAACGAGTGTGGTATCATTTCGGAATAACTCGTTTGTCGTTGTGACTTTTCAATCGCTATTCCCTTTCCTGTGGATCTTATGGGAATGCATGTCTTGTAGTTCTCACCAGATCATCCTGGGAGTTGTTGTTTGAACTTTATTGTTCTTCGTGATTCGAACATGATTCTTCGATTTTTGTTGTCTCGATCGTTGTGGTTCGATCGTTTGATTGTTCGGTTTTTATTGATCTCGTTCCGTGATTGGTGAACATTCAGGCTCCTTCGTAATTCCCTTCAGTTCGGGAAATTAGTTTCGTTTTCGATCTTCCAGCCCTTAGGCGGTGGAATTCCGTATTTGTTCAGCGTTTGGCTCGCGTTTTGATCAATGTACCGTTGGGTTGGTCAATCATATTGATTTTCGTTCGTTGTGTTTTGTGATTGTCGGATAATTGACTTGATTGTATTATCCATTTGATGACGCTTATCACTTGTTGGTTTTATTATATCACTAACGGCGACGTTGTGTTGGTCGTCGTGGAGCGTGTTTACACGCCGTATATTCCTTTGCGTTGTTTGTAACATTTCGCCGTTGGGCGTTAGTTACGCACTCTTGTGTATCTCGTTGAGTTTTTCCTGGCGGAATATTTTTTCTCCCTACTTGTTTTAAGTTTCGGGACGAAACTTCTTTTAAGGAGGGTAGAATGTAATATCCGCAATTTTCGATTTTCGGTAAATTTCTTGTTTCGATCGGAGTCCGTTTTGACGGCTTGCTCATGACCGTTTCGTCATTCTGAGAATGATTAATTCTACACTTTTTGTCATCCGAGTTCGTTTCGGTGTTGTTTTGTTGAGTTTCGTGCTTTTTAGCGACTTTTCCGCACTTGAGTTCGATTCTTGCGAATCTCGTCCGAAACTGCTGTTTCGAGTTTCCCGCAAGTCCGTTTAACTTTGTTAGACGTGTTGTGAACTTCGGTTTTGTTATTCGATCACGTATCGTGATTTCCGGGCGTTTTGGGCCATTTTGTAATTTCTTGAAAGTTACGGGTATCCGTATCTGGAATTGTTGTCTCGACCCGTTTCTTGGTCGCGTATGACTAATTATGGTATTATGTTTTCATTCCGGGTCGTTGATGTTGTCCGCTAACTTTTCGTCGTGTTCGTTCCGTGCATTTTCGGAAATCGGGTCGTCGAGCCCTGGCGGTTGCGGGACTGGCCGGACGATTGCTGGGCACCGGCCGGACGGGTGCGGCAGGGACCGGCGTAGCGCACGCTACGGCCGGAAGGCTGCGCGCGCTAACCGGCAGGTGTAGCGCACGCTATCGGGTGGCCTAGCGTACGCCATCGCCCGGGTTACGAGGTTCTCGACTCGGCCAGATCGGCAGTAGCGCACGCCATCTGTCGGTCGAGCGCACGCTAACCGGCAGGGTAGCGCACGCCACGGCCGACTAGCGACGTTACACGGGTAAGTTTGTTAGTCCGGTGGCTATCGGGCAAGCGCCAGCGCAGCTTCCGGCCGTAGCGCACGCTAGCGGGAGTCGGTCGACAGTTTGGTCGGCAGGTTGGTCGGTGATGCCGGGTCGTGTGGGCCCCGGCCAAGGGTACTGGCCGAGCACGCCGATAGCGCACGCTAGTCCGGGAAGGCTAGCGCACGCTAGTCTGGCCCAGTATAAATGTGGCTGAGCAGTCACATTTCACTTCGTTTTTCACTTCCTTCCTTCTCCGTCCGCGAGTGGCGATTCATGGGTCACGAAGCCATGTTGTTTAACAACAAATCCATGAAGTTCTTGAGTTCATAACATCAATCAATCGTCCGTTATCATCCTTTGATCCAGCGAATCAAGGTAATCTTCCTTAGAACCCTAATTTCGTGAATTTGGGGATTTTTGCATTTTCGTCCGATTCGTTCCGTGTTGTTGATTAATTCATGATGGGTATGATTAATCTTGGTAGTATTCTCGTGTTTAACATCATTTAATCCATTGTTCTTCGTCGAATCGAAGTATATTTCTTGATTTCCTTCGAATTGACTTTTCGGGGGATTTGTCCCCGATCTCGTTTTTCATCCGTTTTCGATGGATCGATTATGGTTAAATGATGTTGTTAAACATATTCTATGGATTGTATATCCATATTTCAACTTGGAATTCCGTTTTCGTGATTTGACGGAACGAATCGTGTTCTTGGCCGTTTTGGGGGAAATCCGTGAACTTTCGTCATTCGTTCTTTGAATTCAACGGTTTTGAGTCGTGTTATGGAATTCATTTCATTGTTATTATTTGTCCTTCGTAGTTTGTGAACGTGAGTTGGCGTTCGGTGGAGTCGGCGGGTTCATAGTCGGTTCGGGCCAACCTACTCCGGTCGATTCTCCGCGTTGTTCTTATTCGAGGCAAGTACCTTGCCCATACTTTTCTTATTTTATGGATATGATGATCGGTGATCGTCTTGGTGTGTTTGTTTGGTTGTTTGAAATGAAGTTTCAAAAGATTTCGGCTTGGCCTCGTTAAAGGCTTTCTTTCAAATGGCGTGTGTGTTTTGTGAATGGTGTGTTTTGGGGATTGATTATGATTTGGTTATTTTGAACGTTGAAGAATTTGATGATAATACTCCTATTATTTAAAGTTATGGAATCGTGTATTCCGTATTTAATCTTGTTGTGGTGTTTTGAAGAGTTTGACAATGGTGTCGAGTTAATGGCCATCTCTAGTGAGTATTCTTAATGAACTTACATTCTTAGCATATTAGTATTGCATGAGTACCGTGTGTGTGTATGCTCACTACGGGTTAGATCCAACGGGGTCTCGGTAGGGGTCCACGGAGGTGTGGATCGACGAGCTTTGCTTTTAACCACTACGGGTTAGATCCGACGGGGTCTCGGTAGGGGTCCACGGAGGTGTGGATCGACGGTTAATTGTGGTGCATTTTGCAAACGTGATTTGATTATGGCATTTCCGGAAATGAGTGTTTTTGAACGGTTTTCATTTGCATGCATTGACTAAGTGTGTAAGAGGTAAGTTGTTCGTTTGGCTTACTTGTCTAGGATGGCACTAGAGTATTTTGTCGTTTGTTTTAAATCCTTTATTTGTGGATTTTGATGTTGGGAGACGAACCTTGTGGTCATTCTTGTGTACTGTGAGTTGATGAGATTTGGGGCTAAAATCCCAATGGTTTTGTAAAAGTCATTTTACGGATTTGGGGCTAAAATCCCAACGGTTTGGTAAATGTCATTTTTCGGAAAGTAAACCTTTGGGGCGGTGACCCCTTTTGTCTTTGGATTTTGAAAAGTAGGATTTGATAATCCTAAATTGTTTTCTATTAAAACTCCCGATGGTATTTCAAATCATTTTGTAAATTATTTCCCTTGATGTTTTGATCTTGAAATTTGGGAAGTCTTTACTCAAACTCTTGCCTCGGGAAGTGTTCATCTTGTTGTATTTGAATTTTTGAGGATTCCGAATTATTATCGTTCGTGGAATGTGAATTGTATGGCTCGTATTTGCACTTTGTTCTTGCACTAGCAAAACAGTGGAGTTTTGCTAACCCCCGAGTATTCAGGGGGTGGATGTCTGTTTTTGCATTCAGGTTTTGGAGCATAACGCAGGGTCGGCACGAAGGATGATGAAAGATGATCGATACTAATCACATGAGGAACCGTACATCGTGTGTTGGTTCAGTTGTACTTTATTTTCCGCTGCTATATTGTTCCCGTTGTACGGGTGTGGTTGTATTTTGTCCCCTGCGTGGGCATGAGTTGTATTTGAGTTGTATGTATTTGTGGAAAGACCAAATCGGTCTACTGAGTCATTTTAGCCTTGAAGGCATTGTCAAGATGTTAAATGTTGTTACCAGCCTGGTAGATCCTCGAGGAGAGGGTCTACGGCGTGTAATATCCCTGAGTGGATTGGGGGTGTTAGAGAGCTGTTATCCCGAGAACTAGTCAGGTGTAAGCTTGGAACCTCGGTATCAAAAAAAATTATCAATATCCATCACATCAACCCAAAAGCCACTTTAGTTCTAAATTCTAACAACCCAACGTAGTTTGAACCACCAAACAGACACTAAAAGTTCATAGTTTGATTCCCATTATGTTAGAGCTCATATATGTACTAAAACTTTTTTCATAAGTTATCCAAAGTTGCACAAATCGATTGATTTTTGGGCTATTTATAACAAGCAGGCCAGCTGTGAAAATTTACAGGAATATTACTGTTCTGTTCAAACTAATCCTGCTACTTTTTAGCAATAAAATAATGTAAAAAAATTCTGGCGGACAGATCTGGGATGGGCTTTTTTATAACTTTTATTTATTACTCTCTCCGTTCCAGCCCAAATGCAATATTTAGAAGAAATTTGATGTATTTTAGGTTAATATTTGATGTGATAAATGTGTAAGTTTTGTAAGTATTGATGCTGATTGTGTGGTGTAGATTAAAAGATAAAATGTACTGATGATAAGTGTGTGATGGATGTTAAAAAGTAAATGTGATTGTTTGATGTGACTTGTAATATTTAATGAACTATTGCATTTCTAAAGAGACACTTTTTGGACTAAATATTGCGTTTCGGACGGAACGGATGGAGTAATAAATTTAAAGTTTTATACCTTTTTTATTTGATAAATTATCAAATTCGTAACACCCATTGGGCATATATAAAAGTAAAACCAAGATTCTTCATTCAATTATATTATTAGTATGGTTGGATTTTAATATTAAAATTTTAGTTTAAGTTGAAGTGAGCATATCTGGACTTAAAATGATGTAGTGTTTGTTAATATTGAATATTTTGTATTAATTCTTTAAGCTGATTTGTTATGCACTTTACTATATTGAAGTATTTAAGTAAATTTTATTTCTTAGAATATATGTCAAACACATGTTTATTTATTTAACTCTCTTGTCACCTATTGGTCTATTAACTAAAATGATTATTTTTTTACTTAAATTTATCAATTCTAATTTTTTATTCATTTATTTATTATAACAACAAAATATGCAACTTTTAATGAATTTAAGGGTTTATAATATTTTAAATTTAATTTTATTAATAAGATTTTAATTGTGATTGTTTATTTTTTTAATATAGCTCAAATAGTTTTAAATAAGATGTGAAAATAGAATGATTTGTGTAACTCAAAAATCATAATTTAAAAACAAACTAATTACTATAATTTAAAAACAAACTAATTTCAAAAGTATAGATTAAGAAACAGTGGAAATGAAGATCTAATATATTGAGATTTAAGAATTACTCTGCAGGTAAATGGGTAATGTAGGGGGTTTTGCAATCCCACATCAAGTGTGAAATGCACTGAGGAAGCTATGATAGAGAATATAATAGGAAGGGATTTATTTGTACTCCTTACTTACCTGGACGGGGTCAATGGGTGATCAAGAAGGCTCATGGCCTAGGTTGGTGACCTACATTGCACTACGGAGGGGTGCCCGCCTAAGGTCGGCCCAAGTGGTCGAGCCTACGTCATAATTTGTGGTAGAGGGGGCCTGCGTTCGCGCGGCTCCTGTCCAATACAAGTTTCAAATTTCACCAATGCCAAGTTTATGCGAATCCGAATTTAATAAAGTGCAATTTTAATCCTGAGATGCTTAAAATCACATGTGTAATATTGCAGATGTTTCTATACTCTTGTTATGTATTCAATAGAGTCCATATTATGATATACAGGTTTGTAATTTTGAATTTACAATATATATTTTATAAAAAATTATCTGAGAATTTTGCGGTGAAAATGGATTATTCTAGTAATTAACCGTAGTTCTAAAATAATATATACGACAAAACTTATTGTTTATACTACAAACAACAAAATAATAGTACTAAAATAAAAAATTATAATAATTATTACATATAATATTATTGATAATATAAATAATAATAATTATTATTAATACTATTAATTTCAAAGCTGAACTAAACTGAATATAGTTGAACTGAAATGAGTTGAAATTAAGTCCGAAAGGACAAAGAGTAGTTATGAAATTAAATTGCCAAATGGCATAAAATTGGAGTTCAATGATTTTACTAACCGATTATGTTCAAGTATTATGACATGTCATATTTTAAAAATAATCTTAAAAAATTATTATGACAAGTCAATTTTATTAATGTTAACATACATTAATGTCAATTTTGACATTAAAATATATACATAATTTTCCTTAACTAGAATATGGATAATTTTTTTTTTAAAATTAGACAAGTAAAGAAAGAAATGGGCGGGCAACAATATGTTTTTCGTATTTGTGATTCAATATTTGCCGTGTACGTATAATATTATTAATATATAAATTTGATATCGATAAGAGTATTATTACCCTTAACCACATTTAAATATGTATATCCATCATCATACCCACTGCCATCTTGATACATATCATATATATATATATATATATTATATAATAAATAAATTATTTTGTGATTGTGTATCTTTTTTTATTCTATTTTGTTGTGTTTTATATAATATTTAGTTCTTTGATATATACAAAAAATATATATTTTTATAAGTAATAATTTGATATTTGTCCATTTCTTTTATAACTTAACATATAAAAAACAAATGTATAGATTATATTTTAAATCTCGTATATTATCTGGGATTTGTAGTAGTTTTATATTATATTTGGATCCCACGTCGGAGGAAAGTATAGTTAATCAGGCACGTGTATGAGAATATGTAGTTAAAACATCAATATCTGCATCTTAATCCCAATTATATTACGTCGGTGGATATATGAGTTAAAATAATAAAATTAAGTTGATTTTTATACTCTTTAACATTTCGTGATGGTGGGTGGGTGGGTGGGGGGGGGGAGATAAGGAGAAGCAATAGCCTATACTTATTGAATAGATTATACTTCCTCAATGTCTTTTCACTTGCTACACTAAAACATAATTAAATTTTTCAAGCACAACTTTTTGTGAGATTTTCATTTTTTTTTTAATTTAACATTTTATTTTTTGGTTTCAAATATTGAAATTAGTGTGGATCAAAGATTTACAATAAATGAATGATGCAGACCATCCATTTTTTATATTTTTTATATTTATTTTTAAAATGAGATGTATCGACTTATTTGAAATAATTAAAATTGATAAACAAATCATTCTCCAATTTGTGGTACGGTTGTGGGCATACAGAAAATCTCAGTTCAAATTATTCTTGAATAATAGATCAGTTTGAAGTGATTGATTTGATAGAAAAATAGAGAATGTTTTTGTTGAGAAGATGCTAGAAAAATGGAGTCTATTAATCCTCTCTCCCTTTTCTTTTGAGCTAATATCTATTAATAACGAGCCAAACCGGCATCATCTAGCAAAATGTGATGAAGATATGGTGGAACTATACCAACATATTACCATGAAAGACTTACTTAAAAGACAATCTAGCAAGGTTATGCGCAGGTGTATTACCTGTCCGTTTGACCCAACTAAAAGAAAATGAGTCAAAGCAAGAACAAATGCTGAGAATATCTGCTTTAATATTCCCAAAGTACGATAGATCCACTCTACGGTTAGACAAGGTCGAGAATACTTGCAGCGAGTCCGTCTCAATCACTCCTTTAGGTATCTTCATCTCACTTGCCATTGAAACGATGACTTTGCAAACGATGGCCACTTAGTTTACCAGCGCTTGGAATAATTCAATTATAGATCTGCCTACTGATGCTGGAAGGCCCAGATAGATCTGGTGTTTATCAACCAGAGCCACGCCTAATTCTGCAGCCAAGTTACTCGCCACAGTCAGATCAACTCCCCCGTTAAAGGCAACCTCTGATTTCTCTAAACTAATGTCCTGATGCTCTTTCATATTTTCGAATTACATACTTCACCCTATTCAGCTGCATAGAGTTTTCTATTTCAAATATAATGCTATCATCTGCAAAAAAAAGGTGTGTAATTGGAGGGGCACCTCGGCATATATGCACCCCATTCAGCAAGGCCGCTCTTTCGTTCTTTCTAAGTAGGCTCGAGATTGTCTGTGCACACAATAAGAAAACGCATGGTGATAAAAGGGTCTCATTGTTAGAGACCCCTTCATGGAATAAAGCTTTCACCGGGAATGCCATTAATTAAGATAGAGAAAGACAATGTGAAAACGCATCTCATGATCAGACTCACTAAAGTGATACCAACCTCAACTTAAGCACGACTCTTTCAAAGAAGCAGTCATTTAACCCTATCGTATGCTTTACTCATATCTAACTTAAAATTGAAAGAACTGTTTTTTACGTGTTTTATTAATTTTCATCGCAGGAAGTATCTCAAATGCGAGTGTGCATTATCCGAGATCAGACGACCCGAAATAAAAGCAGATTGATAACTATCAATGAGGAACAACATACACAATTCCAACATATTTGCGATAGAAATGATTATTATTTTAAAAACCACATTACATAGACTGAATGGGCGATACTCTTTAGTATATGTGGGGTTTTTCTTTTTAGGATTTAGAACAATGTGGGTGTGATTAAAAATGATAGGATCAGCCCCCTCCTTCAAAATACGAAGAATACAAGGGACAAGATTAGGACTAATAATAGACCAAAACTTATGAAAGAAAATTGTGGACATACCATTTGGGCCGGGAGCCTTTGTCGGATGCATTTGAGAAAGTGCAGTCAAAATTTCTACCATGGTAAACGGCTCTTACAGAGTTGACCATCATCTCGACCGTTGCTTTGTGATCGACCGAGTCAAGCATGTTATTCATATTCAGATTACCCCCGATTGAGAATAACTCCTCATAATACGTTTGAAACACCCTGCTAATATCCGAGTCATTCACCCATTGTCATCCAGATTCATCCAGGATATGTTCTATATTCTTCTCCTACTGTCCACCTTATGGACGAATTATGTATTTTTATCGCCGCCCCTCTTCCACTTGACCCTGGCTCTCTAGTGTCACATAACCTCTTTTTTTTTTTTTCATTAACTGATCCATTATGTCCTCCAGCTGCAGAGACTCCCTGCTTCAGTTTATCTCCTGTGAATTGTTTCCAAAGTGCGTCAACTCCCACTTAGAAAGAGCTTGGCCACAACCCTCTAGCTTGCACACAATAAGACAAGTTGTTCCCCAGGGCCACTTGCCCACGAAAAACCTCTCTAGACATAGCATCTTGCAGACACATGGTCTCAAACCGGAATAATTTCATCCGTTTATTCGTCCCCGTTCCTATCCTCCTTAAGGGCTATAGTGGTTTCCGACATATATGTATAGGGCAATGATTGACTCTTGTCGGACTCTATGTTCCACCATGTTAGAAGAGAATTTTGTTGTCCACTTTGTGTTTCCCACGCACCTGTCTAACCATTTGTCCATGTACAATTATAACCATCACAACCCAGATCGTCTGACCCACACTCGGTCAATACATCCCGGAAACACTCGATCTTCAATAACTCCCTACTTCTCCCTCCTATCTTCTCAAACAAAATCTCATTGAAGTCAACAAGTATAAGCCAAGGTCTTGTGAAGCCAATGTGAAGATCTCGCAACAGTTGCCAAGTGAGAGATTTATTATCCTCCTCCGACCATCCATATTTTCCGGTGAGTCGCCATTGCTCGGAATGAGGCGTGTCCCCAATAATCTCCTCCCTTTAGTACCCTCCTCAAGAGGACAAAATAAGAAGGAAAAATCTAATACGCCCTGGTTTTAATTTGACCCTCCTTATTTAGTAAAAATATATTTTTTCAAATTAATTTAATTTATTTAAATATATTTATATTTAAGATAAATATTTACAATATACTTTTTTTTTGGAAATATATTTTTACTCTCGTGTAACTATATTTGTATATATTTTTGCTTTCGGGTCAGATATCACTTCATATAAAAGATAATATTTTCTTCTTTTTTATATTTCATTTTATTGTTTTTCTTTAATTTCATTTCTCTTACTCTGGCATAATTATTTTTATATATTTTTGACTTCTGATCCCGCATCAGCAAAAGATCATTTCTTTTATTTATTCATTTTTATATTTCATTTTTTTGTTTTTCTTTAATTATTATTATTTATTTAATTCAGTCTTTGATGTTATTTTCATTATTTATTTATATTTTTTAACAAAGCAAACAAAAAAAAAGGTAAAGAAAAGATTAGGAATGATGTTATTATGTTTTGGGTTTAATCGGTTTCGTTTCCTTTTTCTGACCGAGTGCAAAAGTCATAAGAGGACCGGGAGTGGATGCGGGGTGATGCGGTGCGGGGTGGTTCACGGCGGGAACACTGCCGCGGTACCTCCTCACGCACGGAGCCTTAAGCTGCGTGAGCAGCTCACGCACGGGGAGAAGAAGAAAATTGGAACGTTGGTGGATTTTTTTGACCGTTGGAGGAGGCAACGGTTATTTTTTTTTGTATATAAAGGAGTGTGTTGAGGGTGGAAAGCACAAACAAAAAAAACATACCCATATATAAAAAAAAAACCTTCCGAGAGAAAAAAAAAACAGATTTAGAGAAAAAAAATATGGATCGTGGCAAAAAAGTTAGAGATCCTAGAAGAGGTGGTCGTGGATCGAGAGGTGGATCGAGAGGCGCAATTCATCCTCGAATTCATCCTCGAATTCAATCTCAACCCGGTCTCGAATCATCTTCTCAAGCACAACCTTACCACCCCCAAATGTATCCGCAATCTCCACCATTGGTTTTCTACACCCAACAACCCCTCCCGCAAATTCCTACTAACTTCGACCCGTTTGAGTCGAACTATACCCAACAAACCCCACCACAAATGCATACTAACTTCGACCCGTATGAGCCGCGCTATACCCAACAAAAAAGGCGTGAACGGGTTAGTGAACCGTTACCCATTCGTGATGATACCGATGATGATGAATATTTCGACAATGTTAACGTAGTACCCGAGACACAAAAAATTGATGAAGAACAAGTAGAAGGGGAGGAAGAGGAGGAAGAGGTCGAAGAGGTCGATGAGCGGTTTCAAAAGAAAAAAAAACAGCTAAGGTTTGGACGCCCGATGAGGAGGAGGCGTTAGCTAAGACTTGGATTAAAATTTCGGTGAAGTTGGCGACCGTCAACCAAAGCTAGAATTTTGGAAGCGAGTTCTAAAGCATTTTAGAACGCTTGTCCCGAGAACCGAACGCACTCATCATCAATTGACCTCGAAATGGAGAGATATGCATGCTTTGGTTGCTGCGTTCAATGCTTACTACACACAAGCGGTATTGTTTTAAATACGTTATATATATATATATATATATTTTTTTTTTTTGATATTGTTTTATATTGTATATTGTATATTGTTTTATAAATATGTAGAACCGCTTGAGAGATAGTGGGTGCGGCGATATTCAAGTCCTTGAGAGAGCCAATCGTGATTTTGAAAAACAATATAAGAAAACGTTCTCGCATTCTAAAGTGTGGCACGTTCTCAAAGATCAAGCAAAGTGGAAAGACAACCGTTGGTTAGTCAGACTCAAGAATCCACGGGATCGAACAAGAAAAGAAAGTCGTCGGAGTCAAGTAGCGCTCAAACGCCAACAAACGAGACGCCAATAACCGTGGAAGATTTCGAGTGTGAATTACCGAACCTCAACGAGAACCCAACTCCATCACGTCAATCTAAAGGCAAAAAAAAAGTGAATTCTAGAGATTCAAGCCGAAGTTCGATGCGTGATACCCTTGCTAGTTACACGGCCGAAAAGAAAAATTTAATGCTTGCGCAGTTGGAGGTTCTAAAGAAAAAAGACGAAGAATATTTCAACTTTCTTAATGGGGAGGTCTACAATCGTGACATGAAGTTCGTTGTGGAACCGCACGACAATATCCCGGACCCGGAGTTTAAGCAATTCGTCATTCAAAAGAAACGCGAGATATGCGCCAAATACGGGTGGCCGTGTAGTTTGTAGGATTTAATGTTTTAAGTTTAGTTTTAATGGAATTTTAGTTATTTAATGTTTTTAAATAATATTATGTAATGTTTATTTAATTTTAATGAAATTTTAGATTTTAATAAATTTTAATGGAATTTAAAAAAAGAAAAAAGAAAAAAAAAGGAAGTGAGTGAAGGGTGACTCAGATGCACCATCTATGATTCTAAACAATAACGAGCATACTACGAAACATAACGTACCACACCACAAGCACATATTTAATCAAAGAGGCGCACACGACAATAAGTCTCACTCGACGAACACTACATCACGGTATATCATACCATACATAACGTAAAATGAAATCCAATTAATCATCAACAAGACAAATAACCGGCACAAAACGACAAGTAATTCAAGGCAAACAGAAATGAAAATCTCGGGTATTACAAATTTCGGGTAACGGGTATTGATTTTTTTTAATTTCAAACACCCGAAAAATTAAAGTAACCGATATTTAGATTATAAATAACCAAAATACCCGATTATTATATATATATTTGGTCATTTATATATTTATTTATTTATTTATTTCTGTTTAATCAAGCTACTATATAAACTCCAAACTTCAAAATCTTCTGCTATTATGTAAATTTAGTGAGCCAAATTAGAATATTATGTCACAAATCAAACAGCATACGCCATTTTTTGGAGGGTCTCTCCTTTGGAAGGACCCAACAGATGAGTTTTTAATGCTTTTGTATCTTTTGTTTTTTATCCTTCCTTGTTGAGCTTAATTTGAGTTTAATTTCAGCAAAATAAAATTTTGAGTTTAATTTCAGCAAAATCATCTTTCAAAAAAAAATCTTCTAATTTGTAGGGCTGTGGCCCCTTCGCTTTTTTAGCAAAATTCCGAGGAACCGGAACGAAAACCTTAAACACAAAAACTATCTCGTTTTTCTTCCGTTTCTTTTGAGAAGCCGAAATGGAACCGAGTTTAGTGGAATTGAATCGCTTCTTTCGGTTTTAAGGCTTTTGTACCTCTTTTGTTTTTTATCCTACTTTTTTTTGTTTAATTTTTAATAGTTTCTGCTGTGAAATTCTATGGATTTGAAATAGAGGTTAGATCTTAAGCCTAAGTTTTCGTCTTTTAATCAATTTTTCTTCGCAATTTCTCTCATAGTAAAATAATAGGCACAATAAATTAAAATAATATACACAATGTCGTAAAATTGGATATTATCACCGTAAAATATATGATACTTATTATGATAATATTATTAACAAAAGTATAAAACTTTAATAATAATATAATATTACTACTATATATATTTTTAGCAGAATAATAGAAGATGGAGAGAAATATGAAACATCTGATCTGAACAAATGTTAGAGAATAATTGTGTAACACACAAAGCTCTTACAAAGTGGCCAATTTATACTCCAACTTTACCCACTACATAATAAATAATATTATTTGTAATACAAAATAGATCAGGAAACTTAGTTTTTTTTTTTTTTTTTTCAAGTCAACTTTGAAAGTTACCTTCATTCATTAATAGTGCTAAAAATAGTATTATTCAAACTCAATAATTTAATAACTTAGTTCTTTTATTTTCTTCAATCCAACTCGAAGATTACCTTCATTTAAGTTCTTCATGTATTTTAACAAGGAGTTAAGATGTATATAAGGGGAAGTTGATTGTCTTCCATAATTACCTCGATGGGGTCAATGGTGATCAAAAAGGCCCATGGCCTAAGCTGGTGATCTCCATTGCACTACGGAGGAGTGTCCGCCTAAAGTCGGCCCAAGTGGTCGAGCCTACGTCATATTTTGTGGTAGTGGGACCTGTGTTCGTGCGGCTCCTGCCTGATTCAAGTCTTAATATGTTTACTAGGCATATTTCATTTCCCAGTGCTTCTTGTTTGAGTATTTTTCTTATCGAGTATTTTTTACATCAATAACTACATGTCAAATTCAGTCTTGTCCATTAAAATAAGTATCTTATTATTGACAATTAATTGGCAAAATTACAAATTAGGGCTATGAACTTTCTCAAATTTTGCAAATAGTAACAAACTTTTTTTTTTCTATGAGATATGAATTTATTTCCGTCCAACCAAGTTAGGGTATCCGTAAAAATCCCGCAGTTAAATCTAACGGACTTGCTGACCTGTCGTTAAGTGACACATGTCACCTTCATTGTGCTGCTCGCGTCTACTACCGCACGGTATTTTCTCCGTTGTGTGAGTGAGTTAGATGTGCCCCGGTCAGAGGGAGAAAGAGGAAGGCCGTTTAACAAAATCTCATTCGAGGAGGGATTTGTAAATCAATTTAGGCGAAGAAACATATATGAAAAAAAATTTGTTTGTCTGAATTAATTGAAGTATAAAGCTTTTTTTTTTTGTTTTTAGTTCTCTTTGATAGAATTCAGTAAATTAACTTGCGTTTTTTTTTAGTTTATGATATTTTTAACTGAGATGGATAATAGTATTATCCATATATGCAATGATATTTTTTTAGTTAGAATCCCAGGGCTTGCGTGTGGGCCGGTCTAAGACCGAGTATCTCTGGTGTAACTTTAGTGGTGAGGCCAACGAGGAAGATGTTGAGGTAAAGATTGCGGATCAGATCGTACCCCGTACGGATAAGTTCAAGTATTTGGGTTCGATCATTCAGAAGGAAGGTGAGTGTGAAGATGATGTCACGCATCGCATCAAGGCGGGGTGGCTAAGGTGGAGAGCAGCGACAGGGGTCCTGTGCGACAAGAAAGTCCCTCTAAAGTTGAAGGGTAAATTCTATAGAGCGGCAATCCGACCTGCAATGTTGTATGGCTCCGAATGTTGGGCGATGAAGAAGTCGCTTGAGAGCAAGTTGGAAGTTGCTGAAATGAGAATGTTATGTTGGTCGTGTGGTCGCACAATGTTAGATAGAATTGCGAACGGGGTTTTCAGGAACGCACTGGAAGTGGCGCCTATTTCAGCGAAAGTTAGGGAAGGGAGATTGAGATGGTTTGGCCACATCCGCAGGAGGCAGGCATATGCTCCGGTGAGGAGGGTCGAGAGTTTAATGGTTGTCGGGGAGAGGAGGAGAGGCAGACCGAAGAGGACGTGGGAGGAGCAACTGAGATTAGATTTGAAGGCCTTAAACCTTTTCGAGACCATGACTGTTGATAGGTGCGCTTGGATGCGCCAGATCAGAGTTGTGGATTCTTTTGTAAGGAGCGGTGCTGTAGTTGAGAGCCTCAGGGTTGGGTTGTCTCGGTTAGCTTTGACCTAGAGCATTGCTTTTTTACTTTTATTGTATATTTTATCCTATTGTCTTTGCGTGTGGTGTATTTTTGACAGGGAGCTGTGCGCAGAGCAACCTCTCTTTTGTTAGAGCAGCGTTCATCGGGAGTGAAGTAGCCAAATTCCGCTCAGGTAAGTCCCATGTGGATCAAGCCATGGGCTCAGGTATGGTCTCGAGCTTTTTCGAATCATACGTTTTCCTTTGTATTTATCACACAAGATTCTGCTGTGCACTAAGCTGGGGGTCTTCACGGAAACAGCCTCCCTACCGTAATAAATAGGGGCATGGTCTGCATACATCTTACCCTCCCCAGACCCTGCTCTGAGCGGGATATACTGGGTATGTTTGGTTTGATTTTATATATGCAATGATATTATATGATCCAGTAATAGTGTTTATTACTAGGATAAGTTATAGTATTATTCGAGTAAATAATGATAGTGGTGGTGGAGTGATGAAGGTTCAGTGGTGTTAGAATGGGAATTTGGCATAACTTGTTGGGCAAAAATCCTAAGGGGCCTCGTTAAGAAGATATCAACTGTACAATATAGATATATTAATGATCTATGGTTCTTATTGAATTATCTCTAAAACGGGCAAACAAGTCAACATATAAACTCCTTAATCGTTTTTCGGATTTATTTAATTATTTTGCAATGTGGAATAAATACTAAAATAGTTGTCAGCTTCCTAAATATAGCCCATGAGATCCCGACGATTTAATATGATTTTTTTTGCTTCTTTTGAATTTGGAAATTAACATTCCATCCATTTCTATTCTCTCCTTCATTTCATATTTGAATTAACTATCCATCTTTCTCTTCATCCACAACAATCAATCTATCAAAGACAAAAATAAGATCTCCACCACCGCAATTTTGTCGTGTCCTTGATTAGCTGTGAACCGCCGGTAATTTTTTTGTTGACTAGCGCAACGGTGGCGGATGATCGCAGTGAGTAAAGAGCAACCGAAACTGTGAGAATCGCAAATGGAAGAGGGCGAGATTTCCATGCCGCCATGGTTTTATTTCCGAATTCTACTGAAATTGTGAAAATCGGTAATGTGATTGTCGGGTTGGGATATCTCATGCGGTATGTTGGTGGTATTTTATAGTAGTAAATGATTATTTGACAAAGTTTCTCAAATAGTTCCATTTCCTGTATAATTTGAGTGACATTTTCCTAAAAATATTCCCATTACAATGTGTGAACGTGGTGACATGTATTGTATTTTAAGGTATTCATATGCATTATATTTGTTTCCAATTTTGAGCACAGGGATGGTGACATATTTGAGCAAGTGTTTCCATATTTCTGTTTGAATGTGGTGACAGATTCTATTTTTAGATTTATTTAGTCGTAGTATATTTGTTTCTACATGTTATCTCGTAGATGGTGATAATAGTTTTTCTTATTTTACTCATGTTAGTGTTTCCACACATATACATTATTTGAGTGACATTTTGTTCAAAAAGTTTCCATTATTATATTGCATGTGGTAACATTCTGTTCAAATATTTTTATACTTATGTGTGCATGTGATAACACTTATTATTTTCGAACTTATTCAGTTGCAGTAGGTTTGTTTCCAAATATTATCCTTTAGATGATAACAATTAGAGTTGTTTTGTCACCAGATTGTTAGTGTATAATGGTGACAACAGTAACTTTCATTTGGGTATGAAAGTGTGTCCAAAAGTATGTATTGGGGTGATGACATTTTCTGCAATTCGAACTTTGTAGCAGAATTATTATCATAATTCAAATTTATTTAATTCAATTTTTTTGCAGGATTTTGAGAACAGCTCGAATTTTGTGACGGGAAAAGGAATGAAGACATGAAGAAATGAATTAAAATGGGATGACCACTATTTTTTTGGATATTGTTTGTGCCCAAGATTTAAGGGATTCAAATGATTAATGTGTTTTCTATTTTTTTTTGTTTCTAATTATTATGGCATATTGTTTATATCGAAATAATTTATACTATTTTACCCTTCTTAAGGAGGCTCCCTAGAAATCATTCTAAGGAGCTAAACCGGACTTGTAGAATGGTAGTGGTCGAATGGAGTAAATAATGATGGTTTGTACATTTCACTATAATTATCACGATAAGTAATATTATGTTTGAAGCAAGTAATGGTATTATCGATATAGGTAATGATATTATCTGAATAGCTACTTTTTTAAATAATATTATGGAGTTCTGGTAGATAGTAATTACTTGAGTGGTGATTCTACACTATAGACCTAATAACTCTTGTACTTCCAACTTTAAGAGACCCTTCTTGTCGCATCCCTGCTCAACCTAACCATTCGGATTTCTCTTTCTCAATGCTCAGGTGAGTTACTAGTTACATTTACGGCCAATTTCACTTTATTTTTCTTCATATTTGAGTAATTTTTGTAACACCCCCAGATCAAACCGGGAATATTACACGCCGCAGACCCTCTCCGTGAGGATCCACCAGGCTAGACATCAGCACAACACATTACATTACATACTGACGAATCAAAATAACGAATCAATAGACCGATTTGGTCTTTCGACACTGACTTACAAATAAAAGTACATAAATTCATCCAGACTCATACCCACGCAAGGGTAAGATAATTACCACCACAAACAATAAGACAGCGGAAAAGACAATACAATGGACTCCGACTAACTGAACCCAAAACTGGCCTTCGTGTGATTAGTATCATTCGTCTTTCATCATCCTTCGTACCGATCCTGTCTTGCTCCCGAAAACCTGCGTGTACCTGGACACAATACAGATATCCACCCCCCGATTACTCGGGGGTTAGCAAAACTCCACTGTTTCGCTAGTGCAAGTATAAAGTGCAAATACGAGCCATACACAACACATTCCGAGAATATAACGAAAGACTTCCCGAGATATATTTAGTTAAAAAATAGTTCAAGTCTTGAAAGGTAAACGAAGCAAGTAAGCATTTTGAAAACATTTCCAAATCTCGGAGTTTTGAAAACATCGAAATTGAAAAGTTCTTAATTCCTCGAAAGCCATTTAGGGTCACACCAAAGTTCAATTTCCAAAATACAAATCCGTTTAACAAAACACGGGTCCACGACCCAACTGCTCTGGCCACAAAACACAGTGGTCCACGACCCGGTCATCCACTTCAATTCACTTACAAGGACACATTACACATAACACATTATTCTTATGCCATTCTAGCCAAGCACCAAGACTCGATATACAATGTATATCAACCCCGAGCACAAAGCATTGTGATACTCCTTACTATATCAAAATTAACGAAAACATCGTCATCCTCAAGATGAAAAACCACAACTGGTAACCCGCTGCCGTACCCTTAGTATCGACCCCGGACATCCCGTCGGACACTCCGGTGGGAAACCACTTCCGCGGCCGTACCCTTAGTATCGACCCCGGACATCCCGTCGGACACTCCGGTGGAAGTTCATCCACACACGCACCCAAGTCCACTTCCGTGGCCGTACCCCTTAGTATCGACCCCGGACATCCCGTCGACACTCCGGTGGAAGGAACAACACACACACACGTTCCAAAATCACGCTTGCAAACCACAAGCCTCGAAGGTCAATCACGATATATAGTCGAGGTACCTTACTAGAATGGCGATTCATCCAACATATACTCACGACCAAGTAATGATACGATTCACAAGGAAGCACAAGATTTCAACAGCACCGAACGACACAACTAATATCACTCAAACTCACATATTCATCCATAAACACGTGACTCCAAGCACATAATTTGACAAAAGAATTACACTTTACATTTACCAACGACATAATCATACGCAATGACATCACAAGAAAGTAAGGTGATTCTATACTCGACACTAGCTCGCATATTCAACTAAGCACATTAATTCCCGACACACACGGGTCACCTTTACAAAAAGCATGATGGTAAATATTCCGATTCTTTTGAAAAATGGTTATTAATATTTATTTAGCACATATCGACGATTAACAACCATAATATCCACAAAACACGTAATGTATGGGCAAGATACTTGCCTCGATAATCGATACCGGACACTCCTACAATCACGGCTCAGTCGGGACACCTCGAACACCTACGATTCCCCGACGAAGGAAAAGAATACACCCACGATCGAGAAGCTTGAAGAAAACGACGAACGGAAGGGTTCCGACTCGAGTTCTTCACAAGAATTCGACCCTAACAACATATAATCAATAAATCATCGATCATACGAGGAAGAATAATCGTAGAACGCCCGAAAACCCCTCTATGACATTTTACCGGACACCTTCAAGGCATCGATCAAGAACTCGACCAAATCGACGAATCGATACGATCCAACCAAGGAATAATAAAGGAAATGATATAATATATCTAAAATATCATCAATCCATTAAAATCCTAAGTTAAATCGGATTAAACGGACGAAAACGAACAAAATACCCAAAATCCCCAAAATTAGATTTCTAGAAAATCTGACCTGATTCGGTAGATCGGAGGATGTTATAGGATGGATGATTGATGATATGAACTCCAAAACTTCATGGATTGATTGTCCAACAACATCTCTCCATGATTAACCAAGCTCCAGCCGCGGAAGGGAAGAAAACGAGTGAGAAAAATGGCCAAAAACCCGTCTGCAGGGCCATAAATAGGCTGCACAGTGTGCCGCGGCCCAGCGGGAGTGTGCCGCGGCACAGGGCCAAAAATGGCTCCCAGTGGTCGGCAGTGTGCCGCGGCTCGGCCGGAGTGTGCCGCGGCACCCGGTACAGTCGGTTTGGCCGAAAAATGCCACAGAGTGTGCCGCGGCCCTGCCAGCATGTGCCGCGGCCCACGGACTGCTCGGCCAGAAGCTGCCGAGCACTGCCGGCCGTGACTCGGCCAGAAGCTGCCGAGCACTACCGGCCGTGACTCGGCCAGTGCCGGCCTGGGCCCAGGTTGCCCGGCCATGACTCGGCCGGGGCCAACTCCGACGGCCCGAACGACCCCGAAACCCGAACCTGAATACGAATCGATGATACGGTTACGACGTACTCGCAAAGACGAATCTAAGAGCTAAGAGAACACACAATTCCGACCACCCGAAGGCTCGGAATTCAACAACGGAAGTAGTTACCCAAAATTGTGGGAAATTACGAAAATGGCCCAAAACGTCCGAAAATCACGATACGCGATCGAAACACCAAACCAAAGCTCGCAACATGAATAATAACATCAAATGAACTTACGAGAAACTCGAAACAATAGTTTCGGACGAGATTCGCAAGAATCGAGCTCAAGTGCGGAAAAGTCGCTAAAAAGCTCGGAACTCAACAAAACGATACCGAAACGAACTCGGATGACAAAAAGTGCAGAATTAATCATTCTCGAAATGACGAAACGGTCATGAGCGAGTCGTCAAAACAGACTCCGGCTGAAAAATAAATTTACCGAAAAATCGGAAATTGCGGATATTACATTCTACCCTCCTTAAAAGAAGTTTCGTCCCGAAACTTAAAACAAGTAGGGAGAAGCAATATCCCTGCTAGGAAAACTCAACGAGATACGCAACGAAACGCGTAACTCATGCCCATCGGCGAAACGTTACAAGCAACGCAAAGGAATATACGGCGTGAAAACACGCTCCACGACGACCAACACAACGCCGCCGTTAGGGATATAATAAAACCAACAAGTGACAAGCGTCATCAACTGGATAATACAATCAAGTCAATTATCCGAACAAACACTAAACACAACGGACGAAAATCAATACGATTGACCAACCCAACGGTACATCAATCAAAACGCGAGCCAATCGTTGAACAAATACGGAATTCCACCGCCCAAGGGTTGGAAGATCGAAAACGAGACTAATTTTCCGAAATTGAAAAGGTCACAACGATATATAGATCAATTTGGGACAATATCAGAACTCGCTCGAATGACAAAGGTGAGAAACAACACCAGGTCAGAAGCATCAACGAACACAGTCGAGTCGATACGATTGGACGAAATAGAAGAGAAAGAAAGAAAAATGCGGGTATTACATCATATCACCTTTAAAAGAGGTTTCGTCCCGAAACCTAAACAACGAGAACGAAGTGCTGGAATAGCAACCTTCCCGACCATATCCTCTTGGTCCACATCCGATCTTCATGGCCATTAGTATCGTGGTCACGACTGCGTCCTCTGCCCATCGGCATACTAAGCGGATTCCCACTCAATACGATTGCACAACTTCGCAAAATATTATACTAAGGTACCAACTCAGCACGACATATCACATGAGAAACAACTCGAAAAGAAAATCCACGAGGTATCCTTTTAAAGGAAATCTTTTGAAAATCCTTGGATTTGTATATCTATTTAAAATAAACTTTAAAAGTACTTTTGGTACCTCGGGTTGTTTCATCAAAACTTGCAAACAACATACTTTAACCGTCTCATTTGAAATCATTTGAAGTCATCATGCCTCTACGTATCATCATCGCCGTTAACAACTAACAAGTTAACCATGCAAGATCATCAAATCATTCTTACATACTCTAACATTTCCGAATCCGAGTTTAAACTTTACATCGAGTGAGATTTCTCATCTTTCACTATATATTTTTGAAAATAAAAATCGCATTGGTTTTTGAAATAAAATATTTTTATGGTGTGAAAGATTTTGAAAATCATTCACTCGAATTATTTGAAAATGCAACAATACGTTAAAATCATTTTCGAAAATTCTCCCAACACTTCACAAACATCAACGACGGTAAAATTTTACAAAATGTTCAAGGTACTTTAAAACAACTCTTTCAAATACCGTCGAGGTTTTATTTGAGAATCCTAGGCCGGCTCGCAAATTTCAAACAATTTCCAAAGTTCATACGAAGCCGCCGGCTAATCGCACTTGCACAAACTTATGAAAGTTTTAGAAAAGCGTGTTCGAACACACTCGCAGCAGACATAATTTATCAATTCATCAAACACAATCAAATATCACCTAGCAATACGAAAAGTCTTAACACACATTCACGCACAACAGTTGTTATCACTAGACACCACGTAGAGAATACAACTACAGGTGATTGGCCGCAAAAGTTAGACCTAACGGCTATAATTCGGTTCCATAGCCTCTGCCCAGACTGCCTAACGCTCGCTACAACACATATTTAGCGTGCGCCACCCATGCTGCATTAGCGCGCGCTAGCCTTACACTTAGCGTGCGCTAACGGTTCTATTTTAGCAACATGATTGCGAACATATATACGACATTACTGGAATCGAAGGTCACAATTAAACAACAACAATATTCGAATCTCAAAGCCATCGATTCACATAATTACAACACATCATGAGCAACCATCAAAAGGCAATTGTCATTCAAAACCGAAAAGTTAAAAGCAAGGATCACGTCTTGAGTATATTTTGTAGAACTCATTTGAGTTCAAAACTCGTGTTTTGAAAACTTATAGTACACAGTGGAAAAGAATTATCAAGAATTCGAGTTTTCAGAACTTTCAGCCTTGTGGTCAACATACGAAAATCAACTTTTTCCTCCCTTGGAGGGCATTTTAAAAATTTTACGTGACTCCCCGAAAGGATTCGAAAACTTAAAATTCCAAGGTTTATACTCTTGCAAGAAAAAATGATTTATACAAAGATACATTCAGCAATATCATTCTACATTTTAGCGCAAGACGGGAATCAACAAATATATGTCACTTACTCACGATGCACCTTCAAATATTAACTACATAACACAAAATCACACAGGCTCGTATAGCTCGTGGTACAACCTGTAGTAGGGAGACTTACATCCACAGATCGCATGAAGATGACGGCTGCACCCTGATACTAATCACGGCCGACATTCCAAACGACGCGTCGCGACACGACATCAGTCAGACTCAATCTGACAAGACAAGACCCAACAATACACGACTGGACCCGACAGCCTAGGTTTCCGCAACCTAAGCTCTGATACCATAAATGTAACACCCCCAGATCAAACCGGGAATATTACACGCCGCAGACCCTCTCCGTGAGGATCCACCAGGCTAGACATCAACACAACACATTACATTACATACTGACGAATCAAAATAACGAATCAATAGACCGATTTGGTCTTTCGACACTGACTTACAAATAAAAGTACATAAATTCATCCAGACTCATACCCACGCAAGGGTAAGATAATTACCACCACAAACAATAAGACAGCGGAAAAGACAATACAATGGACTCACTAATCGAACCCAAATCGGCCTTCGTGTGATTAGTATCATTCGTCTTTCATCATCCTTCGTACCGATCTGTCTTGCTCCGAAAACTGCGTGTGCACGGACACAATCTGAGATATCCACCCCGATTACTCGGGGGTTAGCAAAACTCCACTGTTTCGCTAGTGCAAGTATAAAGTGCAAATACGAGCCATACACAACACATTCCGAGAATATAACGAAAGACTTCCCGAGATATATTTAGTTAAAAAATAGTTCAAGTCTTGAAAGCAGAAACGAAGCAAGTAAGCATTTTGAAAACATTTCCAAATCTCGGGAGTTTTGAAAACATCAGAAATTGAAAAGTTCTTAATTCCTCGAAAGCCATTTAGGGTCACAGCCCCAAAGTTCAATTTCCAAAATACAAATCCGTTTAACAAAACACGGGGTCCACGACCCAACCGTTCCGGTCACAAAACACAGGGTCCACGACCCGGTCATCCACTTCAATTCACTTACAAGGACACATTACACATAACACATTATTCTTATGCCATTCTAGCCAAGCACCAAGACTCGATATACAATGTCTCTCAACCCCGAGCACAAAGCATTGTGATACTCCGGACAATATCACAATTAACGAAAACATCGTCATCCTCAAGATGAAAAACCACAACTGGTAACCCGCGGTCGTACCCCTTAGTATCGACCCCCAGACATCCCGTCGGACACTCCAGGTGGGAAACCACTTCCGCGGCCGTACCCCTTAGTATCGACCCCCAGACATCCCGCCGGACACTCCGGGTGGAAGTTCATCCACACACGCACCCAAGTCCACTTCCGTGGCCGTACCCCTTAGTATCGACCCCCAGACATCCCGTCGGACACTCCGGGTGGAAGGAACAACACACACACACGTTCCAAAATCACGATTGCAAACCACAAGCCTCGAAGGTCAATCACGGTATATATAGTCGAGGTACCTTACTAGAATGGCGATTCATCCAACATATACTCACGACCAAGTAATGATACGATTCACAAGGAAGCACAAGATTTCAACAAAGACCGACGACACAACTAATATCACTCAAACTCACATATTCATCCATAAACACGTGACTCCAAGCACATAATTTGACAAAAGAATTACACTTTACATTTACCAACGACATAATCATACGCAATGACATCACAAGAAAGTAAGGTGATTCTATACTCGACACTAGCTCGCATATTCAACTAAGCACATTAATTCCCGACACACACGGGTCACCTTTACAAAAAGCATGATGGTAAATATTCCGATTCTTTTGAAAAATGGTTATTAATATTTATTTAACACATATCGACGATTAACAACCATAATATCCACAAAACACGTAATGTATGGGCAAGATACTTGCCTCGATAATCGATACCGGACACTCCTACAATCACGGCTCAGTCGGGACACCTCGAACACCTACGATTCCCCGACGAAGGAAAAGAATACACCGCGATCGAGAAGCTAGAAGAAAACGACGAACGGAAGGGTTCCGACTCGAGTTCTTCACAAGAATTCGACCCGAACAACATATAATCAATAAATCATCGATCATACGAGGAAGAATAATCGTAGAACGCCCGAAAACCCCTCTATGACATTTTACCGGACACCTTCAAGGCATCGATCAAGAACTCGACCAAATCGACGAATCGATACGATCCAACCAAGGAATAATAAAGGAAATGATATAATATATCTAAAATATCATCAATCCATTAAAATCCTAAGTTAAATCGGATTAAACGGACGAACGAACAAAATACCCAAAATCCCCAAAATTAGATTTCTAGAAAATCTGACCTGATTCGGTAGATCGGAGGATGTTATAGGATGGATGATTGATGATATGAACTCCAAAACTTCATGGATTGATTGTCCAACAACATCTCTCCATGATTAACCAAGCTCCAGCCGCGGAAGGGAAGAAAACGAGTGAGAAAAATGGCCAAAAACCCGTCTGCAGGGCCATAAATAGGCTGCACAGTGTGCCGCGGCCCAGCGGGAGTGTGCCGCGGCACAGGGCCAAAAATGGCTCCCAGTGGTCGGCAGTGTGCCGCGGCTCGGCCGGAGTGTGCCGCGGCACCCGGTACAGTCGGTTTGGCCGAAAAATGCCACAGAGTGTGCCGCGGCCCTGCCAGCATGTGCCGCGGCCCACGGACTGCTCGGCCAGAAGCTGCCGAGCACTGCCGGCCGTGACTCGGCCAGAAGCTGCCGAGCACTACCGGCCGTGACTCGGCCAGTGCCGGCCTGGGCCCAGGTTGCCCGGCCATGACTCGGCCGGGGCCAACTCCGACGGCCCGAACGACCCCGAAACCCGAACCTGAATACGAATCGATGATACGGTTACGACGTACTCGCAAAGACGAATCTAAGAGCTAAGAGAACACACAATTCCGACCACCCGAAGGCTCGGAATTCAACAACGGAAGTAATTACCCAAAACTTTGGGAAATTACGAAAATGGCCCAAAACGTCCGAAAATCACGATACGCGATCGAAACACCAAACCAAAGCTCGCAACATGAATAATAACATCAAATGAACTTACGAGAAACTCAAAACAACAGTTTCGGACGAGATTCGCAAGAATCGAGCTCAAGTGCGGAAAAGTCGCTAAAAAGCTCGGAACTCAACAAAACGATACCGAAACGAACTCGGATGACAAAAAGTGCAGAATTAATCATTCTCGAAATGACGAAACAGTCATGAGCGAATCGTCAAAACAGACTCTGGCTGAAAAAGAAATTTACCGAAAAATCGGAAATTACGGATATTACATTCTACCCTCCTTAAAAGAAGTTTCGTCCCGAAACTTAAAACAAGTAGGGAGAAGCAATATCCCTGCCAGGAAAACTCAACGAGATACGCAACGAAACGCGTAACTCACGCCCATCGGCGAAACGTTACAAGCAACGTAAAGGAATATACGGCGTGAAAACACGCTCCACGACGACCAACACAACGCCGCCGTTAGGGATATAATAAAACCAACAAGTGACAAGCGTCATCAACTGGATAATACAATCAAGTCAATTATCCGAACAAACACTAAACACAACGGACGAAAATCAATACGATTGACCAACCCAACGGTACATCAATCAAAACGCGAGCCAATCGCTGAACAAATACGGAATTCCACCGCCCAAGGGTTGGAAGATCGAAAACGAGACTAATTTTCCGAAATTGAAAAGGTCACAACGATATATAGATCAATTTGGGACAATATCAGAACTCGCTCGAATGACAAAGGTGAGAAACAACACCAGGTCAGAAGCATCAACGAACACAGTCGAGTCGATACGATTGGACGAAATAGAAGAGAAAGAAAGAAAAATGCGGGTATTACAATTTTATGTTTCCGTATTTTGCTTCTTCTTCCCACTTCGGGATGACCTAATAACTTTTTTGGTTTTTTGTGTTATATAGTGTTGTCGATTTGCAGTGAAAACATTATCAGACCTAATTATTACTTGAATTTGAACCTTGCTCATTTATCCTCCCTATCGTTCGATTTTTTGAACAACTTTCTTAATAGAAAAAAATTACACGAAGATGGATGAGTACTAGGAGATGGAGAAATTTGGTATGGAGTATGATTACAAAGACGACCACTGATTACACAACTCATGCACCAATTATGCACATGCAGACAAAAAATGAAAGAGGAAGATGGTTCGTAAAGGGTGTAATATCCGCAATTTCGATTTCTGATATTTTCTTTTTTTGGCGGAAGTCCATCTTAGTGACTCTATTGTGACCGTTTCGTCATTGCGAGAATGTTTAATTCTTCACTTTTTGTCATCCGAGTTCGTTTCAGTGTAGCGACTTTTCCGCACCTGAGTTCGATTCTTGTGAATCTCGTCCGAAACTGTTATTTCGTGTTTCCGTAAGTCCGTTTAACGTTGTTAGACGTGTTGTGAACTTCAGTTTGATTATTCGATCACGTATCGTGATTTTTCAGCACTTTTGGGCACAGACAGTGTGCGCATAGGCACACAAGTTCTGTGCCTAGGCATAGCCCTTTTCAGGGGTTGAACTGGGCGCGGCTGTACCGCGGGACGCGGCACGCTCGGTCTGCGCTGTGGCATGGCCTAGATGCCTGACCATGTATTTTAGCCGCGGGCCGCGGTACACTCGACCTGCGCCACGGCACGCGGGTCAGTCAGGGTATATCTGAGTGGGTTTTTGGGAGAGGATTTCATTTCCTTTCCTCTCTTCTTCTCACTCACGATCTAGGTGATTTAGGGGTGATTTTTGGGCAATTTGTCTCAGAGATATCACCCTCCTCAAGTTCTTGGTGTGGATTAACAACATCGATTCCTGTTCTTCGTCATTAATTCGAGGTATTTTCTTTCTCCGGAGTTGAATTTTTGGGAGTTTTGTTCTTGATTTCGTTTTCCATCCGATGTTGATAAATCGATTGGTGTTAGATGTTGTTATTAAACTTATTTTATGGATTATATATCCATATCTTCAGTTCGTTTCAACCCGAAGGTTGATTTCGGTGTTCTTGAGGTGTAGTGAACATTTGATGTTTGATCAAATGATCGAATGAGTTTTCCTTCGATAATTTGTTGTGATCTCCGTTGTTTTTGGTCTTGATCCTCGTCGTAATCATGTTTTTGTTGTTCCTTCCAGAGGATTATAGGTGCTCGAGGATTCCGAGTTGAATCTCGTTTGGTGATTGTTAATTCGTGTGGTGTTATTCTCGTAGTGTTCGCGGTGCTATCGTGTTCTTCATAGTGTTCGGGAGTTCGGGGCTGTTCGACCGCATCCCATCCGTCGTCTCATTGCGATCGGAGTTTCGAGGCAAGTACCTTGTCCATACAATTCTTATTTTGAGGATATGATGATCGGTGATCGTCTTGTCATGTTTGCTTGATTGTTTGAAATGAACTTCCAAAAGATTTGGTCTAGCCTCGTTAAAGGCTCTCTTTCAAAACTCATATGTATTTTGTGAATGATGTGTTTCGTAAATGACCATGTGAATCCTATGGATATGTTTGGTGTTATTGTTGCGCGTGGTAATACGTGTGTACGTATATTGCCTCATTTCGGTGCGTTGTGGTTTGACATTGTGTTTTGCTAAGTGTTTGATGCCTCTGGGTGAATTGTTTGGATATCTTTGTTGTATTGTACTATGTGTGTGAATATGTGGATGTGGGCGGAGCCTACGGTGACACATGGCATGCAATCATGTGGTGAGGATGCAACAAGCGATTGATCTAACCGTGAGAGCCTAAGAACAACTACGGTGACACATGGCTTGTGATCATGTGGTCAGGATGCAACAAGTGATTGATCGAACCGTGAGTGCCAAAGAATACCTACGGTGACACATGGCGTGTGATCATGTGGTCTGGAGACAACAAGTGATTGATCCAACCGTGAGATGCCGTGACATGTGATCACGCTGGTGTGTACATGATTTGTGAATGTGTTTTGCCGGGTCGAGTACCTTGGGCGTGTGACCAAGATTTGTGTATCTTGGATGGTTATGTTGTGTTTATTTTTATGTCCGTCGAGGACACGTGACGTGGGTTATGACTCTGTGAATGGTTGTTGGTTTTATTCGAGAAAGCAAATCTTTGGGTTGTGACCCCTGTTGATTTTGGAACGAGAAGGATTCGATAATCCTAAATTGTTTTCTATTAAAACTCCCGATGGCATTTTTAAACCATTTTGTAAATTGTTCCCTTGAATTGTGATCTTTAATTTTTGGAAAGTTTTACTCAAACTCTTTCCTCGGGATGTACTTTCGTTATGTTAGAATCTTTGGGGATTCCTGGTTATTGTTATTCTTGGAATATGATTTGTATGACTCGTATTTGCACTTTGTACTTGCACTAGCAAAATAGTGGAATTTTGCTAACCCCCGAGAAATTGGGGGGTGGATGTCTGTATTGCATTCAGGTTTTGGGGAGCATAACACTGGGTCGGCATGAAGGATGATGAAAGATGATCGATACTAATCACATGAGAACCCGTACGTTGTTGTATTGGTTTGGTTGTATTTTATTTCCGCTGCAGTATTTTCCCCGTTTTACGGGAATGTGTTGTATATTGACCCCTTCGTGGGCATGTATTGAGATTGAGTTGTATGTATTATTTGAAAGACCAAATCGGTCTACTGAATCCTTTTAGCCTTAAAGGCATTGAGATGTTCGATTTTGTTACCAGTCTGGTAGATCCTTGAGGAAAGATTCTACGACGTGTAATATCCCTGAGCGGATTGGGGGTGTTACAAAGGGTATCTTGGCCTTAGTAGGTAAAATATGAGTTGGTGGAAAAAAAGGAAAGGTTACATGAGTTAATTGTCAATTTTCAACATAAACTGTAGTTTTTAGTCATTCTCCCATTTTATTATTCTACCACCCAATTCTCTCTTATTTGATCCCTAATCCAAATCCTGGCTTTGTTTTTTTGAGCCAAAAGTTTTCTATCCTTTGTTTTTTGTTCAATAAAATTGGATTAGGTACAATATTATTTTCATTTAAAATCCCACATCTGTTGTTGATAGATATAAAAATAACATTTTCTGCGATTTTTTCTTGATTTGTTTTGATCACTTTCATACAAGTATAATTTTTTTAATAAATAAATTTTCCGAACGATTATTGAGAATCATTTCATGCAAAAAATTGCATCAATCTTGATGAAATAATTAGTTCTCTACGAATATTTTAGGAGTAACAAACTATATTTGAATTGTTAAAAAGAAACTGGATAGATCTTTCCAATTGTGAGAGAAAAATCAAGATCTAGATGAAAAACAAATGTAAAGATCGTTTGAAGTGATATAATCATTCCAGTCATGTTTGATTTGTGGTGATTGACTTTGAAAAATTCGGAAGATAGATATTCCGCATAAATAGCAGTGTAAAAATTGTAAAGTAATAGTGCACAAACTATACGGAAGTGTTCACTTGAAAAATTAGCAATTTGAAATGTTCAAGAACTCGAGATGAACCACAAGCTTTTATTTTAATTTGAATTGTTTCAAGAACTCAAATAGCTTCCCTTGCCCATGTCCCTCCTCCGTCTCGACCACATTCTCATGGGTTGCTAGAGAATAGGAGTTAATATATATGTATAATTATGATAATTACATAATTAGTTTACCTTTTCTCCCCACAAATACTTTTTGAAAGATTCCGACAGGCTTTTGTGAAGACCATGAGGAGCTAGAGAATATCCGCGAATTTTTTGAGGAGATTACATTGCACAAAATATGTAAGATTTTAGAAAAGGGGAGGAAACATAAATTCAGGAGATAATATCAAAGAAAGCATTGTGCATCGCCAATTACGTAAGGAATGTGAGACCAATGAAGATACCTATCGAGAAGCATTTTCACTATTAAGTCCTTATATATTTTAGTGTGGGATGAATTTTGATAACAATTTGAAATGGTATTTACAATATCTTTTTTTGTTAGGCCCAAATAACTCATATTCCTCATATGTCATATCGAGTAAGTATTGTTTTTGCAAGCTCAAATAAATTAAATTAGTTCTAAGTAGAATCAAGTAAGGAATTGTTGTATCCAACTTCTACGTTCTCAAAGATAAGCGTGTGAACTAGAATGAGAGTGTTCCAACTGAACAAAAAATCATCTTGTTTCCATATGCCAAAAATATTTTCAGCCTTAACAAATTCCTAAAATAATTTTCCAAGACAACTCGCTCTGACAAATTAAGGAATATGATGAGGGACTCAAATTAGTTAGGCTACACGCAAAGGTCATGTCACATTATTAATGGTAAGAGCAATTTCTTTTAAATCGCCATCTATCTGAGACAACTCGATCGTAGGTTGCCCCCACAATTTATTCAAACAAAAATATCACATTTTTCTACAATTGTATCTCCAAAAGGTCCGTGTGTCTTCGTAAACTTGTGAACAAATAAATTACTTCGATCTTATTGCAAAAGGACTTCGACAATTTCTTGAGCTTAATTATGGGGGAAATGACCCAACCGGTATAATTTGGTAGCTTTAGGCACTCCCCAAAGAAACTTTCGCTCAAATATAAAATCAAATATAGACGACTTATTTGCCCTTAAATTAAACGACCACGTATTATTATATAAACCAACTATGATTCAATTATTATATATATGATGTAATTGTTGATATTTTAAATTCAAATTCTTGCAAACAAACAAATCAACTATGATACAGTAATATTTGAGAATTTCATGCCATTCAGTTAATTATGAAAGTCGTAGATGATGTTACTTTATCATGGTCAAATTTATGTTAATTTCGTATGCCTAACAAACAAACAACTCAAGTACGATACAATAGTCAGTAACATTATCTACTACATCATATAAATAAACTAACCATGATGCAGTAATAATACCAACCGCATCATGTAAATAGATTACACCGTATTCACCAAATCTCGCATGCACCATACATAAATCAACATATGTTGGTCCATAAGATTAACTGAATTTATATAGGATGCAAGATTATCGTGTGCCTGCACCGTATTTGTTTCGAAAAGTAAAAAATAAAATAAAATAGAGATGAGTAATTTTGTATATAATAATATGGGAATAAGGTTGTCTTAATGAATTTAATGCATCTTTCAAAAATCCCTTGTAAATTGTAGGGTTGGGACCGTTTCGATTTTTAGCAAAATTTGAGCAACCGAAACGAAAACCTTAACTCAATAACTATCTCGTTTTTCTTATGTTTTTTTAGAGGAGACGGAGTGGAATCGAGCCTACTGAAGCCGGTCGATTCTTCTGGTTATCTAAAGAACAAAAAGAATATAAAATATAATCACCCATATGTATATACCAAGAACTTAATTACAACTCAAGAACCGAAAACAACGCACGCAAAAAGAGGATAGAAAAAAATTCAGAATATCAATTATATTTATTTTATCTTTTGTTATCTATAAATATATATAATTTGGTTATATTATTATAGTACATACCCAGAACTGAAAAAATAAAACATCCCAAACCAAAAGTACAAAAAAAAATCCGCAAAAACAAGAGCCAAATTGCAACTCAAGAACAAAAGGATGGCATGAAGAAAAAAGGATGGAGGAGAACATAAAATAGAAATTTATATTTATATTTTATCTTTTACTATATATAAATTTAGAATTCTTTTATATATTATACAGTTCCAGTTATCTATCTATAAAAATTTCAGAAACCGAAACCTAGAAAAAAATCCTTACAAATAACCGAACCGCATAACCAAGAATAGAAAATCTAGAGAAAAAAAAGGAACATATAGGTTCCGGTTCAGACCGAGTTTTTTCAATGTGCAGGGTAGAATGTTCCAGCCGTAGTAATTTGAAATGAAAAATTAAATAAAAGAGTCATAAAGAGGAGATAGAAATGAACTGAAGTATCTCCTATATACTACTTGTGAATCCAAATTGGTACATGTAGATAAATGGAAAAAAATTAATCAACTCATTTATCTATTAATCAGTCAAATACTTCGGCTTTTAACTCATTAATTCATTCACTCAATTAGAAAAATATAAATAGTGTGATTTTTAGATATGGAATAAGAATTGGTTTAATATTAATTATACATTGTGTTTAGGTAAATAACATATATACAACATGTAATAATTAATTTGCCTTTATATTTGATATTTAAACTATCAATTACTTAAACTCCGTTGGTATTTTGCAATATTATTTTTTTTCGCTCTTATTTTCTCCCGTTAAATTTAAGTGCTGCTAAGATGACAAATGAGACGTACATTACATCTTTTCGATTCTAAGCTTATTTTAGAAATTATGTCAATAAAATCTCCAAGATTAAGGTATTAAGATCATGGAGATTTACGAGCAGAAAAGATACTATACCTTGAAATCCGTCACATGAAAGATCAAGATACTGTAAAATTAAAAAGTAACAGATTGAATTTAGAATGTGACCTGTAAATCTAATACTCACCTTTTATCTATTTTTAGTAATTTTAGTTTTTCGTGTTTTTATATTTTTGGCGACTCACTTGGAATCCTTTTGATATTTTGAAACTACTTTATTCTGCACTTTTTGACATTCGAACGACTTTTGAGGATGTTTTATTAAGAACGCGTATTGTTGCGATTTTTTCGCATTTAGACATTTGTGTAGTCTTAATCAAATTGTTGTTTCGTCATTTCTACAAGTTCGTTTAATATATTTAGAAGTGTGTGAATTTAGGGTATGGTTGTTTGATCTCAAATTATGGTTTCCGTATACTTGAATTATTTTGTAATTTTCCTAAGTTTTGGGTATTCATTTTGGTGTTCGTCTTTCTGTACATCCACTTAGTCAGAATCGTAGAGTTCGTCGTTAGGAACTCTTCCGTACAAAATAGATCAAGAAGCTTAGTTTTTATTTTTTCAATTCAGCTTCGAAGTTTACCTTCATTCATTAATAGTGTTAAAAATAGTATTATTCAAACTCAATAATTTAATAACTTAGTTCTTTTATTTTTTTCAATCCAACTTGGAAGATTACCTTCATCTAAGTTCTTCATGTATTTAGAATGAGTTGTCTGCCGTAGGAAATGAGTGAAATGTTGGAAGGCATAAATCCCACATCGGCTGCGTAGTATTTTAACAAGGAAGGAGTTTGATTTGACTCCATACTTACCTGGACGGGGTCAATGGGTGATCAAGAAGGCCAATGGCCAAGTGGTCGAGCCTACGTCATAATTTGTGGTAGTTGGGGCCTGCGTTCACGCAGCTCCTGCCCAATACAAGTCTTAAATTTTTTTTACTTGCAGAATTCACTTCACATTGCTTGTTTAGGTATTTTTCTCGTTTCTTTATCATTTTTATTATTCTACTTCCCAATGCTTTCTGATTTTATCCCTTATTCAAAATTTTTTCTTCCCTATTCTTGCGCGATGGTTCTGTTATTTGTTTTTTGTTCAATGAATTTGTATTAGGTAACAATATTATTTTTTAAAACCCGATATCTGATGTGGATACATATAAAATAACTATAAACCGCAATGCGAGCAAGTTCTCGAACAGTTTAAGCAAGGGCTTGATAGAGCAGCTAGAGATAGACGCTTTGGATAAAGCAAGTGAGAGAGCTCCCGTCTATTGCTGCAGATTGGTAGCTCAGAACTCGGTAGCTAGAGGAGCTCAGAACTAAAGAGCTACAGGAACAAAGGACACTCCTCTTTCACGAATGCTGGTCTATCAAGGTCTTGAAGAGCCTTGGCTCTAAAGCTGGAGCGATGCTTTCGGAAAAATAACAGACGAAGCTTTACTTGCGCCTCCAACGCGTTCTGATTACGAGGCTGAATGAAACTTTTCTCTCTTGTAGCCCCGCCTGCAAGACTATGTTGACATAGAAGAATCCAAAAGGAGATAGGATCTCGCAGGTGCGGATGCCTCCGTTTGTCTCAACCCACGGCTCTTTTCCGGCGGTGGTCGCTACAAGAATGAAATATTCTAAAGAATTCGCTTTTGAAAGAATTTGAACTAATTGTGTTCGGTCTTTCGCTTCAAAAGAGTACTAGCTTTAAAGATCTCCCCATCATATCCATCGATACAAAAGAGAACTTCACATCGTCCGATGAAGCATGAGGGCTTGTGGTGAGAGGAAGGAAATGATGGAAGAGCGAAGAATAATAAGAAGCGGGGCTACTTGAGTGCAAGTTTGCCTGCATGTGGCTCGTCCGTGCTTTCCGAGGCGCTGCCTGTGACTCAGCATGATTTTCTGCGATTTTTTCTTGATTTGTTTTGATCATTTTCATACAGGTATAATCTTTTACTAAATAAAATTTCTGATGATTATTGAGAATCATTTCATGAAAAAATTGCATCAATTTGTATGAAACAGTTGATTATCTATGAATATTTTAGGGGTAACAAATTATATTTGAATTGTTAAAAAAATACTTTATTGATCGTTCCAATTGTGTGATGATAGAAAAATCAAGGTGTATATGAAAAAACAACCTAAAGATCGTTTTAAGTGATAGAATCATGTGGTGATTGGCTTTGAAAATTTCGGAAGAAAGATATTCCACATTAAATAACAGTGTAAAGATTGTAAAATAATAATTCACAAACTATAACGGAACCATTTTTAAATACCAAATTATAAAGTTAATAAGTTTGTTTTTTTCTTTTTTGGAGCAAGCAAAGCTAAGCCATTTCATTTATTAAAATTGTTGAGATACAATGAGGGATAATCTCATGTACTTGGTGAATAGCATAAGATTGAGTTGCCGTAGCTATAAACTATGAGCCACACAATTGGCTTGTCTCCTAAATATAACTAATGTGGCAGTTACTTAAATCACAAAATAAAAGTTTACAATCATCAGCAAGAGAACCAAGTTCATGTAAGCGGGCTCGGGCCCTCCGGGCCAGCCCGTTTAACCCGCTTAAAAATAGGGTCAGAACCGTTAATTCGCAGCCCGTTTAAATCCAGGCCTTTTTGGCCCGGACCAATTAGCCCGCAGGCTAAACGGGCGGGCTGCCAGGGCTGGCCCGCGGGGCAAAAAAATGACCAACGGATGGCGACCTGCAGAGAACAATCCGGCTATCTGGACCGACCGACGGAGTTTTGCTGGCCGTCAGCCCACGAGAGAACAGCCTGACAATTATCGCAAAAGAATGGTCAACCGTCGGAGCTCCGCCATTTAGCTGCCGGCGACCTACCGAAGGACAATCAGACTAAAAAACATTTGATATAGTTTTCTAAGATTTTTGAAAGTTTATTATTTTTGAATATTTGATATTATTATTATATTGAACACAGAAGAGAGGAAAATTGTACACTGATTTTTTCAGGTGCACACCACGACAAAAAAATACCACTATCCTTTATATTAGGGTTAATAGGCTAAAACATCACTGAACTCTACACCAACTTGCAGTTGGGTCACTGAACTCAAAAAGTTTTCTTGTAGATAACAGAACTAAATATAGTTTGCAATGAAATCACTCAACAATTAAAAAATTTCATGACCGTTAACTTTTCTTTGACTTTAACGGTGCTCCGTTAATTTGTGACAAATCACCGTTAAAAAATTAAAACACATCAGCATGCCACGTCATTTTTCCGTCCAAATTTCATTTTTTCTAACGTCCGAAACCCACTTGAAAGTTTTTATTTGTCCAATGAGTTGACTGCAAACTTTTTGAGTTCAGTGACCCAACCGCAAGTTGGTGAAGAGTTCAGTGATGTTTTAGCCTATTAACCCCTTTATATTATAGATTTTATATTCATGGTTAATATATGTAAATGTGGGTGGAAGATGCATGCTTGGACCTGTATCTATTGAATTTACTGATTGTAAAATTTATATTTTGTGTTTTAGAATATATTTTAAAACATATGCGGATGAAAATACTAGCACTTCAACTAATTTGAAAAAGTCACAAGTTTATTCTTTTTATTAATTATTAATGCTTTATATTTATGGCTGCATAAAATTAAATGTACTACATATATCATGATAGTTAGTTTTATTTGATGTGAATTTATCGTGTTGAAAATGGAATGGCGAAAGGGAGAGTCAAAGACGGTTTATCCATAGTGGATTAGTTAAAGGACCAGGGATGTGATCCGTAGATGCGTAGATCCATTCTTCTAAACATTTGAGTTTTTTTGTGTTAATCGATACCATGCAATGTCTCCACCAAGAAAATAAATAAAAATTATTGTTATTGAGAGTGTAAAATATATAGACGCCATGTTACATTCGAATTTATTTGAAATATTTGGGATTTTGAGGTCATTTCGTTTTGCATGTCTTCTCATGCAACGTACGAGTGACAAGATCAGCTAAAACTAAGTGATTCGATTAAATGTAATCGAATTTTATTATACAAAGACAACTACAAAAATAGTGCCGGAGTTTTACAAAAGAAGAGAGAAAAAAGGAATAGTGATACTCTAGTGGCATTGACCTTCAAATACCTCCCCAAAAATATATTTATTGTGAAAATAAAAAACTAGATAAAACTAAAATTACACAAAGATTTGAGAGTTCTATCTTTTATAATACCAAACCATAAAAGTAACAAGTTATATATCCTCATTCATAAGAGTACTAGTTTTTGATACCAAAAGACATTAATACCCTTAAATCTATCACTAAAAGGTAAAAAAGAAAAGTCAACATCAACACCTTTTTGGAGGATATTTTAGTCTTTTTAAGCAAAATGGTATCAATAACTTACATTCTTATGAATGAGGATATATAACTTATCAATTTTATGATTTGGTATTAAAAAATTGATTCTCACAAGATTTAATGTGGAAACTAACAAATTGCAAGGAAAAACTACCATGACCAGATAAGAAAATATATTATGTGAAAATTTGTTACAACCACGTTAATTTTTTTAAAAAAAAATGCTTAAGTGTCACGCACCTTTTACATAGCCAAGCTCTCACATACAAGAAATAAAATAGAAAGGCATATATACCCTTGCTAATAAATAAACACTCCATACGCCCCACCTGAAGAGTTTACTTGATAAAAATACAACTTTTACTATTAATCACTTGAATAATTGTACAAGTTTTCTTGAATTGTATGCTATTGTTTAATAAGTTATCAATTTTATTTATATAAAGAAGAACTTCAATTTAAGAGTTCTTTGTATATAAATATGAATTAGATATCCATATTTTATTTTGAAAATAGCGCTTTTACGACTATGCTTTTGAAGTTATAAAGGAGGAAATTATGAAATATTTCGTTGATTAAGTGGCTTTGATTGATTTAGTGATAGTCATCTTCAAACCCTTTTCATTAATAAATTAAGTAAATATTGAACTCGGTCTTTTCATTTGAGTATCAAAAATAAAAAATAAAATGGAAGTTGTAAAATCATGAATAGGTTCTCTTTATAATAGTACTAGTGAGACTAGTGAAGTTAAGCGTGGAGGCAGTTTGATGCCTATCCCACATGGGCTGTTGACATATTCATGAGAAAGAAATGTGGCTACAAAAGACGTTGGCCTATAGCAAGAAAATTCATACCTTTCTCGGCCTTTTGGCTAAGATCAAGTGTAGTATCTGTTCTTATCAGTTTAATATCTGATATGTGGGCCAATGGTCCACACGATATTAAATTAATTTTTTAAGGGGAAAAGCCCACAGTGTAGCTTGCTACATGGGTTTTTGTGTGTCGCTTGTGCGTTGCACTACAGCCCAAGCTTGGCGCACCCCACCAAATCAAGTTTTTATTATTTCTCGTTTGGATGGCATTGCCTTTCCTATTTTCAAGTAATTTTTCTGAAGTTTTGGGCATTGAGAAAGATATAATGTTTTTGGCATTGAGAAAGATATGATGTTTTATCTGAACCCTTGGCATCGAGAAAGATATGATGTATATTTTATCAATCACATTGGATCATTGGATCATCATTAAGTCTGAAAAAATATTTTTTTGGTTCCATAATATAATTTGCAATTTTAGGCCCTATAAAATGTGAAGGTTACAATCGGATATTATTATTATTATTACCGACCCCAACATGGGATGAGAGTGCAGTTATGATGATTTGGACAAAACTTCTTTGGCCCACGGTGCTTAGCGTCTAGGCGACTGCCTAAGTCCACCTGACCCGATTTTGTTAACGCTGCTTAAAATATATATCTATGAGAACATTAAACCAACATGGACTTTCGCAGGATGCCGGATTCCCTAACATTTTACATGAATGCCTAGTTTAATTTTATGTGATCAAAATTAAAATTAGAGGTAGATGTGTTGAAAGGTTCAGTTGGATAGGCCAAACCGCCTGAGCTCACACCTCCCATATTTGCGGTGCATTATATAAAGTTGGACGATATTGCCTCTGGTCCCGGTAATTTTTTGGTCAAGTGCAACTATTGAAAATCTAATAAGTTTAAAAAATAAGGAGGTTACGGGATTAAATGCCATATACAAAGACAACATCCCAAAAAAATTGGCATAGAGTCTAGTAAAACACAACTCTGAGGTACGACGACGTCGTCTAATACCAACAATCAAGATATCGTTCTTTATTTAAATTGTCCACTCACTGCAAGAAAATAAATAATTAGATTTCTGTGCGGTAAATCTCTTCCTTTCCACTTTGCCGACGATCAAATGTATGAAAATTTTTATTCAACTAAGTTTTAATCCTATTAGTAAAAAAGTTTCATGGTCCACCACCATTCGTGATGTTATAAAAACTACTAGCCAGGCAAAATTAATTTTAGCGAAAATATTTCTAAAATCAAATCATAAAGTTTGTACATGCTCCAATCTTGGAGTGATCATTGACAACTAAATTCGTACATGGGAATTACTTCTATTTGGATTACTTGTGCTTGGATCATTGATGATTCTTGTACTATGCTAAATCGTTTAATTGGGTTTTAGGGAGTTTAGTATTGCGCACACTGCCCAAGATATTTGGTATACAATTCATACAAGTTTATCTGATTATAATTTAATACAAAAAGATTTTTAGTTTGTTTTTGTTAATGCTATCTCCAATACAACTAGTTTAGAATCACTAATTTACGTATTTGGACCATTTCTTTGGTGGTAAAAAAATTATGTTAGGTGCATTTATCATGTTTTAAAATTATTTGTTCAATATAGTTTAGTTGTTTTATAAGAAGCATATGCTCATATTCGTGAGGGAATAAAAATAATATGTATACCAAAAAAAATCAATGAATGTGCCAAATCGTTGGAATCCTGCTTATGATTTGCTAAATGATAGTTATCAATATCGACATGCATTGTGCAATTTTTATAATGAATGGAACGTACCCTTTTGCTTATTGCCAAATCAAAGGGATAAGTGTCCTAGTTTAATGGCACTTTTAAAAAATTTTAAAGAGACATCTGAGTTTTTGTCGGGTCTTTATTACCCCACATCTACACTTGTTGATATTGTGTTAAAATTGTACTTGGATTCAAGTGTTTGCTTAATGTTTTTGATTTGTTTGATTGTATTACTGAAATAAAAGACAAAATGATAAATTATTTCACCAACATTCCTTCTATTTTTCTTATTTGCTAAACTTTTAGATCATCAAGTTAGGGAGGAATATTTGCTTAAATTGCTAACACTCTACTACAATGTTTTATTTCCTATTCCTAATACCAATACTGCAAATCATAGCGACTGTGTTAAAAGTGCCAAAATTTTTCTATCTTATCTTTATCGGGAATATGTTTGTAATTATAGTGGTACGGTTCTTCTTCACACATTCACATTCCTTCCATGGTAGTATATCTTCTTTTAGTTTTGCTATTTCGGATCTTGGTGAGTGGAATGCCGACCAAGAAGATTTATTATGAAAATGAACAAAGTACCAAACTAACGCATATAAATAACTTGAAAACTATTTAACTACTTTTGATTTGGGAGCTTTAGAACGTGGACCGGAAGGTAATAACAATCTTCTTAAGTGATGGGCGAAATATCTATACTTTTTCCCGTAGTTGTCATGATCGCAAAAAGAATACTAGTTGTCACCGCTTCAACTGTCTCTGTTGATCAAACATTCAATGTGGGGGGTTATATTCTGGATGAATGACTATTGGCTGATGCCTAAAAATCTTGAAGCTCAAGCATTAATGAATGATCAGGTGAAGGCCGAATTACGCCAACAAGAATTAAATCACTATGAACAATATGATGTAATATCCGCATTTTTTCTTTTTTCCGGTATTTTTCATTTTGGTATTTTTTTTCGTTTTTAGTGACTCGCTTGTAACCCTGTTGATATTTCGAGATTATTTAATACTGGACTTTTTGTCATCCGAGCTTGTTTCGGACTTGTTTTACTCAATTCTGCTTTTGATGTCATTTCCGCCGCTATTTGGTTCGATTCTCGTAATTGTTGTTCGGAGCCGCCGATTCGGGGTTGCCGTGAACTTTTGTTTGGTGTTTCGATCGTGTATCGTGTATTTCGGATGTTTTGGGCCATTTTATAATTTCTCAAAGTTATGGGGTAATTACGTTTGTCGTTGTTTTCCGAACCTTCGGGTAGTCGGGAACGTGTTTTTTTAGCACTTAGATTCGTCGATAATTTTACTTTCTCATCTTCAGCCTTCATGCCGCAACATGATTACTCGGCACACTCCTTCTTCAATAATATAACCGCTTTTAGCGCACTGATCAAATCCTCAAATCCCTCCTTATATGTGCTACATATTTGCATCTATCTAACAAATGTAACCTCTTAAGTGGAAGGTGTAATTTGTAAAAGATAACATATGCTATTTTGAGTGTGATTTTGTTCACGGAAATCTAAAGTTTGTAATTGTCTAAGTGGTCAACTAAAAAAAAATTAAAATTGTAATTGTATTTCATTTCTTGTTATATTTATTAATAATTATAAAACTACACCACATGTGTAGTTAATTTGAGAACATTGCGGCTATCTTTTAAAACTGCAACATTTTGTTTCAATCGTCTCCGAACGTGCAAGTATTGGTGTACCTGCTACGATATATTTGAAGTATTTTTTGTAGTTAGTGGACATACCGTCTATGTTTGTAGCTTAGTACTTATTTATTTCTTTTTATTTACTTGCTAGAAATCAGAACCAACTATTACTGTTTTAAGAATAAAAAGTTCATCGTATTGGCAGATACAAGGTAAAATATTTACTAAGATATACGAAGGTGTGGTAAAACTAAACTGCAGACGTGCATATTACTGTATATATGTCAAAATGTTTTATCCTCCCTAAATTTTTTGTTTAAAATGCGAAAGCTAACAATCACTTTTTAAGATTTTACAAACACTTACAAATATAGCTAAATTTAATTGTTCAAATATTCTCCGCTTGCAAAAGTCCTAATATTTGTACTTATATTGTTTTTTTATAATTTCAGTACAATTATATTATATTTTTGTGGGACATGCCAATATGAACCTATCCATAAGGTACTTTACATGTTGTAGAACTCGTCTTCCAGTTATGATTATACCAGAGATAACACGTGTCGTAATTAGATTAAAACTATATAATTATTCTGGAGACGAAGAAAATTGCCCGCACTGGAGGTCGTCAGCCATCCGTCAAAAAACAGCCCAAGAGGCAGATGGCGACCTGCAGAGAACAATCCGACTATCTGGAAAATAAGAAAAAAAAAATGACCGACCGATGGAGTTTTGCTGCCGTCAGCCCACGAGAGAACAACCTGACAATTATCGCAAAAAAATGGTCGACCGTCGGAGCTCCGCCATTTGGCTGCCGACGACCCACCGAAGAACAATCAGACTAAAAAACATTTGATATAGTTTTCTAAGATTTTTGAAAGTTTATTATTTTTGAATATTTGATATTATTATTATATTGAACACAGAAGAGAGTAAAATTGTACATTGGTTTTTTCAGGTGCACACCACGACAAAAAAATACCACTATCCTTTATATTATAGATTTTATATTCATGGTTAATATATGTAAATGTGGGTGGAAGATGCATGCTTGGACCTGTATCTATTGAATTTACTGATTGTAAAATTTATATTTTGTGTTTTAGAATATATTTTAAAACATATGCGGATGAAAATACTAGCACTTCAACTAATTTGGAAAAGTCACAAGTTTATTCTTTTTTTTTAATTATTATTGCTTTATATTTATGGCCGCATAAAATTAAATGTACTACATATATCATGATAGTTAGTTTTATTTGATGTGAATTTATCGTGTTGAAAATGGAATGGCGAAAGGGAGAGTCAAAGACGGTTTATCCATAGTGGATTAGTTAAAGGACCAGGGATGTGATCCGTAGATGCGTAGATCCATTCTTCTAAACATTTGAGTTTTTTTGTGTTAATCGATACCATGCAATGTCTCCACCAAGAAAATAAATAAAAATTATTGTTATTGAGAGTGTAAAATATATAGACGCCATGTTACATTCGAATTTATTTGAAATATTTGGGATTTTGAGGTCATTTCGTTTTGCATGTCTTCTCATGCAACGTACGAGTGACAAGATCAGCTAAAACTAAGTGATTCGATTAAATGTAATCGAATTTTATTATACAAAGACAACTACAAAAATAGTGCCGGAGTTTTACAAAAGAAGAGAGAAAAAAGGAATAGTGATACTCTAGGGGCATTGACCTTCAAATACCTCCCCAAAAATATATTTATTGTGAAAATAAAAAACTAGATAAAACTAAAATTACACAAAGATTTGAGAGTTCTATCTTTTATAATACCAAACCATAAAAGTAACAAGTTATATATCCTCATTCATAAGAGTACTAGTTTTTGATACCAAAAGACATTAATACCCTTAAATCTATCACTAAAAGGTAAAAAAGAAAAGTCAACATCAACACCTTTTTGGAGGATATTTTAGTCTTTTTAAGCAAAATGGTATCAATAACTTACATTCTTATGAATGAGGATATATAACTTATCAATTTTATGATTTGGTATTAAAAAATTGATTCTCACAAGATTTAATGTGGAAACTAACAAATTGCAAGGAAAAACTACCATGACCAGATAAGAAAATATATTATGTGAAAATTTGTTACAACCACGTTAATTTTTTTTAAAAAAAATGCTTAAGTGTCACGCACCTTTTACATAGCCAAGCTCTCACATACAAGAAATAAAATAGAAAGGCATATATACCCTTGCTAATAAATAAACACTCCATACGCCCCACCTGAAGAGTTTACTTCGATAAAAATACAACTTTTTACTATTAATCACTTGAATAATTGTACAAGTTTTCTTGAATTGTATGCTATTGTTTAATAAGTTATCAATTTTATTTATATAAAGAAGAACTTCAATTTAAGAGTTCTTTGTATATAAATATGAATTAGATATCCATATTTTATTTTGAAAATAGCGCTTTTACGACTATGCTTTTGAAGTTATAAAGGAGGAAATTATGAAATATTTCGTTGATTAAGTGGCTTTGATTGATTTAGTGATAGTCATCTTCAAACCCTTTTCATTAATAAATTAAGTAAATATTGAACTCGGTCTTTTCATTTGAGTATCAAAAATAAAAAATAAAATGGAAGTTGTAAAATCATGAATAGGTTCTCTTTATAATAGTACTAGTGAGACTAGTGAAGTTAAGCGTGGAGGCAGTTTGATGCCTATCCCACATGGGCTGTTGACATATTCATGAGAAAGAAATGTGGCTACAAAAGACGTTGGCCTATAGCAAGAAAATTCATACCTTTCTCGGCCTTTTGGCTAAGATCAAGTGTAGTATCTGTTCTTATCAGTTTAATATCTGATATGTGGGCCAATGGTCCACACGATATTAAATTAATTTTTTAAGGGGAAAAGCCCACAGTGTAGCTTGCTACATGGGTTTTTGTGTGTCGCTTGTGCGTTGCACTACAGCCCAAGCTTGGCGCACCCCACCAAATCAAGTTTTTATTATTTCTCGTTTGGATGGCATTGCCTTTCCTATTTTCAAGTAATTTTTCTGAAGTTTTGGGCATTGAGAAAGATATAATGTTTTTGGCATTGAGAAAGATATGATGTTTTATCTGAACCCTTGGCATCGAGAAAGATATGATGTATATTTTATCAATCACATTGGATCATCATTAAGTCTGAAAAAATATTTTTTTGGTTCCATAATATAATTTGCAATTTTAGGCCCTATAAAATGTGAAGGTTACAATCGGATATTATTATTATTATTACCGACCCCAACATGGGATGAGAGTGCAGTTATGATGATTTGGACAAAACTTCTTTGGCCCACGGTGCTTAGCGTCTAGGCGACTGCCTAAGTCCACCTGACCCGATTTTGTTAACGCTGCTTAAAATATATATCTATGAGAACATTAAACCAACATGGACTTTCGCAGGATGCCGGATTCCCTAACATTTTACATGAATGCCTAGTTTAATTTTATGTGATCAAAATTAAAATTAGAGGTAGATGTGTTGAAAGGTTCAGTTGGATAGGCCAAACCGCCTGAGCTCACACCTCCCATATTTGCGGTGCATTATATAAAGTTGGACGATATTGCCTCTGGTCCCGGTAATTTTTTGGTCAAGTGCAACTATTGAAAATCTAATAAGTTTAAAAAATAAGGAGGTTACGGGATTAAATGCCATATACAAAGACAACATCCCAAAAAAATTGGCATAGAGTCTAGTAAAACACAACTCTGAGGTACGACGACGTCGTCTAATACCAACAATCAAGATACCGTTCTTTATTTAAATTTTGTCCACTCACTGCAAGAAAATAAATAATTAGATTTCTGTGTGGTAAATCTCTTCCTTTCCACTTTGCCGACGATCAAATGTATGAAAATTTTTATTCAACTAAGTTTTAATCCTATTAGTAAAAAAGTTTCATGGTCCACCACCATTCGTGATGTTATAAAAACTACTAGCCAGGCAAAATTAATTTTAGCGAAAATATTTCTAAAATCAAATCATAAAGTTTGTACATGCTCCAATCTTGGAGTGATCATTGACAACTAAATTCGTACATGGGAATTACTTCTATTTGGATTACTTGTGCTTGGATCATTGATGATTCTTGTACTATGCTAAATCGTTTAATTGGGTTTTAGGGAGTTTAGTATTGCACCGCCCAAGATATTTGGTATACAATTCATACAAGTTTATCGATTATAATTTAATACAAAAAGATTTTTTAGTTTGTTTTTGTTAATGCTATCTCCAATACAACTAGTTTAGAATCACTAATTTCTGTATTTGGACCATTTGCTGGTGGTAAAAAAATTATGTTAGGTGCATTTATCATGTTTTAAAATTATTTGTTCAATATAGTTTAGTTGTTTTATAAGAAGCATATGCTCATATTCGTGAGGGAATAAAAATAATATGTATACCAAAAAAAATCAATGAATGTGCCAAATCGTTGGAATCATGCTTATGATTTGCTAAATGATAGTTATCAATATCGACATGCATTGTGCAATTTTTATAATGAATGGCATGTACCCTTTTGCTTATTGCCAAATCAATGGGATAAGTGTCCTAGTTTAATGACACTTTTAAAAAATTTTAAAGAGACATCTGAGTTTTTGTCGGGTCTTTATTACCCCACATCTACACTTGTTGATATTGTGTTAAAATTGTACTTGTATTCAAGTGTTTGCTTAATGTTTTTGATTTGTTTGATTGTATTACAGAAATAAAAGACAAAATGATAAATTATTACACCAAAAGTCCTTCTATTTTTCTTATTTGCTAAACTTTTAGATCATCAAGTTAGGGAGGAATATTTGCTTAAATTGCTAACACTCTACTACAATGTTTTATTTCCTATTCCTAATACCAATACTCCAAATCATAGCGACTGTGTTAAAAGTGCCAAAATTTTTCTATCTGATCTTTATCGGGAATATGTTTGTAATTATAGTGGTACGGTTCTTCTTCACACATTCACATTCCTTCCATGGTAGTATATCTTCTTTTAGTTTTGCTATTTCGGATCTTGGTGAGTGGAATGCCGATCAAGAAGATTTATTATGAAAATGAACAAAGTACCAAACTAACGCATATAAATAACTTGAAAACTATTTAACTACTTTTGATTTGGGAGCTTTAGAACGTGGACCGGAAGGTAATAACAATCTTCTTAAGTGATTGGCGAAATATCTATACTTTTTCCCGTAGTTGTCATGATCGCTAAAGGAATACTAATTGTCACTGCTTCAATTGTCTCTGTTGATCAAACATTCAATGTGGGGGTTATATTCGGATGAATGACTATTGGTGATGCCTAAAAATCTTGAAGCTCAAGCATTAATGAATGATTAGGTGAAGGCCGAATTATGCCAACAAGAATTAAATCACTATGAACAATATGATGCAATATCCGCATTTTTTCTTTTTTTCCGGTATTTTTCATTTTGGTATTTTTTTTTCGTTTTTAGTAAGTCGCTTGTAACCCTGTTGATATTTCGAGAATATTTAATACTGGACTTTTTGTCATCCGAGCTTGTTTCGGACTTGTTTTACTCAATTCTGCTTTTGATGTCATTTCCGCCGCTGTTTGGTTCGATTCTCGTAATTGTTGTTCGGAGCCACCGATTCGGGGTTGCCGTGAACTTTTGTTTGGTGTTTCGATCGTGTATCGTGTATTTCGGATATTTTGGGCCATTTTATAATTTCTCAAAGTTAATGGGTAAATACGTTTGTCGTTTCCGAACCTTCGGGTAGTCGGAACGTGTTTTTAGCACTTAGATTCGTCGATAATTTTACTTTCTCATCTTCACCTTCATGCCGCAACATGATTACTCGGCACACTCCTTCTTCAATAATATAACCGCTTTTAGCGCACCGATCAAATCCTCAAATCCCTCCTTATATGTGCTACATATTTGCATCTATCTAACAAATGTAACCTCTTAAGTGGAAGGTGTAATTTGTAAAAGATAACATATGCTATTTTGAGTGTGATTTTGTTCACGGAAATCTAAAGTTTGTAATTGTCTAAGTGGTCAACTAAAAAAATTAAAATTGTAATTGTATTTCATTTCTTGTTATATTTATTAATAATTATAAAACTACACCACATGTGTAGTTAATTTGAGAACATTGCGGCTATCTTTTAAAACTGCAACATTTTGTTTCAATCGTCTCCGAACGTGCAAGTATTGGTGTACCTGCTACGATATATTTGAAGTATTTTTTGTAGTTAGTGGACATACCGTCTATGTTTGTAGCTTAGTACTTATTTATTTCTTTTTATTTACTTGCTAGAAATCAGAACCAACTATTACTGTTTTAAGAATAAAAAGTTCATCGTATTGGCAGATACAAGGTAAAATATTTACTAAGATATACGAAGGTGTGGTAAAACTAAACTGCAGACGTGCATATTACTGTATATATGTCAAAATGTTTTATCCTCCCTAAATTTTTTGTTTAAAATGCGAAAGCTAACAATCACTTTTTAAGATTTTACAAACACTTACAAATATAGCTAAATTTAATTGTTCAAATATTCTCCGCTTGCAAAAGTCCTAATATTTGTACTTATATTGTTTTTTTATAATTTCAGTACAATTATATTATATTTTTGTGGGACATGCCAATATGAACCTATCCATAAGGTACTTTACATGTTGTAGAACTCGTCTTCCAGTTATGATTATACCAGAGATAACACGTGTCGTAATTAGATTAAAACTATATAATTATTCTGGAGACGAAGAAAATTGCCCGCACTGGAGGTCGTCAGCCATCCGTCAAAAAACAGCCCAAGAGGCAGATGGCGACCTGCAGAGAACAATCCGACTATCTGGAAAATAAGAAAAAAAAAATGACCGACCGATGGAGTTTTGCTGCCGTCAGCCCACGAGAGAACAACCTGACAATTATCGCAAAAAAATGGTCGACCGTCGGAGCTCCGCCATTTGGCTGCCGACGACCCACCGAAGAACAATCAGACTAAAAACATTTGATATAGTTTTCTAAGATTTTTGAAAGTTTATTATTTTTGAATATTTGATATTATTATTATATTGAACACGAAGAGTAAAATTGTACATTGGTTTTCAGTGCACACCACGACAAAAAATACCACTATCCTTTATATTATAGATTTTATATTCATGGTTAATATATGTAAATGTGGGTGGAAGATGCATGCTTGGACTGTATCTATTGAATTTCTTGATTGTAAAATTTATATTTTGTGTTTTAGAATATATTTTAAAACATATGCGGATGAAAATACTAGCACTTCAACTAATTTGGAAAAGTCACAAGTTTATTCTTTTTTTAATTATTATTGCTTTATATTTATGGCTGCATAAAATTAAATGTACTACATATATCATGATAGTTAGTTTTATTTGATGTGAATTTATCGTGTTGAAAATGGAATGGCGAAAGGGAGAGTCAAAGACGGTTTATCCATAGTGGATTAGTTAAAGGACCAGGGATGTGATCCGTAGATGCGTAGATCCATTCTTCTAAACATTTGAGTTTTTGTGTTAATCGATACCATGCAATGTCTCCACCAAGAAAATAAATAAAAATTATTGTTATTGAGAGTGTAAAATATATAGACGCCATGTTACATTCGAATTTATTTGAAATATTTGGGATTTTGAGGTCATTTCGTTTTGCATGTCTTCTCATGCAACGTACGAGTGACAAGATCAGCTAAAACTAAGTGATTCGATTAAATGTAATCGAATTTTATTATACAAAGACAACTACAAAAATAGTGCCGGAGTTTTACAAAAGAAGAGAAAAAAGGAATAGTGATACTCTAGGGGCATTGACCTTCAAATACCTCCCCAAAAATATATTTATTGTGAAAATAAAAAACTAGATAAAACTAAAATTACACAAAGATTTGAGAGTTCTATCTTTTATAATACCAAACCATAAAAGTAACAAGTTATATATCCTCATTCATAATAGTCTAGTTTTTGATACCAAAAGACATTAATACCCTTAAATCTATCACTAAAAGGTAAAAAAGAAAAGTCAACATCAACACCTTTTTGGAGGATATTTTAGTCTTTTTAAGCAAAATGGTATCAATAACTTACATTCTTATGAATGAGGATATATAACTTATCAATTTTATGATTTGGTATTAAAAAATTGATTCTCACAAGATTTAATGTGGAAACTAACAAATTGCAAGGAAAAACTACCATGACCAGATAAGAAAATATATTATGTGAAAATTTGTTACAACCACGTTAATTTTTTTAAAAAAAAATGCTTAAGTGTCACGCACCTTTTACATAGCCAAGCTCTCACATACAAGAAATAAAATAGAAAGGCATATATACCCTTGCTAATAAATAAACACTCCATACGCCCCACCTGAAGAGTTTACTTCGATAAAAATACAACTTTTTACTATTAATCACTTGAATAATTGTACAAGTTTTCTTGAATTGTATGCTATTGTTTAATAAGTTATCAATTTTATTTATATAAAGAAGAACTTCAATTTAAGAGTTCTTTGTATATAAATATGAATTAGATATCCATATTTTATTTTGAAAATAGCGCTTTTACGACTATGCTTTTGAAGTTATAAAGGAGGAAATTATGAAATATTTCGTTGATTAAGTGGCTTTGATTGATTTAGTGATAGTCATCTTCAAACCCTTTTCATTAATAAATTAAGTAAATATTGAACTCGGTCTTTTCATTTGAGTATCAAAAATAAAAATAAAATGGAAGTTGTAAAATCATGAATAGGTTCTCTTTATAATAGTACTAGTGAGACTAGTGAAGTTAAGCGTGGAGGCAGTTTGATGCCTATCCCACATGGGCTGTTGACATATTCATGAGAAAGAAATGTGGCTACAAAAGACGTTGGCCTATAGCAAGAAAATTCATACCTTTCTCGGCCTTTTGGCTAAGATCAAGTGTAGTATCTGTTCTTATCAGTTTAATATCTGATATGTGGGCCAATGGTCCACACGATATTAAATTAATTTTTTAAGGGGAAAAGCCCACAGTGTAGCTTGCTACATGGGTTTTTGTGTGTCGCTTGTGCGTTGCACTACAGCCCAAGCTTGGCGCACCCCACCAAATCAAGTTTTTATTATTTCTCGTTTGGATGGCATTGCCTTTCCTATTTTCAAGTAATTTTTCTGAAGTTTTGGGCATTGAGAAAGATATAATGTTTTTGGCATTGAGAAAGATATGATGTTTTATCTGAACCCTTGGCATCGAGAAAGATATGATGTATATTTTATCAATCACATTGGATCATCATTAAGTCTGAAAAAATATTTTTTTGGTTCCATAATATAATTTGCAATTTTAGGCCCTATAAAATGTGAAGGTTACAATCGGATATTATTATTATTATTACCCCCAACATGGGATGAGAGTGCAGTTATGATGATTTGGACAAAACTTCTTTGGCCCACGGTGCTTAAGCGTCTAGGCGACCGCCTAAGTCCACCTCGACCCGATTTTGTTAACGCTTAAAATATATATCTATGAGAACATTAAACCAACATGGACTTTCGCAGGATGCCGGATTCCCTAACATTTTACATGAATGCCTAGTTTAATTTTATGTGATCAAAATTAAAATTAGAGGTAGATGTGTTGAAAGGTTCGATTGGATAGGCCAAACCTTTGAGCTCACACCTCCCATATTTGCGGTGCATTATATAAAGTTGGACGATATTGCCTCCGGTCCCGGTAATTTTTTGGTCAAGTGCAACTATTGAAAATCTAATAAGTTTAAAAAATAAGGAGGTTACGGGATTAAATGCCATATACAAAGACAACATCCCAAAAAAATTGGCATAGAGTCTAGTAAAACACAACTCTGAGGTACGACGACGTCGTCTAATACCAACAATCAAGATATCGTTCTTTATTTAAATTGTCCACTCACTGCAAGAAAATAAATAATTAGATTTCTGTGCGGTAAATCTCTTCCTTTCCACTTTGCCGACGATCAAATGTATGAAAATTTTTATTCAACTAAGTTTTAATCCTATTAGTAAAAAAGTTTCATGGTCCACCACCATTCGTGATGTTATAAAAACTACTAGCCAGGCAAAATTAATTTTAGCGAAAATATTTCTAAAATCAAATCATAAAGTTTGTACATGCTCCAATCTTGGAGTGATCATTGACAACTAAATTCGTACATGGGAATTACTTCTATTTGGATTACTTGTGCTTGGATCATTGATGATTCTTGTACTATGCTAAATCGTTTAATTGGGTTTTAGGGAGTTTAGTATTGCGCACACTGCCCAAGATATTTGGTATACAATTCATACAAGTTTATCTGATTATAATTTAATACAAAAAGATTTTTTAGTTTGTTTTTGTTAATGCTATCTCCAATACAACTAGTTTAGAATCACTAATTTCTGTATTTGGACCATTTGCTGGTGGTAAAAAAATTATGTTAGGTGCATTTATCATGTTTTAAAATTATTTGTTCAATATAGTTTAGTTGTTTTATAAGAAGCATATGCTCATATTCGTGAGGGAATAAAAATAATATGTATACCAAAAAAAATCAATGAATGTGCCAAATCGTTGGAATCCTGCTTATGATTTGCTAAATGATAGTTATCAATATCGACATGCATTGTGCAATTTTTATAATGAATGGAACGTACCCTTTTGCTTATTGCCAAATCAAAGGGATAAGTGTCCTAGTTTAATGGCACTTTTAAAAAATTTTAAAGAGACATCTGAGTTTTTGTCGGGTCTTTATTACCCCACATCTACACTTGTTGATATTGTGTTAAAATTGTACTTGGATTCAAGTGTTTGCTTAATGTTTTTGATTTGTTTGATTGTATTACTGAAATAAAAGACAAAATGATAAATTATTTCACCAACATTCCTTCTATTTTTCTTATTTGCTAAACTTTTAGATCATCAAGTTAGGGAGGAATATTTGCTTAAATTGCTAACACTCTACTACAATGTTTTATTTCCTATTCCTAATACCAATACGCAAATCATAGCGATTGTGTTAAAAGTGCCAAAATTTTTCTATCTTATCTTTATCGGGAATATGTTTGTAATTATAGTGGTACGGTTCTTCTTCACACATTCACATTCCTTCCATGGTAGTATATCTTCTTTTAGTTTTGCTATTTCGGATCTTGGTGAGTGGAATGCCGACCAAGAAGATTTATTATGAAAATGAACAAAGTACCAAACTAACGCATATAAATAACTTGAAAACTATTTAACTACTTTTGATTTGGGAGCTTTAGAACGTGGACCGGAAGGTAATAACAATCTTCTTAAGTGATGGGCGAAATATCTATACTTTTTCCCGTAGTTGTCATGATCGCAAAAAGAATACTAGTTGTCACCGCTTCAACTGTCTCTGTTGATCAAACATTCAATGTGGGGGGTTATATTCTGGATGAATGACTATTGGCTGATGCCTAAAAATCTTGAAGCTCAAGCATTAATGAATGATCAGGTGAAGGCCGAATTACGCCAACAAGAATTAAATCACTATGAACAATATGATGTAATATCCGCATTTTTTCTTTTTTCCGGTATTTTTCATTTTGGTATTTTTTTTCGTTTTTAGTGACTCGCTTGTAACCCTGTTGATATTTCGAGATTATTTAATACTGGACTTTTTGTCATCCGAGCTTGTTTCGGACTTGTTTTACTCAATTCTGCTTTTGATGTCATTTCCGCCGCTATTTGGTTCGATTCTCGTAATTGTTGTTCGGAGCCGCCGATTCGGGGTTGCCGTGAACTTTTGTTTGGTGTTTCGATCGTGTATCGTGTATTTCGGATGTTTTGGGCCATTTTATAATTTCTCAAAGTTATGGGGTAATTACGTTTGTCGTTGTTTTCCGAACCTTCGGGTAGTCGGGAACGTGTTTTTTTAGCACTTAGATTCGTCGATAATTTTACTTTCTCATCTTCAGCCTTCATGCCGCAACATGATTACTCGGCACACTCCTTCTTCAATAATATAACCGCTTTTAGCGCACTGATCAAATCCTCAAATCCCTCCTTATATGTGCTACATATTTGCATCTATCTAACAAATGTAACCTCTTAAGTGGAAGGTGTAATTTGTAAAAGAAAACATATGCTATTTTGAGTGTGATTTTGTTCACGGAAATCTAAAGTTTGTAATTGTCTAAGTGGTCAACTAAAAAAAAATTAAAATTGTAATTGTATTTCATTTCTTGTTATATTTATTAATAATTATAAAACTACACCACATGTGTAGTTAATTTGAGAACATTGCGGCTATCTTTTAAAACTGCAACATTTTGTTTCAATCGTCTCCGAACGTGCAAGTATTGGTGTACCTGCTACGATATATTTGAAGTATTTTTTGTAGTTAGTGGACATACCGTCTATGTTTGTAGCTTAGTACTTATTTATTTCTTTTTATTTACTTGCTAGAAATCAGAACCAACTATTACTGTTTTAAGAATAAAAAGTTCATCGTATTGGCAGATACAAGGTAAAATATTTACTAAGATATACGAAGGTGTGGTAAAACTAAACTGCAGACGTGCATATTACTGTATATATGTCAAAATGTTTTATCCTCCCTAAATTTTTTGTTTAAAATGCGAAAGCTAACAATCACTTTTTAAGATTTTACAAACACTTACAAATATAGCTAAATTTAATTGTTCAAATATTCTCCGCTTGCAAAAGTCCTAATATTTGTACTTATATTGTTTTTATAATTTCAAGTACAATTATATTAAATTTTTGTGGGACATTCAAATATGAACCTATCCATAAGGTACTTTACATGTTGAAGAACTCTTCTTCCACTTATGATTATACAAGAGATAAAACGTGTCTTTAATAGATTAATACTATATAATTTTTCTTGAGACGAAGAAAATTGCCCGCACCGGAGGTCGTCGACCATCCGTCAAAAGCAGCCCAAGAGGCGGATGGCGACTGCAGAGAACAATCCGACTATCCGGAAAATAAGAAAAAAAAATGACCGACCGATGGAGTTTTGCCGCCGTCATTACGAGAGAACAGCCTGACAATTATCGCAAAAAATGGTCGACCGTCGGAGCTCCGCCATTTGGCTGCCGGCGACCCACCGAAGAACAATCAGACTAAAAAACATTTGATATAGTTTTCTAAGATTTTTGAAAGTTTATTATTTTTGAATATTTGATATTATTAATATATTGAACACAGAAGAGAGTAAAATTGTACATTGGTTTTTTTAGGTGCACACCACGACAAAAAAATACCACTATCCTTTATATTATAGATTTTATATTCATGGTTAATATATGTAAATGTGGGTGGAAGATGCATGCTTGGACCTGTATCTATTGAATTTACTGATTGTAAAATTTATATTTTGTGTTTTAGAATATATTTTAAAACATATGCGGATGAAAATACTAGCACTTCAACTAATTTGGAAAAGTCACAAGTTTATTCTTTTTTTTTAATTATTATTGCTTTATATTTATGGCCGCATAAAATTAAATGTACTACATTATATCATGATAGTTAGTTTTATTTGATGTGAATTTACCGTGTTGAAAATGGAATGGCGAAAGGGAGAGTCAAAGACGGTTTATCCATAGTGGATTAGTTAAAGGACCAGGGATGTGATCCGTAGATGCGTAGATCCATTCTTCAAACATTTGAGTTTTTTTGTGTTAATCGATACCATGCAATGTCTCCACCAAGAAAATAAATAAAAATTATTGTTATTGAGAGTGTAAAATATATAGACGCCATGTTACATTCGAATTTATTTGAAATATTTGGGATTTTGAGGTCATTTCGTTTTGCATGTCTTCTCATGCAACGTACGAGTGACAAGATCAGCTAAAACTAAGTGATTCGATTAAATGTAATCGAATTTTATTATACAAAGACAACTACAAAAATAGTGCCGGAGTTTTACAAAAGAAGAGAGAAAAAAGGAATAGTGATACTCTAGGGGCATTGACCTTCAAATACCTCCCCAAAAAATATATTTATTGTGAAAATAAAAAACTAGATAAAACTAAAATTACACAAAGATTTAAGAGTTCTATCTTTTATAATACCAAACCATAAAAGTAACAAGTTATATATCCTCATTCATAAGAGTACTAGTTTTTGATACCAAAAGACATTAATACCCTTAAATCTATCACTAAAAGGTAAAAAAGAAAAGTCAACATCAACACCTTTTTGGAGGATATTTTAGTCTTTTTAAGCAAAATGGTATCAATAACTTACATTCTTATGAATGAGGATATATAACTTATCAATTTTATGATTTGGTATTAAAAAATTGATTCTCACAAGAGTTAATGTGGAAACTAACAAATTGCAAGGAAAAACTACCATGACCAGATAAGAAAATATATTATGTGAAAATTTGTTACAACCACGTTAATTTTTTAAAAAAATGCTTAAGTGTCACGCACCTTTACATAGCCAAGCTCTCACATACAAGAAATAAAATAGAAAGGCATATATACCCTTGCTAATAAATAAACACTCCATACGCCCCACTGAAGAGTTTACTTGATAAAAATACAACTTTTACTATTAATCACTTGAATAATTGTACAAGTTTTCTTGAATTGTATGCTATTGTTTAATAAGATATCAATTTTATTTATATAAAGAAGAACTTCAATTTAAGAGTTCTTTGTATATAAATATGAATTAGATATCCATATTTTATTTTGAAAATAGCGCTTTTACGACTATGCTTTTGAAGTTATAAAGGAGGAAATTATGAAATATTTCGTTGATTAAGTGGCTTTGATTGATTTAGTGATAGTCATCTTCAAACCCTTTTCATTAATAAATTAAGTAAATATTGAACTCGGTCTTTTCATTTGAGTATCAAAAATAAAAATAAAATGGAAGTTGTAAAATCATGAATAGGTTCTCTTTATAATAGTACTAGTGAGACTAGTGAAGTTAAGCGTGGAGGCAGTTTGATGCCTATCCCACATGGGCTGTTGACATATTCATGAGAAAGAAATGTGGCTACAAAAGACGTTGGCCTATAGCAAGAAAATTCATACCTTTCTCGGCCTTTTGGCTAAGATCAAGTGTAGTATCTGTTCTTATCAGTTTAATATCTGATATGTGGGCCAATGGTCCACACGATATTAAATTAATTTTTAAGGAAAAGCCCACAGTGTAGCTTGCTACATGGGTTTTGTGTGTCGCTTGTGCGTTGCACTACAGCCCAAGCTTGGCGCACCCCACCAAATCAAGTTTTTATTATTTCTCGTTTGGATGGCATTGCCTTTCCTATTTTCAAGTAATTTTTCTGAAGTTTTGGGCATTGAGAAAGATATAATGTTTTTGGCATTGAGAAAGATATGATGTTTTATCTGAACCCTTGGCATCGAGAAAGATATGATGTATATTTTATCAATCACATTGGATCATCATTAAGTCTGAAAAATATTAATTTGGTTCCATAATATAATTTGCAATTTTAGGCCCTATAAAATGTGAAGGTTACAATCGGATATTATTATTATTATTACCGACCCCAACATGGGATGAGAGTGCAGTTATGATGATTTGGACAAAACTTCTTTGGCCCACGGTGCTTAGCGTCTAGGCGTTGCCTAAGTCCACGACCCGATTTTGTTAACGCTGCTTAAAATATATATCTATGAGAACATTAAACCAACATGGACTTTCGCAGGATGCCGGATTCCCTAATATTTTACATGAATGCCTAGTTTAATTTTATGTGATCAAAATTAAAATTAGAGGTAGATGTGTTGAAAGGTTCAGTTGGATAGGCCAAACCGCCTGAGCTCACACCTCCCATATTTGCGGTGCATTATATAAAGTTGGACGATATTGCCTCTGGTCCCGGTAATTTTTTGGTCAAGTGCAACTATTGAAAATCTAATAAGTTTAAAAAATAAGGAGGTTACGGGATTAAATGCCATATACAAAGACAACATCCCAAAAAAATTAGCATAGAGTCTAGTAAAACACAACTCTGAGGTACGGCGACGTCGTCTAATACCAACAATCAAGATACCGTTCTTTATTTAAATTTTGTCCACTCACTGCAAGAAAATAAATAATTAGATTTCTGTGTGGTAAATCTCTTCCTTTCCACTTTGCCGACAATCAAATGTATGAAAATTTTTATTCAACTAAGTTTTAATCCTATTAGTAAAAAAGTTTCATGGTCCACCACCATTCGTGATGTTATAAAAACTACTAGCCAGGCAAAATTAATTTTAGCGAAAATATTTCTAAAATCAAATCATAAAGTTTGTACATGCTCCAATCTTGGAGTGATCATTGACAACTAAATTCGTACATGGGAATTACTTCTATTTGGATTACTTGTGCTTGGATCATTGATGATTCTTGTACTATGCTAAATCGTCTAATTGGGTTTTAGGGAGTTTAGTATTGCGCACACTGCCCAAGATATTTGGTATACAATTCATACAATTTTATCTGATTATAATTTAATACAAAAGGATTTTTTAGTTTGTTTTTGTTAATGCTATCTCCAATACAACTAGTTTAGAATCACTAATTTCAGTATTTGGACCATTTGCTGGTGGTAAAAAAATTATGTTAGGTGCATTTGTCATGTTTTAAAATTATTTGTTCAATATAGTTTAGTTGTTTTATAAGAAGCATATGCTCATATTCGTGAGGGAATAAAAATAATATGTATACCAAAAAAAATCAAAGAATGTGCCAAATCGTTGGAATCCTGCTTATGATTTGCTAAATGATAGTTATCAATATCGACATGCATTGTGCAATTTTTATAATGAATGGCACGTACCCTTTTGCTTATTGCCAAATCAATGGGATAAGTGTCCTAGTTTAATGGCACTTTTAAAAATTTTTAAAGAGACATCTGAGTTTTTGTCGGGTCTTTATTACCCCACATCTACACTTGTTGATATTGTGTTAAAATTGTACTTGTATTCAAGTGTTTGCTTAATGTTTTTGATTGTATTACTGAAATAAAAGACAAAATGATAAATTATTTCACCAATATTCCTTCTATTTTTCTTATTTGCTAAACTTTTAGATCATCAAGTTAGGGAGGAATATTTGCTTAAATTGCTAACACTCTACTACAATGTTTTATTTCCTATTCCTAATACCAATACTCCAAATCATAGCGACTGTGTTAAAAGTGCCAAAATTTTTCTATCTGATCTTTATCGGGAATATGTTTGTAATTATAGTGGTACGGTTCTTCTTCACACATTCACATTCCTTCCATGGTAGTATATCTTCTTTTAGTTTTGCTATTTCGGATCTTGGTGAGTGGAATGCCGATCAAGAAGATTTATTATGAAAATGAACAAAGTACCAAACTAACGCATATAAATAACTTGAAATCTATTTAACTACTTTTGATTTGGGAGCTTTAGAACGTGGACCGGAAGGTAATAACAATCTTCTAAAGTGATGGGCGAAATATCTATACTTTTTCCCGTAGTTGTCATGATCGCAAAAAGAATACTAGTTGTCACCGCTTCAACTGTCTCTGTTGATCAAGCATTCAATGTGGGGGGTTATATTCTGGATGAATGACTATTGGCTGATGCCTAAAAATCTTGAAGCTCAAGCATTAATGAATGATCAGGTGAAGGCCGAATTACGCCAACAAGAATTAAATCACTATGAACAATATGATGTAATATCCGCATTTTTTCTTTTTTCCGGTATTTTTCATTTTGGTATTTCTTTTTTCGTTTTTAGTGACTCGCTTGTAACCCTGTTGATATTTCGAGATTATTTAATACTGGACTTTTTGTCATCCGAGCTTGTTTCGGACTTGTTTTACTCAATTCTGCTTTTGATGTCATTTCCGCCGCTATTTGGTTCGATTCTCGTAATTGTTGTTCGGAGCCGCCGATTCGGGGTTGCCGTGAACTTTTGTTTGGTGTTTCGATCGTGTATCGTGTATTTCGGATGTTTTGGACCATTTTATAATTTTTTAAAGTTATGGGGTAATTACGTTTGTCGTTGTTTTCCGAACCTTCGAGTAGTCGGGAACGTGTTTTTTTAGCACTTAGATTCGTCGATAATTTTACTTTCTCATCTTCAGCCTTCATGCCGCAACATGATTACTCGGCACACTCCTTCTTCAATAATATAACCGCTTTTAGCGCACTGATCAAATCCTCAAATCCCTCCTTATATGTGCTACATATTTGCATCTATCTAACAAATGTAACCTCTTAAGTGGAAGGTGTAATTTGTAAAAGATAACATATGCTATTTTGAGTGTGATTTTGTTCACGGAAATCTAAAGTTTGTAATTGTCTAAGTGGTCAACTAAAAAAAAATTAAAATTGTAATTGTATTTCATTTCTCGTTATATTTATTAATAATTATAAAACTACACCACATGTGTAGTTAATTTGAGAACATTGCGGCTATCTTTTAAAACTGCAACATTTTGTTTCGATCGTCTCCGAACGTGCAAGTATTGGTGTACCTGCTACGATATATTTGAAGTATTTTTTGTAGTTAGTGGACATACTGTCTATGTTTGTAGCTTAGTACTTATTTATTTCTTTTTATTTACTTGCTAGAAATCAGAACCAACTATTACTGTTTTAAGAATAAAAAGTTCATCGTATTGGCAGATATAAGGTAAAATATTTACTAAGATATACGAAGGTGTGGTAAAACTAAACTGCAGACGTGCATATTACTGTATATATGTCAAAATGTTTTATCCTCCCTAAATTTTTTGTTTAAAATGCGAAAGCTAACAATCACTTTTTAAGATTTTACAAACACTTACAAATATAGCTAAATTTAATTTTTCAAATATTCTCCGCTTGCAAAAGTCCTAATATTTGTACTTATATTGTTTTTTTATAATTTCAGTACAATTATATTATATTTTTGTGGGACATGCCAATATGAACCTATCCATAAGGTACTTTACATGTTGTAGAACTCGTCTTCCAGTTATAATTATACCAGAGATAATTTGTAAAAGATAACATATGCTATTTTGAGTGTGATTTTGTTCATGGAAATCTAAAGTTTGTAATCGTCTAAGTGGTCAACTAAAAAAAAAAATTAAAATTGTAATTGTATTGCATTTCTGGTTATATTTATTAATAATTATAAAACTACACCACATGTGTAGTTAATTTGAGAACATTGTGGCTATCTTTTAGAACTACAACATTTTTTTTCAATCGTCTCCGAATGTGCAAGTATTGGTGTACCTGTTACGATATATTTGAAGTATTTTTTGTAGATAGTGGACATACTGTCTATGCTTGTAGCTTAGTGTAACACCCCCAAACCAATCGGGAATATTACAGCGCCGCAGACCCTCTCCGTGGGGATCTACCAGGCTAAATACAAAAACAATACGTCAATCATATGTCGACATGGATATATGAAGGACCATCAGACCGATTTGATCTTTAATCTCAACACACACATCATTACATACACGATTCTTTTCCAGAACACATACCCACGCAAGGGCTAAAATACAATAACACTCCCATAAATCGGGAGAACAAACCATCGGAGGGTTAACCAACAAGACTCTAACAAATACTCTGCAATTGGACTTCATGTGATTAGTATCGTCATCTTCCATCATCCTTCATATCGAACCTGTGATTTGCTCCCGACAACGGCAAGTACACAGGCCTTGTCTGAGACATCCACCCCCGAATACTCGGGGGTTAGCAAAACTCCACTGTTTTGCTAGTGCAAGTATAAAATACAAATACAAGCCATACATATCATACTCCACGGAACATAATAATCATAAACATACTTCCCGAGGTAAATCACTTGATCAAAACGGTTAAATCGAAAGGTAGGGGTAAACGCGATATACATCTTGTAAAAACATTTTACGGGAGTTTTGAAATCATTTGGGGTTTAAGAATTCTCAAGCCTTCCGAAAACATTTAGGGACACAGCCCAAAAGTCATTTTCCCAAAATCTATATTTCGATAACAACACATGGGGTCCAAGACCCGATCATACCATAACAACCTGTTTCCACAGATTATTCGCGTCCCGTGCTAGCAAGCCACGGACCTCAGATGCTCCCGTAGAACAAACCCGAGTGAATAACCCACAGGGAAACTATATCAAATCACATGTCACCGTAACCGCAGTCACGTGACTACAAGCACAGATACGTACATAACCAAACCACAACCATAAGTTATCCCGGCATCGCACTAACAAGCTACGAACCTCGGAGTCCCGCAAGACATACCCGATGATAACCCCATCAGTTATCCTGGCATCGGGCTAACATGCCACGAACCTCGGAGTCCCCGCAAGACATACCCGGTAGATAACCCTATGGTCATGCCCGACCCATACTAACAAGTATGGATCCCGGAGATTTATCATCGGAGGCACAATCACTTTCAACGATCACATAACAATGAGCAGAACATCCAGCCAAGCAACACTTAAACATCACAACCTCCTTTCAAAGGAGTAACAACTAATATCACACACATTACGTTCTCACCGAACAAGTACACATAACATTACGTAATCCCCTGCAAAGGATTACGGTCTATTAAACTCACTCAAAGTGATCATAGCATCTTTCAACATACCAAACCAATACACATATTCCGAGAACACATATATTCACGAAGTACATGAATTATCGTTGAAAGACAACATTTATCGAGAACATACCGATCCCTTTTTACGTTCATTAAACATTGGGTTTCGCATAAAATCATTTATCAATAATTATGCCTACGAAATATGAAACGTATGGACAAGATACCTGCCTCGATACCACGAGCAACCAAACAACGAATGGACACGGTCGGATAGTTCTCGAGCTTCCAAAAACGACCAAGGATTCGGCAATCCCACGAATACTACGAAAATAACATCACCACGAATCAATAACACTAATCGAAATCCGAAACGATCCTAAAAACAACAAGGATCTAAGTGTTCTCAAAGAAATCAAGAATTGTTGATCCGGGCGATAAAAATCGATGAACGGTTAAAAAAACTGAAGATTACGGTCAAGACAAACAAGAATACACAACCGATCGGATGAGATCGGGTAAGAATCACAAATCCAAGAAAAAACCCCAAATTCAAGAAACTAGGGTTCTAAGAAGAGATTACCTTGATTTGGACCAAGAAGACGATTAGATGTTGTTAAACACCTACAAATCCGCTCGAAGATGAAGCTAGAAGAAGAAGATCGCTCAAAATCGCCTCTGGAGCTCACTCCCGTCGGAAGGGATGAAGAAAAGTGAGAAATGACGAAGTGAAGCCTGATGTCCAGTATTTATACTGGACAGTCATTAGCGTGCGCTAACCAGACAGCATTAGCGCGCGCTAACGAGGTCAACACCCAGAATTTATCTAATAACATTGTTAGCGTGCGCTAGACCCCTGAGCGTAGCGCGCGCTAACGGGTCACGAAACCAGTTCAGTGGCCCCTGGACAGAACTGCACCTACCGGGTAGTGTGCGCTAGAAAGAAGAAAGAGCGTGCGCTAAGCAGTCGATAGCGTGCGCTAGCTATCGACCTTAGCGTGCGCTAACAAAGCCCGATCCCGATCCGGTAGCTCTGGATCGCTATGGGCGCCGATTAGCGTGCACTACACATTCAGTAGCGTGCGCTAACCACAACGCCGTAGCGTGCACTATGCCACAAGCATTAGCGTGCGCTACACCACAAAAACCCAGAAACTCACATAGTGATCGGAAACGCCTCCAAACACATGTCCCAACAAGGCACACCTAAACATGGCACAAAATTCCAACGATGAGGACAATAACAATCCGATAAAACCCCGGAAACTCAACGAATCCGGAGCAAAAAATCTCGGGTATTACACTTAGTACTTATTTATTTATTTATTTTTATTTACTTGCTAGAAATCAGAACCAACTATTACTGTTTTAAGATAATAAAAAGTTCAACGTATTGGCAGATATAAGGTAAAATATTTACTAAGATATACGAAGGTGTGTGGTAAAACTAAACTGCAGACGTGCATATTTCTGTATATATGTCAAAATGTTTTATCCTCCCTAAATTTTTTGTTTAAAATGCGAAAGCAAACAATCACTTTTTAAGATTTTACAAACACTTACAAATATAGCTAAATTTAATTGTTCAAATATTCTCCGCTTGCAAAAGTCCTAATATATGTACTTATATTGTTTTTTTATAATTTCTGTACAATTATATTATATTTTTGTGGGACATGCCAATATGAACCTATCCATAAGGTACTTTACATGTTGTAGAACTCGTCTTCCAGTTATAATTATACCAGAGATAACACGTGTCGTAATTAAATTAAAACTATACAATTATTCTGGAGACGAAGAAAATTGCCCGCACTGGAGGTCGTCAGCCACCCGTCAAAAAACAGCCCAAGAGGCGGATGGCGACCTGCAGAGAACAATCCGGCTATTTGGAAAATAAGAAAAAAATGACCGACCGACGGAGTTTTGCTGGCCGTCAGCCCACGAGAGAACAGCCTAACAATTTTTGCAAAAAAATGGTCGACTGCCAGAGCTCCGCCATTTGGCTGCCGGCGACCCATCCAAGAACAATCAGACTAAAAAACATTTGATATAGTTTTCTAAGATTTTTGAAAGTTTATTATTGTTGAATATTTGATATTATTATTATATTGAACACAAAAGAGAGGAAAATTGTACACTGATTTTTTCAGGTGCACACCATGACAAAAAAATACCACTATCCTTTATATTATAGATTTTATATTCATGGTTAATATATGTAAATGTGGGTGGAAGATGCATGCTTGGACCTGTATCTATTGAATTTACTGATTGTAAAATTTATATTTTGTGTTTTAGAATATATTTTAAAACATATGCGGATGACAATACTAGCACTTCAACTAATTTGGAAAAGTCACAAGTTTATTCTTTTTTTATTATTATAGCTTTATATTTGTGGCCGCATAAAATTAAATGTACTACATTATATCATGATTGTTAGTTTTATTTGATGTGAATTTACCGTGTTGAAAATGGAATGGCGAAAGGGAGAGTCAAAGACGGTTTATCCATAGTGGATTAGTTAAAGGACAAGGGATGTGATCCGTAGATGCGTAGATCCATTCTTCAAACATTTGAGTTTTTTGTGTTAATCGATACCATGCATTGTCTCCACCAAGAAAATAAATAAAAATTATTGTTATTGAGAGTGTAAAATATATAGACGCCATGTTACATTCGAATTTATTTGAAATATTTGGGATTTTGAGGTCATTTCGTTTTGCATGTCTTCTCATGCAACGTACGAGTGACAAGATCAGCTAAAACTAAGTGATTCGATTAAATGTAATCGAATTTTATTATACAAAGACAACTACAAAAATAGTGCCGGAGTTTTACAAAAGAAGAGAGAAAAAAGGAATAGTGATACTCTAGGGGCATTGACCTTCAAATACCTCCCCAAAAAATATATTTATTGTGAAAATAGAAAACTAGATAAAACTAAAATTACACAAAGATTTAATGTGGAAACTAACAAATTGCAAGGAAAACTACCATGACCAGATAAGAAAATATATTATGTGAAAATTTGTTACAACCACGTTAATTTTTTTTAAAAAAAATGCTTAAATGTCACGCACCTTTTTACATAGCCAAGCTCTTACATACAAGAAATAAAATAGAAAGGCATATATACCCTTGCTAATAAATAAACACTCCATACGCCCCACCTGAAGAGTTTACTTCGATAAAAATACAACTTTTTACTATTAATCACTTGAATAATTGTACAAGTTTTCTTGAATTGTATGCTATTGTTTAATAAGTTATCAATTTTATTTATATAAAGAAGAACTTCAATTTAAGAGTTCTTTGTATATAAATATGAATTAGATATCCATATTTTATTTTGAAAATAGCGCTTTTACGACTATGCTTTTGAAGTTATAAAAGAGGAAATTATGAAATATTTCGTTGATTAAGTGGCTTTGGTTGATTTAGTGATAGTCATCTTCAAACCCTTTTCATTAATAAATTAAGTAAATATTGAAGTCGGTCTTTTCATTTGAGTATCAAAAATAAAAAATAAAATGGAAGTTGTAAAATCATGAATAGGTTCTCTTTATAATAGTACTAGTGACTAGTGAAGTTAAGCGTGGAGGCAGTTTGATGCCTATCCCACATGGGCTGTTGACATATTCATGAGAAAGAAATGTGGCTACAAAAGACGTTGGCCTATAGCAAGAAAATTCATACTTTTCTCGGTCTTTTGGCTAAGATCAAGTGTCGTAGTATCTGTTCTTATCAATTTAATATTTGATATATGGGCCTTTTGGGTTCCATAATAAAATTTGCAATTTTAGGCCCTATAAAATGTGATTTTGCACTGGTGACATCCGACTTTTTCTAATCTGTTTTTATTCACATGTCTATATTTCTATCAATCTACTCACCGACAAGTGGAGATTATCAATAAATGTGCCGAGTCACTGGCACAAAATATGACAACTTTCGGGCGGGCACTAAGGAGATATGATGTGTCTTTCAATCATAGTTTAGTGAGGCATCATATCACTCATTGTCTTTGTTCTCATCACATTGGATCAAGGTTCTAAAACATTAAGCGCTAGGCGTTTCTGATTGTTAGCGCCTAGAAGATTAATCGGGAATCAGTATTAATCGGGAATCAGTCGGGGATTAACGGGACTACGCAGATTTATTTTTTTATTATTCTAATTATATATATATATATATATATAAACTAATCAAAGGTAATTAATATTTAACCATTTAAATAGCTGTTATTACACTCTTATAATTTTTCAATAAGATCTAGTGATAAATTTGGCCCTTTCTTTGATTAGTATATTTTGACGGCTAAAGACAAAATATGATGTGTTTGTCATTTGTAGCTTTGGTGAGGCAGCATACTCACTCATTGTCTTTGTTCTGATCAAAAATTATATCTCGATGAAAGGATCAAAACAAATCGGAAAAAAAAATCACAAAAGAGTTATATATCTCAACAGCAGATGTGGGATTTTAAATGAAAATAATATTGTTAACTATTCCCAATTTATTGAACAGGAAACAATGAACAGAAAACTATTGGCGGAGAAGAACGAAGCCACAAATTCGGATTAGGAATCAAATCAGAAAGGATTGGGCAGTAGAATAATACAAACGATATTCAAACAACCACTGGGAAATGAATTCTGCAAAGCAAAAAAATTAGGTAAAATTACAAATTAAGGGTATGAACTTTCTCAAATTTTGTACTTATGGTAACAAACTTTTTTTATATCATTTAGGGGTATGAACTTGTTTCCGTCCAAGTTAGGATATCCGTGAAAATTCGCCAGTTAAATCTAACGGACTTGCTGACCTGTCCGCTAAGTGACACGAGTCACCTTCTGATTGGTCCACGTAATAACAAAAAATAATAAAAAAATATAAAATATAAAAAATCTGGAAATTTTTTAAAAAAATCCCACCTTTATTTTTTTAAAAAAATCTGAAATATTAATACTAAAATCGGATTTTTTATTTAAAGTTCGAAGATAAAAAATAAAAAATAAAAATTAAAAAGTTAAAATCTGGATCTGATTTATAAAATATATTTTTAAAAAAAACTTGGAATATAATCTTCCATAAATAAATAAAAACTGATTATTATTTTTTTTAAAAAAAGCAAGTTTTTGTTTTCTTAATTTTTTTTAATTATCATAAAAAAGCATTTTCTTTTTAAGAAAAAACTAAAAAACATATTAAAGATTAATAAAAAATTCGACTTCTAAATTTTTTATTTAAACTTTATAAAAATATCGAAATTTCAATATTAATATTCTAGATTTTTTAAAAACAATTTAAAGTTTGGATTTTCTAAAAAAATTCCAAAGTTTTTTATGTTTTATATTTTTTAGACTTATATTTTTTGTTATTATTACGTAGAGCAATCAGAAAGTGACATGTGTCACTTAACGGACACCTCAGCAAATCCGTTATATATAACTAACAGATTTCAACGGATACCCTAACTTGGTTGGACGAAAACAAGTTCAACCCTAAATGTTACCATAAGTACAAAATTTGGAAAAGTTCATACCCCTAATGTAATACCCGTAAATTTCGATTTCCGGTAATTTTCTTTTTTCGGCGGAAGTCCGTTTTGACGACTCGCTCATGACCGTTTCGTCATTTCGAGAATGATTAATTCTGCACTTTTTGTCATCCGAGTTCGTTTCGGTGTTGTTTTGTTGAGTTCCGTGTCTTTTGGCGACTTTTCCGCACTTGAGCTCGATTCTTGCGAATCTCGTCCGAAATTGTTGCTTCGAGTTTCTAGTAAGTTCAATTAATGTTATTATTCTTGTTGCGAGCTTTGGTTCGGTGTTTCGATCATGTATCGTGTATTTCGGACATTTTGGGCCATTTTTGTAATTTCCCAAAGTTTGGGGTAATTACTTCCGTTGTCGAATTCCGACACTTCGGGTGGTCGGAATCGTGTGTTCTATTAGCGCTTGGATTCGTCTTTGCGAGTACTTCGTAACCGTATCTTCGATTTTTACTCAGGTTCGGGTTTCGGGGTCGTCCGGGCCGTCGGAGTGGCCACGGCCGAGTCACGGCCGGGCGAGGCACAACTTTGGCGAGTTACGGCCGTAAGGTGCGATTACGGCCGTAATGTGTGCGAGTTACGGCCGTAAGCGTGATCGAATCTGCGTCTGGCCGGGCGATTACAGCGAAGGCCGATTCTGGCCGTAATGTGTGCGATTACGGTAGTAAGTGTCCTGGCAGTCCGGCGATTTTTGACGAATGCCGGTTACGGCCATAAGGCCTGCCGAGTACGGCCGTAAGGGCCAAGTTACGGCCGTAAGGCACTGCCGGTTACGGCCGTAACCCTGCCGGCTATATATAGCCTGGGCTCGGCCAGACTTCATTTTTACTCGATTTTTTTCCTTCTTTCGGCGACTGGCGACGGGTGCGACGGGAAATGGAGTTCTTGGCCGATTCTAATCATTTCCAAGGCATTTTGGAAGATCCTTGTTGATTATATCAACATCTAATCCGTGTGTTTCGTCGAATCAAGGTATATTTCTTGATTTTCCTTCAAGTTGACTTTTCGGAGAATTGTTCTTGATTTCGTTTCTAACCCGATTTTGATACATCGGTTGGTGTAGTATGATGTTATTAATCGTGTTCTATGGGTTGTATATCCATATTTCGAGTTTGTTCAATTCGATTAGCGATTCGAGTGTTCTTGGGAATTATTGAACATTTAGTGTTCGATTAAATGTCCCAATGAGTTTCCCTTCGATAGTTTGTTGGGATTTCCGTTGTTTTGGCCTTGATTCTCATCGTAACCATGTGTTATTGTTCCTTCCGGAGGTTTATAGGTGTTCGAGGATTCCGATGTTGAATCTCGTTGGTGATTGATGATTCGTGTGGTGTTATTCTCGTAATACTCGTGGTGCTATCGCGTTCTTGATGGTGTTCGGGCGTTCGGGGCTATTCGATCGCGTCCTATCCGTCGTCTCGTTGCGATCGTGATTTCGAGGCAAGTACCTTGTCCATACAATTCTTGTTTTATGGATATGATGATTTGAGATCGTCTTGGTGTGTTTGTTTGTTTGTTTGAAATGAGTTTTCAAAAGATTTGGTTAGCCTTGTTAAAGGCCCTCTTTCAAAACCGCGTGTGTTTTGTGATTGGTGTGTTTCATGAACGAGTATGTGACTCCTGTGGATATGTTTGGTGTTGATGATGCACTTGGTGTTGCGTGTGGATGTATATTGTTTCATTTCGGTGCATTGTGGTTTAAAGTGGTGTTTTGCTAAGTGTTTGATGCCTCTGGGTGGATTGTTTGGATATCCTTGGTGTGATATGTTATTTGTGCATGATTGTTTCGCTCACCGTGGGTTGGTTCGACGGGGCCACGGCGGGAATCCAATGGTAGAGCCCTGGATTCATGAGTGGTGAATGTATTTTACTCACCGTGGGTTGGTTCGACGGGGCCACGACGGGAGTCCAATGGTAGAGCCCTGGATTCACGAGTAAAAACTTCACAGGTTGGTGTATATTTAGTGAATGTATTTTACTCACCGTGGGTTGGTTCGACGGGGCCACGGCGGGAGTCCAATGGTAGAGCCCTGGATTCACGAGTAAAACTTCACGAGTTGATATTGATTTTTATGTCCGTCGAGGACACGTGACGTGGGTTTTAACCCTGTGAATTCTTGTCGGTTTTCTATTTGCGAAAACAAAACCTTTGGGCTGTGACCCCTGTTGATGTTTGGAAAGAGAAGGATTCGGAAATCCTAAATTGTTTTCTATTAAAACTCTCGATGGCATTTTAAACTGTTTTATAAATTGTTTCCCTTGATTTGTGATCTTTCAGTTTTGGAATGTTTTACCAAACTCATGCCTCGGGAAGTGCTTTTCGTTACGTTTGGAACTTTGAGGATTCCTGATTATTATTGTTCTTGGAACTTGTATTGTATGGCTCGTATTTTTGCACTTGTACTTGCACTAGCAAAACAGTGGAGTTTTGCTAACCCCCGAGTATTCGGGGGGTGGATGTCTATTTTTGCATTCAGGTTTTGGAGCATAGCACAGGGTCGGCACGAAGGATGATGAAAGATGAACGATACTAATCACACGAGGATCCGTTGATGTCGTATTGGTCTAGATGTATTTTCTTTTCCGCTGCAGTATCTTTTCCCCGTTGTACGGGAGTTTATTGTATTTTGACCCCTGCGTGGGTATGTGTTTGGAATTGAGTTGTATGTTATTATTGAAAGACCAAGTCGGTCTACTGAGTCATTTTAGCCTTAAAGACGATGTTTAGATGTTTGATTTTAGTTATCAGCCTGGTGGATCCTCGAGGAGAGGGTCTACGGCGTGTAATATCCCTGAGTGGATTGGGGTTGTTACATAAATGGTATCGGAGCTTAGGTTGTGGAAACCTAGGCTGTCGGGTCAGTGGTGTTTGTTGAGTTTTGTCTTGTCGGATTTTGTGTGACTAAGTCGTGTCGCGACGCATCCTCTGAGTTTGTTGGTCGTGATTAGTATCGTGGGCGATCATCATCTTCGTGCGACCTGTGAATGTAAGTCTCCCTTGTTTGTGTTGTGCCTCGTGTGACACGAGCTATTTTTATGATTATTTGTTAAGTGACGGAATCCTCTTATGGATTTTGATTTCGTGATATGTGGTTATTTGACTCTCATATTTCGTTCATACGAGGAGTAGTGTTGATGGATTGTGCATGTTGAACTGTATTTCTTTTATCCGCTGCGTGAGTTCTTTTGTAATGACCTTCAGTATTTTACCGACCGAGTTTTATTTTGAAAACCGATTCCCTTAACCGAGTTTTTGGCATTATAGCCTTGATCATTTTGGCGAAATTCTTATGACGGTATCTAGCATTTTGTAAATGGCTTCTGTGAGTTTTTGAAATATTACCGTCATCGGCCTTTTTGGCATTTTTGTAAATGGTTTTTAGCCTGGTGGGTTCCGACGCGGGACCCACAGCGCTATGATGTTCCATGTGATTACCTGAAATTTTTGGGCATTCTAGCCTTTTTGGCATCGTCCTTTATGGCATTGAATTATTTTCGAAAACTTGAGTATCTTAGAAATAAATTTCGAGACGTACGTTTCAAATGAATTGTTTTCTCGCGGTACTTCTAAGGTGCCACAATCTGTTTCAAAATTCTTCTACCTTGAGGACCAAAATGTTTTGAGATATTTTCATTGTTTTAGAAACACTTTTACTTAGACCCGAGGGTCGAATATTTGGAAAGTTTTCACTAAAAGAAAGGTGTCCTCATTTTTGTTCAAACGCAAGATGATTTTCAAAGTCTCGAAAATGATGTTTGTTCAACTTTTTGTAAAATGATACTCAAGATCAACTGGTGTTTCCAAACTGTCTTCAAAAGGTGGTTTTCGTTTTAAAACCCATCATTTCCTGCTTTTGGTCGGAGAAAGTGTGTATGATGTTTGTATTGTTGTTAGGGTGTTAGCCTCCGAATTGTGATTGAATTGGTGGTGTGAACGTTGAGTCGTTCGCCACGCGTATGTTTTGTTAGCCCTTTGTGGGAGGTGTGATGACGATCTTTAATGTTGACATTTCGTGGTGGCTTGCGTGTTATCGCACGTGTGTGAGCTGTTAAAGCTTGGGTTTGTACGTTTGTGTACATGTGTGATTGTTTCATGATGTTTGTAATTATGTGCTGGTTATTGTTCGGACCTTTGAGGTCGCCGAACGATACCGACGTTGCTGTAGTGTTTGTGTGTGTGTATTACTTTACGATGGTAATCGTTGTATACGGTATGTATTATGATTCTCCGTTGTGCTGAGTTGGCATCTCCGGTATGTTGTTTTGCGGGGTTATGTTCCATTGTATCTAGCATTTGTATTTTCGGTATGCCGAGCCGAGGCATTTCGACCGTGATGTGCCGGGGGAATGTACGTGCAATTTGTCCTTCTCGTCAGTAACACATTTCGAGTGTGGACTCGAGGGACACCGAATTCAGTTTTGCGAATTGGCTACCGAGACTTTCGGAGTTCGCGCTTCAAAGATATCGAATCGGCTTTGAGAGGCCTTTGAAGGATGTTTCGTCGATTGCACATTGTGTCGTCTCCTTGATTTCGTTATTGTGAGTAGCGGGGACGACCTTCTTTTATAAGAGGTCGAATGTAATACCCGTATTGTTTTGGACTTCTTCATTTTCTCTTTCTCCGTCTATCGATTCGCTCGTGTTCGTTGATACTGTCGAACTTGTTCGTATTTTGGTTTCATCGTCCGAACGAGCTGTGATCTTGTTGTGGGTCGATCTGGTTATCGCTGTGACTTTTTCAAGTTCGGTTCGATTCTTGTGAACCTTGTTCGGAAGTGACATCATTTGGTTCTATTAGTTCTTTTATTCGAAGTAGATCGGATTTGGAACTCCTGTGTTTTCGACTCTGTCGACTCGTTTATGTTCGTTGACATTTTCCGAGCTTGTCCTGCCCCTTGCTTTTGTTGATCGAACGAGCGTGGTATTGTTTCGGAATAACTCGTTTGTCGTTGTGACTTTTCAATTTCTATTCCCTCTCATGTGGATCTTATGTGAATGCATATGTTGTTGTTTTCACCGGATCATATATTGTCTCGAGTCGAGATGTGAACCTTGGAGTTGTTGTTTGAATTTTTATTGTTCTTCGTGATTCGAACATGATCGTTCGATTTTTGTTGTCTCGATCTTTGTGGTTCGATCGTTTGATTGTTCGGTTTTTTTTGATCTCGTTTCGTGATTGTTGAGCGTTCAGACTCCTTCCTAATTCCCTTAAGTTCGGGAAATTTGTCTCGCTTTCGATCTTCCAACCCTTGGGCGGTGGAATTCCATATTTCTTCAGCGATTGGCTCGCGTTTTGATTGATGTACCGTTGGGGTGGTCGATCATATTGATTTTTGTTCGTTGTGTTTTGTGATTGTTCGGATAATCGACCTGATTGTACTATCTATTCGATGAAGTTTGTCACTTATTGATTTTATTATGTCTCTACGGTGGCGTTGTGTTGGTCGTCGTGGAGCGTGTTTTCACGCCGTATGTCTTTTTGCGTTTCTTGCAGCGTTTCGCCGTTGGGCGCGAGTTTTCAGTTTTGTGTATCTCGTCGAGTTTTCCTGGCGGATATATTGTTTCCCCCTACCTGTTTTAAGTTTCGGGACGGAACTTCTTTTAAGGAGGGTAGAATGTAATACCCGTAAATTTCGATTTCCGGTAATTTTCTTTTTTCGGCAGAAGTCCGTTTTGACGACTCGTTCATGACCGTTTCGTCATTTCGAGAATGATTAATTCTGCACTTTTTGTCATCCGAGTTCGTTTCGGTGTTGTTTTGTTGAGTTTCGTGTCTTTTGGCGACTTTTCCGCACTTGAGCTCGATTCTTGCGAATCTCGTCCGAAACTGTTGCTTCGAGTATCTAGTAAGTTCATTTAATGTTATTATTCATGTTGCGAGCTTTGGTTCGGTGTTTCGATCATGTATCGTGTATTTCGGACATTTTGGGCCATTTTTGTAATTTCCCAAAGTTTGGGGTAATTACTTCCGTTGTCGAATTCCGACACTTCGGGTGGTCGGAATCGTGTGTTCTATTAGCGCTTGGATTTGTCTTTGCGAGTACTTCGTAACCGTATCTTCGATTTTTACTCAGATTCGGGTTTCGGGGTCGTCCGGGCCGTCGGAGTGGCCACGGCCGAGTCACGGCCGGAGCAGGGCCTGGCCTGGCCGAGTTACGGCCGTAAGGTGCGATTCTGGCCGTAATGTGTGCGATTACGGCCGTAAGCGTGATCGAATGCACGTCTGGCAATGATTACAGCGAAGGCCGATTCTGGCCGTAATTTGTGCGATTCACGGCCGTAAGTGTCCGGCAGTCTTGGCGATTTTTGACGAATGCGATTACGGCCGTAAGGCTGCCGAGTACGGCCGTAAGGGCCAAGTTACGGCCGTAAGGCCTGCCGATTCTGGCCAGTAACCTGCCGGCTATATATAGCACGGCTCGGCAGACTTCATTTTTACCGATTTTTTTCCTTCTTTGGCGGCGCGACGGAGTGCGACGAAATGGAGTTCTTGGCCGATTCTAATCATTTCCAAGGCATTTTGGAAGATCCTTGTTGATTATATCAACATCTAATCCGTGTGTTTCGTCGAATCAAGGTATATTTCTTGATTTTCCTTCAAGTTGACTTTTCGGAGAATTGTTCTTGATTTCGTTTCTAACCCGATTTTGATACATCGGTTGGTGTAGTATGATGTTATTAATCGTGTTCTATGGGTTGTATATCCATATTTCGAGTTTGTTCAATTCGATTAGCGATTCGAGTGTTCTTGGGAATTATTGAACATTTAGTGTTCGATTAAATGTCCCAATGAGTTTCCCTTCGATAGTTTGTTGGGATTTCCGTTGTTTTGGCCTTGATTCTCATCGTAACCATGTGTTATTGTTCCTTCCGGAGGTTTATAGGTGTTCGAGGATTCCGATGTTGAATCTCGTTGGTGATTGATGATTCGTGTGGTGTTATTCTCGTAATACTCGTGGTGCTATCGCGTTCTTGATGGTGTTCGGGCGTTCGGGGCTATTCGACCGCGTCCTATCCGTCGTCTCGTTGCGATCGTGATTTCGAGGCAAGTACCTTGTCCATACAATTCTTGTTTTATGGATATGATGATTTGAGATCGTCTTGGTGTGTTTGTTTGTTTGTTTGAAATGAGTTTTCAAAAGATTTGGTTAGCCTTGTTAAAGGCCCTCTTTCAAAACCGCGTGTGTTTTGTGATTGGTGTGTTTCATGAACGAGTATGTGACTCCTGTGGATATGTTTGGTGTTGATGATGCACTTGGTGTTGCGTGTGGATGTATATTGTTTCATTTCGGTGCATTGTGGTTTGACGTGGTGTTTTGCTAAGTGTTTGATGCCTCTGGGTGGATTGTTTGGATATCCTTGGTGTGATATGTTATTTGTGCATGATTGTTTCGCTCACCGTGGGTTGGTTCGACGGGGCCACGGCGGGAATCCAATGGTAGAGCCCTGGATTCATGAGTGGTGAATGTATTTTACTCACCGTGGGTTGGTTCGACGGGGCCACGACGGGAGTCCAATGGTAGAGCCCTGGATTCACGAGTAAAAACTTCACAGGTTGGTGTATATTCAGTGAATGTATTTTACTCACCGTGGGTTGGTTCGACGGGGCCACGGCGGGAGTCCAATGGTAGAGCCCTGGATTCACGAGTAAAACTTCACGAGTTGATATTGATTTTTATGTCCGTCGAGGACACGTGACGTGGGTTTTAACCCTGTGAATTCTTGTCGGTTTTCTATTTGCGAAAACAAAACCTTTGGGCTGTGACCCCTGTTGATGTTTGGAAAGAGAAGGATTCGGAAATCCTAAATTGTTTTCTATTAAAACTCTCGATGGCATTTTAAACTGTTTTATAAATTGTTTCCCTTGATTTGTGATCTTTCAGTTTTGGAATGTTTTACCAAACTCATGCCTCGGGAAGTGCTTTTCGTTACGATTGGAACTTTGAGGATTCCTGATTATTATTGTTCTTGGAACTTGTATTGTATGGCTCGTATTTTTGCACTTGTATTTGCACTAGCAAAACAGTGGAGTTTATGTCTATTTTTGCATTCAGGTTTTGGAGCATAGCACAGGGTCGGCACGAAGAATGATGAAAGATGAACGATACTAATCACACGAGGATCCGTTGATGTCGTATTGGTCTAGTTGTATTTTCTTTTCCGCTGCAGTATCTTTTCCCCGTTGTACGGGAGTTAATTGTATTTTGACCCCTGCGTGGGTATGTGTTTGGAATTGAGTTGTATGTTATTATTGAAAGACCAAGTCGGTCTACTGAGTCATTTTAGCCTTAAAGGCAATGTTTAGATGTTTGATTTTAGTTATCAGCCTGGTGGATCCTCGAGGAGAGGGTCTACGGCGTGTAATATCCCTGAGTGGATTGGGGGTGTTACACCTAATTGGTAATTTTGCCAAAAAAATAAGATTTCTATCGGGCAGGAGCCGCGCGGAAGCAGGCCCCCACTACCACAAATTATGAAGCAGAGCCCTCAGAAGGTGACATGTGTCACTTAACGGACAGGTCAGCAAGTCCGTTAAGTTAAAAATTGTGTAGTGTGTAAAGTTGGAGTATAAATTGGCGACTTTGTAAGAGCTATGTACTATGTTGTGCGGCGATTTATACGCCTCGATGGCGATCGGCATAATGGTCAGGAGCCAGCTAAAGAAGACAAGATGTTGGGCAAGCGCCTAGCGGTTGACGTCCCAGTCGATCGTCTATTGGCATCTGGCGATCGCCTCTAATGTCCGACTGTAGACGATCGTCCCATGCCACGTGTGAATCCGACACCCGTCAAAGTCTGCGGAGACCGAATATCGGGCGAAAACCCACGTGCAGATCCGCAAAAGGCGCCGCAAGAACAGGCCCTACTCTACCCCATCAGCAGCTGTCAGTGATAAGGACGGCCTCACCAACCGACAAACCCACCGAAAGGACCTAAGGTGAGACCGTCCAGGACAGCGAGAAGAGGCACCTGTCGCCTCCTCATTGGTTCGCGCATCTCGCTGCCAGCAGCAGCTGGGGACTTTAAGGAAACAGTCCCACGTGCTAGGACGATCGCCCGCCTTATTTAAATGCAGGAAACGGCGATCGCCCGCGGTTGATAGGGACGTCCCATCAATCCTTTCTCCTATAAATAGGAGGCCTCCAGCTTCGGCAAAGACACAGAGTTTACAACGTGAACACATAACGATAAAAGCAAACAATACAGAGAACTCTCCATCTTTGTAACAAGAACTCACAGAGCTTAAACTCTAGTTCTTCCGGCAATCTTCAGCACTCGATAGCTAAGATAAATAGGGTCTTTACACTCATTGTAATTGTGCTCTAACATTAATATTTGTACTCACAAGTATTCATATTAATAACATCTCGCGAGAGCATTCAAGCCCGGGACTAACAACCCCGGCAAATCTTGTGTTATTTATTTCCCCACGGACGTGCTCTCGCACTTTGTTTGTTACTCATCCATTCCAGTATATCATCTCCGGATAATATTTTGGGTAACAACAATTGACGCTAGAGGAAGGGCATCTTAACCTTCATTTTTTATTCCGACCGTCTCGAAGAACACTCACTGTTCTCCGGGGCATATACTTGAAGAAACACTCACTGTTCTTCAAAGAAAAAGCTTCAGAATCATGACGTCGGCCACGACCTCGAAAATGGCCACCCTACGATCTGCCAGACACCTTATTCCGGCCCAGACCGAGTCCCAACCTGCGGCGGAAGGCGACCGCGGCGACGCTAGACTCTCACTCCCGCCCCCGAGGGACGGCCCCAGCCTCTCACTCGATCAGTTCCAAACCGCGGAACAGATCGAGGAGGCCATGGCCATCCTAAGGGAGCGACGGAGAGCATGCGACTCGCCCACCATTACTCCATCAGCCATCCGCCGTGCGGGCAAGCGGAAGCTCAAGGGGCAATATGTCGAGAAATAGTCAGAAAGCCCCGAGCCGCAGGAAAAGGCACTCGTAAGGCGGGACGATTCCGTCTTCAGCCGCCTAGGGAGTGATCCCTCATGGCGACCCGGGCATTCGGGCCCCAGCCGGGAGACATCGGAGTCCGGATCCATCACCAGGAGTTCGGCATACCCAACTCCCAGAAGACAGGCCGGCCAACGGGCTCCCACTCGCCCCAGAATTGAGCTCGGTGGCGGAGAACTCGTCACCTACCACGGGGCCAGGAGATCGGTACATGATCGCCTCGGCTCCCGCTCCGAGAGCCAATCCGCGAGCAGTCAGGCTACGGCAATGGCCGCAATGCAGCGCCAGCTCGATAAAATGAAGGCGCTCATAGAAACTGGGGCAGGCGCCAAGAGATCGATCGCCGGACCGAGTGAGCCGCTCGCGGTCCAGATTGAGCTCGCCCCCGTACAACCAAAGATCGCTCCTCCTCAAACACCTTCATATGAGGGGAGATCAGACCCTGAGACCCACTTGAGCAAGTTCCGGATCTACATGACCGGATGCGGGGCATCAGACGCAACGAAGTGCCGAATGTTCCCCGTAACACTGGGTGATCTTGCCCATAGGTGGTACATCTCACTGCCACCATGTTCAATCAACTGTTTTGAGAAACTGGCGAAGGACTTCACATCGTATTTCGCCGCCAAAGTCGCTTGGCCAGAAGGCCCCCACCGCATGATGAAGATCAGGCAGGGGAAGGACGAGCCCGACGAAGACTACATCGACCGGATGGATGAAATAGTCCTCACCGGCGAGCCCATTAGCGATGAGCTCACTCTATTCTCAGTCCTAGGGGGATTCTATGGCCATTCACCCATGTTCAGGCACCTCACGAAGGACATCTCCCCGACCTACGCGATCTTCTGCGTCAGGGCCGCCGATTTTCTGGCTAGGCAGAGGATGCTCACCCTTCGCTTGGGCGAGGGATCTACCGGAGAAGGGAAGGCACCATCTTCCATCCCGAAAAAGGCGGTCGCCAAGCCCAGAAAGGCAGTCGCAAAGCCGCTCGGTGAATTCAAGGCCTTCGAGGATGTGGAAGTTCACCTCCTCCGCAACCTCAATCTGTCTCCGGCCCATATTTTCAACGCCATCAAGGGGCGCGAGTAGCTTAGCAAACCAAAGCCGATGAGGGACAACGGTCATCTGGACCGCAGCAAATTTTGTGCCTACCACAAAAGTCCCGGCCACAACACCAGCCAGTGCCGCGACCTCCTCAGATAACTCTGGAGACTGTTTGAGGAAGGCAAATTGGACAACTTGGTGACCAAGCTAGAACCCGGGCAGAAAGGGCCGGGGGGCGCGATCGCCGACAGAACGACGGAATCCCTCCCAATCCGGTCGCCAGGATCGAGCAAAACGAGCCGGAGTACTCAGACGAGTCAATCCCTCCGATCAACCCTGGCGGGCGGATCAATATGCTTCAGTCGGGAGGTGGAAATCTCGGAGGCCTTTCCCCGGTTTCCACCATGTCGAATAGAAAGCGGAAGGCCGAGTTGAGGGCGTTCGCTGGGGTCCATGTCGTGGTGCCCCCAGAGCCGACCATCTCTAGAGACGCGCTCATCACCTTCTCCAACAAGGACAGGGAGGGAGTGCAGTACCCCAAAGAGGATGCATTGGTAATCTCTGCATGTATCCTTGGGAAAATGGTCGACCGCGTGCTGGTTGACAATGTGAGCTTTTGCAATATCATATTCAAATCTGCTCTGGACCAACTCGGCAACCTGACCAAGTTCATCAAGCCATTTGATACCGTGCTTCAAGGTTTCGGCGACAACACGGTCCAAGCCTATAGAAGGATCAAGCTCTCTGTCGAGCTAATATGCTATTACGATCCCAAGGTTAGGATCACTAGGAACCTCAATTTTGTAATCATAGATAGGCCCAGCATATATAATGGGTTCCTAGGTCGCCCCTTTCTAGAAACCTTCGAGGCGGTCGCCTCTTCTTTCTTTTACTGTATCAAGTTCCCCACTGCCAATGGAACGGTCGGGACTGTAAAAGGAGACCAACTAATGGCAAAGAAATGTTTGAATTACTCATGTGTCGTGACTTCCCTTTTAAATGCTTCCCACACCATTTATAACATTGAGACGATCGACATTCAACCAATGGAGATCGACGAGCCAAGCACCTCATACCAGCCCGACTCAGAGGACGGCATCTCACATCGATTGTCGGACGACATCGAGCCAAGGATCGGTTTCAAGCCAAGCCTCGACATTGATCCAAGGATCGAGTCCGGAAATCGTTCCAAATGAGAAGCGACCGTCCCCATTGAAGAGTTGGAAGGTATAACGATAGATTCGGCTCACCCGGAACGGGAGGTGCAGATCGGCACAAGCGTCGGTCTCGAGTTAAAAGACGATCTGATCAGTTTACTACGTAAGAACATCGGAGTCTTTGCCTGGTCGCATCAAGATATGGTCGGCATTAGTCCTGAACACGCTTGCCACTATCTAAAGATCGACCCGGCAAGGAAGCCTGTTCACCAGAAACGTAGGAAATTCGGTTCTGAGAAGTACGCTGCGCTCGACACAGAAGTCAAAAAGCTACTCGACAACAAACTGATCGGAGTAGCTACCGACGAGCCACAGTGGGTAGCCAATGCAGTGCTCGTCAAAAAGGCGAGCAACTCATGGAGGTTATGCATCGATTTCACCGACCTCAACGCAGCATGTCCGAAAGACCACTTTCCGATGCCTCATATTGACCACTTGGTCGATAGCACGGCAGGATGCGAAATGATGTCGTTTATGGACGTGTTCGCCGGGTACCATCATATCCCAATGGCGGAGAAAGACATAAAACACACGTCGTTCCACACGGAAAAGGACGTGTACTTTTGGGTCCGAATGCCGTTCGGTCTGAAGAATGCGGGGGCGACCTGCCAACGACTAGTCAACGGGATGTTCGCCAACCAGATCGGCAAGACCATGGAGGTTTACATTGACGACATCGTGGTCAAGAGCCTCAAAAAGGAAGATCACCTCAATGACCTTGCCGAGACGTTCGCCATCCTCGAGAAATTCAACATGAAACTGAACCCCAAGAAATGCAACTTCGGGGTAAGCTCCGGAAAGTTCCTGGGGCACATCGTGAGCCAAAGGGGGATCGAAGCGAACCCCACCAAGATCCAGGCGATCCTCGACATGCAGGAGCCACGAAATATCAAACAGGTACAACGCCTCACAGGTTGTCTAGCTGCCCTTAACCGTTTCATTTCTCGGCTCGGAGACAAAAGCAAGCCATTCTTCGCCACCATAAAGAATAAGAAATTTGCATGGACGAAGGAAAGTCAAGTGGCGTTCGCCAAAATCAAGGAGTATCTGTCTAATCCCCAAATTTTGGCGAAGCCAATCCCCGGCGAAACGCTATTCCTTTACCTGGCGGCCTCGGAGGTCGCGCTGAGCGCTGTATTAGTGCGAGCAGAGGGGCAAGCCCACTTGCCGATCTACTTCGTTAGTCAAGCGCTCCATGATGCGGAAACGCGTTACACGCCTCTGGAGAAGATCACCTACGCATTAGTCATGAGTGTTCGCAAGCTGAGGGCCTACTTCTTCGAACACCAAGTGGAGGTTCTGACGACTCTCCCTCTAAGGCAAGTTCTGCACCGGCCAGACACCAACGGGCGACTCCTCAAGTGGTCACTGGAGATCGCCCAATACGGTGTTACGTACGCTCCTCGCATGGAAATCAAAGGCCAAGCTCTGGCGGACTTCGTGGTGGAATTAACGTTCCCGCCCAGTCCGACCCAGGTCGGCCGTCCTGCTTGGAAATTGTACGTAGATGGCTCGGCAACCAACTCGCGAGCAGGGGCAGGATTGTCCTCATCAGCCCCGACGGCCAAAGTTTCACAAATGCTGTGCGTTTCGGGTTCCGTGCGAACAACAATGAAGTCGAGTACTAAGCCTTGGTATGCGGGCTCGATCTAGCACTCGCCCTGGACGTTCGTCGCCTCCACATCTTCATGGACTCCCTCTTGGTCGTGAACCAAGTCAAGGGGGAATATGAGGCGCGCGGCGAACAAATGATCAAATACCAAGAATTAATCGCCGAGATGTGCACAAAGTTTGAAGAAGTGCTGATCGAACAAGTCCCGAGAGAGCACAACTCCCAGGCCGATGCCCTATCCAAACTAGCATCGTCAGATGGGGCGGCAGACTTCTCCAACATCCAAATCACGAAGTCAGCAAAGCTGACGATCGACAGAAGCCTGATCACCACAGTTGCCATCGCCGAAGAGAACTGGATGACTCCGTTCGTTAAATACTTGAAGGACGGAACAGTCCCTGCCGATTGTATCAAAGCTCGCCAGCTTCAGCTCCGTGCAACCAGATACACCCTATTGGACGACCGGCTTTACAAGCGAGCTTTCAGCCTTCCTCTGCTCAAGTGCATTACGCCGGAGGAAGGACGACTCGTTTTAGCCGAGATCCATGGCGGGACCTGTGGAAATCACGCTGGAGGACGAGCTCTCATCCACAAGACGACCAAGCAAGGTTTTTTCTGGACTACACTACAAAAGGACGCGATCGCCTACGCCCGATCGTGTCACATGTGTCAAGTGATGGGCCTGAACATCAAGCTCTCCCCCGAGAAGCTCACTTCTATGTACAGTCCATGGCCGTTCGCCCAATGGGGCATCGACGTCATCGGTCCCTTGCCGACGGCACCAGGGGGATGTAAATTTGCCATCGTGGGGGTCGATTATTTCACAAAATCGGCTGAGGCCGAGCCACTCAACAAGATCGGCCAAGAACAAGTAATCAAGTTCATTTGGAAGAACATCATATGCCGGTTTGGTCTACCCCAGGCTATCATCTCCGACAACGGAAAGCAGTTCGACGGTTTGATGGGGAATTAAAAAGTTGTTCTCGGTCCCTTACCACCCTCAGACGAATGGGCAGGTAGAGGCTGTAAACAAGATTCTCAAACACACGATCAAAGCAAGACTCGAATCCAAACAAGGACGATGGGTGAGCGAGCTCCCGGATGTTTTGTGGTCCTACAGAACGACGACCCGAAATTCAACCGGCGAAACCCCATTCACCCTTGCCTTCGGAACAGAGGCAGTGATCCCTTCAGAGATCGCCGTCCTCAGCCACCGAACTGAAAAAAAAATGACGACGGACAATGATGTAGCCCGACGGATCGACTTAGATATGCTCGAAGAACGATGACTGACCTCGGAAATGAAGAATACGATCCACAAAAGGAAATCCAAAAAAATCTTCAATTTGAAGGTCAAGGAAAGGCGGTTCCAAGTGGGCGACCTAGTCCTCAAAAAGGTCCAGACTCACACGGGAGTTTTTGGCCCGAATTGGGAGGGGCCCTTCAGGATATCTAAATGGCTGACCAGAGGAGCCTACGAACTCCAACACCCAGACGGCACTCTGGTCCAATATCCTTGGAACGCCATACATTTGAAGAAATATTACCAATAAAAACTCTGTATTCAGTTACCCAATGTACAAAGAGTTTAATGAGATTTTCCGATCCCCTCTATATGATTCGCCTCGACAAAACAAACAAATAAAAAGAGGACGACTCGCTCGCCCTACAAGAGGTCGTCATCTAACCTGACGGACCTATGCAAGCGATCGCCCCTCCAAGCACAACGTATACCGTCGAGGATCGTCATCTAACATGGCAGTCCAAGGTAGAAAAGTGCAGCCATGGTCCTGGGAGTCGATGGAACTGATAGCCAGTCCATGCAAGGTTCCTTTAGGCATAGATCGCCCACCCTTTCATTTAAATACGAGGCGGACGTAGCCGAAGGACCCTCCAAAACAAATCAGTGGACGCACTCGCCCGTCCTCGGACCCATCATCTAATCTGATGGACTGAGGCAGGCGATCGCGTCCTACCCCCGTGACAACGTATGCCCTCTTAGGCAGAAAAGTGCTAACAAGCCACAGTAGCGAAGTCGAATTATCCGACGGCGCCCCGTGCAAGGAATCCTCCAGGCAGAGACCGTCCGCCCCATCGCTACTTTGCGAGGCAAAACGTAGCCTACGGAGGACCCTTACAATTAAGTGAGTCGCGAGAAGTTAACCATCAGACGGAATGTCGCTCGCGCACAAGACATAGTCGTCGTGGTCGGTTCCATCGAACCCCACGACTATGCGAAGTCTGTCCAGGATGGGACGTTTGGCCTCCATCGTGGAATCAACAAAATGGAAGATCGCAAGAATCAAACTAAAGATAGCTCACTAAACGAATTATTTTCGTTCCCTTACTTTCGCTAAGTAAACAAAAACAAGGGGCAAAGCAGAGCTATTCATACATGCGATCAGGAGGACGGAACCACACACGATCGGCTTTGTTCAAACACACATATGACGATCGGTTTTGTTCAGAAATTTACAAATAAGAATTTTAAGCATACCAATACATTCGAAGCTATTCATACAACGGCCGCCCTCCAAACAATTGTGCAAAGTCGAAATGATGCGAAACATTCAGACAGACGATCATACAAGCAAGGCATCAGGTGCAATTGTGTAAACACTTGTGTAAATTTGTATGCGAAACATTCAGAGAGGCGATCGTACAAACAAAGAATCAGATGCATATACGTATTTTATTCCATTCAAGTCATTTGTACATACACGCCCGAAGGCAAAACAAGAAGAAACTAAAAAATTACGAGGAAGAAACAAAATGAGAGCGGTCTCACTCAGGCCGCCCCCGCCTGGCCTTCGTCACCAGCAGCTGGATCGGCGTGCGCTTCCTCACCGGCTTCCGGATGAACAAGTTTGTCCGGCGACGGATACTAGCTCAGGTCAATCCCGAGGTCGGTGAGGTCGAGGATCGGCAGAAAGAAGGCCGGCTGCAAGGGATGCCCAAGCACGTAGGCTTTGAAGTTATCGATCAAAGGGCCGACCTCGAGCCCTCCCCTCTTGGCAGCGCAGATGGCGTCGGCGTAAGCCATGTAATAAGCAAACTCGCCGACGTACTCCACGTTGAGGTAGGGATCGGTCTCGATCGCCTCCAACTTCTCCTCCAGCCCCGCGACTATTTTGTCCGCATACTTGAGCTCGGCAACCTTGGCGGCCAGCTCCCCCTTCGACGACTCCAACTCGCCATTTAGCCGGTCTGCCACCGCCTTTAGCCTGGTCACCTCCTCCTGCGAGGCCGCATGCAACCGACGGGCCTCCGTCATCTGATCGCGCATCCAATCGATCGCCGCCCGGGACCGGTCAAGCTCCTGCCTCATCCGATCAAGATCCTGTTTAGCTCGCTTGGCCGTCTCAGCATACTCCTTCTCCATGGCCACGATCCTATCGGCAAACTCGGCGTTCTGGTTCCGAGCAGCCTCAAGGTCCGAATGGAGGCGAGCAGTAGAGGGCCGCCCCTCATAATCCTTTACGGCTTGAGCGGCCATCGTCGCCGCTTGGAGGGTCAAGGCAAGAGTTTCCTGCATTGCATCTCCAGACCGCCGGCGCGTGATCGCATCCAGGTCCGTCGTCCAAGCCTTCGGAAGAGAGGAGATAGCCCGGGAGACATAGTGAGGGACGTCGCAAGCCTCGCGGGGAGTCCTGCTCGCCAGGAAGTCCAACACCATCGGCGAGGTGTTCGGGTTGGCAAGGCGGACCCTGCAACAAGAACGAAGAAGTTAATTTTCACCCTACACAAGTGACTTAACTCAACAAGATCTACCCAACTTACCTTTCGACCTTCTCGGGGTCGCGACCAAAAAAAGGCTTGCCCTGCGGGGTCTCGGCGTCGGCGGTCGCCATGGCCTTTAGGAAGGCCGCTGAGGGCGTAGACCCCTCTGCCATTGGAACAGCAGAAATAGGAGGCGCGGCGACCGGCGGCACCACAACGGACGCCTCAGCAGCAACGGTCGGCGAGGGCTCCTCCGGCCTCCGCCTCTTGCGGTTCTTGGCCATTCCTCTTCGAGCCTCGGCTCGGCGTAGCGCTATGAGAGGTCTCGCCTCGGGGATAGGATGGGTCTTCGTTGCAGGGACACGGCCTGCCTTCTTCCCTTAGCGGAGACGATTTATAAGGCCGGGGTTCGACATAGTAATCTCTCTCGGCGGCTCGAAGTAGCGGGGGAAGTGGATCTCTGTCAAAGAAGACATTCAACCAGGTTAGACATCTCTTTCAATCAAAGACGATCGTCAAGCAGAAAGGAGGTCGTAAACATTTATACCTGGGACCTTCAAGTGGCGAGGGAAGCGAAACAACCGAGCGCCCAACCAATGAGCTTCGTTGTTGACCGTGCGAGCATTGATGTAGTTGTCCGGTAGACCGAGGATTCGCTCCCAGACGATCAAAAAGTCAAATGGAAGGTCGCCAGCCGCTGGAACAAGGGAGCCTGCAAAAAGGAAACCAAATTAGATCAGTTCAAGGTGTATCCGAACAAAGGGAGAGTTAAAACCCTTACTCGGATTCCTCTCCCGAAAGCCGGTGGGGATATCCAACTCATCCTCTGGTTTATCACTCGCCGCCGACCTCCACGCTCCGCCGACCCAACACCATTTCGTCAGGTCGCCCCGGACCTTGTTCGGCATCCCGAGGACCACCCTGCCCATGCGACCCTGAATGTGGTAGCCGCCAACTGAACCTTTCTGCGCCGTCAGCTTGAAGAGGTAGTTCATTTCCAGCGCAGAAGGTAGACGGAACAGCCGGTGACCGCCAAAAAGAGTCAAAATACTGACGATCTGCAACTAGGCGTTCGGCGTCAGTTGGAGCGGCGCCACATTCCAGGCGGTCAACAGGTATGACACGACGAACGGCAATGGGAGCCGCAATCCGGCCCCCATGATCAATTTATTGACGGCGACCATACCCTCGGGAGGTTGGTCGACGCGCTCGTTCTCGCGGGCACATACAATGAGACATCAGAGGGGATATGGAACTCCGCCCTCCAACGACTCAAGTCCTTCTTGGTCGCCGAACTCCTGATCTGACCGAGGGTCCACAAGGAGCGGTCCGCGGCCCGAAATGACGTCCGCTTCACGGTCTCATAGGGGTGGGCAACCGAGTATGCGCCAAAATCAAACTGAGGACGTGGTCCAGCCAGCGTCTCCATGAGCTCGGCAAAATCCAAAAAGGCCCGGCCGAACACACTGTTCTGCTCCCAATACAGTCTCACCGCCTTATCCTCGTCTACCGGCGAGCCCTTCTGCTCCGCCGCCGCCGACCTCGCCGTGTCAGCCTCGTTGAAAAGCTCTTCAACCTCCGCGGGTGCAATCCCCGCGCGAATGGCCTCGACGGCCGTTTCCGCGTGAGACTCCACGGAGGTTTCACCCCGGGCAGGCGAAGTCGCGGCGGCGGAAGTGCTACCCGCCTCATACACAGTGGATCCTCCTCCAGACATGTTCGAAGGGAAAATGGGGAAGAAAATTTTTTGTTCTTACCTAGAGAGAACGACGATCGGCGCACAGAACTTCAAGAAATTTCGGCTAAGTCTTCGTCTAAAGGCAAGAGCGCATAAAGATCTAAACCCCAGTATCCCTAGCCCTTTTATAGGCGAGAGCAGGGACTTCAGTGCAAATAGGCGGAATCTCGGGGGCTGAAGTGCAACCGTCGGGGGGAGCCACATTTAATGCAGCCCTCGAAACCCGCGTACGCGTCGTTTCGAGGGCACGCCAGACGACAAGTCTGACAAAAACCGTCGGACTCCCCCAACGAGAGCGCGACACGTATCCCTGTGACGTTTCGAAAGCTCGCCTCCACTTCCAGCTATTTCCAGCATCCGAGGAGATCGTCCGAATTCAAAACCAGTTCGTCCAGGCGACGATCGTCCGCTTCATAAGTAGATGAGTCGCTCGTCTAAAACAAGCGATCGCCAGCAGTGCCACCTCACCCCATGTCTTCAACATCGGAGCGAGCTGGGGGGCAATTGTTGTGCGGCGATTTATACGCCTCGATGGCGATCGGCATAATGGCCAGGAGCCACCTAAAGAAGACAAGATGCTGGGCAAGCGCCTAGCGGTTGACATCCCAGGCGATCGTCTATTGGCATCTGGCGATCGCCTCTAATGTCCGACTGTAGACGATCGTCCCATGCCACGTGTGAATCCGACACCCGTCAAAGTCTGCGGAGACCGAATCTCTGGCGAAGACCCACGTGCAGATCCGCAAAAGGCGCCGCAAGAACAGACCCTACTGTAACACCCCCAAGTTATTCAGGGTATATTACAACGCCGTGAGCCCCGCCGTGGGACCCACAAGGCTAAACATACGCGGAACTATAAAACTTGACCGAGAAGGTCTACATACAATGGAAAGAAAGACGATACAAATGGTATTCAAAACCATAACCAATGAAACCACATACATCACCGCACAAATCAATACCTCGGCAACACAGGCCGGAACATCAAGGAAATTGAAATACAATACTCGAGTATTTAAAATCCATTCTAGTACAACAACACTGAATGGAGGAATCCAAAAAGATAGCCGGAGACAAGACACAGTATCACACTTGCCCATCATCTTCATGCCGACCCGATACCCGCCTGTCCGTTCTTCTGGAACCTGAAATACATAAAAAGTATTTCCCCCATAAAGGGGTTAGCCGTCGAATAGCTAGTGCAAGTATAACAGTATGAAACACAATACTCCTCGACAATAAAGTAAATGTAATCCGTCAATTCATCAATTCAAGACTAGTATTCCAGAATAACTAAATCTCATAGCGTCACCTCATGACGTATATGAATGCCGTGGAAACGGTTCGTTCATATCATTCGTCAATGCATATATGAATGCCGTAGAAACGGTTCGTTCATATCATGCCATCAATACATATATGAATGCCGTAGAAACGGTTCGTTCATATCGTGTCATCAATATATCTATGAATGCCGTAAAAGCGGTTCGTTCATATCATCCGTCAATATTTCTTACTTTCAAAATCGAGAACGTACAATCATAAATATACACTTGCCTTGAATAGTCGACGACGCAACGAACGGAATGGAAAGTCACCGATGAATGCTAGGAACCATCGAAACCGAACCTAACGATTCGAAGAATACAATCACAACCGATTCTAAACGAATACAGAATTGGAATACACCCGGAAACCCGCCTACGATTCATGTATATTCGTATAAAAACGACAACGAGGGCGGACCACAACCAAACCCTCTCGATTTCGTAAAAGTCACGAAGTATACCATGAATCCGTAGGGAAACTAAGAATACCAACAAGATTAATCATATTCATCATGAATTACTCAGCAAAACCGAATGAATCGGACAAAACCGCGAAAATCCCCAAATCTCCCCAAAAGTAGGGTTCTAAAGATCTAACCTTGATTCGCTGGATCGAAGGATGATAACGGATGAATGATCAGTGATGTAAACTCAGAAACTTCATGGATTTGTTGTTCAACAACATGGTTTCGTCTCCTCCAAAACCCCAGCCGCGGACCGAAGAGAAATGAAATGAAAAATGGATGAAAAAGTCGCTGGTCTGTCATTTATATACTGGGCCGGAACTAGAGTGCGCTAGCCTTCCCGGACTAGCGTGCGCTATCGGCCAGTACCGGTCCAGCACTCTCGGCCATGGCCCGCATGACCCGACACCACCGACCAAATCTGCCGACCATGACTTGTCCGCCCGACTCCCGCTAGCGTGCGCTACGGCCGGAAGCCTGCGCGCTTATTGGCACATCCGATAGCCTCACGGACTAACAAACTCATCCGTGCGTCGCTAGCGGCCGAGCGGCGCTACCCCTGCCGGTTAGCGTGCGCCACGGCCAAGCAGATGGCGTGCGCTACCGCCGATCTACACGAGTCGAACCTCGTAACCCCTCGCCCGGGACCGATGGCGTGCGGGGTGACTCGGCAGCGTGCGCTACAGCTGCCGAGCTAGCGCGCGGCTCCGGCCGTAGCGTGCGCTCGCGGTTCTGCCGTGCTCGCTTGGTCGATGCCCGCCATCGTCCGGCGAACTTCATAGCCGTCCGGCGAGAACCATGGCCGTCCGGCCAGTGCCCGACCACCAGGGCTCGACGACTCGATTTCCGAAAACGCACGGAACGAAACACGACGAAAAGTTCGCGGACGATATCAACGACTCGAAAAGAAAACGTAATGCGATAATTAATCATACGCGACCGAGAAAAGAGTCGAGACAACGAATACAGATACGAATACCCATAACTTTGGGTAAATTACAAAATGGCCCAAAACGTCCGAAAATCACGATACGTGATCGAATAACCAAACCGAAGTTCACAACACTTCTAACAAAGTTAAACGGACTTCCGCCAAAAATAGAAAATTACCGGGAATCAAAATTACGGGTATTACATTCTACCCTCCTTAAAAGAAGTTTCGTCCCGAAACTTAAAACAAGTAGGGAGAAGAATTATCCCGCCAGGAAAAACTCAATGAGATACACAAGAACCGAGAACTTACGCCCAAACAGCGAATCGTCAGTATAGAAGACAACAATACATTACCCGAAGGTAAACCAAACCGACGCCAAAATAAATACGAATCACAATGCCCGAAGGCTCCAACGGAAATACCAATACATCACAATGGCCTGAAAGCCGAACAGCCCAAAGCTGTAAATCATCACAATACAGATCTCAAAGAAACAAACCTGACTGTCGGACATACCCATCGGCGTATGAACAACCAGTCGCAAATCGTCGGACATATCCAATACAACATGGACTACGAACGACCAAACAATAAAGCTCAAGAGGGACATCACAGTACGCCCGATCCGAAAATGTGTCCGTGCACATGTCCACCCCGTATACGAAATCCAGAATATACGTGTGACAATGTACCTAATTAGCCTCAAAAACTACGTCTCGTGTGCACGGTCCAATGCGGAAACATCCACGCATGACCCTCGAGTGCCTGGCTAAAAATCCTACACATAACCGATCGACACGCAGACATGATTCCAGATATGCCATGATACAACATGACAATGAAACTCAAAGGATAAAATACCCATTACGGATCATACGACTCACCAGGTGAACGATGACACACGAATAATGAAAGATCGACACGACCAACGATATTCAAAACAACCATCCTGGGATCAGAATCCCTAAGAACTGATTAACACGGCAATAACCACAACACCACAATTCGGGAAATCCTCCACCCTCAACGATCACAAAATTATCGAGTTCACCAGAATAGTAGTGTGCTGCCCTGAGTTGGCCAACACGACAATAATAACTCACAGATGGGCACTATCCTCGGCGATCCCCATTCAATATCTCGATTGTCTTCGAACGACCAATCGATAACAACTCAACGGATGGGAACTATCTTCGACAGTCCCAATTCCATACTTCGGTTACCTTAGAACGGCAACTCGATAACAACGGCACAACGGATGTCTCGACACATTTAAATCAGTTACCGATAATGAAGATGAAATTCGAATACATCAATGCCTTCAATCGGCCATTTACGAACAACAATAACATTTGGCATAATTTGTCGACGGGTGTCGTATCAAACAATCCCCTGATATCAATACAATCATAAGGAGGCCAAGTCTCGAAATGATACACACGTTCGTACACGTACACGATAACATTAGTCTCATTGATTCGTACGAGTATAAAACTTGCCTCGATATCAATACCACGAACTGTTACCAATTCAGTTGATTTCGTCTTACAAATTCCTCAGTCTCGACCAAGTTAATCTACGAACCCTTCAACCTTAACCGTAACACAACAGTCGTAATTCACGATCAACATCATATCTTATTGTAAAACGGAGAATTAATAATCAACAGGTTCGATGACGACCAATATCAATACCACCAAACCACAAACTCAACCGTTTCACCATATCTCGACTAAACACAGTCTGAACAATCCAACTAAGACACTTACAAATCTTGTCCACAATACGAGTTGAAATATGATGATCATATCAACAACCAATTCGGACCAATAATAAGGGTCTAAATGTTCTAACTCAATTCTTAAATACGAATTGACAAGGTTCCCTTCTCGTAAATCCATCGTTAAAATTTGCTTATGACCGTCATCAATTCGAATCATTCGACTTGTTCAAAACAATAGATAATCATATTAAAAAGGTTATCCAACAATCCAATCATTCGACTTGAATATTTGCTCCATACGTATGGGTTTCCAAATTCAGAGATGAATAATAGTCTCATCAACTCATAATCACATTCGTATTCCTATACGAATATTATTTCAAACACATGGTTTAGCTCTAGATATGAATATTCCATATTCATTTTCAAAACGTCAACACTTCTTAAAAAAAAAAATTTCATCACTTCGTATAATTCAAGAGTTCTTCAAGAACACGAAATATCCGAAATCCCGTTCAGAGCAACATATCCGAGGTATATATCTCCATATTACCATTTTCTTCATCATGCCATTCATACAACCTTAAGAATCGCAACAATACCGTTATCATCATCTGAAGAAGATCTCAATAATCATATCAACATCCGAAATCTCTTATTACAATTCCACTAAATCTCGTATAACATTATCACATGATACCATAATTGTAACACCCCAGATCCTCCTGGGAATATTACACGCCGTAAACCCTTCTCACAAGGATTTACCAGGCTAAGCAAAATTTTCCACGTCATTTCAAAAATGCCAAAAAGACCGATGACAGTAATGTTTTCCAAATACTAAAAAAAATCATTTTCCAAATACCGTCAAAACGATCAAGGCCAAAATGCCAAAAACTCAGTTTAGGGAATCGGTTTTACAAAATAAAATTCAGTTGGCAAAATACCAAAAGCCATTTCAAAATACTCACGCAGTGGATAAAAATCTGATCCAATTTATGCATTTTCATTGAAATAAAGCGAACATCAAAATACACGATTCCCAACATACTCCCTCCCAAGAAGTAATCCTTAAAAAAATGAACCACTAACAAAGGGAAACGAGGACTACCTGTATGGAGCAGACCACGAAGAAGAATAATTCGAACTCCATTCCAAGAATCATCAAAAACTTCAAGAACAATACTTAAATCCGAGCTCTCCATCGTAATCTTGTTTAAGAGAATCATCTCTCAATGTTTAGGGACTTCAAATACTTCCCAAGGTTCTCTCTATTGACTGAAGGAAGGAGAATGGACAAAATGCCTCTCAGCACTCGTCTATCCTCTCTTTAAAACACATCAGTAGCGCGCGCTAGACCTTATATTTAGCGTGCGCTACAGGACTAGCGTGCGCTATCCTTCCTTGATAGCGTGCGCTATCGGGCAGTCCAGAAGCTACTACATTGCTTCGAAATTCATCTAACGTACGTAATGCCCATGCATTAGCGTACGCAAATAGGCGATGACTTGGTACAGTGAAATGCTCAGTAGCGTGCGCTATTCTTCGACCTTAACGCGCGCTAATCGATGTTGACTTGCTACAGTATCGTGCCCCCACATGCCGAAAGCATCCGCGATTACCGGGATTCCTTTGACCGATCTGGAATTAGCGTGCGCTAATCATACGGTTTTAGCGTGCGCTAGCTCTACACGACAAACACTCGTTGACCTTACCTGGACACGCGTCGAACATGGTCGGGTCCACCCGCCGAAAGCTAAGATTCCATTATTGGCGATCTGATGTTAGCGTGCGCTAACCAACATGCGTTAGCGTGCGCTAACTGAATATAAAAGTCAATCTGGGCCTACCTGTCGGTCACCTTCCGGAACTACCCAGCAAGTCGTTACGTACGTTAGGGGTCCTCCTTAGCGTACGTAACCGAACCTCTTAGCGTACGCTAAGCATGCACCGTAGCGTACGCTAAGTGTATATCTTAGCGCGCGCTAGGCATACCCTGAAGCGTGCGCTAACGTAGCTGTACTTAGCCATTTCCGCTATTCTCTACCAACATCTCGACATACCAAACGATCATACGGCACAATGAATACATACACGCATTCAACAACATTGTCATACGTTCACATCATCCTCAAGCACAATTATCCATCAACGACATCCAACAATTGAACGAAAAAAAAATATATCCGAAAAATCAGGGTATTACACTCTACCCCCCTTAAAAATAAGTTTCGTCCTCGAAACTTGCAATCACTCGCACAAACAACATTTCAACGGAAATTTAAATTCACCAAGAATTATCGAATAATCCGAACAGCATACTTACAAGTCTGTGAATTCGAAGATCTCACGTGATACTAGCATGCGACTTCTAAACAAAGTCTCGACATAATACCGATACGCATCAATATCGTAATTAGCAACTTAACAAAATCTCAAGGAAGAGTTCACGTCCATGACCACGGCCACGATTCTTCCTACTTTCAGCCAACATTCTGAAGGGCATACACGTGCGTAAGTATAATCCAAATCGCACATTCTCGAAGTGACCAATTCCCAAGAATACCAAGCTATAAACGAAACGATTAAGAAAAATACAAGAAGAGTGAGAGGACTTACAAGTACCGGTCGCACTGTGATGATGGCAGAGTAGTGATACTGTGGGCAAATGACGACTCAATCGACCCAAAAGACCGACAGCCTAGGTATCCATAAACCTAAGCTCTGATACCATACTCTGTAACACCCCCAAGTTATTCAGGGTATATTACAGTGTCGTGAGCCCCGCCGTGGGACCCACAAGGCTAAACATACGCGGACCTATAAAACTTAACCGAGAAGGTCTACATACAATGGAAAGAAAGACGATACAAATGGTATTCAAAACCATAACCAATGAAACCACATACATCACCGCACAAATCAATACCTCGGCAACATAGGCCGGAACATTAAGGAAATTGAAATACAATACTCGAGTATTTAAAATCCATTCCAGTACAACAACACTGAATGGAGGAATCCAAAAAGATAGCCGGAGACAAGACACAGTATCACACTTGCCCATCATCTTCATGCCGACCCGATACACTTTGTCTGTTCTTACGGAACTGAAATACATAAAAAGTATTTCCCCCATAAAGGGGTTAGCCGTCGAATAGCTAGTGCAAGTATAACAGTATGAAACACAATACTCCTCGACAATAAAGTAAATGTAATCCGTCAATTCATCAATTCAAGACTAGTATTCCAGAATAACTAAATCTCATAGCGTCACCTCATGACGTATATGAATGCCGTGGAAACGGTTCGTTCATATCATTAAATCGATGCATATATGAATGCCGTAGAAACGGTTCGTTCATATCATGCCATCAATACATATATGAATGCCGTAGAAACGGTTCGTTCATATCGTGTCATCAATATATCTATGAATGCCGTAAAAGCGGTTCGTTCATATCATCCGTCAATATTTCTTACTTTCAAAATCGAGAACGTACAATCATAAATATACACTTGCCTTGAATAGTCGACGACGCAACGAACGGAATGGAAAGTCACCGATGAATGCTAGGAACCATCGAAACCGAACCTAACGATTCGAAGAATACAATCACAACCGATTCTAAACGAATACGGAATTGGAATACACCCGGAAACCCGCCTACGATTCATGTATATTCGTATAAAAACGACAACGAGGGCGGACCACAACCAAACCCTCTCGATTTCGTAAAAATCACGAAGTATACCATGAATCCGTATGGAAACTAAGAATACCAACAAGATTAATCATATTCATCATGAATTACTCAGCAAAACCGAATGAATTGGACAAAACTGCGAAAATCCCCAAATCTCCCCAAAAGTAGGGTTCTAAAGATCTAACCTTGATTCGCTGGATCGAAGGATGATAACGGATGAATGATCAGTGATGTAAACTCAGAAACTTCATGGATTTGTTGTTCAACAACATGGTTTCGTCTCCTCCAAAACCCCAGCCGCGGACCGAAGAGAAATGAAATGAAAAATGGATGAAAAAGTCGTTGGTCTGTCATTTATATACTGGGCCGGAACTAGCGTGCGCTAGCCTTCCCGGACTAGCGTGCGCTATCGGCGATCGGTCCAAAGACTCTCGGCCATGGCCCGCATGACCCGGCACCACCGACCAAATCTGCCGACCATGACTTGTCCGCCGACTCCCGCTAGCGTGCGCTACACGGAAGCTGCGCGCGCTAGCCGACTCCCGATAGCCTGCGGACTAACAAACTCATCCGTAACGCACGCTAGAGGGCCGACGGCGCTACCCTGCCGGTTAGCGTGCGCCACGACCGACAGATGGCGTGCGCTACCCGCCGATCCTACGAGTCGAACCTCGTAACCCTCCGCCAGACCGATAGTGTACGCTGGCCGATTCGACACGTGCGCTACTGCTGAAGCTAAGCGCGCAGCTGCCCGGCCAGAAGGCGCTACGCCGGTTCTTGCCGTGCCTGCTCGGTCAGTGCCCGCCATCGTCCGGCCAGAACTCGCAACCGTCCGGCCAGAACCCGCAACCGTCCGGCCAGTGCCCGACCACCAGGGCTCGACGACTCGATTTCCGAAAATGCACGGAACGAAACACGACGAAAAGTTCGCGGACGATATCAACGACTCGAAAAGAAAACGTAATGCGATAATTAATCATACGCGACCGAGAAAAGAGTCGAGACAACGAATACAGATACGAATACCCATAACTTTGGGTAAATTACAAAATGGCCCAAAACGTCCGAAAATCACGATACGTGATCGAATAACCAAACCGAAGTTCACAACACTTCTAACAAAGTTAAACGGACTTCCGCCAAAAATAGAAAATTACCGGGAATCAAAATTACGGGTATTACACCTACTCCAGCCCATCAGCAGCTGTCAGTGATAAGGACGGCCTCACCAACCGACAGACCGCCGAAAGGACCTAAGGTGGGACCGTCCAGGACAGCGAGAAGAGGCACCTGTCGCCTCCTCATTGGTTCGCGCATCTGGCTGCCAGCAGCAACTAGGGACTTTAAGGAAACAGTCACACGTGCTAGGACGATCGCCCGCCTTATTTAAATGCAGGAAACGGCGATCGCCCGCGGTTGACAGGGATGTCCCAGCAATCCTTTCTCCTATAAATAGGAGGCCTCCAGCTTCGGCAAAGACACAGAGTTTACAACGTGAACACATAACGCTAAAAGCAAACAATACAGAGAACTCTCCATCTTTGTAACAAGAACTCACAGAGCTTAAACTCTGGTTCTTCCGGCAATCTTCAGCACTCGATAGCTAAGATAACTAGGGTATTTACACTCATTGTAATTGTACTCTAACATTAATATTTGTACTCACAAGTATTCATATTAATAACATCTCGCGAGAGCATTCAAGCCCGGGACTAACAATCCCGGCAAATCTTGTGTTATTTATTTCCCCACGGACGTGTTCTCGCACTTTGTTTGTTACTGGTCCATTCCAGCATATCATCTCCGGATAATATTTTGGGTAACAACATACTACACACAATTATTCTCAACACTTGTTCATATGCTTCATATTTCTCTCCATCTTCTATTATTATGCTAAAAATATATATAGTAGTAATATTATATTATCATTAAAGTTATATGCTTATAGTTCATAATATTATCATAATAAGTATCATATATTTTACGGTGATAATATCCGATTTTACGACATTGTGTATATTATTTTAATTATAGTGCCTATTATTTTACTATGAGAGAGAAATTGCGAAGAAAAATTGATTAAAAGACGAAAACTTAGGCTTACTTCCATTGTGGTGATTTAAGATCTAACCTTTATTTCAAATCCCTCAGCAAATAGAATTTCACAGAATCAGAACCTATTAAAAATTAAACCAAAAAAAGTAGAAGTTTCTTTTGTTTTTTCCAATAAAATAAATCTGCAACATGGGTTAATTTGAGTAATAATGTTTACTGCATGAATACTATGAAATTCGTCTTCGTCATCCACACTCTAGTCTTTCGCTCTTTAAAATATAAGTGGGCTGTTTGAGGCTCAGTCAAGGCAAATAATGGGAGTAGAGATCCAAACGAATCGAACGTAAACAAAAGCTGGTTAGAGTTCGATGTAGGTTCTTTTGTTTAATATTCAAGTCGACCCCGGACATGAAATTTTGCTAGTTTGTTAATCGAGCGAGCATGAGAATATTCACAAACTTCTGCAAATATTTATTTTAGGATTAAAATTCTATGTCATATATATTGTACAACGTATTCCTGAATTATTATGAAAAAATATATTCTAATATAAATTTAAAGGTAAATAGATTAATTTTTCGACTTTCCAAAAATTCCTATCAATGGAGCTCGAACGATTCGAACTCGGATTAATGGATCATCAAATAAGCTCATTAAATTATGTGTCGAACACAAGCGAACTCAAAATTTGTAAACAATTAAATGAACAAACTCAGAATACTAATCTTAGCTCGAGTAAAAAAGTTAAATCCATTTTTGCTCAAACTAAAGAAGCACTTGACTCAAAAATTTTGGTTTTACAGTATCTTAATTTTTCATGTTTCAAGATGTATTATCTTTCCGGTTCATAATCTCCCTGATCTTAATACCTTAATGTTGGAGATATTTATTTACATAATTTCAAAAGTAAGCTTAGTATCGGAAACATGTGTAATATATAAAAAGATTATAAACTTGTATATATTAAACGATAAAATATAATCTGAACTACAAATTTTTCATATTAGAACACTGAAACCTAATACTCCATCCGTCCAGTTTTTAAAGTCCCATTTGCTCTCAAATATCTGTCCACAATTTAAAGTCCCACTCTACTTTTTGTACCATATTACCCTCTTTTCTTTATTTAATTACTATTTTTTCACTAATGGACCCACTACTTTTTTCTCCAAATCACTACCTTTTTCTTCCAAACCACTACTTTTTTCTTCCAAACCACTAACTTTTTCTTCCAACCACTACCTTTTTCTTCCACCCACTTTACCTTTATCATTTTTTCTTAACCTCCGCGCCCAACATCAAATGGTATTTTAAAAAGTGAACGGAGGGAGTAGTAAATAGATTGATCTCACGGTGATCATTCCCCCAAATTAAATTTTAAAATAAAAATGAACTACAAAAATGCCTTCAGACCTCAAAAAGAACACCTAAAATTAAAAAAGCGAATACTCTTAATTACCCTCTTTAAAATGTATCTAAAATACTATAAGACTATCAATACAATAAGGGATTATTAAAATCAAATTTTTCTGTTGTTTGTGTAGTATGAAGTGGAATATTTTTAGTTTCGATTAGAATGAGGTAAATTAAATCGAAAATATAATCTGAACTTGAAGTTTAGTTTTGATTAGAATGAGGTAAATTAGATCAAAAATATAATCGGAACTTGAAGTTTAGCTTATTGTTTAATTGTTCATCGGTCGGCGTTATCCTTTTTATATATTATTTCAAAAATAGCACACACAAAAGTAAACATTTAAAAGTAAAACGAGGTTTTTTAATTCAGAAATCACAAAAAAATTGAAATTTTTAAAAATAAAAAAGTGATTGTTCAACTAGACCAGCCCATTTAGTAGTAGCTTTTTATATGGGCTAAGGCATCATCAATGCGTTATCCTTCCACTATATGGAGCGGGAGGTGTTCACTGCTCTGTAAAACCAGCCTGACGCGCTGCCCTTCACCATAGGAGCCACGGAACCCAAGCTTTCGCTCGGTTCGCATGGCACACACAAAAGTAAACATTTAAAGTAAAACGAGGTTTTTTAATTCAGAAATCACAAAAAAACTGAAATTTTTAAAAATAAAAAAGTGATTGTTCAACTAGACCAGCCCATTTAGTAGTAGCTTTTTATATGGGCTAAGGCATCATCGATGCGTTATCCTTCCACTATATGGAGCGGGAGGTGTTCACTGCTCTGTAAAACCAGCCTGACGCGCTGCCCTTCACCATAGGAGCCACGGAACCCAAGCTTTCGCTCGGTTCGCATGGCCCAACTCCACATTTGGAACGGGCAGGTTGATAACCGAATACCCTAGACAGCCAACTGGGCCAGCCCAATGTCCAATCACATAGTACCCTACTTGAGTTATAAGCTCACGTTACCAAGCTCGGCGAGATGGCAGAGCTGTCTAGCCTCATTTAAAGACGTACGGAATGCTATGCAGATCCGATGTGGGACGTATACAATATTCTTTTACAAACCAAGCTCTTTTCGTTTACCCCATTCTGCCTTTCACATACGCCCTTCGTCCACCAAGTTAGTGCACAGTTTTCCATTTAAGGGCGTCCACCAAATTAGTGCACACTTCATTCTTTCTATTTTTTGACACAATTTTTTCCTATTTTACCCTCATTTCATACACCTATTTACAAGAAAAAATACATGGCCCACCTTTTTTTTCAATTACTAATTACTTGTCCATTAACTAACATTAATCTATCACTAATTAAATTTGACCAATAACTAAATTGGGCCATTCTTCTCCACCAAACCCTAGTCGCTATTCTTCTCCAGCAAGCCATAGCTGCTCTTCTTCTCCACCAACCCCATAGACATTCTTCTTCTACATCTCGACTGAAACACTAGAGCCCTATTTTCTTCATCTCCATCGAAATATCTGAGTGGGGGGTTTGAGTTCTACACAAACCCCACCAAAATATTGTCATTTATTTTTACGACTATTCAATAATTAAAAAGAATTAATTTAAGTATTGTAATTTGATTGGAGAATAATTAAGGAATAATCATATCCACATTAAGTAACATATCAAAATAACAAGTGGGACCCTTTCTCAACTAACTAAACACACATCATACATTTTTATTAAAACCCGTGCCACTCTCAAATTTGCACTAACTTGTGGAGGGAGGGAGTATTATATTAATAAATTCTTTAGAAAATGATCTTCAGGTAAACCCTATTCCGAATTTTGGGAATTGATTAACTATCATATTTTTCTTCAATTTCTTTTTTGATTTATATGGAATAACAAATAAATTTTAACAAGTCATTACTACTCGAAAATTCGTTCACAAGGCAATATTTACCACAAAAAACCTTAAATTTTTCTTTCAAAATTCTGAGCTGTCCGAACGACAGTAAATAACGAAATTTTAGGTAAATATATAATTGACTGGTAATGGTAAAATTAACTTTTAGATAAACTAAATTAATATTTTAATATAATCTACGAGAACAATTCATATATTAAGATATATATACACGTGACAAGAAAAGAATAAAAATAGCTTGAGAAATCAGATATACATAATGAAATCGACTCTCCATTACTTTTGTATCGATCTCCGATGTGGGATACTCGCACCACGGACTAGGAGGTGTTACATTTTCACTTACTAGAATCGTATGTCAACCCTATAGACTATAGTTGATATTGGTTGGAGACTTTCAACTTGTACAAATAACTTTTTAAGACTATAGATCAGTTAATGGAATAAGCATTTGGGCACCTTTAATTAGAGGTATTCAAGATTTAACAACTGTCGGTTTTCTGAACCGACACTTCCAGTTGACCAAAAAGAAGAATTGGGATTGAACCGCCTTATAGCGATTCACGGTTCAATTTTGAACCTTAGACTGCCGGTTCCAAACCGAACTGGAACCGACGTTTCACGGTTCGCTTTTTCTTTTTAGATTATAAGATTAAGTTTTTTACATTTAAAATAAAATGTATGGAGTAAAAATAGGCTAGAGTCTAAAAGTCAAAATCAAAGTTGTAGTTCATTTTTAAAATTAGGGGGATTTTGGCTTAATTCAAATATTTAAAATTAAAATCAAATTCCGACTCTGTATATTCGAATTAAGTTGACTATACTTACCTTAGAAATCAAAGTCCTCGTAGATCACTTACCTTATACTTATCTTAGGGAACAGAGGCGGATAGGATATGGTTCAATTATCTAAGTCAACAGAACCATTACTAGATCCGGTATCATAGTGTTCATATTAATTTAATTCTTGTTGGCGTAATTCGGTCTTCACCTAATCATTCATTAATGCTTGAGCTTCAAGATTTTGAGGCGTCAGTCGAGATCATCGTTCATCCAGAATATAGCCCCCCACTTCGAATGCTTGGTCAACAGAGACTGTTGAAGCGGTGACAGCTAGTATTCCCTTTCGATCATGACAACTACAGGAAAAAGTATAGCTATTTTCGCCCATCAGTTAAGAAGATTGTTATTACCTTCTGGTCCACGTTCTAAAACTCCCAAATCAAAAGTAGTTAAATAATTTTCAAGTTCTTTATATGCGTTAGTTTGGTACTTTGTTCATTTTCATAATAAATCTTCTTGATAGACATTCCACTCACCAAGATCCGGAATAGCAAAACTAGAAGAAGATATACTACCACTAGAAGGAAGGTGAACATGTGAAGAAGAACTGTCCACTGTAATTACAAGCATATTCCCGATAAAGATCAGATGAAAAAATTTGGGCACTTTGAACACAGTCGCTATGATTTGGAGTATTGGGATTAGGAATGGGAAATAAAGCATTGTTGTAGAGTGTTAGCAATTTAAGCAAACATTCCTCTCTAACTTGAAGATCTAAAAATTTAGCAAATAAAAAAAATAGAAGGAATGTTGGTGAAATAATTTATCATTTTGTCTTCCATTTCAGTAATACAATCAAACAAATCGAAAACTGTAAGTAAAGACTGGGATACAAGTACAATTTTAACACAATATTCAACAAGTTTAGATGTGGGATAATAAAGACCCGACAAACACTAAGTTGTCTCTTTAAATTTTTTTAAAAGTGCCACTAAACTATGACACTTATCCCATTAATTTGGCAATAAGCAAAAGGGTACTTGTCATTCATTATAAAAATTGCACAATACATGTTGTAACGCCCCAATTTCGCATATACATTTATTATGAATTATAGAAAATTTATTCAATTTTATTAAATTAATGCCCGAATAAGTTTATCATTTAATTCATTTCATTCTCATGATCATGCAAATTCATTTATGTCATTATAATTCGTGTCAAGTCATGTGATTCATTTCGCTTCATTTCTCATTTAATTCATCGTTTCATCTCATCATTTCTAGGCCTGAGGCAATTTTAAACAATATTAATTGTTACCCAAAAGATTTTACAAGATAAATAACAATATTATTTATTATGAATATTACTATCACTATTATTAAAATTATTATTATTATTATTATTATTGTTACTATTTTTATTAGTACTAATATTATTATTAGTATCATTATCATTTTCTGATATTATTATCATTATTACCAACTTATTATTTCTACATTTATTATTATTACTATTATTATTACTGTATCAATTATATTTAATCTTGTGTTATAATTAAACTAACTATGATTAAACTAAATTAACCATAATTAAGAACTCCCATTTTAGTCGATCGTTCCTCTCATCACAGTTCCTCAATTCATCAAAACTTGTTGAGATATATCAATATGCAATCCTAATTCAACTAAAACACTTTAAAATCTATACCTATAAATACAATTTATTACCCAACAATAATTCACCTATACACTACACAATATCTCTGCAAATATCTCACGGCAGAAACACTTTTCACAATCTAAAAAAAAAAAAACGTCGATCAATTTTCTTTACAACATAGTACTCGTCTACAAATCAAGAGGAAGGGGTGGGGAAGAACATTCGGCAACTCCCCAAGAAAGGAGAAGCCTCATCTGGTTCTCAAATCACATCTGAGACCGACTCATCTATTTACTTCTGGTAATCATCATCCTAGTACTTATCTATACTATATAAAACTTATCCCCCTTAATTTAATGTGGAAGGGGGATTTATGTCACTTATTCATGTTAAAGGATTACATATGAAGAGACTATTTTAATTGTAACTTTTAATGTAAATAAACTAATTTAAATACAAAAGTTATGATAAACATCACAATGCAAATGCACCTTCTAATACACAAAGTGATTAAAATGAACTTTTAAATGATAGTATAAATTACAAGATGGTTAAATTTTAGCTATGAAATCTTAGATACAATCGGTGCATCGCATGGGTTGAATAAACCAAAAACAACCCCGGAGCAACATACGGGTTACTAAAGCCTCATTTCATATAACTAATTACATAGACTAAAATAAAAGGACAATAACAATAAAAAAAAATAAACTTCTCTAAAAGTGTAACACCCCGAGATATTCGGAGTATATTACAGCGCCGTGGACCCCTACATGGGACCCACCAGGCTACAACAAGCGAACACCCCTCGACTAACCATCTCGGTTAGCGAGGATACACAATCAAATAATACATCACATGAAAATACACCCGAAACAACCGACGAAATGAGTAACAATTGACAATGTAGCAATTTATGATAATACAACACGGAGTTTGAAATGAAAAGCCTAAGTACTCGCGAGTACAATCTATAAGTTTATAACTGTGGAAACAACCAAATCGAAATGAACAAAAGAAATAAGAAGACCCAAATGCACATGTCAATGACCCTGGCCAACATCCTCGTACTGTCCCGGTGCTCGCTCGTCCGGATAATCATAACCTGAAATTCATAACAAGAATTTCCCCAAAACGGGTCCCCAAAGGGGTTAGCAATTACGCTAGTACAAGTAATCAAGGCAAACCAATCGCTTACACATTTCATAGTACATGCACCAATATCATTTCACAAACCAAAACCAGACATGTCTTTTCCGGAAACAAGCAGTCACAATTAATTTGCCTAGGACCGGGACGAAGCCACGAATCCCACTCGAGGCCTCTAAGGACCCTCCCGAGCTGGCCACATTCATAAAACAAACCAAGCACCACACGTCACCTAGGACCGGGACGAAGCCACGAATCCCACTCGAGGCCTCTAAGGACCCTCCCGAGCTGGCTAGCGAAACAAGCTCATGAATCCAGGACGAAGCCATAGATTCCCTCCGTGATCCCGTCGGACCCTCCCGAAATCACACACAATATACATTACCATTTCACGTTAAGCATAGAGGTTTCCAAAAATACTTGCCTTGAATATTTGACGACGCAACGAACGGAAAGGATAATCACCGACGAACGCTAGGAATCAACGGAACCGAACCTAACGATTCGAAGAACATAATTACAACCAACTCTAAGATGAATACGGAAATGGAATACACCCGAAAACCCGCCTACGATTCATGTATATTCGTACATAAATAACAACGAGGGCGGACCACAACCAAACCCTCTCGATCCCGTATAAACCACGAAATATACCATGAATCCGTAGGGAAACTAAGAACACCATCAAGGTTAATCATATTCATCAAGAATCCACCAACAAAACGGAGTGAATCGGACGAAAATCCCAAAATCCCCAATTTATCCAAAAGTAGGGTTCTAAGAGATCTTACCTTGGATTAGGATGAAAGATCCGCGTTGATGTTGTTATAATACACCAAGAACTCAAGGAAGATGTTGGATAAGATGATTGGAGGAAGAAATCGCCAAGAAAATCGCCCGGGATCGCCTTAGCCGCGGAGAGAAGGAAGAAATGAAAATAATACGCTCATCTCGGTCAACTCCCTGGTTTATATAGCCAGGGAGTGTTAGCGCGCGCTAATCCCCAAAGTTAGCGTGCGCTAACGAAACAACTTCAGTCCAGTAGCCAGGTTTCTGGCCGTTAGCGTGCGCTACTCCAAACGTAGCGTGCGCTAACAACCTCTCGGTAGCGCGCGCTATCGACCAATAGCGTGCGTTACCTGGACATCAGCCGAGTCCAGAAGCAACTGTCCAGAACACACCTGATCCGGTTAGCGTGCGCTATCGGCCAAACGTAGCGTGCGCTAAGGTATATCGGTAGCGCGCGCTATCGACCAATAGCGTGCGCTACCTGGGCATCAGTAGAGTCCAGTGGCAAACTGCCCAGTACTGGACATCCACACTAGCGCACGCTACCGAGCATCTCAGCGTCCGCTAACTCCCAACATTAGCGTGCGCTAGGATACATAGCGTACGCTAATCCACCAGTCCAGAGGGCTGGAATCAGTACTGCCACTCCCAGGGCTTGCCCTCTAGCGCGCGCTACGAGGCAGTCGTAGCGTGCGCTACTAAGTGACCCCTAGCGTGCGCTATGCAGAAAAGATAGCGTGCGCTAGGTAAGAAATATAAACGGTCCAAAACACCGGAATATGAACGAGACGTTAAACGGAACATCTCAAGACGCATCGAAACATAGAATGGATACACGGCAACCCCAAAACAGCGGTTCCGTATAACAATAACGAGAATCAGATCAATAGATGACGGAAAAGATACACTGTAAGATACACGAGGGTCACTACGACCGAGAAATACATCAAAAATAAAAATACAAGGGAAAGAAAAAATGCGGATATTACAAAAAGGCACTTAAATTCTGACATATGCTCATTCAACCGTCTGCCCCAACATTACGTACAAAACATGTAGATATTCAACCAAAGACCGTGCATCGCACGGGTTGAATAATTCCTCATGAATATTAAATGTTAAACTTCTATAGTATTATCATTTGACTGCTGGTGTTAGTTTATGCATAAATGGATTTAGACTATTCAGTTATCTCAACTCGTAAACCATACTCCACCTTCGTCAATAACAGCTTGTTCAAGTGTTTTTTTTTTTTTGTTTGAGCCCAACCTTGTATACGTTTTTTTGGTTTGAGCCCAATCTTGATTTTATTCTCAGTTATTATATATTTATAAATCATAATAATAGTGATTATTATTATTATTATTAATTGTAGATAATAACAAGAATTTATGGGCCTAGAATTGTCGAGTCAAGCATCTTCATCACATTCACGTTCAAGAACTGCATTTTATCCAGGTGTGGGATTTATTACGTTTTTGTTTATTTTAATTGCTTTATATATTGTCTTGTATGTGTACGTGAAATCATTCAGAAGCACTTAAATGTGCAAATCAGTCAGAAGCACTTAAATATGCAAATCAGTCAGAAGCACTTAATTGTGCATAAAGCCTTCAGGCTTAAGAATTTATCAGTCATGTTGTTTATACTTGCTAATATATTTAGTAATTAACTTAGACATGTTGCGTACTCTCCACACTGAGCGAGTTGGAAGCTCACTCCACTATTTAACCCTTTCAGGTTGAGGAGCTCGATGTGGCATGCGTTTGAGTGTGGGATGATCAAGCTTCATGAATAGTTATTTATTTATTCACTGTTATTTTCCTCAAGCTACGCTTTATGAACAATAGTTCGATTTGTTTTATTTTCACGTCAAAGTATGTTTTGTTTTAACGATGACTCGAGAATATTACTTGTGATTATTAAGTTTGTCTTTTTGAAATGTATTTCCGCTGCAAAATTTTTATTTATTCTTCTTAAAATTTAAAGAATTACTTTTCCTAGAATAGTGTTCACTACACATGTCGATATTGATAACTATCATTTAGCAAATCATAAGCAGAATTCCAATGATTTGGCACATTCTTTGTTTTTTTTGTATACATATTATTTTTATTCCTTCACGAATATGAGCATATGCTTCTTATAAAACAACTAAACCATATTGAACAAATAATTTAAAAATATGACAAATGCACCTAGCATAATTTTTTTACCAACAGCAAATGGTCCAAATACTGAAATTAGTGATTCTAAATTAGTTGTATTGGAGCTAGCATTAACAAAAACAAACTAAAAAAAACTTTTTGTATTAAATTTTAACCAGATAAATTGTGTGAATTGTATACCAAATATTTTGGGCGGTGTGAGCAATATTAAACTCACTAAACCCAATTAGACGTTTTAGCATAATACAAGAATCATCAATCCAAATACAAGTAATTCCTATATATGAATTTAGTTGTCAATGATCACTCCAGCATCGGAGCATGTACAAACTTTATGATTTGATTTTAGAAATATTTTAGCTAAAATAGTTTTGCTTGGGTAGTAGTTTTTATAACATCACGAATGACGGTGAACCATCAAACTTTTTTTACTAATGGGATTAAAACTTGGTTGAATAAAAATTTTCATACATTTGATCGTCGGCAAAGTAGAAAGGAATAGATTTACCGCACAAAAATCCAATTAATTATTTTCTAGCAGTGAGTGGACTAAATTTAAATAAATAACGGGTATCTTGATTGTTGGCATTAGACAACGTCACCGTACCTTGGAGTTGTGTTTTACTAGACTCTATGCCAACTTTCTTGGTATGTTGTCTTTGTATATGGCCATTTAATCCCGTAACCTCCTCATTTTTTAAACTTGTTAGATTTCCAATAGTTGCACTTGATCAAGAAATTACCGGGACCAGAGGTAATATCGTCCAACTTTGTATAATGCACCACAAATATGGGAGGTGTGAGCTCAGGCGATTTCTGTTGTTTTGTTTTGGTGGTTGCTCATCTTCATCATCTTCGATATTATGAATTGATTTTGAGACTTCAAACATTTGGTTGATTTGTTCCTCTGTAAATTCTTCGACGACATAATCTCCAAATTACAGATTGGAGTAGAAGTAGAACTCAGAGTAAGAGTAGGAGTACCACTAGCACCATCTCTTCCTCGTCGAGGAATACTAGTGATAGCCTTTGCCTTTCCCCGATTGAATCGTTGACCACTTGGCATTCCTTTTCAATATGAAATAAATGAGAGTTTTGGGAGAGTAGAAAATAAATAGATAATTGGAGATTGGTGTGAGAAAAAAGAGTGTGAGACGGGGTATTCATAAGTTTTAAAATATAATAAAAAAAGTATGTGAACGTTGGAAACCGCGGTCACATGAACTTTGAACCCCTCCACCCCCACACACAAAAAAAAATTAAATTCAAATTTTAATTTTTTTTATTTTAAAAAACTGGCGGTTTAACCGCCAGTTCCAGTCAACAATTCAAAACCATCGGTTTGGCCTATCCAACTGAACCTTTCAACACATCTACCTCTAATTTTGATTTTGGTCACATAACCAGACATGCATTTAAAATGTTGGTGAATCCGGCATTCTGCAAAAGTCTAGGTTAGTTTAATTTTCTCATAGATGTATATTTTAAGCAGCGTTAGCAAAGTCGGGTCAGGCGAACTTAGGCAGTCGCCTAGACGCTAAGCACCGCGGGCCAAAGAAGTTTTGTCCAAATCATCATAACTGCACTTTCATCCCATGTTGGGGTCGGTAATAATAATAATATTTGTGGTAGTGGTCGAGCCTACATCATAATTTGTGGTAGTGGGGGCCTGCTTCCGTGCGGCTCCTGCCCGATAGAAATCTTATTTTTTGGCAAAATTACCAATTAGCGGTATGAACTTTTCCAAATTTTGTACTTATGGTAACATTTAGGAGTGAACTTGTTTTCGTCCAACCAAGTTAGGGCATCCGTTGAAATCTGTTAGTCATATCTAACGGATTTGCTGAGGTGTCCGTTAAGTGACACATGTCACCTTCTGATTGGTCCACGTGTCTTTGATAGTTTTCTCCTTCTCCATCCATATTATCCGGTCATCTTCTCTGGCGACGACGAGTTTTCCGACCACTTTTTCCTGGCACTTTTTCCGGCAATATTTTTACAAAAAAAAATTCGATCGACCCGGCCCACTGACCACCTTTATTTGCTATTTCCTTAAGTTGTTGGCTTCTTGATTTTCTTGTGCATAAGGGAGGAAACCAGCATTGGCCAACCCAATTGCCATCTGCTTCATTGTGCTGCTCGCATCTACTACCGCGCGGTGTTTTCTCTGTTGTGTGAGTGAGTTAGATGTGCCACGGTCAGAGGGAGAAAGAGGAAGGCCGTTTAACAAAATCTCGTTCGAGGAGGGATTTGTAAATTTAGGCGAAGAAACATATATGGAAAAAATTTTGTTTGGTTGAATTAATTGGAAGTATAAAGCTTTTTTTTGTTTATAGTTCTCTTTGATAGAATTCAATAAATTAACTTGCGTTGTTTTTTATTAGTTTATGATATTTTTTAACTGAGATGGATAATAGTATTACCTAGATATGTAATGATATTATATGATCCAGTAATAGTGTTTATTATTAGGATAAGTTAAAGTATTATTCGGGTAAATAATGATAGTGGTGGTGGAGTGATGAAGGTTCAGTGGTCGTGTTGGTAGAATGGGAATTTTGCTTAGCTTCTTGGGCAAAAATCCTAAGGGGCCTCGTTAAGAAGATCTCAGTTGTACAATATAGATATATTGATGATCTACGGTTCTTATTGAATTATCTCTAAAAGGGGCAAACTAGTCAATATATAAACTTCTTAATCATTTTCGGATTTATTTTAAATATTAATTATTTTCCAATTTGGAATAAATATTAAAATAGTTGTCGGCTTCCTAAATATAGCCCATGAGATCCCGACGATTTAATATGATTTTTTTGTTTCTTTTGAATTTAGAATTTAACATTCCAACTATTTCTATTTTTTCCTTCATTTCAAATTTGAATTAACTATCCATCTTCATCTTCATCCATAACAATCAAGCTATCAAAGACAAAAATAAGATCTCCACCACCGGCAATTTTGTTGTGTCCTTGATTAGCTGCCAACTGCTGGTAATTTCTCTGTTGACCAGCGCAGTGGTGGCGGATGGTCGCAGTGAGTAAAGAGCAACCGAAACTGTGAGAATCGCGAACGGAAGAGGGCGAGATTTCCATGCCGCCATCGTTTTATTTCCGAATTCTACTGAAATTGTGAAAATCGGTAATGTGATTGTCGAATTGGGATATCTCATGCAATATTGTATGTTGGTGGTAATTTATAGTAGTAAATGATTATTTGGCAAAGTTTCTCAAATATTTCCATTTCCTGTATAATTTGAGTAACATTTTTCGAAAATATTCACATTACAATGTCTGAACGTGGTGACATATATTATATTTTAATATATTCATGTGCATTATATTTGTTTTCACTTTTGAGCACAGAGATGCTGATATTTTTGAGCAAGTGTTTCTATATTTCTGTTTGAATGTGGTGACACATTCTATTTTTAGATTTATAGTCATAGAATATTTGTTTTTACATGTTATCTCGTAGATTGAGACAATAGTTTTTTCTCATTTTCCTCATATTAGTGTTTCCACACACATGCATTATTCGAGTGACATTTTGTTCAAAAAGTTTCCATTATTATATTACATGTGGTAACATTCTGTGCAAATATTTTTATACTTCTGTGTGCATGTGATAACACTTATTATTTTCGAACTTATTCAGTTGCAGTATGTTTTGTCACCAAATTGTTAGTGTATAATGGTGACAACAGTAAGTTTCATTTGGGTATGGAAGTGTTTCCAAAAGTATGTATTGGGGTGATGACATTTTCTGCAATTCGAACTTTGTAGCCGAAGTTATTTTCATAATTCAAATTTATATATTCAACTTTTTGCAGGATTTTGAGAACAGTTCAAATTTTGTGACGGGAAAAGGAATGAAGACATGAAGAAATGAATGAAGAAATGAATTAATATGGGATGACCACTATTTTTTTGGATATTGTTTGTGTCCAAGATTTAAGAGATTCAAATGATTAAAGTGGTTCCTATTTTTTCGTTTCTAATTATTATGGCGGATTTTTTATATCAAAATAATTTGTACTATTTTACCCTTATTAAGGAGGCTCCCTATACATCATTCTAAGGAGCTAAACCGGACTCATATAATGGTAGTGGTGGAAGGAGTAAATAATGATGGTTTGTACATTTCACTATAATTATCACGATAAGTAATATTATTTTTGAAGCAAGTAATGGTATTATCGCTATAGGTAATGATATTATCTGCATAACTACTTTTTTTAAATAATATTGTGGAGTTATGGTAGATATTAATTACTTGGTTGGTGATTCTACACTATAAACCTAATAACTCTGGTACTTCCAACTTTAAGAGACTCTTCTTGTCGCATCGCCGCTCAACCTAACCCTTCGGATTTGTCTTTCACAATGCTCAAGTGAGTTACTAGTTACATTTACGGACAATTTCACTTTATTTTTCTTCATATTTGAGTAATTTTATGTTTCCATATTTTGCTTCTTCTTTCAACTCCGGGATAACCTAATACTATTTTTGCAGTTTTTTCTTGTTATATAGTGTTGCCGATTTGCAGTGACAGCATTGTAATATCCGCATTTTTTTCCTTTTCCGGTATTTCATTTTGGTGTAATTTCATTTTTAGCAACTCGTTTGTAACCGTATTGATATGTCGAGAATATTTAATACTGGACTTTTTGTCATCCGGGTTTGTTTCGGACTTGTTTTACTCAATTCTGTGTTTAATGTCATTTTCGTCTTCGTTCGATTCTCGTAATCGTTGTTCGGAACCGCCGTTTCGGGGTTGCCGCAGATCCATCTCATGTTATTATGCATGTTGTGAGCTTTCGTCTGGCGTTTCGATCATGTATCGTGTATTTCAGATGCTTTGGGTCATTTTATAATTTCCCAAAGTTATGGAGTAATTACGTTTGCTGTTGTTTTCCGAACCTTCAGGTAGTCGGAAATATGTTTCCTTTTGGCACTTAGGATTGTCGTCTCAAACTACAGGTATTCGTATCTTCATGTTTTGGTTAATCGTCGCGTTTGGATTTCCGGGTATTTTCTTCAAATTCTGGGAGGACATAACGTACGTTACGGGCGGTGCTTAACGTACGTTATGTGCTACTTAACGTACGTAACCTCGTTGTCGTTACGTACGTAACGGTGTTCAGGAAATCGGGCAGTGGGTTCTGCCAGCCCCTTACGTACGCTACGAGTTTGATGTTGCGTGCGTTAGCATGGATCATTACGTACGTAAGAGCTTTCTCATAATGTACGTAATGGCCCATGTATTTTTGGATAGGAGGTCCTGCCCATGCATTACGTACGTAAGACGGGAAGGCTTACGTATGTTAACCAGCTAACGTACGTTAGCTGCCTGAGGCTAACGCACGTAATCGGGCCTGGGTTTATATACCCAGGAGTTAGACCGATTTCGGCCATTTTTCATCTTCCTTCCTCCTCTCCGATTCTTGGGCGATTTTGGGCGATCTCCGGGTGATTCGAAGTCTTGCAACTCCTAGCCATCATCTTTCTTGAGTTCTTGGTGTAGACTAACAACACCGAAACTGTTCTTCGTCTTCGATCCGAAGTATGTTTTGTTTTAACGATGACTCGAGAATATTACTTGTGATTATTAAGTTTGTCTTTTTGAAATGTATTTCCGCTGCAAAATTTTTATTTATTCTTCTTAAAATTTAAAGAATTACTTTTCCTAGAATAGTGTTCACTACACATGTCGATATTGATAACTATCATTTAGCAAATCATAAGCAGAATTCCAATGATTTGGCACATTCTTTGTTTTTTTTGTATACATATTATTTTTATTCCTTCACGAATATGAGCATATGCTTCTTATAAAACAACTAAACCATATTGAACAAATAATTTAAAAATATGACAAATGCACCTAGCATAATTTTTTTACCAACAGCAAATGGTCCAAATACTGAAATTAGTGATTCTAAATTAGTTGTATTGGAGCTAGCATTAACAAAAACAAACTAAAAAAAACTTTTTGTATTAAATTTTAACCAGATAAATTGTGTGAATTGTATACCAAATATTTTGGGCGGTGTGAGCAATATTAAACTCACTAAACCCAATTAGACGTTTTAGCATAATACAAGAATCATCAATCCAAATACAAGTAATTCCTATATATGAATTTAGTTGTCAATGATCACTCCAGCATCGGAGCATGTACAAACTTTATGATTTGATTTTAGAAATATTTTAGCTAAAATAGTTTTGCTTGGGTAGTAGTTTTTATAACATCACGAATGACGGTGAACCATCAAACTTTTTTTACTAATGGGATTAAAACTTGGTTGAATAAAAATTTTCATACATTTGATCGTCGGCAAAGTGGAAAGGAATAGATTTACCGCACAAAAATCCAATTAATTATTTTCTAGCAGTGAGTGGACTAAATTTAAATAAATAACGGGTATCTTGATTGTTGGCATTAGACAACGTCACCGTACCTTGGAGTTGTGTTTTACTAGACTCTATGCCAACTTTCTTGGTATGTTGTCTTTGTATATGGCCATTTAATCCCGTAACCTCCTCATTTTTTAAACTTGTTAGATTTCCAATAGTTGCACTTGATCAAGAAATTACCGGGACCAGAGGTAATATCGTCCAACTTTGTATAATGCACCACAAATATGGGAGGTGTGAGCTCAGGCGATTTCTGTTGTTTTGTTTTGGTGGTTGCTCATCTTCATCATCTTTGATATTATGAATTGATTTTGAGACTTCAAACATTTGGTTGATTTGTTCCTCTGTAAATTCTTCGACGACATAATCTCCAAATTACAGATTGGAGTAGAAGTAGAACTCAGAGTAAGAGTAGGAGTACCACTAGCACCATCTCTTCCTCGTCGAGGAATACTAGTGATAGCCTTTGCCTTTCCCCGATTGAATCGTTGACCACTTGGCATTCCTTTTCAATATGAAATAGATGAGAGTTTTGGGAGAGTAGAAAATAAATAGATAATTGGAGATTGGTGTGAGAAAAAAGAGTGTGAGACGGGGTATTCATAAGTTTTAAAATATAATAAAAAAAGTATGTGAACGTTGGAAACCGCGGTCACATGAACTTTGAACCCCTCCACCCCCACACACAAAAAAAAATTAAATTCAAATTTTAATTTTTTTTATTTTAAAAGCGGCGGTTTAACCGCCGGTTCCGATCAACAATTCAAAACCATCGGTTTGGCCTATCCAATGAACCTTTCAACACATCTACCTCTAATTTTGATTTTGGTCACATAACCAGACATGCATTTAAAATGTTGGTGAATCCGGCATGCAAAAGTCTAGGTTAGTTTAATTTTCTCATAGATGTATATTTTAAGCGGCGTTAGCAAAGTCGGGTCAGGCGAACTTAGGCGGTCGCCTAGACGCTAAGCACCGCGGGCCAAAGAAGTTTTGTCCAAATCATCATAATCGCACTTTCATCCCATGTTGGGGTCGGTAATAATAATAATATTTGTGGTAGTGGTCGAGCCTACATCATAATTTGTGGTAGTGGGGGCCTGCTTCCGTGCGGCTCTGCCCGATAGAAATCTTATTTTTGGCAAAATTACCAATTAGCGGTATGAACTTTTCCAAATTTTGTACTTATGGTAACATTTAGGAGTGAACTTGTTTCGTCCAACCAAGTTAGGGCATCCGTTGAAATCTGTTAGTCATATCTAACGGATTTGCTGAGGTGTCCGTTAAGTGACACATGTCACCTTCTGATTGGTCCACGTGTCTTTGATAGTTTTCTCCTTCTCCATCCATATTATCCGGTCATCTTCTCTGGCGACGACGAGTTTTCCGACCACTTTTTCCTGGCACTTTTTCCGGCAATATTTTTACAAAAAAAAATTCGATCGACCCGGCCCACTGACCACCTTTATTTGCTATTTCCTTAAGTTGTTGGCTTCTTGATTTTCTTGTGCATAAGGGAGGAAACCAGCATTGGCCAACCCAATTGCCATCTGCTTCATTGTGCTGCTCGCATCTACTACCGCGCGGTGTTTTCTCTGTTGTGTGAGTGAGTTAGATGTGCCACGGTCAGAGGGAGAAAGAGGAAGGCCGTTTAACAAAATCTCGTTCGAGGAGGGATTTGTAAATTTAGGCGAAGAAACATATATGGAAAAAATTTTGTTTGGTTGAATTAATTGGAAGTATAAAGCTTTTTTTTGTTTATAGTTCTCTTTGATAGAATTCAATAAATTAACTTGCGTTGTTTTTTATTAGTTTATGATATTTTTTAACTGAGATGGATAATAGTATTACCTAGATATGTAATGATATTATATGATCCAGTAATAGTGTTTATTATTAGGATAAGTTAAAGTATTATTCGGGTAAATAATGATAGTGGTGGTGGAGTGATGAAGGTTCAGTGGTCGTGTTGGTAGAATGGGAATTTTGCTTAGCTTCTTGGGCAAAAATCCTAAGGGGCCTCGTTAAGAAGATCTCAGTTGTACAATATAGATATATTGATGATCTACGGTTCTTATTGAATTATCTCTAAAAGGGGCAAACTAGTCAATATATAAACTTCTTAATCATTTTCGGATTTATTTTAAATATTAATTATTTTCCAATTTGGAATAAATATTAAAATAGTTGTCGGCTTCCTAAATATAGCCCATGAGATCCCGACGATTTAATATGATTTTTTTGTTTCTTTTGAATTTAGAATTTAACATTCCAACTATTTCTATTTTTTCCTTCATTTCAAATTTGAATTAACTATCCATCTTCATCTTCATCCATAACAATCAAGCTATCAAAGACAAAAATAAGATCTCCACCACCGGCAATTTTGTTGTGTCCTTGATTAGCTGCCAACTGCTGGTAATTTCTCTGTTGACCAGCGCAGTGGTGGCGGATGGTCGCAGTGAGTAAAGAGCAACCGAAACTGTGAGAATCGCGAACGGAAGAGGGCGAGATTTCCATGCCGCCATCGTTTTATTTCCGAATTCTACTGAAATTGTGAAAATCGGTAATGTGATTGTCGAATTGGGATATCTCATGCAATATTGTATGTTGGTGGTAATTTATAGTAGTAAATGATTATTTGGCAAAGTTTCTCAAATATTTCCATTTCCTGTATAATTTGAGTAACATTTTTCGAAAATATTCACATTACAATGTCTGAACGTGGTGACATATATTATATTTTAATATATTCATGTGCATTATATTTGTTTTCACTTTTGAGCACAGAGATGCTGATATTTTTGAGCAAGTGTTTCTATATTTCTGTTTGAATGTGGTGACACATTCTATTTTTAGATTTATAGTCATAGAATATTTGTTTTTACATGTTATCTCGTAGATTGAGACAATAGTTTTTCTCATTTTCCTCATATTAGTGTTTCCACACACATGCATTATTCGAGTGACATTTTGTTCAAAAAGTTTCCATTATTATATTACATGTGGTAACATGTGCAAATATTTTTATACTACGTGTGCATGTGATAACACTTATTATTTTCGAACTTATTCGATTGCGGTATGTTTTGTCACCAAATTGTTAGTGTATAATGGTGACAATAAGAAGTTTCATTTGGGTATGGAAGTGTTTCCAAAAGTATGTATTGGGGTGATGACATTTTACGCAATTCGAACTTTGTAGCGAAGTTATTTTCATAATTCAAATTTATATATTCAACTTTTGCAGGATTTTGAGAACAGTTCAAATTTTGTGACGGAAAAGGAATGAAGACATGAAGAAATGAATGAAGAAATGAATTAATATGGGATGACCACTATTTTTTTGGATATTGTTTGTGTCCAAGATTTAAGAGATTCAAATGATTAAAGTGGTTCCTATTTTTTCGTTTCTAATTATTATGGCGGATTTTTTATATCAAAATAATTTGTACTATTTTACCCTTATTAAGGAGGCTCCCTATACATCATTCTAAGGAGCTAAACCGGACTCATATAATGGTAGTGGTGGAAGGAGTAAATAATGATGGTTTGTACATTTCACTATAATTATCACGATAAGTAATATTATTTTTGAAGCAAGTAATGGTATTATCGCTATAGGTAATGATATTATCTGCATAACTACTTTTTTTAAATAATATTGTGGAGTTATGGTAGATATTAATTACTTGGGTGGTAATTCTACACTATAAACCTAATAACTCTGGTACTTCCAACTTTAAGAGACTCTTCTTGTCGCATCGCCGCTCAACCTAACCCTTCGGATTTGTCTTTCACAATGCTCAAGTGAGTTACTAGTTACATTTACGGACAATTTCACTTTATTTTTCTTCATATTTGAGTAATTTTATGTTTCCATATTTTGCTTCTTCTTTCAACTCCGGGATAACCTAATACTATTTTTGCAGTTTTTTCTTGTTATATAGTGTTGCCGATTTGCAGTGACTTATTTTGGGGAATTTTTGTCCGATTCGTTCCGTGTTGTTGGTTAATCCATGATGTATATGATTAATCTTGGTGGTATTCTTGTTTTCCCTACGGGTTCATGGTAAGTTTCGTGTTATTTGTGAAATCGAGATGGTTCGATTGCGATCCGTCCTCGTCATTGTTTTGTACGAACTTACATGAATCGTAGGTGAATTTTCGGGTGTCTTCCGTTATTGTTATTCTTGCCGAATTGGTTGTAATGGTGTTTGACGAATCGTCTAGGTTCGGTGTGTCCAGATTCTCGCAACCGCGATTGTTTTATTCCGTCTTTTCGTCGTGATAATCGAGGCAAGTATTCTTAATGAACTTACACTCTTAACATGATAGTATTGCATGAGTGATGGGTGTGTGTGTGTATACTCACTACGGGTTAGATCCGACGGGGTCTCGATAGGGGTCCACAGAGGCATGGATCGACGAGCTTGACTTTTAACCACTACGGGTTAGACCCGACGGGGTCTCGGTAGGGGTCCACAGAGGTGTGGATCGACGGTTAATTGTGGTGCATTTTTATAAATGTCTTTCGTACTTGCGTTTCTGGAAATGAGTGCTTTTGAACTGTGATTTTCATGATTGCATGCATTGACTAAATGTGTAAGATGTAAGTTGTTCATTTGGTTACTTGTGCTAGCGTTATTGCTAACCCCTTTGGGGACATGTTTTGGAAAAATTCTTGTTATGAATTTCAGGTTATGTTAGGGTTGATGATGTGTGCAATTGAGTCTCTTTAATCCTGTTGTCTTTTTTGATGCGGTTGTTTTTTGTTAAACTTGTGAACTTATAGAAAGTACTCGCGATTACTTAGGCATTTCTACTGTGATTATGGTTTGTATTATTATTACAAGCATTATCATGTAATATCCGAGTTTTCTATTTTTGGTAATTTCTATTTTCGGTGTATATTTGTTTCGAACAACTCCCTTGGCACTGCTTTGGAATTCTGAATCTATTTAGTTCTTGGAGTTTCTCCGCCGGGATGAGTCTCGATGATGATTTTACGTAATTTCATCTTGAGTTATATTTTATTGCATGTGTATTCGACTCTCGTTAAACTCGTTCGATTTCGTCATTTTCCTATTTCCATGAGTTCGTATGGTTGAGTAGAACATGTTGTGAGTTTCGGATTGCTAATCCGACGTTGTACCGTGATTTTCGGATGTTTGGGCCATTTTTGTAATTTCCTAGAAATTTAGGGAATTTGTTTCTTGTTCGATTGTGGTTGCGTACCTCGGATCGATTTGGGTTTCCGTACTCCCATTTCGTGTTATTGTTGCCCAAATATCGATTCCTATTGCTTTTATTCTCTTCCCGGATCATTTTTCGTCATTTTGGGACCCAAGGGGGTGTGTGGGCCGCGGCACAAGGATTGTGCGCCGCGGCACACACATTGTCGATTCGGCGGCGGTATCTGCGTGTGCCGCGGCACATGCAGCGAGCAGCGAGGCTGCCGCGGCACACTTGTCCGGGCCGCGGCACACTCGTGTTGCACTTATCGGCCAAACCTACTGTACCGTGTGCCGCGGCACATGCCGGCAGGGCCGCGACACAATGCCGAGTCACTGCCGCGGCACACTTCGACTGGGCCGCGGCACACTTCGACTGGGCCGCAGCACACCGAGCGGTCTGCCGATCACTGGGCGCAATTTTTGGCCCTGTGCCGCGGCACACTTCAGCTGGGCCGCGGCACACAATGCGGTCAGCGCTATATCTGCGTTTTTATTCAGCGTGAGTCCCTCATTTTTCTTCATTCCTTCCACCGTACGAGAGAGAGAGGTTTGAGGGGGGGATTTTTCTCCATCTACCACTTGATTGTGTGGTTTTCTTCATCTCCTTTCGACCGTGTAGCTCGGATTGTGGGTCTAACACGTGTTCTTCGGATTAGAGTGCTTGAATCTTCAAGAGGTAAGAACTCCTTTAACCCTAGTATGATTTTGGGGAGGGTTTGGTGGTGATCTTGTATTTTAATCCGATTTAACCGATGTTGTTGTTAGATTTTGATAGTATACTCGTGACCCTTGGTTTCTTGTTATTGAATGGGATGAAATCCCGTTATTACACTGTTGACTGATTTCATTTCCTTATGCACTCTTGGTGTCCGATGAATTGCCCCAACGGGTAGAATTAGGATTAATTCTTACCTTTCCGCATTATTGAGACTTGTTGTATACCGTTATTGTGTTAGGAACGGATTTGGGAGGATTGTTCGGACCAAAACCTATTCCTTCATTGTTTCCTTCGTTTCGTCTTATTCAAGGCAAGTACATGTATTACATTTCGTTATGTATGTTGTGATTTTCGAAATGAATGATGAATTGTGATTTTCGGGTGCGTGAGTTGTGTTCCTTCCACCCGGAGTGTCCGACGGGATGTCTGGGGGTCGATACTAAGGGGTACGGCCGCGGAAGTGAACTTGGGTGCGTGTGTGATTGAACTTCCACCCGGAGTGTCCGACGGGATGTCTGGGGGTCGATACTAAGGGGTACGGCCACGGAAGTGGTATCCCACCCGGAGCGTTCGACGGCATGTCTGGGGGTCGATACTAAGGGGTACGGCCGCGGGATACCAGTTGTGAATTTTGTGATATCGGAATGATCGAAACTGAGTTGATTGCCAATGTAGTATTCCGGAATATTTATGGCAAATGATTTCTGATTGAGATGATTGTGTAAAAACCGTATTTGTATATAATGTAGTGTAATTTTGTACTTGCACTAGCTATTCGAATGCTAACCCCTTAAATGGGGGAAATGCGTCTTATGCATTTCAGGTACTGGGAGGGCTGAGGAGCAGGCACGGGACATGCACGCAAAGGATGGGCTGGCTTGATGGTGTGGCTCGAGTCTGCATTTTAATGTTTTGTCATTGCATGGTCGAGTAATGAAGTTAGACTGTTTATTTTTGAAACTTGGTTTAAGTCCCCTGCGTGGGCAATGAATTGGTATTTAACTTCTGCTCATGTACTCCGTTAAAATGTTTTGGCCGAGGCCACGGCCTTATTTACTTTTGAGTGCATCATTTGGGATTACATTGTGGTTTATATGTCATATGTTAGCCTGGTAGACCTCACGAGGGTTCTACGGCGTGTAATGTCCCAGTTGTGAATTGGGGTGTTACATTTTTGGTATCGGAGATTTGGTTTTGAATACCTAGGCTATTGGTAAATTTTTGGGTCTGTCAGTTGCGTCATTAGAGTCAGACGTTGAGCCTAATATCATCATGCTACCGTCTTTTCGTGCGACCCGTGGCTGTAAGTCTCCTCGAACTCTTATATTTCTGTAATTCGTTTCTTGCGTTGTTCGGAATTATGAATTGTGATACCAACTTTGTCAATTGTGAATCTTCCTGATCTTGTTCTTTTCATTCTTCCACTAGTATGTTGAGAGGTCGTGGTAGACCAACTAGGGGACGCGGCCGAGGCCGTGGTCGGGGTGCTGATAATGAAGAGGGCTCACTTTCTCAGTCCTCTGCGGACTCAGCCTCTCACTTAGTGCCGTCGGGTAATAATGCCGACGTCGGGGCTACTGCCGTACTCCAGCAGTTAGTAGCCCAGCTTGCTCAGATAGCTCAAGGTGGACACCTGAATCCACCCCCGACACCTGAAGAGGAAGCTAGTAAGTGGCTCCAGACGATGACTAAGATGCACCCTCCTCGTTTCTCCGGATCTTCTGACTCCTTCGGTTGGGAGAATTGGCTCTTTCAGTTGTCCAGGACCTTTGATGCCGTAGCTTGTCCTGAAGACAGGAGGGTACATATTGCCCAGTACCTCCTGGATAAGGAAGCTGCGGAATGGTGGGAGGCCGTTGTGCCTAGAGACCGTCGAGCTACTTGGGAGGAATTCAAGGCTGCTATGGAAGCAGAGTATTGTCCGCCACCAGTCAAGAAGCGCAGAATTGTGGAGTTCTTCACCGCTACACCTCAGGATGTGCCTATTTCTCAGGCCATCATTTCTTACAATCAGCAGTTGGGTTTCGTGAGAGATCAAGTGAGGACGGAGGTTGATAAAATCCGTTACTTCAATATGCGCATGAAGCCGCATATTAGGCAGAGTATGGCGCCGCTCATGTGTGCCACTTTGAAGGAATACCAGGATCGCGCTCTAGCGATCGAGATGGCCGTCCCGGAATCAGAGTCGGTTTCGGAAGCTAAGAAGCAGAAGACTACCGGCGGATTCTCGACCGGTAAGGGTGGTCAGTTTTCGAGGTCTCGTTCTGCTCCTACACCAGGGAAGAGGCCGTTTCATCAGGCTGGGGATCTCAGGGTAATCGTTCAGTTCAGTCCGTTACTTCTGGTGGCAGAGTTTGTTTTGACTGCAACCAATATGAGCATTTGATGAAGGATTGCCCTTCTCCTCCAGTTATTTGCTTTAATTGCGGACAGACCGGGCATCGGGCAGCTCATTGTGAGAGAGCCACCAGGGCCGCTAGAGTTCCGACTACCGCTGTCGATCAGAGGGACCACAGTATTCCAGCTACTCATGTTCCGCAGGGTTCGGGTCGTGGTAGGGGTCGGGGTCAGCCGGATCGCCGCGCAGCCTCGATTTCGGTTGATTCACCCCGATTGACACCGAGGCGCACAGAGGAGGCAGACGTTCGGTGGCGTCAGTACCACTCGATCCTTACTCATCCGGTCGTACTTTTTGATTCGGGTGCTACCCATTCCTTTATTGCATCGGATTGTGTGAATCGTATTGGCTTTAACTGCTTGTTTGAGTGTGAACCGTTTGTGGTGGGTACGCCTAGCGGGGATCGTATGGTTGGGGATCGGGAAGTTAGGGATTGCCCAGTGAGGATCGGGAGCCGAGATTGGCCCTCGAATCTCATTGTTATAGACCTTAAGGGTGAGGATTTGATCCTCGGGGACGATTGGTTGAAGCGTCACGGTGCTATCATGAACTATCGGACTCGTACCATATCGATAGTAGCCGAGGACGGCACCGAGCATACCCTCATCGGTCGTAAGCCGGGTAGATCGGGGAGTGTGATTAGCGCCTTAAAGGCGATGAAACTTCTGAACCAGGGTTGTGTCGGCTACTGGTGTTTCGCTCTGAAGGCGGAAGATGGTGGAGTTGACTTATCGTCAATTCCAGTTGTTAGTGAATACCCCGACGTATTTCCGGATGACTTGCCGGGAATACCACCACATCGAGAAGTGGAGTTTCCTATTGATCTTGAGCCGAATGCAGCCCCTATTTCTCGAGTGCTGTACCGTATGGCACCGTCGGAGATGTTAGAGTTGAAGAATCAATTGGGAGAGTTGTTAGATAAAGGGTATATTCGACCGAGCGCATCGCCTTGGGGTGCGCCCGTACTTTTTGTTAAGAAGAAGGATGGATCGCTTCGTTTATGCATCGATTATCGAGAATTAAACAAGTTGACCATCAAAAATAAATACCCTTTGCCCCGGATAGACGACTTGTTTGATCAGCTTCAGGGGGAGACAGTCTTTTCGAAGATTGATTTGCGATCGGGCTACTACCAGTTGAGGATTTGGGACAGTGATATACCGAAAGCTGCCTTTCGGACGAGATATGGCCATTATGAATTTGTGGTTATGCCTTTCGGGCTAACCAATGCCCCAGCAGTGTTCATGCAGTTGATGAACAAAGTTTTTATTGAGTATCTGTACAAATTCGTAGTCGTATTTATCGATGACATTCTTATTTATTCACGGAGTCGGGAGGAGCACGCCTTACATCTCCGGACTGTATTAGACATTTTGAGAGCTGAGCAGTTATACGCGAAGTTCTCTAAGTGTGAATTCTGGCTCGAAGAGGTGATGTTCCTCGGGCATGTGATTTCAGCAGATGGAGTTCGGGTAGATCCACAGAAGATAGAAGCAGTGATGGCTTGGGATCCGCCCAAGAATGTGAAGGAGGTGAGGAGTTTTCTGGGTCTTGCCGGCTATTACCGTAGATTTGTTGAGGGATTTTCTAAAATCGCTAGACCACTCACTCAGTTGCTCCAGAAAACTCAGAAGTTCGAGTGGACTGCAGACAGACAGGACAGTTTTGACGAGTTAAAGAGACGTTTGACTACCGCACCCGTGTAAGCATTGCCTCAGGGGAACGAAGATTTCGTGGTATATAGTGATGCTTCGGGCCTCAGACTCGGATGCATTTTGATGCATAGAGATAGGGTTATTGCTTATGCGTCCCGCCAGTTGAAACCGTATGAGGCGAATTACCCCACGCACGATTTGGAGTTAGCTGCGGTCGTTTTCGCCCTAAATATCTGGAGGCATTATCTCTATGGGTCGTCGTGTAAGATATTTACGGATCACAAGAGTTTGAAGTATATCTTCAGTCAAAAAGAGTTGAACATGATACAGCGTAGGTGGTTGGAGCTGATTAAAGATTACGACCTCGAGATACTGTATCATCCGGGTAAGGCTAACGTAGTGGCTGATGCGTTAAGAAGGAAACCGATGGCATTACAGATGTTAGAGGTACTTACACCACAGAGTAGGATCCAGCGGGATTTTATTTGTCAGAATATCGAGGTTTGGGTTCAGAGAGTTCAGGGTCAGTTATGTGCGTTGGAGATCACTTCGTCCTTGACTGATGATATCAAGGCGAAACAGTATGATGATCCGTTTTTAGTCCAGCTGAGGGAGGATGTGAGGAAGGGGAAAGCCCCTGGATTTGTGGTTCAGGATGACGGAGTTTTGAGATTTCACGGCAGACTATGTGTACCGAATGTCATGGAGTTGAGACAGAAGATTTTGAGTGAGGCTCATACTACGCCTTATTCCATACATCCTGGTACGAGCAAAATGTACAAGGATGTGAGGAGTAACTATTGGTGGAGCAATTTGAAGTCGGACGTTAGCGAGTTTGTGGCGAAGTGTTTGACCTGTCAGCAGGTTAAGATTGAGCATCAACGGCCCGCGGGGTTTCTACGACCACTTCTCATTCTGGAATGGAAGTGGGAAGACATCTCTATGGATTTCATTACCAGGATGCCTAGGACTCGGACCGGAATGAACATGATTTGGGTCATTGTCGATCGACTAACCAAATCAGCTCATTTCCTGGGTATTAAGGATACTTGGGGTCCGGAGAGGCTGGCACGAGTATTTGTAGCAGAGATCGTGAGATTGCATGGGACTCCTAGGAGCATTATTTCAGATCGAGATGACCGGTTTGTATCACATTTTTGGCAGGCTGTTCATCGAGCTTTGGGGACTGAGTTGAGACTCAGTACGTCTTACCACCCTCAGACTGACGGACAGTCAGAGCGGACGATCCAGACGTTGGAGGATATGTTGAGAGCCTGTGCCTTAGATTGGAAGGATGATTGGGAGTCGCACTTGCCGTTAATCGAGTTCACGTACAACAATAGTTGGCACGCCTCGATTAAAATGGCACCATTTGAGGCATTATATGGGAGAAGGTGTAGATCGCCGTTGTGTTGGGACGATGCGTCCGAGCTGATTGGTACCGAGCCCGATATGATAGTTGAGACGCGAGAGAAGATTGCTCTGATTCGTGATAGATTGTTGACGGCCCAGAGTCGGCAGAAGTCTTATGCCGACACGCGTCGGCGGCCGTTGGAGTTTGAGGTGGGAGATCATGTTTTGCTTAAGGTGTCGCTGACACGTGGAGTTTACCGTTTCGGCCGGAAAGGTAAACTTAGTCCGAGATATATCGGGCCGTTTGAGATTTTAGAGAGAGTGGGAGAGCTTGCCTATCGGTTAGGCTTGCCGCCGTCTTTGAGTCACGTTCATAACGTATTTCATGTTTCCCAACTTAGGAAGTACGTACCGGACCCTAGCCATATTATTGATTTTGGAGAGATCGAGTTGGGGCCCGACATCACCTTCGAGGAGAGGCCGATTCAGATCTTAGAGCGTCGGGTGAAGCAACTCAGGCACAAAACCATTCCTTTGGTTAAAGTGCAATGGTCGAGGCATGGGTCCTAGGAAGCCACATGGGAGACGGAAGAGAGTATGAGATCGAGATACCCCGAGTTATTCGTGTTGTAAGTTTCGGGACGAAACTTATTTTTAGGGTGAGATAATGTAATATCCGAGTTTTCTATTTTTGGTAATTTCTATTTTCGGTGTATATTTGTTTCGGACAACTCCCTTGGCACTGCTTTGGAATTCTGAATCTATTTAGTTCTTGGAGTTTCTCCTTCGGGATGAGTCTCAATGATGATTTTACGTAATTTCATCTTGAGTTATATTTTATCGCATGTGTATTCGACTCTCGTTAAACTCGTTCGATTTCATCATTTTCCTATTTCCATGAGTTCGTATGGTTGAGTAGAACATGTTGTGAGTTTCGGATTGTTAATCCGACGTTGTACCGTGATTTTCGGATGTTTGGGCCATTTTTGTAATTTCCTAGAAATTTAGGGAATTTGTTTCTTGTTCGATTGTGGTTGCGTACCTCGGATCGATTTGGGTTTCCGTACTTCCATTTCGTGTTATTGTTGCCCAAATATCGATTCTTATTGCTTTTATTCTCTTCCCGGATCATTTTCGTCATTTTGGGACCCAAGGGGGGGTGTGGGCCGCGGCACAAGGATTGTGCGCCGCGGCACACACATTGTCCAGTTTCTGGCCGAGCAGACTATACCGTGTGCCGTGGCACATGCCGGCAGGGCCGCGGCACACTGCCGAGTCACTGCCGCGGCACACTCGTCCGGGCCGCGGCACACTCGTGTTGCACTTATCGGCCAAACCTACTGTACCGTGTGCCGCGGCACATGCCGGCAGGGCCGCGGCACAATGCCGAGTCACTGCCGCGGCACACTTCGACTGGGCCGCGGCACACCGAGCGGTCTGCCGATCACTGGGCGCATTTTTTGGCCCTGTGCCGCGGCACACTTCAGCTGGGCCGCGGCACACAATGCGGTCAGCGCTATGTCTGCGTTTTTATTCAGCGTGAGTCCCTCATTTTTCTTCCTTCCTTCCACCGTACGAGAGAGAGAGGTTTGAGGGGGGGATTTTTCTCCATCTACCACTTGATTGTGTGGTTTTCTTCATCTCCTTTCGACCGTGTAGCTCGGATTGTGGGTCTAACACGTGTTCTTCGGATTAGAGTGCTTGAATCTTCAAGAGGTAAGAACTCCTTTAACCCTAGTATGATTTTGGGGAGGGTTTGGTGGTGATCTTATATTTTAATCCGATTTAACCGATGTTGTTGTTAGATTTTGATAGTATACTCGTGACCCTTGGTTTTCTTGTTATTGGATGGGATGAAATCCCGTTATTACACCGTTGACCGATTTCATTTCCTTATGCACTCTTGGTGTCCGATAAATTGCCCCAAACGGGTAGAATTAGGATTAATTCTTACCTTTCCGCATTATTGAGACTTTTTGTATACCGTTATTGTGTTAGGAACGGATTTGGGAGGATTGTTCGGACCAAAACCTATTCCTTCGTTGTTTCCTTCGTTTCGTCTTATTCAAGGCAAGTACATGTATTACATTTCGTTATGTATGTTTTGATTTTCGAAATGAATGATGAATTGTGATTTTCAGGTGCGTGAGTTGTTCCTTCCACCCGGAGTGTCCGACGGGATGTCTGGGGGTCGATACTAAGGGGTACGGCCGCGGAAGTGAACTTGGGTGCGTGTGTGATTGAACTTCCACCCGGAGTGTCCGACGGGATGTCTGGGGGTCGATACTAAGGGGTACGGCCACGGAAGTGGTATCCCACCCGGAACGTTCGACGGGATGTCTAGGGGTCGATACTAAGGGGTACGGCCGCGGGATACCAGTTGTGAATTTTGTGATATCGGAATGATCGAAACTGAGTTGATTGTCAATGTAGTATTCCGGAATATTTATGGCAAATGATTTCTGATTGAGATGATTGTGTAAAAACCGTATTTGTATATAATGTAGTGTAATTTTGTACTTGCACTAGCTATTCGAATGCTAACCCCTTAAATGGGGGAAATGCGTCTTATGCATTTCAGGTACCAGGAGGGCTGAGGAGCAGGCACGGGACATGCACGCAAAGGATGGGCAGGCTTGATGATGTGGCTTGAGTCTGCATTTTTATGTTTTGTCATTGCATGGTCGAGTAATGAAGTTAGACTGTTTATTTTTGAAACTTGGTTTAAGTCCCCTGCGTGGGCAATGAATTGGTATTTAACTTCTGCTCGTGTACTCCGTTAAAATGTTTTGGCTGAGGACACGGCCTTATTTACTTTTGAGTGCATCATTTGGGATTACATTGTGGTTTATATGTCATGTGTTAGCCTGGTAGACCTCACGAGGGTTCTACGACGTGTAATGTCCCAGTTGTGAATTGGGGTGTTACATATCAGACCTAATTATTACTTGAATTTGAACCTTGCTCATTTATCCTCCCTATCGTTCGATTTTTTGAACAACTTTCTTAATTGAAACAAAATTATACGAAGATGGACGAGTACTAGGAGATGGAGAGATTTGGTATGGACTATGATTACGAAGACGATCACTGATTACACAACTCATGCACCAATTACGCACAGGCAGTCAAAAATTAAAAGAGGAAGATGGTTCGTAAAGGGTATTTTGGTCTTAGTATGTAAAATATGAGTTAGTGGTAATTGTCAATGAGTTAATGTAAAAATAAAAGAGGAAGATGGTTCGTCAAGGGTATCTTGGTCTTAGTATGTAAAATATGAGTTATTATGGAAAAGGAAAGGTTACATGAGTTAATTGTCAATTTTCAACATAAGTTGTAGTTATTGGTCATTCTCCTATTTAATTACTCTACTGCCCAATTCTTTCTGATTTGATCCCTAATCCAAATTCGTGGCTTTGTTTTTCTGCACCAAAAGTTATCTATCCTTTGTTTTTTGTTCAATAAAATTGGATTAGGTAACAATATTATTTTCATTTAAAATCCCACATATGTTGTTGATAGATATAAAAATAACCTTTTCTGCGATTTTTTCTTGATTTGTTTTGATCATTTTCATACAGGTATAATTTTTTTATTAAATAAATTTTCCGCAACGATTATTGAGAATCAATTCATGCAAAAATTGCATTTGTATGAAATAATTAGTTCTCTACGAATATTTTAGAAGTAACAAACTATATTTGAATTGTTAAAAACAAACTGTATAGACCGTTCCAGTTGTGCGAGAAAAATCAAGATCTATATGAAAAAACAAATGTAAAGATCGTTTGAAGTGATAGAATCGTTCCAGTCATGCTTGATTTGTGGTGATTGACTTTGAAAAATTCGGAAGATAGATATTCCGCATAAATAACAGTGTAAAGATTGTACAATAATAGTGCAGAAACTATACAGAAGTGTTCACTCGAAAACTTTGCAATTTGAAATGTTCAAGAACTCGAGATTAACCACAAGCATTTATTTTAATTTGAACTGTTTCAAGAACTCAAATAGCTTCCCTTGACCATGTCCCTCCTCCGTCTCGACCACATTCTTATGGGTTGCTACAGAATAGGAATTAATATATATGTATAATTATATTAACCACATAATTAGTATACCTTTTCTCCCCATAAATACTTTTTGAGAGATTCCGACAGGCTTATGTGAAGACCATGAGGAGCTTGAAAATATCCGCGAAATTTTTGAGGAGATGACATTGCACAAAATATGTGAGATTTCAGAAAAGGGGAGGAAACACAAATTCAGGAGATAATATCAAAGAAAGCATTGTGCATCGCTAATTACGTAAGGAATGCGAGACCAATGGAGATACCTATCGAGAAGCATTTTCACTAACAATTTAAAATTGTACTTACAATATCTTTTTTGTTAGGCTCAAATAACTCATATTCCTCGTATGTCATATCGAGTAAGTATTGTTTTTGCAAGCTCAAATAAATTAAATTAGTTCTAAGTAGAATCAAGTAAGGAAATTTTTTATCCAACTTCTATGTTCTCAAAGATAAGCGTGTGAACCAGAATGGGAGTGTTCCAACTGAACAAAAAAATCATCTTGTTTCACTTTATTTTTCTTCATATTTGAGTAATTTTATGTTTTCGTATTTTGTTTCTTCTTCCGACTCTGGGATGACCTGATACTATTTTTGCAATTTTTTTGTTATATAGTGTTGCCGATTTGCAGTGACAGCATTATCAGACCTAATTATTACTTGAATTTGAACCTTGCTCATTTATCCTCCCTATCGTTCGATTTTTTGAAAAACTTTCTTAATAGAAAAAAAAATTATACGAAGATGGACGGGTACTAGGAGATGGAGAAATTTGGTATGGACTATGATTACGAAGACGGACACTGATTACACAACTCATGCACCAATTACGCACATGCAGACAAAAAATAAAAGAGGAAGATGGTTCGTAAAGGGTATCTTGGTCTTAGGCTCTGTTCTTTTGGACTGAATGAATCGAATCGAATCGAATCGAATCGAATGGATTCGAATCGAATCGAATCGAATCGAATCAATGAAATCGAATCAATCGAATCGAAATATATATTAAGGATAAATAATAATAATAATAATAATGGTAAATAATAATAATAATAATAATAGTAATTAACAACAACAACGATAATAGTAATATTATTTGTAATAATAACAATAATAATAATTAAGATTAATAATAATAATAATAATAATAAGACTGAGCCGAATCAATCGAATCGAATGGACTCGAATCGAATCGAATCGAATCGAATCAAAATCAAAAATAAGTCCAAAAGAACAGGGTCTTAGTAGGTAAACTATGAGTTAGTGGGAAAAAAAGAAGAGAGAAGACATGATCTAGCCATATAGCTTAGTATATTGTAATATTTGTCATGCAACTTAGTTTGTACAAATTGTAGCCAAAAATAATAAATTTAGACCAATTTACCCCTGACCTCCCTTATTTCCCCCCCCCCCCAGGCCTCTCTCTCTCACTCATTTCCCCCTCACTCATTTTACCCCACCCCCCGTTGACTCTCTTTCTCTCTCTTTCATATTTATATTTTCTCTCTCTTCTCTCTCCTCTCTCTCAAGCCCTCTCTCCCCGTCGAACGGCCGCGCCACCCATCACCGTCGTCGGCCATGTTCTCATGTGACCACCATGGCTCTCACAACCATCTTCAGATCTCGCCGGAACCTAGCTATTTTCGGAGCCGACTTCCCCGGAGTTCCAGTTCTTTCCGAATCTTCCCTACTCTGAATCTTCCCTACGACCGCCAGCAGCTCCGACGACCGCCAACAGCTCCGAATCTTCCCTACTCTCTCTTTCGATTTTATTTCTCTTTCTCCAACTTTCTCTCTCTAGAAAAATCCTAGATCTAGCTTGAAATAATATTATTTTCGTATTTGTTTTTGATGATTTACAAGTTTTCATATGATTTCTGGTTATTCGTGGTATATTTGGAGTGATTTCCGATCGATTTGTATGTATTGGTGTTTTAGATCTAGTTTTTGGCAAGTTTGCATATATGGTTACGAATTTACAGTTGTTACGATTTATTCATTTCGTACTGGGTTACCATGTTACAATATTGTCATTTCATATCACTATGCCTTGATTTTCTGTTAAGATTTTATCATTTCGTATCAGTATGAAGTTACAAAATTCGAATTTCATAACACATTTATGCCGATTTGAAATTTTCGTATTGGAGATTTGGTATACATGTTACGAATTCGTAACTGTTACGATTGGTAAGAAATTGTAACTTCTTACAAAGTGTAACTAGTACGAAGTTACGAATTAATGACTTCGCATTGGTGTAACGATAACTATTTCCAGCTACGAATTAATAAGGGTGTCACTGTTTACACTCTGTTATATTGGTAAGAAATTGTAACTTCTTACCAAGTGTAACTAGTACGAAGTTACGAATTAATGACTTCGTATTAGTGTAACCGTAACTATTTCCAGCTACGAAATAGTATCTGTTTTAATGGGTTCTGGTATATTGGTAAGAAATTGTAACTTCTTACCAAGTGTAACTAGTACGAAGTTACGAATTAATGACTTCGTATTAGTGTAACCGTAACTATTTCCAGCTACGAATTAGTATCTGTCTTAATGAGGTTCTGGTATATTGGTAAGAAATTGTAACTTCTTACCAAGTGTACCATTTAAATGGCATGAAGAAAAAGGATGGAGGAGAATATAAAATATAAATTTATATTTATTTTATCTTTTAATATATATAAGTTTATACTTCTTTTATATATTATACAGTTCCATTTATCTATATATAAAAATTTCAGAAACCGAAACCTAGAACAAAATCCTTATAAATAACCGAACCGCATAACCAAGAATAGAAAATCTAGAAAAAAAGGAGCATATAGGTTCTGGTTCAGACCGAGTTTTTTCAATGTGCGGGGTAGAAAGTTCCAGCCGTAGTAATTTGAAATGAAAAATTAATTTAAAAGAAAGTGATAAAGAGGAGACAGAAATTAACTAAAGTATCCCCTATATACTAATTGTGAATCCAAATTGGTACATGTAGATAGATGGAAAAAAAAAATCAATCAACTCATTAATATATTAATCAATCAAATACTTCGACTTTTAACTCATTAATTCATTCATTCAATTAGAAAAATATAATTAATGTGATTTTTAGATATGGAATAAGAATTGGTTTAATATTAATTATACATTGTGTTTAGGCCCCTTACCCCGCTTTTTGCGGGAGCCGTTGAGGCATTGGGGTAATGTTGTTGTTGTATGCATTGTGTTTAGGTAAATAACATGTATACAACATCTAATAATTAACTTGCCTTTATATTTCATATTTAAACTATCAATTACTTAAAATCCGTTGGTATTTTGCAATATTATTTTTTTCGCTCTTATTTTCTCCTGTTAAATTTAAGTGCTGCTAAGATGACAAACGAGATGTACATTACATCTTTTCGATTCTAATGTGAATAAAATCTCCAAGATTAAGGTATTAAGGTCATGGAGATTTACGAGCAGGAAAGATACTACACCTTGAAATCCGACCCATGAAAGATCAAGATACTGTAAAATTAAAAAGTACCAGATTGAATTTAGAATGTGACCTTGTAAATGTAATACTCACATTTTCTCTATTTTTAGTAATTTTCTTTTTTGGTGTTTTTTCATTTTTGGCGACTCACTTAGAATCGTTTTGATATTTTGAAACTAATTTATTTTGCACTTTTTTACATTAACGACTTTTGAAATTTTTATTCAAGAACGCGTATTGTTGCGGCTTTTCCGCATTTGGACGTTCGTGTAGTCTTAATCAAAATTGTTGTTTCGTCATTTATACAAGTTCGTTTAATATATTTAGAAGTGTGTGAGTTTGGGTATTGATTTTCGTGTTCGTCTTTCCGTACCTCCAGTTAGTCAAAATCGTGTGTTTGTTAACTTGAGTTCGTCGTTAGGAACTCTTCCGTACAAAATAGATCAGAAGCTTAGTTTTTATTTTTTCAATTCACTTGAAGTTTACCTTCATTCATTTATAGTGTTAAAAATAGTATTATTATAAACTCAATAATTTAATAACTTAGTTCTTTTACTGAGAATGAGTTGTCCGCCGTAGGAAATGAGTGAAATGTTGGAAGGCGAAATTCCACATCGTCCGCCTAGTATCGTAGCATTGGGCTGCGTTCGCGCGGCTCCCGCCCAATTCAAGTGTTAAATTTTTTACTTGCGTAATTCACTTCCTGTGCTTCTTGTTTGGGTATTTTTCTTGTTTCTATATCATTTTTATTATTCTACCGCCCAATGCTTTCGATTTTATCCCTAATTCGAATTGGTTTCTTCGGTTTCGTTATTTGTTTTTGTTCAATGAATTTGTTCAATGGTAACAATATTATTTTACGCCATTATTTTCTTTATTTGTTTTGATCATTTTCATACGGTATAATCTTTTATTAAATAAAATTTACGGATGATTATTGCATCAATCTGTATGAAACAATTGATTATCTATGAATATTTTAGGGGTAACAAACTATATTTGAATTGTTAAAAATACTTTATACATCGTTCCAATTGTGTGATGATAGAAAAATCAAGGTGTATATGAAAAAGCAACCTAAAGATCGTTTTAAGTGATAGAATCATCTCAGTCATGTTTGATTAGTGGTGATTGACTTTGAAAATTTCGGAAGAAAGATATTCCATATTAAATAACTGTGTAAAGATTGTAAAATAATAATTCACAAACTATAACGGAACGTTCACTCGCAAACTTAGTATTTGAAATGTTCAAGAACTGGAGATGAGCCACAAGCTTTTGTTGTAATATGAAATGTTTTAGAACTCAAATAGCTTCCCTTGCTCATGTCCCTCCGTTGCGACCACATTGTCATGGAATGCTAGAGAATGGGAGTTTAATTATATATTAATTATGTTAATCACATAATTAGTTTACCTTTTCGCCTCAACAAATGCTTTTTAAAGAGTCTGACAGGCTTATGTGAAGACCATGAGGAGCTAGAGAATATCTACGAAATATTTGTGGAGATTACATTGCACAAAATATGTATGATTTTAGAAAAGGGGAGGATACAAAAATTCAATAAATAATATCAAAGAAAGCATTTTGCAGAACCATTTTTTAATACCAAATTATAAAGTTAATAAGTTTTTTTTTTCTTTTTTGAAGCAAGCAACGCTAAGCCATTTCATTTATTAAAATTGTTGAGATACAATGAGGGATAATCTCATGTACTTGGTGAATAGCATAAGATTGAGCCGCCTAGCTATAAGCTATGAGCCACACAATTGGCTTGTCTCCTAAATATATCGATGGAGCAATTACTTAAATCACAAAATAAAGTTTACAATCATCGCAAGAGAACCAAGTTCATGTAAAGAAATAAAAGCGATTCACGACATCCACCACAGTTTGCAATCAAGCTCCAAATCAACGCCGTTCAGATTCAAGTCACGAAGCCAAGATAAAGCTTCTCGAAGACCAATAGCTTCAATCTCTGAAGGTGTGAGAAAACCATCGAACCAACCTGTTTTAGTGGCAACAAAGTTACCCAAGTGATCACAGATGCAAATACCAAAGCCACATCTCGAATGACTTTCGAACCAGGCACCATCTACATTGCACTTCAAACGACCTGCTCCCTATGGCTTCCAAAGGTGTTGGGCCGAGGGGATATGTTGTTGAACGTTGAGCTGTGCAAGTTGGTGGCTGCCATTACGATACCTGCACCAATCCGAAATAACCAAACGAGCATCATGGAGAGTAGAGATGTTAAACGGGATCGGGCCCGCCAGCCCAGCCCTTTTAACCCGCTTAAAAACAGGGTTAGGGCCGTTAATTCCCAGCCCGTTTAAATCCGGGCCTTTTTGGCCCGGACCCGATTAGCCCGCAGCCTAAACGAGCGGGCTGCCAGGGCTGGCCCGCGTGTAACGCCCCGATTTCGCACATACATTTATTGTGAATTATAGAAAACATATTCAATTTTATTAAATTAATGCCCGAATAATTTATCGTTAATTCATTTTATTTCATGATCATGCAAATTCATTTATTCCATTATTATTCATGACAAGTCATGTGATTCGTTTCGTTGCATTTCTCATTTTAATTCATTGTTTCATCTCGTCGTTTCTAGGCCCGAGTCAAATTTTAAGCGATATTAATCGTTACCCTTAAGATTCCACAAGTCCATCTTAATTAATTTTAGTTCATTCATTTTGGGCCGGCCTAAGCCAATCCCATTATAATATTCAGCCCAAATATTAAAAGTCCAAGCCCAATTAAAATTAATACCCCAGCCCAAATGCCAAGCCAAACATCCTCTCCCACACACACGAACAGATCATGGGAAAGTAGTTTCTGCAACCATCTTAGTTGTGGAGTTGATGGGGAGGAACTTCAGGGGAAGTTATGCATCATGGGGGAGTGGTTATGATCTTCTAGTATATAAAAACCCATACATAACAGCAAATCACATACAAGCACACACAAAAAAAAAACCTCAACACAACAAATTCTATATACTTTACATTATTACAGAAAATCACCAGAATTCACACATCAAATTACCAACATCTCAGAATTTGTCCGGCGAATACAAATCAGCAGGTATAATTTTCTGGAAACTCCTTCAATTGTAAGTATTTTGTTTTCTTCTTTTCAATCTCAACCTCAGTCTCCAGTGCTTCTTCGCCAGAGAAATTCTTGTGTCGTTCAGTTCTGTTTTCATCACTAATTCCATCACTGACTCCAGAAGTCACACACACTCATACACATAAGCAGTTTCAGAAATCATTCAAAGTTCACAATCCCATTTTCAGAACTCAAAATTTAAATAAGAACAGTAGTCGAACCTGATTTGTGCGGTCAAGACTAGCTTAACCCTCCACTGCATTGACGTCTTGGTCGCCCCACGCAGAGTCGCCGACAGACCTTGTCGGAGACCCAAGCCGTCACTTCCTTCTGCCGTGAGTTTGAGTCAGAATTTTTGGAAATCTAACTCGGGTTTTTGAATCGCGACGATTTTGGTTGCTACCACGATCTCGCTGCCTCCGCCACTGCTTGGTTGGAATCAAATACCTGGTTCCGCCATATTTTTATCCCTTCTCTTTTATTCCGACGGGAATTCAAATGGAGTTGTAAATCCGGTCCGAACCAAGTCCCTGGGCCTATTCGAACAGACGACCGTCGATCGGATTTTTCTGTAGTCGCCGCCGCCTCTATTCTGCTGGTCTACATATTGTTGGAGAAGAAGTTCCACGGGGAAGGAAAGAACAGGGAATGGGGGGACTTTGGACACATATTTGGATATTAATCCTCTGAACCCTCTAGCCCAGTTCTGATTACCATTTTTTTAGCCCATAAATTTTAACCCAATATCTTATTTTCAGAGTTTGACACATTTCTCCATCAGTTGGGCCAACATCTCCTCCAGCCCAATTATTTTCTTTTATTAACCCAATATTCTATTTTCTCATCCAACCCACTTCTAAATTTATTCAATTAATTAATTATTCAAATCAATCCCTTAACCAAGTCTTTAACTTATTGACTTTATCAAATAATATTAATATTCAATTTAAATTATGTCTGGTAGATTATTTTCAATTATAGTATTATATTAATAATAAACTATCGTTATTTGTAGATAATAACAAGATTTACGGGCCTAGAATTGTCGATTCAAGCATCTCATCACATTCAAGTTCAAGAACTACATTTTATCCAGGTGTGGGGATTTATTATACTTTTGTTTATTTTAATTGCTTTATATATTGTCTCGTATGTGCACGTGAAATCAGTCAGAAGCACTTAAATATGCAATCAGTCAGAAGCACTTAAATGTGCAAATCAGTCAGAAGCACTTAAATGTGCAAATCAGTTCGAAGCACTTAATTGTGCATAAAGCCTTCTGCCAGCTGACGGCTTAATTTATTAGTCATGTTGTTTATACTTGCTAATATATTTAGTAATTAACGTAGACATATTGCGTATCCTCCACACTGAGCGAGTTGGAAGCTCACCCCACTATTTAACTCCTTTCAGGTTGAAGAGCTCGATGTGGCATGCGATTGAGAGTGGGATGATCAAGCCTATGATTAGATGTTTATTTATTTAATGTTATTTCCCTCAAACAATGTTTATGAACAAGTGTTCAATTTGTTTTATTTTTACGTCAAGGTGTGTTTTGTTTTAACATTGACTCGAGAAGATTACTTGCAATTATTAAGTTTGTCTTTTGAGATGTATTTCCGCTGCAGCATTTTTATTTATTCTTCTTAACTTAATTTGGAGAATTATTTTCCTAGAAAAGTGGTCGATACATAAGTGGTATCAGAGCAGGTTTACGGTTCTGTAGACTCGTTAAAATGGTTTCTTTTTCTAAGCTAAAATTTCATTTTCGCAAGTAATCAAATATTTTTAGCAATTATGATCATCCACCTCTGCCGCTCCACGTCGACTCCAAGGTACATTAACTTATGATCATTCATTATGTGATAAATGCAGTTTCCCAGATCAACCATGATTCATGCATTAAAGATGCATCTTCAGTCTATTTTGTATATAAGAATTTTATGATAAAATATTTGGGCATGAAATTGTTTTCTTATAAATTCATAAGTATATGTGTGACATGCGAAAGTCATCATTGCTAGAAATCTCTGGTGCTCAACCTATAGATGCAGTGTAACGCCTCTATTTTATTTCTCCCTCTCGTTGGGTAAGTACTGAAGGATCGTTGCGTGTGGTATGCCTTAGGATAATGGCAACTCGTGGACGTGGACGCCCAGCTAACCGAGGTGCAGATAATCTCGGTGGTCAGAATGCTAACCTTGGTGGGGGTGACAGAGGTCAGGATAACCACAACAATAACGTGCCTGCTCCAACTCAGGCACAAGTTGTGCAACAATTCCGACGTTTCACTCCACCCACATTTAACGGTCGAGAAGGACCAGCTTTCGTTGATGAATGGTTCATGTCGCTGGAGCGCACCTTTGAGCTCATTGGGTGCACCGATGCGCAAAGAATTATTTGTGGCCAATATCAAATGGTGGAGGATGCTGGACGCTGGTGGATAAGCTATTGGCGTTTGAGGCCGGCGGCCGAGCGTGCTGCATTAACATGGGATCGGTTCAAGGAAATAGTGATGGAACAGTACTACCCACAGCACTACCGAGAGAAGATGGAGAGAGAGTTTTGGAACCTTGAACAAGGAGGAATGACGGTTGAAGAATATGAGAGAAAATTCAACCAAATCAGCTTCTTTGTGGAGCACATGGTGGACACAGATCGAAAGAGGGCCCTTAAGTTCCGGAGTGGTTTACGCCCGAGTATTCGTCACATCGTGGCTGGTCATGGGGTGCTACCCTATACCGAGATGGTTTTTCGAGCCCAAGAGGTTGAGGCTAGCCATAATCTGGATCAACAACAGTCTACGAAGCCTAGTATCGGTAAGAGGCATTGGAATGGAAACCAAAATAAGGCCATGGTCTCTAATAAGCAAGCAAAGGTTGATCAAAGGTCGGGACCTAAGCCTCAAACCAGTAAGCCAGAGTGCTCGAAGTGTGGTAAGAATCATGGCGGGGAGTGTTTGTATGGAAAAGGTGTTTGCTACAGATGTAAGGAGCCAGGGCATGCTGCTTCGAATTGTCATCTCCAAAGGGCCAAAGGTCAAGGTGCTGGAGGAAAAGCTCGTATTTATTCTTTGACCCAAAAGGACGCAGATGAGAATCCCGGCACAATGTCAGGTATGCTTATGATACTAATGTGCCTGCTTTTGCTTTATTTGACACTGGTGCCACACATACTTTTATGTCTGCAAAGTTTTATCATGCTATTGGTCATAGAAGCATTAGAACCGTTGAGTCTCTTGAGGTTAGCTTACCGTCAGGAAATACGATCCTCACTAATACAATGATTGATGAGAATATTGAGATAGGAGGTAGAGAATTTGACGCTAGCCTGTATTTAATTAACTCGATGGATTTTGATGTGATCCTTGGTATGGACTGGCTCGATAGACATGATGCCGATATAAGTTGCCGTGAGAAGAAGGTAACATTGAGGTGTTCAAGGCGAGTCGATCACCTTTTACGGTACTAAGAGTAGGACAAGATCAAGAGTAATCACACCATGAAAGCACCGAGAGGTCTAAGGAAGGAGAAATGTCGTGGTTACTTGGTGAGTTTGGTCGACACTGCACTAATGAGGTGTCCCCTACGCACGTACCTATAGTACGAGAGTTTCGGATGTGTTTCGGAAGATTTGCCGGGAGTCCCACCCGACCGACAAGTGGAGTTTAGCATTGATTTGGTCCCTGGGGCGGCCCCTACATCCAAAGCGCCATATAGAATGGCTCCGAAGGAACTTCAAGAATTGAAGGTCCAGATTCAAGAGCTACTGGAGCTCGGATTTGTTCGTCCTAGCGTGTCACCCTGGGGTGCACCAGTACTATTTGTAAGAAAGAAAGATGGGTCACTTCGGATGTGTATAGATTACAGAGAGCTGAATCGACTCACGGTGAAGAACAAGTACCCACTACCGAGAATCGAGGATCTATTCGATCAGTTGAGGGGAGACGGAACCTTTTTGAAGATTGATTTACTGTCGGGGTATCACCAACTGAAGATTAGGGAGTGTGACATTCCCAAGACGGCCTTCAGAACCCGTTATGGACATTTTGAATTTGTAGTGATGCCTTTTGGCTTGAGTAATGCACCGACAGTCTTTATGATTTGATGAACAGGGTGTTCCAACCTTACTTGGATAAGTTCCTGATCATCTTTATAGATGACATCTTGGTGTATTCTAAGGACAAGGAACAACACCAAGAACATTTGAGGATTACATTGGAGACACTTCGCAAGGAGAAGTTGTATGCTAAATTCAAGAAATGTGAGTTTTGGTTAAACAGAGTTGGATTCCTTGGACATGTGGTGACTTCAAAAGGAATTGAGGTTGATCCCGATAAAGTTGTAGCAGTGAGTAGTTGGGGAATACCCAAGAATGCGAGCGAAGTCCGCAGCTTTCTGGGCCTAGCTGGCTATTATAGGAGATTTATCGAAGTATTTTCGAAAATCGCTACTCCTATGACCCAGTTAACAAGGAAAGGCGCGAGGTTTGAATGGAACGACAAGTGCGAGGAAAGTTTTCAAGAGTTGAAAAGGAGACTAACCTCGGCACCAGTATTAACGATTCCTGATCCGACGGAAGACTTTGTTATTTATAGTGATGCCTCAAAGCAGGGGTTGGGTTGTGTTCTGATGCAACATGGTAAAGTAGTATCCTATGCATCGAGACAGCTTAAACCACATGAGTTGAACTATCCAACGCATGATCTGGAGTTGGCTGATGTAGTACATGCACTGAAGATTTGGCGTCACTATCTCTACGGAGGAAAGTGTGAGATATACACTGACCATAAAAGTTTGAAGTATCTTTTCACACAGAAGGACCTTAACATGAGACAAAGGTGATGGCTAGAATTGGTGAAGGACTATGATTGTACTATTCATTACCATCCGGGTAAGGCTAATGTGGTAGCTGATGCCTTGAGTCGGAAGACTAGAGGCGAGTTAGCTTGCTTGACCGATCAGGAGAGTTTGATAAAGGAGTTCTCCTAGTTGAGGATTGAGGTAGTTGAGTCTTCAAAACATTCGAAAGCAATCCTATCATCTTTGGTCTTGCAACCAAACTTGAGGGATAAGATTAAGGAGGCTCAACCACGTGATAAGTTCTTGTGCAAGAAGAAGGATCGAGCACAAGCTGGGAGTACTGAGAAGTTTGTCGTTTCCGCAGACGACGTTTTGACTTATGATGGGAGGTTATGTGTTCCTAAGGATCCATCCCTTAGGAAGCAAATCCTTGAATAAGCTCACAATGCACCATACTCCGCTCACCCGGGAGGTACAAAGATGTACCACGACCTGAAGAAGTTCTTTTGGTGGAGAGAAATGAAACAGGACATTGGTGTATTTGTGGAGAAGTGTATGATATGTCAGCAGGTGAAGGCAGAACACCAACGGCCAGGAGGTTTACTCCAACCGTTGGAAATCCCAGAATGGAAATGGGAGCATATCACAATGGATTTCGTGGTTGGTCTGCCACGAACCGTGAGGAAGAACGACGCTATCTGGGTGATAGTAGATCGTTTGACGAAGTCATCTCATTTTCTACCTGTGAGGATGACTTACAGTATGGAACAATATGCGAAGATTTATATTCGGGAGATCGTGAGGTTACATGGCGTTCCAGTGTCGATCGTCTCAGATAGAGATCCACGATTTACTTCGAAATTTTGGAAAAGTCTGCAAAGTGCATTGGGCACTAAATTGAATTTCAGTACTGCATATCATCCGCAAACCGATGGTCAATCTGAACGGACTATCAAGACACTTGAAGATTTGTTGAGGACGTGTGTTCTTGATACTAGTGAAAATTGGGAAAATATTTTGTCGTTAGTAGAGTTTGCTTATAACAACAGTTACCAAGCGACTATACAAATGGCCTCGTATGAGGCTCTGTACGGAAGGAAATGTCGATCGCCCCTTTATTGGAGTGAGGTTGGAGAAGGAAAAATTTTGGGTCCAGAATTGATCGGGCAGACTGTAGAGAAGATAGCCGAAATCAGAAGTAGAATTAAGACTGCCCAGGATCGGCAGAAGTCTTATGCAGATAAACGAAGGAAAGATATCCAATTTGAGATTGGAGAGAAGGTGTTCCTGAAGGTAGCGCCGATGAAAGGAGTAATACGATTCGGTAAAAAGGGAAAGCTACAAACTCGTTATATCGGACCTTTTGAGATTTTGGGTCGTGTTGGTGATCTTGCTTATAGTTTGGCATTGCCGATGGAATTATCAGGAGTGCACAATGTCTTTCACGTCTCAATGCTAAGAAAGTATATACATGATCCTGGTCACGTATGCAACTTCAAGGAGTTACATGTAGCCAAGAACCTGACCTATGAGGAGGTACCTACAGCTGTTTTGGAGCGTAAGGTACATCAGTTACGAAATAAAGAGGTTAAATTGGTGAAAGTTCAATGGAGTCGTCATGGACCAAATGAGGCAACTTGGGAACGTGAAGAGGAGATCCGCTCTAAGTATCCAACATTCATTTTTCAAGGTACGTAACTTAATTTTCGAGGACGAAAATTTGTTAAAGGGGAGTAGGTTGTAACGCCCCGATTTCGCACATACATTTATTGTGAATTATAGAAAACATGTTCAATTTTATTAAATTAATGCCCGAATAATTTATCGTTAATTCATTTTATTTCATGATCATGCAAATTCATTTATTCCATTATTATTCATGACAAGTCATGTGATTCGTTTCGTTGAATTTCTCATTTTAATTCATTGTTTCATCTCGTCATTTCTAGGCCCGAGTCAAATTTTAAGCGATATTAATCGTTACCCTTAAGATTCCACAAGTCCATCTTAATTAATTTTAATTCATTCATTTTGGGCCGGCCTAAGCCAATCCCATTATAATATTCAGCCCAAATATTAAAAGTCCAAGCCCATTAAAATTAATACCCCAGCCCAAATGCCAAGCCAAACATCCTCTCCCACACACACGAACAGATCATGGAAAAGTAGTTTCTGCAACCATCTTAGTTGTGGAGTTGAGGGTGAGGAACTTCAGGGGAAGTTATGCATCATGGGGGAGTGGTTATGATCTTCTAGTATATAAAAACCCATACATAACAGCAAATCACATACAAGCACACAAAACAAAAAAAAAACTCAACACAACAAATTCTATATACTTTACATTATTACAGAAAATCACCAGAATTCACACATCAAATTACCAACATCTCAGAATTTGTCCGGCGAATACAAATCAGCAGGTATAATTTTCTGGAAACTCCTTCAATTGTAAGTATTTTGTTTTCTTCTTTTCAATCTCAACCTCAGTCTCCAGTTCTTCTTCGCCAGAGAAATTCTTGTGTCGTTCAGTTCTGTTTTCATCACTAATTCCATCACTGACTCCAGAAGTCACACACACTCATACACACAAGCAGTTTCAGAAATCATTCAAAGTTCACAATCCCATTTTCAGAACTCAAAATTTAAATAAGAACAGTAGTCGAACCTGATTTGTGCGGTCAAGACTAGCTTAACCCTCCACTGCATTGACATCTTGGTCGCCCCACGCAGAGTCGCCGACAGACCTTGTCGGAGACCCAACCCGTCATTTCCTTCCGCCGTGAGTTTGAGTCAGAATTTTTGGAAATCTGACTCGGGTTTTTGAATCGCGACGATTTTGGTTGCTACCACAATCTCGCTGCCTCCGCCACTGCTTGGTTGGAATCAAATACCTGGTTCCGCCATATTTTTATCCCTTCTCTTTTATTCCGACGGTAATTCAAATGGAGTTGTAAATCCGGTCCGAACCAAGTCCCTGGGCCTATTCAAACAGACGACCGCCGATCGGATTTCTGTAGTCGCCGCCGCCTCTATTCTGCTAGTCTGCATATTGTTGGAGAAGAAGTTCCACGGGGAAGGAAAGAACAGGGAATGGGGGGACTTTGGACACATATTTGGATATTAATCCTCTGAACCCTCTAGCCCAGTTCTGTAACACCCCCAATCCGCTCAGGGATATTACACGTCGTAGAACCTTTCCTCAAGGATCTACCAGGATGGTAACGACATATAATAACTCAACCATGCCTTTCAGGCTAAAATGACTCAATAGACCGATTTGGTCTTTCAACAAATACATACAACTCAAATACAACTCATGCCCACGCAGGGGTCAAAATACAACCACACCCGTACAACGGGAAAATATAGCAGCGGAAAAATAGAGTACAACTGAACCAATAAACAAAGTACGGTTCCTCATGTGATTAGTATCGATCATCTTTCATCATCCTTCGTGCCGACCCTGTGTTATGCTCCAAAACCTGAATGCAAAAACAGACATCCACCCCCCGAATACTCGGGGGTTAGCAAAACTCCACTGTTTTGCTAGTGCAAGAACAAAGTGCAAATACGAGCCATACAATTCACATTCCACGAATAACAACAACCAGGAATCCTCAAAGATCCAAACAAAACGAAAAGTACTTCCCGAGGCAAGAGTTTGAGAAAACATTTCAAAATCGAAATATCATAAATCAATGGAAGTAATTTATAAAACGGTTTAGAATGCCATCGAGAGTTTTAATAGAACACAATTTAGGATTATCTAATCCTACTTTTCAAAATCCAAAGACAAAAGGGGTCACCGCCCCAAAGGTTTACTCTCCGAAAAAATGACATTAACCAAACTGTTGGGATTTTAGCCCCAAATCCGTAAAACGACTTTTACAAAACCATTGGGATTTTAGCCCCAAATCTCATCAACTCACAGTAACAAGAACGACCACAAGGTTCGTCTCCCAACATCAAAATCCACAAATAAAGGATTTAAAACATAAACAACAAAATACTCTAGAGCCATCCTAGCCAAGTAGGCCAAACGAACAACTTACCTCTTACACACTTAGTCAATGCATGCAATCAAGAAAACCGTTCGAAAGCACTCATTTCCGGAAATGCCATAATCAAATCACATTTGCAAAATGCACCACAATTAACCGTCGATCCACGTCTCTGTGGACCCCTACCGAGACCCCGTCGGATCTAACCCGTAGTGGTTAAAAGCAAGCTCGTCGATCCACGTCTCTTGTGGACCCCTACCGAGACCCCGTCGGATCTAACCCGTAGTGAGCATACACACACACGTTACTCATGCAATACTAATATGCTAAGAATGTAAGTTCATTAAGAATACTCACTAGAGATGGCCACTTACTCGACGCCGTTATCAAACTCTTCAAAACACCATAACAAGATTAAATACGGAATACACGATTCCATAACTTTAAACAATAGGAGTATCATCATCAAATTCTTCAACGTTCAAAATAACCAAATTATAATCAATCCCCAAAACACACCATTCACAAAACACACACGCCATTTGAAAGAAAGCCTTTAACGAGGCCAAGCCGAAATCTTTTGAAACTTCATTTCAAACAACCAAACAAACACACCAAGACGATCACCGATCATCATATCCATAAAATAAGAAAAGTACTTGCCTCGAATAACCACAACGCGGAGAATCGGCCGAAGTAGGTTGGCACGAACCGACTACGAACTCGCCGACTCCACCGAACGACAATCCACAACAATGAACTACGAACGAAAACAATAACAACGAAAATGAATTCCAAAGTATGACCCAAAGCCGCTGAATTCAAAGAACAAATGACGAAGGTTCAAGGATTTCCCCCAAAACGGCCAAGAACACGATTCGTCCCGTCAAAACCCGAAAACGGAATTCCAAGTTGAAATATGGATATACAATCCATAGAATATGTTTAACAACATCATTTAACCATAATCGATCCATCAAAACGGATGAAAACGAGATCGGGACAAATCCCCAAAAAGTCAATTCGAAGGAAATCAAGAAATATACTTGATTCGACGAAGAAGTATGGATTAATTGATGTTAAACACAAGAATACTTCCAAGATTAATAATACCACTCATTAATTAATCAACAACACGGAACGAATCGGACGAAAATGCAAATATCCCCAAATTCACGAAATTAGGGTTCTAAGGAAGATTACCTTGATTCATTGGATCAAAGGATGATAACAGACGATTGATTGATGTTATGGACTCAAAAACTTCATGGATTTGTTGTTAAACAACATGGCTTCGTCACCCATGAATCGCCAAATGGACGGAGAAGGAAGGAAGTGAAAACGAAATGAAATGTGATCACGAGCCACATTTATATCGGGCGGACTAGCGCGCTAGCTGCCGAGCTAGCGTGGCGCTATCGGCCCGTGCCGCGACCCAAGAGCCTTCCTCGACTAGGCTGCTTTCGGCGCAGCGTCTTCCGGCCAGAAGGCGCGCTACTCGGCCGTAGCGCACGCAGCTGGCCCGACAAGAGCGTGCGCTACCCGCCGAGCATGACCGATTCTAGAACCCTGTGACTCCACTGTCCGGACCCGCTAGGCGTTAGGCCATCCGGTAGCGTACGCTACACTGCCGGTAGCGCGCAGCCTTTCCGGCCAGAAGCGTGCGCTACGCGGTTCGCGCACCGTCCGGCCGGTGCCTGCAATCGTCCGGCGATCCCCGCAACCGTCCGGCTGGGCCTCCGCAACCGCTGTGGCTCGACGACCCGATTTCCAAAACGCACGGAACGAACACGATTTAAAAGTTCGCGGACGACATCAACGACCCGAAATGAAAACATAATACCATAATTAATCATACGCGACCAAGAAACGGGTCGAGACAACAATTACAGATACGGATACCCGTAACTTTCAAGAAATTACAAAATGGCCCAAAACGCCCGGAAATCACGATACGTGATCGAATAACCAAACAGAAGTTCACAACACGTCTAACAAAGTTAAACGGACTTACGGGAACTCGAAACAGCAGTTTCGAACGAGATTCGCAAGAATCGAACTCAAGCGCGAAAAAGTCGCTAAACAGCACGGAACTCAACAAAACGACACCGAAACGAACTCGGATGTCAAAAAGTGTAGAATTAATCATTCTTAGAATGACGAAACGGTCATGAGCGAGTCGTCAAAACGGACTCCGACCGAAAAAAGAAATTTACCGAAAATCGAAAATTGCGGATATTACATTCTACCCTTCTTAAAAGAAGTTTCGTCCCGAAACTTAAAACAAGTAGGGAGAAGAAATATTCCGCCAGGAAAAACTCAACGAGATACACAAGAATGCGTAACTAACGCCCAACGGCGAAATGTTACAAACAACCAAAGGAATATACGGCGTGAAAACACGCTCCACGGCGACCAACACAACGTCGCCGTTAGGGATATAGTAAAACCAACAAGTGACAAGCGTCGTCAAATGGATAGTACAATCAAGTCAATTATCCGAACAATCGCAAAACACAACGAATGAAAATCAATAGATTGACCAACCTAACGGTACATTGATCAAAACGCGAGCCAAACGCTGAACAAATACGGAATTCCACCGCCTAAGGGCTGGAAGATCGAAAACGAAACTAATTTCCCGAACTGAAGGGAATTACAAAGGAGCCTGAACGCTCAACAATCACAAAACGAGAACAAAAACCGAACAAACAAACGATCGAGACAACAAAAATCGAACAATCATGTCCGAAACACGAAGGATAATAAAATTCAAACAACAACTCCCATGATGATCTGGTGAGAACTACAAGACATGCATTCCCATAAGATCCACATGAAAGGGAATAGCGATTGAAAAGTCACAACGACAAACGAGTTATTCCAAAATGATACCACACTCGTTCGATAAACAAAAACAAGGGGCAGGACAAGGTCAGAAATGTCAACGAACATAAATGAGTCGACAGAGTCGAAAACATAAGAGTTCCAAATCCGATCCACTTCGAATAAAAGAACTAATAGAACCAGATGATGTCACTCCCGAACAAGGTTCACAAGAATCGAACTGAACCCGAAAAAGTCACAGCGATAACCAGATCGACTCAAAACAAGATCACAGCTCGTTCGGACAATGAAACTGAAATACCGAACAAGCTCATAAAGTATCAACAAACATGAGCGAATCGATAGACTGGGGGAAGAGAAAATACCGAAGTCAAAATAGTACGGGTATTACCTCCGACCTCGTCCACGAAATTCACAAAAACGGGAGCAAGGTAACAAGACATTAAACAAAAACGAAAAGTACTTCCCGAGGCAAGAGTTTGAGAAAACATTTCAAAATAGAAATATCATAAATCAATGGAAGTAATTTATAAAACGGTTTAGAATGCCATCGAGAGTTTTAATAGAACACAATTTAGGATTTGTTGTGTCAAGGATTAACACCTTCCGACCGGCGATCGCCTAGGAGGTCGGACGACCGAGTCACTGCCGAGCGTCCAAGGAAGAACTGCCGACCGGCGACCAGACGACCTAGCCTTAGCCCGGCAGACAAGCATGAATCGGCCAGCTGAAGGTCCCAGGACAAGTCCTGCACGAGCGATCGACCTCGATACGATCATCACTTGCACGGGCGACCGACTCCTGGCGATCGACTAGCGGACGATCCTCTCTCGGCATCTGCCGATCGACCCTTGGTGACCGACCTCTCTCGGCATCTGCCGATCGACCCTTGGTGACCGGCCAGTGCCGACCCTTTGTGACTGGCCGAGGACGATCCTCGGTGTCCAGCTAGAGACGACCGCATCATGACGATCTGGGCCGATGGCCATCCTGGCCAAGGCCGAGCAACAGTGACAAAGACCCACGTGCGAGATCCACAAAAGGCGCCGACAAACTGTCACCTTCCTCACCTACCAACAGGCCTGTGCTGCGAAAGGAGCCGACGGACAAGTCCGGTGACCACACTGTCACCTACCCCCTCTTCATCGACAAAGTCCGCGAAAGTAGCAAAGTGGGACCTCCTGTGACAGTACTTCCGGACGCGTGCCGGCTCCTCATTGGGCCACTCAGCTAGCTGCCGGCTGGATCTATGGACTTTTGGCAGGCAGCCCACGTGACCTTTAGGACGATCGCCCCATTACATTAATGGCCGAAAGGCGATCGCCCACTAGGAGACAAGGCACCTCAACCCCTATATAAAGAAGGCAGCCTGCGCTTGTATTTCCCCTCAGCAATATCGCGATTCAAGCACACCATACAGAAGCAAATACTTATACTCGGCTAACATCCAACTCTTGGCAACAGTTATCTTTCGGTCTTACTTCTCCCGCCTATCTCATCCAGCAGATTATCGGCGGGGACGAAGAACACCGAGCTTCGCTCAAAAGCCGGATTAACAGAGTCTTTTTACACTCATTGTATTTAGATTTCTCTCATTAATACTTGTATCCACGAATATTCGTATTAATAACATCTCGCGAGAGCATTCAAGCCCGGGCCTAACAAACCCGGCAAATCTTGTATTATTTATCTACTCTCGGAAGTGCTCCCGCTATTGTTGTTTGTTGTCCGTCTTCCAGCAGTATTGATCTTCGGATAAATATTTTGGGCAACAACAATTGGCGCTAGAAGAAGGAGGGCATCCAACCCTCGATTTTTTATACCTACCGTCCCGAGGAACACTCACTGTTCTCGGGGCAGATGCTTGAAGTGACACTTACTGCACTTCAAAGAAATCCTTCAGAAATCATGTCTTCCGCCTCCGCGTCGAAGAAAGCCGCTGACCAGCCGGCCAAACCCCCTGTTCCGTCCCAGTCCGAGCCACAGCCGATGGTGGAGGGTAGCCGCCGCGGTCGGAGACGCTCGATCCCGTCCCTGGACGGCGGCCTGCCTCTCGCTCGACGGTTCGAACCAAGGAACAGATCGAAGGGGCCTCGGCCGTCTACAGAGCGACGGAGTGCTCTCAACGCGCCTCCCGCTATCGCCCCTCGGCCGTCCGCCGGAAGTCCAAACAAGCTCAAGGCGCCATCGCCGAGCGATCGCCAGAGGCTCCGTCCGCAGAAGAGGCGCGCCACCGGGGCACCTCGTCTTCGATCGTCTCGGCGGTGACCCGACACAGCACGGGCGGCCCCAGCTACGAGACGACGGAGTTTGAGTCCGTCACCAGGAGCTCGGCCTACCCTATTCCCAGAAGGCAGCCTAGCCGTCTGGCTCCGCCTCGCCGAATTGCCGAGGCCGGCGGCAGCGGAGCCCGGAGATCGGTACATGATCGCCTCGGCTCCTGCTCCCAAAGCCGATCTGCAAGCGACCAAGCCACGGCGATGGCTGCGATGCAACGTCAACTCGACGACATGAAGGCGCTCTCGAATCTGTGGCGGCGCCAAGAAGACGATCGCCGGCCAAGCGAGCCGCCGCGATCGATCGACATCGAGCTCGCCTGCAAAGACAAGATTGCTCCCGCAAACACCCGTGTACGAGGCGATCGACCCCAAGTGCACCTGAGAAAGTTCAACATCTACATGACCGGGTGTGGGGCATCTGACGCGACCAGATGCCGAATGTTCCCTCTGACGCTGGACGACCTCGCCCACTGGTGGTACACTTCATTGCCACCTCGGTCCATTGGCTCCTTTAACGAGCTGGCGCACGTCTTCACGGAGTACTTCGCCACCAGGGTCGTCCGGCCCGAAGGTCCCCTCCGCATGATGCAAATCAAGCAGGGAGTAGAAGAGTCCGACTCGGACTACATCGACCGGGTAGACGTAATCATCCTCAATGGCGAGCCCATAAGCGATGAGACCGCCCTCTACGCGGTCCTAGGAGGATTTCAGGGTTTTTCGCCTATGTTCAGGCATCTCACGAAGACCCAACCTACGACCTACGCAGCCTTCCGGGCTAGAGCCGCAGATTTTCCGGCTGTGCAAAGGTTTCTTCTTAGCTCGTGAGCGCGATCGGCGCCTTGACGACGATCTCCCGCCCGATCGCTAATATCGACCTACGAATAAAGCGATCGGCACTGAGCGACGATCGCGATCTTCTCCGGCCCGATCGCCGATCATCACGCTACATCATCCGCAACCCGGAGGACACGATCGCCATCTCTGATCCAAAGATATAACATGACGGACTAAGGTATAAGATCGCCCACCGCACATCATAAAGCCATCGTCCCGGCAATCGATGGAACCGCCGCTGGCCATGCAAGGTCCCTTTCGGCCAAGATCGCCCGCCCTTCGTTTAAATACGAGGCCGGCGTAGTCCGAGGGCTCTCCAACATTAATCGGTGGACACATACCACAATCCCCGTCTCAACGTACACCGTCGAGGTCGGCCATCTCCATGGCCGGCCGAGGTGGAAGCAGAGCTAACAAGCCGCGGGCGTGGAGTTGATTCATCCGACGCCGCTCGCGCAAGGACTCCTCTAGACCGAGACCGCACGCCCTTCGTTTAGATACGAGGCGAGGCGCAGCCTAACAGAGGACCCTCATAATAAAGTGAGTCACGAGACACTCATTGTCTTCGCGCACCAAGACACGGTCATGGGGTCGGTCCATCGATCTCCGCGACTGTGCACGATTCCTCAAACAAAACGAAACCACCAAGTTTCCATGGGGGATCGGCCAATGTTGTTTTTGCAGGTACAAGACCGAAAGATAGCTAAGCCAATCGACCATGGTAGCCCAAGTCCGAAATCGTAAGTCAGCTCAGCAAGGTCGCCCGTCCTCATCCTTACACGATCACCAGCAAGAACCACCTCGCCCCATGTCTTCCACATAGGAGCAAGCTGGGGGGCAACTGTTGTGTCAAGGATTAACACCTTCCGACCGGCGATCGCCTAGGAGGTCGGACGACCGAGTCACTGCCGAGCGTCCAAGGAAGAACTGCCGACCGGCGACCAGGCGACCTAGCCTTAGCCCGGCAGACAAGCATGAATCGGCCAGCTGAAGGTCCCAGGACAAGTCCCGGTACCGAGCGATCGACCTCAGATACGATCATCACTCGGTACTCGGCGACCGACTCCTGGCGATCGACTAGCGGACGATCCTCTCTCGGCATCTGCCGATCGACCCTTGGTGACCGACCTCTCTCGGCATCTGCCGATCGACCCTTGGTGACCGGCCAGTGCCGACCCTTTGTGACTGGCCGAGGACGATCCTCGGTGTCCAGCTAGAGACGACCGCATCATGACGATCTGGGCCGATGGCCATCCAGTCGGCCAAGGCCGAGCAACAGGACAGCACCCACGTGCAGATCCACAAAAGGCGCTGACAAACCTGTCACCTTCCTCACCTACCAACAGGGCCCAGGCCTGCGAAAGGAGCTGACGGACAAGACTGGTGACCACAGCCTGTCACCTACCCTGTCTACTGACAAAGTCCGCCGAAAGTAGCAAAGTGGGACCTCCTGTGACAGTACTTCCGGACGCGTGCCGGCTCCTCATTGGGCCACTCAGCTAGCTGCCGGCTGGATCTATGGACTTTTGGCAGGCAGCCCACGTGACCTTTAGGACGATCGCCCCATTACATTAATGGCCGAAAGGCGATCGCCCACTAGGAGACAAGGCACCTCAACCCCTATATAAAGAAGGCAGCCTGCGCTTGTATTTCCCCTCAGCAATATCGCGATTCAAGCACACCATACAGAAGCAAATACTTATACTCGGCTAACATCCAACTCTTGGCAACAGTTATCTTTCGGTCTTACTTCTCCCGGCCTATCTCATCCAGCAGATTATCGGCGGGGACGAAGAACACCGAGCTTCGCTCAAAAGCCGGATTAACAGAGTCTTTTTACACTCATTGTATTTAGATTTCTCTCATTAATACTTGTATCCATGAATATTCGTATTAATAACATCTCGCGAGAGCATTCAAGCCCGGGCCTAACAAACCCGGCAAATCTTGTATTATTTATCTACTCTCGGAAGTGCTCCCGCTATTGTTGTTTGTTGTCCGTCTTCCAGCAGTATTGATCTTCGGATAAATATTTTGGGCAACAACAGGATTATCAAATCCTACTTTTCAAATTCCAAAGACAAAAGGGGTCACCGCCCCAAAGGTTTACTTTCCGAAAAAATGACATTAACCAAACTGTTGGGATTTTAGCCCCAAATCCGTAAAACGACTTTTACAAAACCATTGGGATTTTAGCCCCAAATCTCATCAACTCACAGTACACAAGAACGACCACAAGGTTCGTCTCCCAACATCAAAATCCACAAATAAAGTATTTAAAACATAAACAACAAAATACTCTAGAGCCATCCTAGCCAAGTAGGCCAAACGAACAACTTACCTCTTACACACTTAGTCAATGCATGCAATCATGAAAACCGTTCGAAAGCACTCATTTCCGGAAATGCCATAATCAAATCACATTTGCAAAATGCACCACAATTAACCGTCGATCCACGTCTCTGTGGACCCCTACCGAGACCCCGTCGGATCTAACCTGTAGTGGTTAAAAGCAAGCTCGTCGATCCACGTCTCTTGTGGACCCCTACCGAGACCCCGTCGGATCTAACCCGTAGTGAGCATACACACACACACGTTACTCATGCAATACTAATATGCTAAGAATGTAAGTTCATTAAGAATACTCACTAGAGATGGCCACTTACTCGACGCCGTTATCAAACTCTTCAAAACACCATAACAAGATTAAATACGGAATACACGATTCCATAACTTTAAACAATAGGAGTATCATCATCAAATTCTTCAACGTTCAAAATAACCAAATTATAATCAATCCCCAAAACACACCATTCACAAAACACACACGCCATTTGAAAGAAAGCCTTTAACGAGGCCAAACCGAAATCTTTTGAAACTTCATTTCAAACAACCAAACAAACACACCAAGACGATCACCGATCATCATATCCATAAAATAAGAAAAGTATGGGCAAGGTACTTGCCTCGAATAACCACAACGCGGAGAATCGGCCGAAGTAGGTTGGCACGAACCGACTACGAACTCGCCGACTCCACCGAACGACAATCCACAACAATGAACTACGAACGAAAACAATAACAACGAAAATGAATTCCAAAGTATGACCCAAAGCCGCTGAATTCAAAGAACAAATGACGAAGGTTCAAGTATTTCCCCCAAAACGGCCAAGAACACGATTCGTCCCGTCAAAACCCGAAAATGGAATTCCAAGTTGAAATATGGATATACAATCCATAGAATATGTTTAACAACATCATTTAACCATAATCGATCCATCGAAAACGGATGAAAAACGAGATCGGGGACAAATCCCCCAAAAAGTCAATTCGAAGGAAATCAAGAAATATACTTCGATTCGACGAAGAACAATGGATTAAATGATGTTAAACACAAGAATACTACCAAGATTAATCATACCCATCATGAATTAATCAACAACACGGAACGAATCGGACGAAAATGCAAAAATCCCCAAATTCACGAAATTAGGGTTCTAAGGAAGATTACCTTGATTCGCTGGATCAAAGGATGATAACGGACGATTGATTGATGTTATGGACTCAAAAACTTCATGGATTTGTTGTTAAACAACATGGCTTCGTCACCCATGAATCGCCAGCCGCGGACGGAGAAGGAAGGAAGTGAAAAACGAAATGAAATGTGACTGCTCAGCCACATTTATCTTGGCGGACTAGCGCGCTAAGTGCCGAGCTAAGCGTGCGCTATCGCTGTGCCGCGACCCAAGAGCCTTACGGACTAGACGCTCGGCCGAGTAGCGTCGCAGCCTTCCGGCCGAAGCGTGCGCTACTGCCGGCCGTAGCGTCTGGCGTCCGGCGATGGCGTGCGCTACCTGCCGAGCATGACCGATTCCAGAACCCCCAGGACTCCACTGTCCGGACCCGCTCCGGTAGCGTGCGCTACACCTGCCGGGTAGCGCGCGCAACCTTCCGGCCATAGCGTGCGCTACGCCGGTTCCTGCCGCACCCGTCCGGCCGGTGCCCGCAATCGTCCGGCCAGTCCCGCAACCGTCCGGCGATCCGCTGCCAGGCTCGGCGACCCGATTTCCAAAACGCACGGAACGAACACGGCGAAAAGTTCGCGGACGACATCAACGACCGATCTGAAAACATAATACCATAATTAATCATACGCGACCAAGAAACGGGTCGAGACAACAATTACAGATACGGATACCCGTAACTTTCAAGAAATTACAAAATGGCCCAAAACGCCCGGAAATCACGATACGTGATCGAATAACCAAACAGAAGTTCAAAACACGTCTAACAAAGTTAAACGGACTTACGGGAACTCAAACAGTTAGCTTGAACGAGATTCGCAAGAATCGAACTCAAGCGCGGAAAAGTCGCTAAAAAGCACGGAACTCAACAAAACGACACCGAAACGAACTCGGATGTCAAAAAGTGTAGAATTAATCATTCTCAGAATGACGAAACGGTCATGAGCGAGTCGTCAAAACGGACTCCGACCGAAAAAAGAAATTTACCGAAAATCGAAAATTGCGGATATTACAAGTTCTGATTACCATTTTTTTAGCCCATAAATTTTAACCCAATATCTTATTTTCAGAGTTTGACACATTTCTCCATCAGTTGGGCCAACATCTCCTCCAGCCCAATTATTTTCTTTTATTAACCCAATATTCTATTTTCTCATCCAACCCACTTCTAAATTTATTCAATTAATTAATTATTCAAATCAATCCCTTAACCAAGTCTTTAACTTATTGACTTTATCAAATAATATTAATATTCAATTTAAATTATGTCTGGTAGATTATTTTCAATTATAGTATTATATTAATAATAAACTATCATTATTTGTAGATAATAACAAGATTTACGGGCCTAGAATTGTCGAGTCAAGCATCTCATCACATTCAAGTTCAAGAACTACATTTTATCCAGGTGTGGGGATTTATTACGCTTTTGTTTATTTTAATTGCTTTATATATTGTCTCGTATGTGCACGTGAAATCAGTCAGAAGCACTTAAATGTGCAATCAGTCAGAAGCACTTAAATGTGCAAATCAGTCAGAAGCACTTAAATGTGCAAATCAGTTCGAAGCACTTAATTGTGCATAAAGCCTTCGGGCTAGCCGACGGGTTTCAGAATTTATCAGTCATGTTGTTTATACTTGCTAATATATTTAGTAATTAACGTAGACGTATTGCGTATCCTCTACACTGAGCGAGTTGGAAGCTCACCCCACTATTTAACTCCTTTCAGGTTGAAGAGCTCGATGTGGCATGCGATTGAGAGTGGGATGATCAAGCCTATGATTAGATGTTTATTTATTTAATGTTATTTCCCTCAAACTATGTTTATGAACAAGTGTTCAATTTGTTTTATTTTTACGTCAAGGTGTGTTTTGTTTTAACATTGACTCGAGAAGATTACTTGCAATTATTAAGTTTGTCTTTTGAGATGTATTTCCGCTGCAGCATTTTTATTTATTCTTCTTAACTTAATTTGGAGAATTATTTTCCTAGAAAAGTGGTCGCTACACCGCGGGCCAGAAAAAAAAAGACTATACACTATATTACTATATTTTACATATATATAATATATTAATATATATAATATATTGTTAATTTTAACTTATATTAATACTATATATAATATATATTAATATTATATATAATATATAGATTGTTACTGTATTTGTTAATATAGTGTATATAAATATATACATACACATAAAAGTGTACTTTTTGTTAGTATATATTTATTATAGTATATTTGTTACTATATATATCATATATATTGTTACTGTTTTTTTATGGCAATATAGAAAAGTAAAAAATATATTTTTTAAATATTTAGCCCTTTTAGCACGAGGCACGCTAGAGTTAGGGTTGGGGCCGATATTTCCTAGCCCATTTAAATTCGGACTTTTTTGGCCGAGACCGTTTAGCCGGAAGCCCGCTAAGGCAAGCCCGAAACCGCTAGGGCTAGCCCGTTTAACATCTATAATGGAGAGCCATAGGGATTGGTCTCTCGTTTGAGTTCCAAACCATATCATTTCTCCGCTTCCAAAGGCACCACATAACAGCTGCAAAATCATATTTGGTGTTCTTTGTCCAATGACTAGACACGGCAACGGTGAGCCAACCCAAACAGGTTGGGTTGACGACGGGTTGGGTAATTCTGGGTTGGGCCAAAAAGACGCATTGTCTTTGTCTTTGTTCTGATCACATTGGATTAATAATTGAGAATTAGCCGGAGTAGGCGTATTTTTTATTATTATTTTGATCATTTATATATATAAAAAATTATATATATGTAAAATAATTAAAAGTAATTAATATTTAACCATTTAAACAGACATTTGTTATATATAAATTTGAAACAATGATATAAATATTCATGATATCTCAGTTTAGGAATTTATAGTACTCTTAAAACAAAAAAACAAAAGCAAAAAGCCGGTATAACCGCCTAGGCATCCGCCTAGCCGCCCACCTAGCTAGAAAATTTGAAACATAGATATAGTTCTAGTGGAATCCATAATATCTTAATTTAGAAAAATTATAGTACTGTTAAAATAAAAACATAAAGCCTAACCGCCTTGGAGCCCGCCTAATTTTTTCTATTTCTTTTTGTGTTAGAGTTGGGACTTAAAAACCGAATACCCGAATAACCGAACCGAATTGGTGAAAACGGTTCGATTCGGTTATTGAAAAAAATATCATTAGAATTTTGGATATTGGATCCTCTTTTGGGTCATTTATATATTTATTTATTTATTTTTTTAATCAAGCTACTATATAAACTCCAAACTTCAAAATCTTCTGATACTATATAAATTTGGTTAGCCAAATTAAAATGTTCTGTCACCAAGAGGCTTTCATTGCGGGTAAAATATACAAGTTTTATATATAGATAGAAAATAACCAAAGAAAGGAAAAAATACCCGATAAAATTTCGGTTCGTGTATTTTTTGGGTGATGCAAAAGAAAATGAGGAATCTTACCCTAAATATTTAATATGGTTAGGATAACGGGTACAACTATTTTTTTCAATAATCGAAATTCCCAGCCCTAGTTCAGATCGAGTCTTTCTCGCTTCGTGGGGTAGAAAGTTCCAGCCGCAGTAATTTGTAATGATAAATTAAAAAAAAAAAAAAAAAGAGCGACAAATAGGAGATAGAAATTAACTAAAGTATCCACTATATACTAGTTATTATGAATCCAAATTGGCACATCTAAATAATTTAAGAAAATTCAATCAACTCATTTATTATTAAATCAAATACTTCGACTTCTCACGTCATTAGTTCATCCAATCAATTAAAAAATATAATTAATGTGGTTTTTAAATATAGAACAAGAATCCATTTAATTTTTATTACACATCGTGTTTAGGTAATTATCATATATACAACGAGACATTCAGATCCGTGCGTTGCACCGATTTTTTTTTTTCGATAAACTATTGAACTTTTGCTTATGTCTTAAGCTTAATTTTTTTAATTTGTTATTATAATTTACAAATGGGTTCGAGCAAAATATGTAGTTTTCATCTATATTCATTATTCAAGGTGATAACTGTAAGAAAAGTATTTATTTGTGTTTCTTTTTATTTAATGTTGAAATTTACTAATGTGATGCACGGGCCTTGTTGTTTTGCTTGTGTCTAAAATTCAACTTTTTTAGACAAAAATTGATTAGTTTGTCCATTGATGAGCATAGCAAATGTAACACTCCCAATCCGCTCAGGGATATTACACGTCGTAGAACCTTTCCTCAAGGATCTACCAGGCTGGTAACAACATATAACAACTCAACCATGCCTTTAAGGCTAAAATGACTCAGTAGACCGATTTGGTCTTTCAATAAATACATAAAACTCAAATACAACTCATGCCCACGCAGGGGTCAAAATACAACCACACCCGTACAACGGGAAAAATATAGCAGCAGAAAATAAAGTACAACTGAACCAATACACGATGTACGGTTCCTCATGTGATTAGTATCGATCATCTTTCATCATCCTTCGTGCCGACCCTGTGTTATGCTCCAAAACCTGAATGCAAAAACAGACATCCACCCCCCGAATACTCGGGGGTTAGCAAAACTCCACTGTTTTGCTAGTGCAAGAACAAAGTGCAAATACGAGCCATACGATTCACATTCCACGAACGATAATAATTCGGAATCCTCAAAGATTCAAATACAACAAGATGAACACATCCCGAGGCAAGAGTTTGAGTAAAGACTTCCCAAAATTTCTAGATCAAAATATCAAGGGAAACAATTTATAAAATGATTTGAAATAGCATCGGGAGTTTTTATAGAAAACAATTTAGGATTATCAAATCCTACTTTTCAAAACCCAAAAGACAAAAGGGGTCACCGCCCCAAAGGTTTACTTTTCGTAAAAATGACATTTACCTAACCGTTGGGATTTTAGCCCCAAATCCGCAAAATGACTTTTACAAAACCATTGGGATTTTAGCCCCAAATATCATCAACTCACAGTACACAAAAACGACCACAAGGTTCGTCTCCCAACATCAAAATCCACAAATAAAGGATTTAAAACAAACAACAAAATACTCTAGTGCCATCCTAGCCAAGTAAGTCAAACGAACAACTTACCTCTTACACACTTAGTCGATGCATGCAATCATGAAAACCATTCAAAAACACTCATTTCCGGAAATGCCATAATCAAATCACATTTGTAAAATGCACCACAATTAACCGTGGATCCACCCCTCCGTGGACCCCTACCGAGACCCCGTCGGATCTAACCCATAGTGGTTAAAAGCAAGCTCGCGGATCCACATCTCTGTGGACCCCTACCGAGACCCCGTCGGATCTAACCCATAGTGAGCATACACACACACACGTTACTCATGCAATACTAATATGCTAAGAATGTAAGTTCATTAAGAATACTCACTAGAGATGGCCTCTAACTCGACACCATTATCAAACTCTTCAAAACACATTAACAAGATTAAATACGGAATACATGATTCCATAACTTTAAACAACAGGGGGTATCATCAAAGCCTTCAACGTTCAAAATGATCAAATCATAATCAATTCCCAAACACACCGTTCACAAAACACACACGCGTTTTGAAAGAGAGCCTTTAACGAGGCCAAACCGAAATTCTTTGAAACTTCATTTAAAACAACCAAACAAACACACCAAGACGATCACCGATCATCATATCCATAAAATAAGAAAAGTATGGGCAAGGTACTTGCCTCGAATAAGAACAACGCGGAGAATCGGCCGAAGTAGGTTGGCACGAACCGACTACGAACTCGCCGACTCCACCAAACGACAATCCGCAATAATGAACTACGAACGAAAACAATAACAATGAAAATGAATTCCAAAGTACGACCCAAAGCCGCTGAACTCCAAGAACAAATGACGAAAGTTCAAGGATTTCCCCCAAAACGGCCAAGAACACGATTTGTCCCGTCAAAACACGAAAACGGAATTCCAAGTTGAAATATGGATATACAATCCATAGAATATGTTTAACAACATCATTTAACCATAATCGATCCACCGAAAACGGATGAAAAACGAGATCGAGGACAAATCCCCCAAAAAGTCGATTCGAAGGAAATCAAGAAATATACTTCGATTCGGCGAAGAACAATGGATTAAATAATGTTAAACACAAGAATACTACCAAGATTAATCATACCCATCATGAATTAATCAACAACACGGAACGAATCGGACAAAAATGCAAAAAATCCCAAATTCACGAAATTAGGGTTCTAAGGAAGATTACCTTGATTCGCGGGATCAAAGGATGATATAGGATGATTTATTGATGTTATGAACTCAAGAACTTCGTGGATTTGTTGTCAAACAACATGGCTTCGCCACCCTCGAATCGCCAGCCGCGGATAGAAGAGGAAGGAAGTGAGAAATGAATGAAAATGTGACTGCTCTGTCACATTTATACTGGGCCGGAACTAGCGTGCGCTAGCCTTCCCGGACTAGCGTGCGCTATCGGCCGGTATCGGCCGAGTACCCTCGGCCAGGGCCCGCACGACCCGGCACCACCGACCAAACTCGCGACCCGACTCCGCTAGCGTGCGCTACGGCCAAGCTCGCGCGCGCTAGCCGAATTGGCCCAAGAACCTCGGACTAAAAGCACGCCTGTAACGTACGCTAGTCGGCCGACAGCGTGCGCTACCTCGCCGGTTAGCGTGCGCTACGACCGATCGACAGAGCGTGCGCCACTCGCCGATCCCGACCGAGTCCAAAACCTCGTAACACCACCGCCTGCACTCCGATAGCGTGCTAGATTAGGTTAGCGGCAGCCTTTCCGGCCGTAGCATGCGCTACGCCGGTTCGCCGCACTGTCCGGCCGGTTCCTCGCAATCGTCCGCCATCCTCAGAACCGTCCGGCAAGATGCGACCATCAGGGCTCGACGACCCGATTTCCGAAAACGTACGGAACGAACACAACGAAAAGTTCGCGGACAACATCAACGACCCGAAATGAAAACATAATACCATAATTAATCATTCACGACCAAGAAACGGGTCGAGACAACAATTACAGATACGGATACCCGTAACTTTTAAGAAATTACAAAATGGCCCAAAACGCCCGGAAATCACGATACGTGATCGAATAACCAAACCGAAGTTCACAACACGTCTAACAAAGTTAAACGGACTTACGGGAAGCTCGAAACAGCAATTTCGAACGAGATTCGCAAGAATCGAACTCAAGTGCGGAAAAGTCGCTAAAAAGCACGGAACTCAACAAAACGACACCGAAACGAACTCGGATGTCAAAAAGTGTAGAATTAATCATTCTCAGAATGACGAAATGGTCATGAGCGAGTCGTCAAAACGGACTTCGGCCGAAAAAAGAAATTTACTGAAAATCAAAAATTGCGGATATTACATTCTACCCTCCTTAAAAGAAGTTTGGTCCCGAAACTTAAAACAAGTAGGGAGAAGCAATATCCCGCCATGAAAACTCAACGAGATACGCAAGAAACGCGTAACTAACGCCCAACGGCGAAACGTTACAAACAACGCAACCGAATATACGGTGTGAAAACACGCTCCACGACGACCAACACAACGTCGCCGTTAGGGATATAATAAAACCAACAAGTGACAAGCGTCATCAAATATATAATACACTCAAGTCAATTATCCGAACAATCACAAAACACAACGAACGAAAATCAATACGATTGACCAACCCATCGGTACATCAATCAAAACGCGAGCCAATCGCTGAACAAATACGGAATTCCACCGCCTAATGATTGGAAGATCGAAAACGAGACTAATTTCCCGAACTTAAGGGAATTAGGAAGGAGCCTGAACGCTCGACAATCACGAAACGAGAACAAAAACCGAACAAACAAACGATCGAGACAACAAAAATCGAACAATCATATCCGAAACACGTAGGGTAATAAAATTCAAACAACAACTCCCAGGTTCACAAGAATCGAACCGAACTCGGAAAGTCACAGCAATAACCAGATCGACTCAAAACAAGATCACAGCTCGTTCGGACGATGAAACCGAAATACAGAACAAGTTCATAAAGTATCAACGAACATGGGCGAATCGATAGACTGGAGAAAGAGAAAATACAGAAGTCAAAATAGTACGGGCATTACCTCCGACCTCGTCCACGAAATTCACAAAAACGGGAGCAAGGTAACAAGACATTAAACAACCGACACGTAACGGAACCATCACCGATGCACACGGTCATACCAATCCAAGCTCTAACAGCTCGCACATGCACGACAACGCAGAAATCACTACGAGGCGACAATATTCAATACCAACATCCCACCTCTCACAGAGGCTAACACAACAAATGTGTGGAAAACGACTCAACGCTCACACCGCCAATTCGGTCATACTCGGGAGCAAACATCAAAATGACAACGCGAACATCGTACATACATACCCAGCCCTCAGACGGGAATGGATAGGTTTTAAAAACGAAAACCTCATTTTGAAAATAATTTAGAAGATCACCGGTTGATCTTGAGTATCACCTTTCAAAAAAAATACAAACGTGAAACATCGTCGAGACTTTGGAGAACCATTTCGCATTTGATAAAAATGAGGACACTTTCTCTTAGTGAAAACTTTCAAAATATTCGACCCTCGGGTCTAAATAAAAGTGTTTCTAAAATATTGAAAATATCTCAAAACATTTTGGTCCTCGAGGTAGAAAATTTTTGAAATATATAGTGGCACCTTGGCTGTACCACAAGAAAATAACTCATTTGAAAAGTATGTCTCGAAATTTATTTTTCTAAGATACTCAAGGTTTTCAAAAATCCAATAGGCCAGAATGCCCAAAACTCACACATATCGACGTTCACTAAAACAACTCCTAGTACACGCATCAAAACGTTTAAAATCAAGACAATACATGTCTTTAAACGGAAATAAACGATAAAATACCACAGTCGAAGACCGCCTAGGATTCAGAACAAAACCACTGACCCCATTCGAGGCCTCTAAGGACCCTCCCGCACTGGCTAGTGAACAAGTCGAACGCGTATAAGCACAAAGCTTCCACAATAGAATTTGTAAAACGTGCAAATCGATTCGAAAATCATCAGCAACGGACAAAAACAACAATGAAAAGACATCACAAGCGACGACACTCCTCGTATAAATCAAATACGAGAGTCGACTAAATACATATCGTGAAATCTAAATCCACATAAGGATTCCACCACTTAACAAATAATCATAAAAATAGCTCGTGTCCCACGAGGCACAACACAAAGAAGGGATACTTACTTCCACAGGTCGCACGAAGATGAAGATCGCCCCACGATACTAATCACGACCAACAAACTCAAACGACGCGTCGCGACATGACTCAGTCAGATAAAATCCGACGAAACAAGACTCAAACAACACGACTTGACCCGACAGCCTAGGTTTCCACAACCTAAGCTCTGATACCATTTATGTAACACTCCCAATCCGCTCAGGGATATTACACGCCGTAGAACCTTTCCTCAAGGATCTACCAGGCTGGTAACAACATATAACAACTCAACCATGCCTTTAAGGCTAAAATGACTCAGTAGACCGATTTGGTCTTTCAATAAATACATACAACTCAAATACAACTCATGCCCACGCAGGGGTCAAAATACAACCACACCCGTACAACGGGAAAAATATAGCAGCGGAAAATAAAGTACAACTGAACCAATACACGATGTACGGTTCCTCATGTGATTAGTATCGATCATCTTTCATCATCCTTCGTGCCGACCCTGTGTTATGCTCCAAAACCTGAATGCAAAAACAGACATCCACCCCCCGAATACTCGGGGGTTAGCAAAACTCCACTGTTTTGCTAGTACAAGAACAAAGTGCAAATACGAGCCATACGATTCACATTCCACGAACGATAATAATTCGGAATCCTCAAATATTCAAATACAACAAGATGAACACATCCCGAGGCAAGAGTTTGAGTAAAGACTTCCCAAAATTTCTAGATCAAAATATCAAGGGAAACAATTTATAAAATGATTTGAAATAGCATCGGGAGTTTTTATAGAAAACAATTTAGGATTATCAAATCCTACTTTTCAAAACCCAAAAGACAAAAGGGGTCACCGCCCCAAAGGTTTACTTTCCGTAAAAATGACATTTACCTAACCGTTGGGATTTTAGCCCCAAATCCGCAAAATAACTTTTACAAAACCATTGGGATTTTAGCCCCAAATATCATCAACTCACAGTACACAAAACGACCACAAGGTTCGTCTCCCAACATCAAAATCCACAAATAAAGGATTTAAAACAAACAACAAAATACTCTAGTGCCATCCTAGCTAAGTAAGTCAAACGAACAACTTACCTCTTACACACTTAGTCGATGCATGCAATCATGAAAACCATTCAAAAGCACTCATTTCCGGAAATGCCATAATCAAATCACATTTGTAAAATGCACCACAATTAACCATGGATCCACCCCTCCGTGGACCCCTACCGAGATCCCGTCGGATCTAACCCATAATGGTTAAAAGCAAGCTCGCGGATCCACGTCTCTGTGGACCCCTACCGAGACCCCGTCGGATCTAACCCATAGTGAGCATACACACACACACGTTACTCATGCAATACTAATATGCTAAGAATGTAAGTTCATTAAGAATACTCACTAGAGATGGCCTCTAACTCGACACCATTATCAAACTCTTCAAAACCCATTAACAAGATTAAATACGGAATACATGATTCCATAACTTTAAACAACAGGGGGTATCATCAAAGCCTTCAACGTTCAAAATGATCAAATCATAATCAATTCCCAAACACACCGTTCACAAAACACACACACGTTTTGAAAGAGAGCCTTTAACGAGGCCAAACCGAAATCTTTTGAAACTTCATTTCAAACAACCAAACAAACACACCAAGATGATCACCGATCATCATATCCATAAAATAAGAAAAGTATGGGCAAGGTACTTGCCTAGAATAAGAACAACGCGGAGAATCGGCCGAAGTAGGTTGGCACGAACCGACTACGAACTCGCCGACTCCACCGAACGACAATCCGCAACAATGAACTACGAACGAAAACAATAACAATGAAAATGAATTCCAAAGTACGACCCAAAGCCGCTGAACTCCAAGAACAAATGACGAAAGTTCAACGATTTCCCCCAAAACGGCCAAGAACACGATTCGTCCCGTCATAACACGAAAACAGAATTCCAAGTTGAAATATGGATATACAATCCATAGAATATGTTTAACAACATCATTTAACCATAATCGATCCACCGAAAATGGATGAAAAACGAGATCGAGGACAAATCCCCCAAAAAGTCGATTCGAAGGAAGTCAAGAAATATACTCCGATTCGACGAAGAACAATGGATTAAATGATGTTAAACACAAGAATACTACCAAGATTAATCATACCCATCATGAATTAATCAACAACACGGAACGAATCGGACAAAAATGCAAAAAACCCCAAATTCACGAAATTAAGGTTCTAAGGAAGATTACCTTGATTCGCTGGATCAAAGGATGATATAGGATGATTTATTGATGTTATGAACTCAAGAACTTCGTGGATTTGTTGTCAAACAACATGGCTTCGCCACCCTCGAATCGCCAGCCGCGGATAGAAGAGGAAGGAAGTGAGAAATGAATGAAAATGTGACTGCTCTGTCACATTTATACTGGGCCGGAACTAGCGTGCGCTAGCCTTCCCGGACTAGCGTGCGCTATCGGCCGGTATCGGCCGAGTACCCTCGGCCAGGGCCCGCACGACCCGGCACCACCGACCAAACTCCGCCGACCGACTCCCGAAGCGTGCGCTACGGCGGAAGCTCGCGCGCTAGCCGACTTGTCCAAGAACCTCCGGACTAAAAGCTCGCCAGTAACGACGCTAGTCGGCCGACAGCAAGGCGCTACCCCCGCCGGTTAGCGTGCGCTACGACCGACAGAGCGTGCGCGCTACCCGCCGATCCCGACCGAGTCGAACCTCGTAACCCCACCGCCTGCACCCGATGGCGTCGTTAGGCGGCCGATAAGGCGCTACACTGCCGGTTAGCGCGCGGCAGCCTTCCGGCCAGAAGGCCGCTACGCCGGTTCTCGCGCACTGTCCGGCCGGTGCCTGCAATCGTCCGGCCGATCCAGAACCGTCCGGCGATGCGACCATCGTGGCTCGGCGACCCGATTTCAAAACGCATTTTAACGAACACGACGAAAAGTTCGCGGACAACATCAACGACCCGAAATGAAAACATAATACCATAATTAATCATTCACGACCAAGAAACGGGTCGAGACAACAATTACAGATACGGATACCCGTAACTTTTAAGAAATTACTTAATGGCCCAAAACGCCCGGAAATCACGATACGTGGTCGAATAACCAAACCGAAGTTCACAACACGTCTAACAAAGTTAAACGGACTTACGGGAAGCTCGAAACAGCAGTTTCGAACGAGATTCGCAAGAATCGAACTCAAGTGCGGAAAAATCGCTAAAAAGCACGGAACTCAACAAAACGACACCGAAACGAACTCGGATGTCAAAAAGTGTAGAATTAATCATTCTCAGAATGACGAAACGGTCATGAGCGAGTCGTCAAAACGGACTTCGGCCGAAAAAAGAAATTTACCGAAAATCAAAAATTGCGGATATTACAGCAAAGACCAGTCTACTAAACATATTAGTCGGTTTTGTTCACTTGTTAAAAGAGATAATAGTTCCCTATAAATTAACATACTAAATCCATATAATCTACAAATATTACCTGACTTATTTCTAATAAAGCACATCAAATATTGCACCACTTGAGAACATGATTTCGTCATTATAATTTATTGTTTCGTACAATGCTATTCATTTACCTTTTACTTTGAATAAAACATGTTTAACTAAAAATAAATTTCATTAATGGAAAACACATTACATAAAATTTTAAAAAGTACATTAGGGACTAACAATGTAAATACATCAAGGATTAACGATGTAATAAAAACAGTCAAATGGACTAGAAATGAAAAAACTAAAAAAAGGCAAACACAAATACAAACACAACACACATAAACACTTTACTATACTTGAACTCAACTTCCGCTGCTCGCTTCTCCATAACCTAAATCACAAAATATAAAGACACATGCAAACACAACACACATAAACACTTTACTATAGTTGGAACTCAACTTCCGCTCCAGAAAGTAATATCTCGAGATTCGCAGCTTCCTCTTTAAAACTATCCATCTTCTTGAAAGTTTCTGATATTCGTTCATCCTATACAATAAAACCACATAAATTAGATACTCATATATAGTAATAACTAACTACATCAAAGGCTCAGTAAAAACTCAAATGCATATTTCAATAGAGAATTCACTAACGTAAAGCCTAAACTGTGGTGTATAATGAGGTCACAAATCTGGAGAAGAATTAAAAATGATAAAGGAAACTTTGAGTTAGCCTCATGGCAAAGAGAACAGATTACACACTCAGGTTCATCCAAATCGTTTGCAACTCCAGAGATACTTTCTTCAGCATCGTTAGAATCATCTAAGCTACTTTCTGCTTATGAATTTACGTTCTCCATGAGTGCCTCCATTTTTGCCTGCATCTAATATAGTTGAAAACCTGATATCAACTATTAATATAATGGCGTAAAATGTAATTCATGTTACATAATATAAACAAATATTGTACCATTATTGCAGCTTGCCTCTCGTGAGCTTTTGACTTCCTCTTATCACTATCAGACATGGAAGCATTGTTACTTGCATCATTCTCGATAGATAAATCGCACGTTAAACATCTAGTTTTGTGCCAGTATTGTGATATAATGTGATGTGTTTTTTTGCATGAATGTGTTATTTATAGTATTTTTTTCAAGTAGACACATGAAAAGTTTATAATAAATGTTGATTGATTATTCATTAAACATGAAGAAGTTGAAAGAAATAAACAATGAACATACTTTGGACGATTAATAGTTCTATTCATGACTCTACAAATTCTTAAAATTAATTGTTGCTTGATACTTTAAACACTTTTGCATTTAAAACTTAACATGAAGAAGTTGAAAGAAATAAACAATGAACATACTTTGGATGATTAATAGTCCTGTTCATGACTCTATGGGCGATTATGGTGGAATGTAAAGGAGTGCACCTCTATTTTATAGCCATGAGATTATGGTTAATGTTGTAACTCCAAAGATTGTTTATATTCCAACGATGGTGTAACTCCATGATGCTTTGTATGCCTCCGATTAATGATGAGAGTGTAACTCCATGCTTCTTTGTATACCTTCGATTAATGAAGAGACATGAATGTTGTAAACATGACATTAAAACTCGGTTTTCTAATACTTCACATTAAATTTTGGGACTCCATCTTGAGTGTCTTGATTATTCCACATTTAATCAAGGGACTCAATCTTATAATATAATAGATATTTACAAATTAACTTGCTTTTATATTTAATATTTAATCTATCAAGTTCTCCATTTGTTGAGAAAATGAGAGTTGTTTGCCGTAGGAAATGAGTGAAATGTTGGAAGGCACCGGTCTAACTTGCCTTCCTAAGCGCCCGACCAGCCCACATAAGCGACAGTTTAATCACCCAAAAGCACAGTACAAGCGTCTAGGCCATAATCAGAACGATAAGGGACCTTCTAGGGATTAGTCGGAGGATTAGTCGGCCTAGCGGAGATCTTTAGAAAAATTCATTGTACGCTTTTTAACTATACGAGCCCGCCTAGACGACAGTTTAATAACGAAAAAACGACATGTACAAGCGTCTAGGACATAATCAGAACGGTGTGAGACCTTCTTAGAATTAGTCGGACGATTAGTCGGCTTAGGCGGAGATCTTTAGAAAACTTCATTGTACGCTTCTTAACTATACAATAAGAGTGCTAGATCGAATCTAACCCCTATCCAGCAACTCCTCAAGCCACTTTTTCAACTCATAGATCTCGGTTGGCACCACCATGTAAGGCGCTTTAGAAATAGGCACCACACCTCGTTTTAACTCGAGAGAAAACTCCAAATCTCATTATGGAGATAGCCTGGGTATCTCGTTGTAATATCCGTACCTTTCTATTTTTAGCAGTTTCTATTTTTGCTGTATGTCTATTTTTATCGACTCGCTTGTAACTATTTCGATATTTTGAATCTACTTTATTCTTGGAGTTTTTCCCTTTGGACGAGTTTCAGAGATGTTTTTACATAAATCTATTCTATGTTGTGTTTTGTCGTATGTACGTTCGATTCTCGTAAAACTCGTTCGTTTTCATTGTTTCTTTGTTTACATAAGTTCGTATGGTTGAGTTGTTTGTGTTGTGAGTTTCGGTTTGTCAATCTGACGTCTTACCGTGATTTTCGGACACTTGGGCCATTTTTTGTAAATTCCTATAAGTTTTGGGAATTTCATCTTATTTGTCGTATTTCTGATTCCCCGGTAGTCGGAATTGTATTTTTTTATAACGGTTAGGTTCATCATCGAATATACTTCATAACCATATTTTTGGTTCGATAGCAGGTCCGGGTTTCGGAGTCGTCCGGGATAGTTCGGACAGCAGCTTCTTAGACTGCTGTCCAGTAGAGTGTTACGGCCGTAACACCCCATTCATTACGGCCGTAATGTTGGCCTTGTTACGGCCGTAATGCAGCCCTTGTTTCTGCCGTAATAACCTGCTGTTTTAAGAACAGCGGGCAGAGGTCACAACATCAGTTCTCATCCCTTCTCTCGTTTTTCTTCGTCGGGCGACACCAGAACCTCCAGGTCGATTTCCATCACTTCAAACCCGTGTATTCTTCATCCTTCATCACTGTGAGATCGTAAGAGCTTATCATCTTATAAGTAATCATCTTCCACCGTCCGAATCCGAGGTAATTGGCTTAGAACCCTAACTTTGTCAATTTTGGGGGGTTTTCGGGTTTTGCTTGATTAATCTCGAATTGTTCAAGTATGTTGTATTATTCCTTACCAATTGTTGTTATTGGGTGATTCCCAATCTGATTTCATCGAGTTTAATCCGCGAATTATCGATTCGGGGAGATTTTGCGTAAACCCTCGCCCGTATCGATTGAACGTATATTATCATAGCTTGTAATCGGGGTTATAGGCGTATTCCATTCGATTATTGTTGTCCGTTAGGACTGAGTTATGTTAATCCTTTGTTTAGGAACCATCGTTTTCCATGTGGATCGTTCGTAGTCGTTATTCATTCACGATTCTTCGAAGATGTCTCAAAGGCAAGTACTTTACATTTGTTTACGCGTTCTAGTATTTGAATTATGGCTTTTCGTGGTTGTATGGATGGATATGTGTATGTTCACCTAGGGACGGTCCGACAGGGCCTCTAGGGATACGTATTGCCGTAAGTGTGCGTATCACGAACTATGGTTAACCACCCAGGGATGTCCAACGGGACTCTGTGGGGTACGATGGCCGTGAGTCTCATACAAACGGTTAACTTTGAATTGTTTTGTTGGAGAAATGTGTTTTGTGCTTGTGCACCGTAAATATTCCAGAATATAATTGATTTCTAAAATGATTTTTGGCGCATATTTTCATCTGATTAGAATCGTAGTTCAAATGGATTGTACTTGCACTAGCAGTTGTCGTTAACCCCTTAAATGGGGGAAATACTTTTGTATTTCAGGTACAGGTAATGGAAGCAAACGAGTATGCGATCCGTACGAGGATGATGGTGTAACACCCCCAAGACGATCAGGGCATATTACAGCGCCGTGGACCACACACCGTGGAATCCACTAGGCTAACGTACCAACATGACATTCGACAGCGACATACAATCATCAACCAAACGACAATTCAAATAAAAGTCTAAAATTCGACAAATAAAACTTGACATCAAATCCATTTCCCAAAACGGGAACACAACATTAACAAATTCAAAAAGGAAGTACTCGAGTACTTAAACCCATTTCATAATACAGAAATCCCAAAACAAGACGTCAATAATAAATGACAGAACAGAACACCAACAAATGACTACTGAACAGTATCATGCTTGCCCATTATTCTCATACGGCACGTGTGCTCGCTTGTCTCCGAGACCTGAACCTGAAATATAAAAAGTATTTCCCCCATTTAAGGGGTTAGCGACAACTGCTAGTGCAAGTACAATCCATTTGAACTACCATTCTAATCAGATGAAAATATGCGCCAAAAATCATTTTAGAAATCACTTATATTCCGGAATATTATACGGTGCACAAGCACAAAACACATTTTCTCCAATAAAACAATTCAAAGTTAACCTTGGTACGAGACTCACGGCCACCCTACCCCGCAGAGCCCCGTCGGATATCCCTGGGTGGTTAACCATAGTTCGCGATACGAAACTCACGAAAACGTATCCCTAAAGGCCCCGTCGGACCATCCCTAGGTGAACATACACATATACATCCACACAACCACGAATAGCCATAATTCAAATAGTAGAACGTGTAAACAAATGTAAAGTACTTGCCTTTGAGACATCTTTGAAGAATCGAGAATGAAACACGACTACGAACGGTCCGGATGGAAAACGATGGTTCCTAAACAAAGGATCAACATAACTCAGTCCCAACAGACAACAATAATCGAATGGAATACACCCATAACCCCGATTACAAACCACAACAATGAACGATCAATCGATACGAGCGAGGGTTTATGCAAAACCTCCCCGAATCGATAATTCACAAATTTAAATAGGTGAAATGGATTGGGATTCATCTGATAACAACAATCAATGAAGAAATATACAACGTATATGGACAATTCGGAATTAATCAAGAAAAACCCGAAAAACCCCCAAATTGGACAAGTTTAGGGTTCTTGAAGAAATACCTCGGATTCGGACGATGAAGGATGATTACGCTGATGATGATATGTTAGCTCGACTCTACAGTGGTGGAATACGAATAATTCTCGGATAGAAGTTGAAGGGAATCGCCCTCTGCGTCGCCCGAAGAAGAAAACGAGAGAAAGAATGAAAAAGAGTGCTGTTCTGACCTGCCCGCTGTCCTATTTAAAATGCATAGTTAGCGCACGCTAACTATCAAAAGGTAGCGCGCGCTAACGGGGGTTGTAAACAGTCCAGAAGCTGTTGCCCGCGTCGCTAGCGTGCGCTAGACATGCTTAGCGCGCGCTAAATACTACCCGATAGCGTACGCTAATAACAACGAGTTAGCGTACGCTAACTGCACACCGATAACGCACGCAAGGAGATAAGGAATAGCATGCGCTACTCACGCAGCAGTTGATCTTGCTTTCAGATCGACGCTGCTTGCCAAGGTACGAAACTCAAAACGCACGACAAGGCCAGAATCCAGAAACATAAACACGAAATATACAAGACGACAGAACTAAGCGCTGAAAGAAAATATAATTCCGACTACCGGGGAATCCGAAATATGACAAAGAAAATGAAATTCTCTAAACTTATAGGAAATTACAAAAATGGCCCAAGTGCCCGAAAATCACGATACGACGTCGTATTTACAAACCGAAAGTCTCAACACGACCAACGCAACCATACGAACTTGCACAAACCAAGAAACGACGAAAACGAATGAGTTTTACGAGAATCGAATGTTCATACAGCAAAACATGTCATAAAATGAAATTACGTGAAAACATCACCAAAACTCGTCCAAATGGAAAAACTCCAAGAATAAAATAGATTCAAAATGTCGAAACAGTTACAAGTGAGTTGATAAAAATAGACATACACCAAAAATGGAAACTGCTAAAAATTGAAAGGTACGGATATTACATTCTCCCCCTCTAAAATAAAGTTTCGTCCCGAAACTTAAGAATCAAAAAGCTCGGGGTGCCTCGAACGCATATCCTCTTCTAACTCCCACGTCGCTTCTTCCACTCCGTGCCTCGAACATTGCACTTTAACCAATGGAATGGCTTTGTGCCTTAACTGTTTGACTCGACGCTCTAAAATCCTGACGGGCCTCTCCTCAAACATAACATCCTTCTCGATCTCCACGTCTCCGAAACCAATAATGTGGGACGAGTCCGGAACGTACTTCCTCAACTGGGAGACATGAAACACACTATGTACATGACTCAACAACGGAGGTAATGCCAAACGATACTCTAACTCGCCAACTCTCTCCAATATCTCGAAAGGTCCAATATACCTCGGGCTGAGCTTCACTTTTTTCCCAAAATAGAAAACTCCCTTCGACGGAGACACTCTCAACAGAACATGATCTCCCACTTCAAACTCCAAAGGTCGACGCCTAACATCCGCATAAGACTTTTGTCGACTCTGAGGTGCCAACATTCTCTTTCTAATCAATTCCACTTTCTCCCTCGTCTCCAACACAAGGTCCGGCTCGATCCCAACTAGATCGGACGGTTCATCCCAACATATCAGTGATCGGCAACGTCGGCCATAAAATGCCTCATACGGTGCCATCTTAATCGTCGCGTGCCAACTATTATTATAAGTAAACTCAATCAAGGCCAGATGCTCCTCCCAGTCACTACTCCAGTCTAACGCACACGCGCGCAACATATCCTCGAACGTCTGAATGGTACGTTCGGACTGTCCGTCGGTCTGAGGATGGAAAGATGTACTCAAATGCAAACGTGTCCCCAATGCCTTATGTACTGCCTGTCAAAAATGCGATACAAACCGGCCATCTCTATCCGAAATAATAGACTTCGGCGTGCCATGAAGTCTCACTATCTGCGCGATAAAAATACGAGCCAATTTTTCTGGACCCCAAGTATCCTTGATGCCATGAAAATGTGCCGACTTAGTCAGTCGGTCCACGATCACCCACACCATATTCATTCCGGTCTTCGTCCTCGGCAAGTTGGTGACAAAATCCATGGAGATATCTTCCCACTTCCATTCCGGGACGGGAAGTGGTTTCAACAATCCGGCTGGCCGCTGATGCTCGATTTTGACTTGTTGACAAGTCAAACACTTAGCCACAAACTCGAATACCTCATTCTTCATGTCATTCCACCATAAATTCTTTCTCAAATCTTTATACATTTTACTCGAGCCCGGATGGACTGAGTAAGGTGACGCGTGAGCCTCTCGCATAATACTCTGCCTCAATTCCAACTCGTTCGGAATACAAAGCCGACCTTGGAATCTCAACACACCATCCTCATGTATCACGAATCCCGGGGCTTTCCCCTTCCCTACATTCTCTCGAAGCTGAATAAACATCGGGTCCTCTAACTGTCCTGACTTAATGTCGTCGACTAAAGACGACGAAATCTCAAGTGTACGCAACTGCCCGAAACTCTATGGTAGCACAATCTCAATGCTCAACCTCATAAACTCTCACTGAAGTCCCGACTAGGCCGTAAGTAACTCATGCGTCCGAATCGATACCGATTTCTGGCTCAAGGCATCTGCCACCACATTTGCCTTGCCGGATGATAGAGAATCTCGAGATCGTAATCCTTAATCAACTCCAACCATCTCCGCTGTCTCATGTTAAGCTCTTTCTGCGTGAAAATGTACTTCAGGCTCTTGTGATCGGTGAAAATCTGACACGACGAGCCATATAAGTAATGATGCCAGATCTTCAACGCAAATACAACTGCGGCCAACTCAAGATCGTGCGTAGGGTAATTCAACTCGTACGGTTTCAACTGACGGGAAGCGTAGGCAATCGTCCTCCCGTGCTGCATGAGTACACATCCGAGCCCTTGGCCGGAAGCATCACTAAAAATTGAGAAACCCTCATTACCACTCGGTAAAGCCAAAACAGGAGCGGTCGTCAACCGCTTCTTCAACTCCTCAAAACTATTCTGCCTCTCATCGGTACACACAAACTTCTCTGACTTCTGTAACAACTGAGTCAGCAGTCGAGCGAGCTTAGAGAACCCCTCGACAAATCTACGGTAATATCCGGCCAAACCCAGAAAACTACGGACCTCCTTCGCGTTCTTGGGCGGCGCCCAATCCAACACTGCCTCTATCTTATGTGGGTCCACACGAACACCCTCGGCCGAGATCACATGTCCGAGAAACATAACCTCCCGTAACCAAAACTCACACTTTGAGAACTTCGCAAAAAGATGCTGAGTTCTCAAAATATCTAACACGATATGCAAATGACGGGCATGCTCCTCCTCGCTCCTCGAGTAAATCAGGATGTCATCGATAAAAATGACTACACACTTATCGAGGTACTCGATAAAGACTTTGTTCATAAGCTGCATGAACACGGCTGGGGCGTTGGTTAGCCCAAAAGGCATAACCACAAACTCGTAGTGGTCGTATCTCGTCCGGAAGGCCGTCTTCGGAATATCGGTATCCTTCACTCGGAGCTGATAATACCCCGATCTCAAATCAATCTTCGAAAACACGGTTGCCCCTTGCAGTTGGTCGAACAAATCATCGATCCTCGGGAGTGGATACTTGTTTTTGATAGTCACTTTGTTCAACTCTCGGTAGTCGATACACAAACGAAGTGACCCATCCTTCTTCTTCACAAACAGGACCGGTGCGCCCCAAGGCGAAGCGCTCGGTCGAATATACCCCATGTCTAGTAACTCTCCCAACTGTTTCTTCAATTCAAGCATCTCGACAGGCGCCATACGGTATGGCATCTTAGAAATCGGTGCCGCACCCGGCTCCAAATCAACAGTAAACTCGACCTCTCGATCCGGCGGCAAACCCGACAACTCATCTGGAAAGACGTCAGGATACTCACACACTACCGGAATAGACGAGAGCTCGACCCCCCCTTCTCCCGATCTCAAAGCGTAACACCAATACCCCGTGCAACCTCCTCGAAGAAGTCTCACCGCTTTCAAAGCGCTGATCAAGAACCTCTGACTACTCCGCTTACGCCCCACAAAAGAATGCTCGGTACCGTCAGAGGCTAACATTGAAACGGTTCTCGTTCTATAATTCATTATTGCCCCATGACGGTCCAGCCAATCCTCGCCCAGAATCAAATCCTCATCTCTAATATCTACCGCAATCAGATTAGAAGGCCAAACCCTCCCCGCGATACTCACTGGGAAATCTCTAATCTCACGATCCCCCACGATGCTATCCCCACTAGGCAGTTTAACAACAAAAGGTTCACACGCAACTAGGCAATAAACATGCAGACGATGCACACAATCCAGAGATATGAAAGAATGCGTAGCACCAGAATCGAATAACACGGAAACAGGATGATCAAGAATGTGGACGGTACCTGTAGCTACCGTCACGTCTGGGTCTCCTGCTCGTCTCATCTCATATACTCGGGGCGGAACAGACCCCGCACTAGAAGCTCCCACTCTAGAAGGCTGTCCACGTCCTCGACCTCTACCAAAACTCTGCTGTGGCTGAGAAGCTATCGGTCCCTGATTTACACTCGGTTCCCCCCGCAGCTGGGGCTGATATCTGAGTAACTGGTGCCCGAGCAGCATTTGTACAAAACTTGGCACGATGCCCCATCCAACTGCAGGAATGACACTGAATCGGAGGTCTGTCGCACTCACTCATAATGTGTCTAGGGCGACCACAGTTAAAGCAATTAGGACCACGCACTGAACCAGTAGGAGCAGACTTAGAACTGTTTCCTCGTCCAAATGACGGGGACTGACTCCCGAAGACTCGCGAACCAGACTGAGTCTTCTGATGCCCTCCAGACTTGCCTCCCGAAAACTGGCCGAAGGTCTTGCTTCTTTCCCTCGGCTGCCGTCTCTGTCGCAGAAAATGACATCTCATAAGCCATCGCTTTATTCTGATACTCCTTCAAAGTCGTGCACCCCAGACCAGACATGTAGTGACGCACCCTCGGTTTCATCCGCATGTCAAAATGGCGGATCTTATCAAGCTCATCTCGGACTTGGTTTCTCACATAATGAAGTTGTTGGATGTAGTCCTTGATAGCTTGAGAGATAGGAACATCCTGGGGCTTAGCCTCAAAGAAGGCTCGGATCCTCCCCTCTTTCACTGGCCACGGACAAAACTCGTCTTCCATCAGCTCTCGAAACTCTGCCCATGTGGCTGCCCGGTCACGCGGTTTCACCGCTTGCCACCACGTTGCCGCCTCTTTGGCGAGGAAGTACTGAGCGATGGGTACCTTCCTCTCCTCAGAGCAGTTAGCAGCCTCGAATACCTTCTCCATCTCAAGTAACCAACTCTCCCAACCGAAAGGGTCGAAAGGGTCGGAAGCACCATCAAACTGCGGAGGATGCATACGAATCACGTCCTGAAGTAACTTATCATTACCGGATCCAGTAGGCGGAACCAGGTTAGCATTATCCTGGCCGACCAAAACGGCCTGGGTCAGTAGCGTCATCTGGTTCGCTACTTGCTGTAAAATGTTCGCCACTCCAACATTCTCATGCACATTGCCGGAGCTAGCAGACTGATCCTGCTGACCTCCAGAACTAGGTGCAACACTGTTCGACAAGGAAGGCATCGCCGAATCAGTTCCCGAGTTATCGGACATGGCCGCCCCACCGGCTGCGCCACGTCCCCTACCGCGTCTGCGTCCTCTACCAACAGGAATTCTGAAGAAGTAGCGGGTGAGTACAATTCAAACGCAAAACGCAACAAGATACCAAGAAACGAATAGAACAGAAAAACGTAACGAGTCAAGTTAGGAAAAACTTACGAGCACCGGCGTATTAAGATGATGGCATGGCAATGATACTGTTGAAAAACGACACTCGACTTAGACCCAAATAACCGACAGCCTAGGTATCCATAAACCTAGGCTCTGATACCAAATTCTGTAACACCTCCAAGACGATCAGGGCATATTACAGCGCCGTGGACCCCGCATCGTGGAATCCACCAGGCTAACGTACCAACATGACATTCGACAGCGACATACAATCATCAACCAAACGACAATTCAAATAAAAGACCAAAATCCGACAAATAAAATCTGACATCAAATCCATTTACCAAAATGGGAACACAACATTAACAAATTCAAAAAGGAAGTACTCGAGTACTTAAACCCATTTCATAATACAGAAATCCCAAAACAAGACGTCAATAATAAATGACAGAACCGAATACCAACAAATGACTACTGAACAGTATCATGCTTGCCCATCATTCTCATACGGCACGTGTGCTCGCTTGTCTCCAAGAGCTGAACCTGAAATACAAAAAGTATTCCCCCCATTTAAGGGGTTAGCGACAACTGCTAGTGCAAGTACAATCCATTTGAACTACCATTCTAATCAGATGAAAATATGCGCCAAAAATCATTTTAGAAATCACTTATATTCCGGAATATTATACGGTGCACAAGCACAAAACACATTTTCTCCAATAAAACAATTCAAAGTTAACCTTGGTACGAGACTCACGGCCACCGTACCCTGCAGAGCCCCGTCGGATATCCCTGGGTGGTTAACCATAGTTCGCGATACGAAACTCACGGCAACGTATCCCTAAAGGCCCCGTCGGACCATCCCTAGGTGAACATACATATATACATCCACACAACCACGAATAGCCATAATTCAAATACTAGAACGTGTAAACAAATGTAAAGTACTTGCATTTGAGACAACTTTGAAGAATCGGGAATGAAACACGACTACGAACGGTCCGGATGGAAAACGATGGTTCCTAAACGAAGGATCAACATAACTCAGTCCCAACAGACAACAATAATCGAATGGAATACACCCATAACCCCGATTACAAACCACAACAATGAACGATCAATCGATACGGGCGAGGGTTTATGCAAAACCTCCCTGAATCGATAATTCACGAATTTAACTAGGTGAAATGGATTGGGATTCATCTGATAACAACAATCGATGAAGAAATATACAACGTATATGGACATTTCGGAATTAATCAAGAAAAACCCGAAAACCCCCCAAATTGGACAAGTTTAGGGTTCCTGAAGAAATACCTCGGATTCGGACGATGAAGGATGATTACGCTGATGATGATATGTTAGCTCGACTCTACAGTGGTGGAATACGAATAATTCTCGGATAGAAGTTGAAGGGAATCGCCCTCTGCGTCGCCCGAAGAAGAAAACGAGAGAAAGAATGAAAAAGAGTCTTCGACACGCCCATTGTCTATTTAAAATGCATAGTTAGCGCAGCTAACTATCAAAAGGTAGCGCGCTAACGGGGTTGTAAGCGATCCGTAAGAGCCGCCGCGTCGCTAGCGTGCGCTAGACATGCTTAGCGCGCGCTAAATACTACCCGATAGCGCACGCTAATAACAACGAGTTAGCGTACGCTAACTGCACACCGATAACGCACGCAAGGAGATAAGGAATAGCATGCGCTACTCATGCAGCAGTTCGGTACTGCTCAGATCAGTACGCTGCTGCCGAAGGTACGAAACTCGAAACGCACGACAAGGCCAGAATCCAGAAACATAAACACGAAATATACAAGACGACAGAACAAAGCGCTGAAAGAAAATATAATTCTGACTACCGGGGAATCCGAAATACGACAAAGAGGATGAAATTCCCTAAACTTATAGGAAATTACAAAAATGGCCCAACTGCCCGAAAATCACGATACTATGTCGGATTTACAAACAGAAAGTATCAACACGACCAACGCAACCATACGAACTTGCACAAACCAAGAAATGACAAAAACGAATGAGTTTTACGAGAATCGAACGTTCATACGGCAAAACATGTCATAAAATGAAATTACGTGAAAACATCACCAAAACTCGTCCAAATGGAAAAACTCCAAGAATAAAGTAGATTCAAAATGTCGAAACGGTTACAAGCGAGTCGATAAAAATAGACATACACAAAAAATGGAAACTGCTAAAAATGGAAAGGTACGAATATTACAGATGGGCAGGCGTAATTTTGTTCAATGGTTGTCTATTGGTGTCTGTTTTGGGATTTCCTTATTATGTCATTTGCTTAAGTACTCGAGTACTTCTCTCTTGAATTTATTAATTTTGTGTACTCATTTTGGGAATGGATTTGATGTCAAATTTCAGTCTTTGGATTTAAATGTCGTGGATTGAGAAATTGTCTGTTGTCGATGATGTATGTCTTTTGTCGTATGTCTTTTTGGTGCGTTAGCCTGGTGGACTCCAAAGTGTGGGGTCCACGGCGCTGTAATATGCCATGATCGTCTTGGGGGTGTTACACTCGTACGGGAAAACGTTTGGATACTCACTCGCAACATGGATCAACGATAATTTTACTTTATCACCTTCAGCCTTCATCGCGTAACATGATTACTCGGCACACACCTTCTTCAATAATATAACCGCTTTTAGCGCACTGATCAAACCCCTCCTTATATGTGCTACATATTTGCATCTATCTAACAAATGTAACCTCTTAAGTGGAAGGTGTAATTTGTAAAAGATAACATATGCTATTTTGAGTGTGATTTTGTTACACGGAAATCTAAAGGTTGTAATTGTCTAAGTGGTCAACTAAAAAAAATTAAATTGTATTGCATTTCTGGTTATATTTATTAATAATTATAAAACTACACGTGTAGTTAATTTGAGAACATTGCGGCTATCTTTTAGAACTACAACATTTTTTTTTCAATCGTCTCCGAATGTGCAAGTATTGGTGTACCTGTTACGATATATTTGAAGTATTTTTTGTAGATAGTGGACATACTGTCTATGTTTGTAGCTTAGTACTTATTTATTTATTTATTTATTTATATTTACTTGCTAGAAATCAGAACCAACTATTATTGTTTTAAGGTAATAAAAAGTTCATCGTATTGGCAGATATAAGGTAAAATATTTACTAAGATATACGAAGGTGTGTGGTAAAACTAAACTGCAGCCGTGCATATTTCTGTATATATGTCAAAATGTTTTATCCTCCCTACATTTCTTGTTTAAAATGCGAAAGCTAACAATCACTTTTTAAGATTTTACAAACACTTACAAATATAGCTAAACTTTAATTGTTCAAATATTCTCCGCTTGCAAAAGTCCTAATATTTGTACTTATATTATTTTTTGTAATTTCAGTACAATTATATTATATTTTTGTGGGACATGCCAGTATGAACCTATCTATAAGGTACTTTACATGTTGTAGAATTCCTCTTCCAGTTATAATTATACCAGAGATAACACGTGTCACAATTGGATTAAAACTATAAAATAATTCTGCAGACGAAAAAATTGCCCGCACTGGAGGTCGTCGGCCACCCGTCAAAAAACAGCCCAAGAGGCGGATGGCAACCTGCAGAGAACAATCCGGCTATCTGAAAAATAAGAAAAATAATTACCGACCGACGGAGTTCCGCTAGCCGTCAGCCCACGAGAGAACAGTCGACAATCATTGCAAAAAAAATGGTCGACTGCCGGAGCCCCGCCATTTGGCTGCCGGCGACCCACCGAAGAACAATCAGACTAAAAAACATTTGATATAGTTTTCTAAGATTTTTGAAAGTTTATTATTGTTGAATATTTGATATTATTATTATATTGAACACAGAAGAGAGGAAAATTGTACACTGATTTTTCCAGGTGCACACCACGACAAAAAAATACCACTATCCTTTATATTATATATTTTATATTCATGGTTAATATATGTAAATGTTGGTGGAAGATGCATGCTTGGACCTGTATCTATTGAATTTACTGATTGTAAAATTTATATTTTGTGTTTTAGAATATATTTTAAAACATATGGGGATGAAAATACTAGCACTTCAAATAATTTGGAAAAGTCACAAGTTTATTCTCTTTTTTTTATTATTATTGCTTTATATTTATAGCCGCATAAAATTAAATGTACTACATTATATCATGACAGTTAGTTTTATTTAATGTGAATTTACCGTGTTGAAAATGGGAAGGCGAAAGGGGGAGTCAAAGATGGTTTATCCACAGTGGATTAGTTAAAGGACCAGGGATGTGATCCGTAGATGCGTAGATCCAATATTCAAATAATTGAGTTTTTTTTGTGTTAATCGATACCATGCATTGTCTTCACCAAGAAAATAAATAAAAATTATTGTTATTGAGAGTATAAAATATATAGACGCCATGTTACATTCGAATTTATTTGAAACATATGGGATTTTGAGGTCATTTCGTTTCGCATGTCTTCTCATGCAACGTACGAGTGACAAGATCAGCTAAAACTAAGAGATTCGATTAAATCTAATCGAATTTTATTATACAAAAGACAACTACAAAAATAGTGTCGGAGTTTTACAAAAGAAGAGAGAAAAAAAGGAATACCGATACTCTAGGGACATTGACCTTCAAATACCTCCCCAAAAAATATATTTATTGTGAAAATAAAAAACTAGATAACAACTAAAATTACACAAAGATTTAATGTGGAAACTAACACACTGCAAGGTAAAACTACCATGACCAGATAAGAAAATATATTATGTGAAAAATTATTACAACCACGTTAATTTTTTCTCCCACCCAACCACACCCTATAAAGGTTTTTACTAGCACCACTCTTTAACTTACATAGCAAACCAATATCATAAATAAATGCAAAAAAAGAACTACAAGGAAGCAAGAACATTTGCTTATATGGTGTGTGTAAAATGAAGAAAAAATAGTGGTGTTTACAGGGGATTCTGTGGCTCTTCCTGACGTGGTGTTTACATGCTCACCACATGCCTCTTTGACATGTCGAGAGGGAACATATTTTCCACATGTTCAAATGTCACATACCCATTTAACATGTCCAAATGTAACAGAACCACTGGAGCTAGTCGAGTGACCACGATTCTTTTTACTAGAGATTATATACGTTTTCGACTCCCTCCATAATATTTTCCTTATATGGAGTTGAATTTAAAAATAAAATACTTAAATGTCACGCACCCTTTTACATAGCCAAGCTCTTACATACAAAACATAAAATAGAAAGGCAATTATACCCTTACTAATAAATAAACACTCCATAGGCTCCACCTGAAGAGGTTACTTCGATAAAAATACAACTTTTTATTATTAATCACTTGAACAATTGTACAATTTTTCTTAAACTGTATGCTATTGTTGGGCTTTTAATAATTAAGGCTTTGGGCCTTAGGATATTATATATACTTTGTTCTCCATTGGTTGTAGGACGGTTTTCTTTTGGGATATTTTGATTATTGGGAATTTCCCTTGAGATTTTACCTAGTGGATATAGTACCAGGGTAATTCTCTTTCTTCCATTGTTGTGTATTGGATTAGTACGCTTCTGCTACGTCGGTTGGTACTCGGGGTCTTGCAACGCTCCTGCACTATGCCACCATGACGTCGGCCTGCGGTTCCCGCATTGACATTGGAGGATCTGCAACAACAAATTGCAGATTTGACTCAAGCCGTGATAGCCTAATGAACCCAACCCACACACAATGACGTGCCTGCCGCGGACGTTCAACACCGTCGCCAGCGCGAGCCCTACCCCGTGGACCCTCACGATGCACCACGCGACCGCCACCCACCCCATGTGTTGGACAATTCGGACGTTGAGTCTGCAGACGAAACTATTTCGCTGGTGAATCCATTCGCCGCCCTCCATCATCATCGCCAAGCCCGCCTGAATCACGATGGGATCAGGGTTTGAGAGTCGACATCCCGAAATTTCACGGTACCCTAGATCCAAATAAATTTCTCGATTATGTTCATTTGGTTGAAGAGGTCCTCGATTTTCGCAGCATTTCCGATGACCGGCGAGTGGGATTGGTAGCGACTCGATTTTGAGGACGTGCGATCGCTTAGTATCAGCAACTAAAAGCCGTTCGTCAACGCCAAGGAAAACCAGAAATTGCTTCTTGGCCAAAATTGAGGAAGCACCTCCATCGTGAGTTTTTACCATTCAATCATCGTTCAACCTTGTTTCAGAAGCTTCATCTTGTACGCCAAGGTACGATAGCGGAATACTGAGAGGAATTTTACCAATTAATTGCCCGAATCGATTTGGCTGATTCTCAGGAACAATTAGTTGCTCGATTTATCGTCGGATTGTGGGTATCCTTTCAGGATACGTTGAATCTTTTTACACCTCCTACGCTCGCTGATGCATATCAGAGGGCTGTTCTGCTGGAGCGACAACAGAATCGCCGCTTTCCGTCGAGTGTTTCTGGTCGACCGAATGCACATGGGTCGAATACAACGAACTCTGCATCGCATCCACTTTCGACCCCTCTGTCTCAGGTAAGTCCCTCTCGCCCACCATCCCACCCAGTGGCCACGTCACAACGGACCTCCTCTGGTCCCTGGTGTTTCTCTTGTGGAGACCCATCTCACCGCATGGCATAGTGCCCAAAGCAGCAACCCCGCACGCTCATGTCCAACGACCAACATTTTTCTAATTTTGATGTATCACCCGTCTATGACACATATGGGGATAACCAACAACCAGAAGATCATTTAGAGGGAGATGTTGGAGACTTGTTGGTTTGTCGTCGTAATTGTTTGGCGCCACGTTCAGTAGATATGGTACAGCGTAATGCTTTATTTACCTCTATATGTACAATTTTGGGTAAAGTTTGCAAGTTTATTATTGACTCTAGTGCATGTGAAAATATTATTTCTTTAGATGTTACTAAATTGAATTTGCCTACGGAATCTCATACTGCTCCATATGATTTATTGTGGATTGAGCGTGGTAATTCTGTGTCGGTATCTAAACGTGTTTTGGTGACATTTTCGATTAGTAGTCTTTATGTAGACACTGTGTGGTGTGATGTTGTTCCCATGGACGCATGTCATTTGTTGCTGGGCCGTCCATGGTAGTTTGATAGACAGATGCTTCATGATGGCTATAAAAATACTTATAGCTTTATATTTGACGAAACTCGTGTTGTCTTGTATCCATCGGTGCCACGTTCACTACCTCCACCATCACCACCTCAGGTGTTATTTCTCAATTATAAGGCATTTCTGGATGAACTTGAAGATAGTTCTTCTGTATTACTTCTAGTGGCTTGAGCTTCTAATTCTGTTATATCTACTCTTGTTGCTATGACATCTCTTCTTTCTGAGTTCAGTGATATCTTTCCTGCCGAGGCCCCTAGGGTTTGCCACCTTTATGTGAGATACAGCACCAGATAGACCTTATTCCGGGTGCACCTTTACCCAACAGGCCTCATTACCGCATGAGTCCATATGAACATGAAGAGCTTCAGCGTCAGGTCGAAGAGTTGATTCGTAGAGGCCACTTAAGAGAGAGCCTTAGCCCGTGTGCAGTCCCAACTTTCTTAACCCCAAAAAAAGACCGCTCGTGGCGCATGTGTGTTGATACCGGGCCATTAACAAAATCACTGTTTGCTATCGGTTTCCCATTCCTCGCCTTGGTGATCTCCAAGATCAGTTGAGTGGTGATACCATATTTAGCAAGTTTGATCTCTGGAGCGGGTATAAACAGATCTGTATTCGATCGGGTGATGAGTGGAAAAACGACTTTTAAGACTCAGGAGGGACTTTTTGAATGGTTGGTGATGCCATTCGGACTCTCCAATGTAACACCCCAATTCACAAATGGGACATTACACGCCGTAGAACCCTCTTGAGGTCTACCAGGCTAACACATGACACATAACCACAATGAAAACCCCAAAAGATGCACTCAAAAGTAAATAGGGCCGTGGCCTCGGCCAAATCATTTCAACGGAATACATAAAACATAATGTAAATATCAATTCGATGCCCACGCAGGGGACTTAAACCAAGTTCAAGAATAAACAGTTTAATTCCAATACTCGACATATGCAATATCCAAACATAGAAATAAACAAAAGCAGGACTCGAGCCACTATCATCAAGCCATCCCGCCCTTCGCGTGCGTGCCGTGCTGCTCCTCGCCTCTCCGTGACGAAATGCATAAGACGCATTTCCCATTAAAGGGGTTAGCATTCGAATAGCTAGTGCAAGTACACAATTACACCACATTATATACAAAAATGCGGTTTTACACAATCATCTCAACATAAGTCATTTGCCACATATATATATTAGGAATACTACATTGCAATCACATCAATTTCCAATCATCACGGTATCACAAAATCACAATGGTATCCGTGGCCGTACCCCTTAGTAGCGACCCCGGACATCGTCGAACACTCCGAGTGGGATACCACTTCGCGGCCGTACTTAGTATCGACCCCCAGACATCCCGTCGGACACTCCGGGTGGAAGTTCCATCACACACGCACACATGTTCCCTTCCGCGGCCGTACCCCTTAGTATCGACCCCCAGACATCCCGTCGGACACTCCGGGTGGAAGGAACACATCTCACGCACTCAAAAATTCACCATTCATCATTCATTTCGAAAATCACAATATACATAATGAAATGTAATGCATGTACTTGCCTTGAATGAAACGAAAGCGAAGGAAAGCGACGGAATAGGTTTGGTCCGAACAATCCTCCCAAATCCAATCCTAACACAATAACGGTATACACAAGTCTCAATAATGCGGAAAGGTAAGAATTAATCCTAATTCTACCGTTGGGACAATTCATCGGACACCAAGAGTGCAAAAAGGAAATGAAATCCCAATGGTATAACAACGGATTTCATCCCAACCAAAAACAAGAAAACCAAGGGTCACGAGTATACTATCAATTCTAACAACAACATCGGCTAATTCGGATTAGAACACAAAATCACCACCAAACCCTCCCCAAAAACATACTAGGGTTAAAGGAATTCTTACCTCTTGAAGAATCAAGCACTCAAATCAAAACCACGTGTTAGATCCGCACTCCGAGCCACCCGATCGAAAAGAGAGGAAGAAATCTACACAATAAGTGGTGTATGGAGGAACTCTCCCTCTCAAGACTCTCTCTCTCTCGCACGGTTGAAGAAGGGGAGGAAATGGGCGATTCTCGCCGAATAAGAAGCAGATATAGCGCCGGCCGCGCCGTGTGCCGCGGCTAAACCGTGCCGCGGCACAGAGCCAAAATTGCCCCAGTGGTCGGCCGACTGCCGCGGCTCATCCGAAGTGTGCCGGCTCGGACTCGGCATGTGCCGCGGCAGATCGCCGATCAGCTGCACGCGCAGATCTTCGATTTTAGCCGGCAAGTGTCGCACGGGTGTGCCGCGGCCAGACATGTGTGCCGCTGCACCGACTGGGCCAGAAGTGCCGCGGCGCACAATCCTTGTGCCGCGCACACTGCACAGCTTTGTTGAGGCAACAATCGGGCGATGTGTGCCGCGGCTCACAATTCTTGTGCCGCCCACACCCCCTCGGTCTCAAAATGACGAAAAATGATCCTAAGGAGAATAAAAGCAACAGGGATCGATATATGGGCAACAATAACACGAAAATGGAAGTACGGAACCCAAAACGATCTGAGGTACACAACCAAAGTCGAATAAGGGACAAATTCCCTAAACTTCTAGGAAATTACATAAACGGCCCAAACAACCGAAAAGTCACGACACAACGTCGGATTAACAATCCGAAACTCGCAACATGCTCTACATAAGCATACGAACTCATGGAAGTAAGAAAACGACGAAATCGAACGAATTTAACGAGAAACGAATACACATGCGACAGAATATAACACGAGATGAAATTACACAAAACATTATCAAGACCGGTCTAAACGGAAAACTCCAAGAATAAAATAAGTTCATAATTACAAAACGAAGGCAAAGTGAGTTGTCAAACGAAAATGCACCAAAAGAAAGAAATTACCAAGGATAGAAAACGCGGATATTACATTATCCCCCCCTAAAAATAAGTTTCGTCCCGAAACTTACAACACGAATAATTCGGGGTATCTCGGCCTCATACTCTCCTCTGTTTCCCACGTGGCCTCCTCGGATCCATGCCTCGACCACTGCACTTTGACCAAAGGGATGGTTTTGTGCCTGAGTTGTTTAACCCGACGCTCTACGATCTGAATCGGCCTCTCCTCGAAGGTAATGTCGGGCCCCAACTCGACCTCTCCAAAATCAATAATATGGCTGTGGTCCGATACGTACTTCCTAAGTGGGAAACATGAAATACGTTATGCACGTGGCTCGGGACGGCGGCAAGCCTAACCGATACGCGAGTTCTCCAACTCTATCTAAGATCTCAAACGGCCCGATAAATCTCGGACTAAGTTTACCCTTCCGACCGGTAAACTCCCGTGTCGCGACACCTTAAGCAAGACGTGATCTCCCACCTCAAACTCCAGCGGTCGGCGACGTGTATCGGCATAAGACTTCGCCGACTGGGCCGTTAGCAATCTACCACGAATCGGGTAATCTTCTCCCTCGTCTCAACTATCGAGTCGGGCTCTACCGATTAGCTCGGACGTATCATCCCAACACAACGGTGATCTGCACCTCCTTCCATACAACGCTTGAATGGCGCCATTTTGATCGAGGCATGCCAACTATTGTTATACGTGAACTCGATCAACGGCAAGTGTGTCTCCCAATCATCCTTCCAATCTAATGCACGGGCTCTCAACATATCTTCTAGTGTATACGTATCGTCATCAGTCCGTCTCTGTCTCGAGGGTGGTAGGATGTACTAAGTCTCAACTCGGTTCCCAAAGCTCTATGAACGGCTGCCAAAAATGTGATATGAATCGGCCATCACGATCCGAAACAATGCTCTTAGGGGTCCCATGCAATCTCACTATTTCCGCAACAAACACTCGTGCAAGCCTCTCGGCCCCCAAGTGTCCTTTATACTGGAAAATGAGCTGATTTGGTTAGTCGATCAACAACGACCCAAATCATGTTCATCCGTCCGAGTCTTGGGCATATTGGTAATGAAATCCATAGAAATATCCTCCCATTTCCACTCCGGGATAGGAAGTGGTAATACCGCGGGTCGCCGATGCTCAATCTTAACTGTTGATGTGTCAAACACTTCGCCACAAACTCGCTAACATCCATCTTCAAATTACTCCACGGTAGTTACTCCTCACGTCCTTGTACATTTTACTCGCATCAGGGATGTATGGAGTAGGGCGTGGTATGAGCTTCGCTCAAGATCTTGTCTCGGCTCATTATCACATGGTACACAAAGTCCGCCGCGAAACCTCAAAACTCCATCATCGTGAACCACAAATCCAGGGGCTTTCCCTTTCCTCACATCCTCCCTCAATTTGGACCAAAAACGGATCGTCGTATTGCTTCGCCTTGATATCGTCGATCAAGACGAAGTGATCTCTAATGCACATAATCGGCCTGAACTCTACGAACCCAAACCTCAATATTCCGACGGATGAAATCTCGCTGGATCTTACTCTGCGGTGTAAGTACCTCTAACATCCGCAAAGCCATCGGTTTTACGCTCAACGCATCGCCACTACGTTGGCCTTACCAGGATGGTAGAGTATCTCGAGGTCGTAATCTTTAATTAACTCTAACCACCTACGCCGCCTCATGTTCAACTCTTTTGGTGAAGATGTACTTCAAACTCTTGTGATCCGTAAAAATCTTACATGATGACCCATAGAGGTAGTGCCTCCAGTTTTTAAGGCGAAAATGACCGCAGCTAACTCCAAATCGTGCGTGGGGTAATTTACTTCATAAGGTTTCAATTGGCGGGACGCATAAGCAATCACTCGTCTCTCTCGCATCAAAACACACCCTAGACCAAGGCCGAAGCATCACTATACACTACGAAGTCCTCGCTCCCCGAGGCAATGCTAAACGGCGCGGTAGTCGACGTCTCTTTAACTCGTCAAAGCCGCCCCGCTGTCTGCACCCACTCGAACTTCCGAGTTTTCGGAGCAACCGAGTGAGTGGTCTAGCGATCTTAGAAAATCCCTCAACGAATCTGCGGTAATAGCCGGCGAGACCAGAAAACTCCTCACCTCCTTCACATTCTTAGGCGGCTCCCAAGCCATCACCGCCTCTATCTTCTCGTGGATCTACCCGAACTCCCTCTGCTGAAATCACGTGCCCGAGGAACGTCTACTCGAGCCAAAATTCACACTTAGAGAACTTCGCGTACAACCGCTCGCCCTCAAAGTGTCTAATACAATTCGGAGATGTAAGGCGTGATCCTCCCGACTCCGTGAATAGATAAGAATATCGTCGATAAAAACGACTACGAATTTGTCCAGATACTCAATAAAAACCTTGTTCATCAACCGCATGAACACTGCTGGGGCATTGGTTGGCGAAAGGCATAACCACAAACTCGTAATGGCCATATCTCGTCCGAAGGCGGCTTTCGGAACATCGACGTCCCGAATTCTCAACTGGTAGTAGCCCGATCGCAAATCAATCTTGAAAAGACTATCGCCCGAAGTGATCAAACAAATCGTCAATCCCGGGCAAAGGGTATTTATTTTTGATGGTCACTTGTTTAATTCTCGATAATCGATGCATAAACGAAGCGACCCATCTTTCTTCTTAACGAAAGTACGGGCGCACCCCAAGGCGATGCGCTCGGTCGAATATACCCTTTATCTAGCAATTCTCCCAACTGGTTCTTCAACTCTAACATCTCCGACGGTGCCATACGGTACGGTGCTCGAGAAATAAAGTGCATTCGGCTCTAGATCGATAGGAAACTCCACCTCTCATTGTGGTGGTGATCCTGAAGTCGTGCAGGAAGACATCGGATACTCACTAACAATCGGAATTGACGACATGTCAACTCTACCCTCTTCCGCCTTCAGGGCATAGCACCCGATGGCCGACACAGCCCTGGTTCGAAGTTTCATCGCCTTCAAGGCGCTAATCACGCTCCCCGATCTACCGGCTTACGGTAGACGAGAGTATGCTCGGTGCCATCCTCGGCCACGATCGAGATAGTACGAGTCCGATAGTTCATGATAGCACCGTGACGCTCTAACTAATCGTCCCCGAGGATTAAATCCTCACCCTTAAGGTCGATAACGATGAGGTTCGAGGGCCACTCTCGGCTCCCGATCCTCACGGGGCAATCCCTAACTTCCCGGTCCCCAACCATACGATCCCGCTAGGCGTACCCACCACAAACGGTTCACACTCAAACAAGCGATTAAAGCCAATACGATTCACACAATCCGACGCAATAAAGGAATGGGTAGCACCCGAATCGAAAAGCACTAGCTGGATGAGTAAGGATCCGAGTGGTACTGACGCTTCTGGAATGTCTGCCTCCTCTGTGCGCCTCATCCGATATCGGGGTGGATGAACCCGAGCTCGAGGCTGCGCGGCGATCCATTGTCCCCGACCTCTACCGCGACCGAACCTGCGGAACTGGGTAGCCGGAGTATTATGATCCCTCGGATCGGTAGTGGTAGTCGGAACTCTAACGACCACGGTGGCTCTCTCACAATGAGCCGCCCGATGCCCGATACGCCCGCAAGTGAAGCAAGCAACGGGGAAAAGGACAATCCTTCATCAAATGCTCATATTGGTTGCAGTTAAAACAAACCACAGCACCCGGGCGACAGGCGAGCAGTTACCACGAGATCCACCGGCTTTGATGGAACGGCCTCTTCCCGGTGTGGGAGCAGCGAGACCTCGGCCCGACCACCCTTCGGTCGAGAATCCACGGTAGTCTTCGCTTCTTAGCTTGAAACCGACTCGATTCGGAATCGCCATCTCGATCGCTAGGGCGCGATCCGGTATTCTTTCAAAGTGGCACACATGAGCGGTGCCATACCGCCTAATATGCGGCTTCATGCGCATATTGAAGTAACGGATTTTATCGGCCTCCGACCTCACACGATCTCTCACGAAACCCAACCGCCGATTGTAAGTACCGTGGCACGAGAAATAGGCACGTCCCGAGGTGTAGCGGTGAAGAACTCCACAGTCTGCGCTCCTTGGCGCGGCGGACAATACTGCTTCCATAGCGGCCTTGAATTCCTCCCAAGTAGCTCGACGGTCTCGGGCACAACGGCCTCCCACCATTCCGCAGCCTTCCTTATCCAGGAGGTACTGGGCAATATGTACCCTCCGTCTTCGTGACAAGCTACGGCATCGAAGGTCTGGACAATCGAAAGAGCCAATTCTCCCAACCGAGGGAGTCGAGGATCCGGAGAAACGAGGAGGGTGCATCTTAGTCACCGTCAAGCCACTTACTAGCCTCCTCTTAGGTGTCGGGGCGGATTTCGCGTCCACCCCGAGCTATCCGAGTAAGTTGGGCTACCAATCACCAAGTACGGCAGTAGCCCCGGCGTCGGCATTATTACCCGACGGCACTGAGTGAGAGGCTGAGTCCGCAGAGGACTGAGAAAGTGAGCCATCCTCATTATCAGCACCCCGACCACGGCCTCGGCCGCGTCCCCTAGCCGGTCTACCACGACCTCTCAACATACTGAAGGAAAGTAAGAAAAGGACAAGATCAGAAAAATTCACAATTCACCAAGTTGGTAACACAAGTTACGATTCCGAACAGCGCAAGAAAACGAATTACAGAGATATAAGAGTTCGAGGAGACTTACAGCCACGGGTCGCATGAAAAGACGGTAGCATGATGATATCAGGCTCAACGACTGACTCTAATGACGCAACTGACAGACCCAAAATTCACCGACAGCCTAGGTATTCAAAACCTAAGGCTCCGATACCATAAATGTAACACCCCAATTCACAAATGGGACATTACACGCCGTAGAACCCTCTTGAGGTCTACCAGGCTAACACATGACACATAACCACAATGAAAACCCCAAAAGATGCACTCAAAAGTAAATAGGGCCGTGGCCTCGGCCAAATCATTTCAACGGAATACATAAAACATAATGTAAATATCAATTCGATGCCCACGCAGGGGACTTAAACCAAGTTCAAGAATAAACAGTTTAATTCCAATACTCGACATATGCAATATCCAAACATAGAAATAAACAAAACAGACTCGAGCCACTATCATCAAGCCATCCCGTCCTTCGCGTGCGTGCCCCGTGACTGCTCCTCAGCTCTCCCGGTACCTGAAATGCATAAGACGCATTTCCCCCATTAAAGGGGTTAGCATTCGAATAGCTAGTGCAAGTACACAATTACACCACATTATATACAAAAATGCGGTTTTACACAATCATCTCAACATAAGTCATTTGCCACATATATATATATTCCGGAATACTACATTGGCAATCACATCAATTTCCAATCATCACGGTATCACAAAATCACAACTGGTATCCCGTGGCCGTACCCCTTAGTAGCGACCCCCAGACATCCCGTCGAACACTCCGAGTGGGATACCACTTCCGCGGCCGTACCCCTTAGTATCGACCCCCAGACATCCCGTCGGACACTCCGGGTGGAAGTTCCATCACACACGCACACATGTTCCCTTCCGCGGCCGTACCCCTTAGTATCGACCCCCAGACATCCCGTCGGACACTCCGGGTGGAAGGAACACATCTCACGCACTCAAAAATTCACCATTCATCATTCATTTCGAAAATCACAATATACATAATGAAATGTAATGCATGTACTTGCCTTGAATGAAACGAAACGAAGGAAACGATTTACGAATAGGTTTCGGTCCGAACAATCCTCCCAAATCCAATCCTAACACAATAACGGTATACACAAGTCTCAATAATGCGGAAAGGTAAGAATTAATCCTAATTCTACCCGTTGGGACAATTCATCGGACACCAAGAGTGCAAAAAGGAAATGAAATCGGTCAATGGTATAACAACGGGATTTCATCCCAACCAAAAACAAGAAAACCAAGGGTCACGAGTATACTATCAATTCTAACAACAACATCGGCTAATTCGGATTAGAACACAAAATCACCACCAAACCCTCCCCAAAAACATACTAGGGTTAAAGGAATTCTTACCTCTTGAAGAATCAAGCACTCAAATCCGAAAACCACGTGTTAGATCCGCACTCCGAGCCACCCGATCGAAAAGAGAGGAAGAAATCTACACAATAAGTGGTGTATGGAGGAACTCTCCCTCTCAAGACTCTCTCTCTCTCGCACGGTTGAAGAAGGGGGAGGAAATGGGCGATTCTCGCTGAATAAGAAGCAGATATAGCGGCCGACCGCGCCGTGTGCCGCGGCTCAAAGCCGCGGCACAGAGCCAAAATTGCCCCGGTGGTGGCCGACCGCTCGTTGCCGCGGCTCATCCGAAGTGTGCCGCGGCTCGGACTCGGCATGTGCCGCAGATCGCCGGGATCGTGCGCAAGACGCTGATACCGATTTTGGCCGGCAAGTGTCACACGGTGTGCGGCCAGACATGTGTGCCGCGGCGACTGATTGTGTGCCGCGGCACAATCCTTGTGCCGTGGCACACTGCAGCTTTGTTTAGGCAACAATCGGGCGATGTGTGTGCCGCGCTCACAATTCTTGTGCCGCGGCCCACACCCCCCCTCGGGTCTCAAAATGACGAAAAATGATCCGGAAGGAGAATAAAAGCAACAGGGATCGATATATGGGCAACAATAACACGAAAATGGAAGTACGGAACCCAAAACGATCTGAGGTACACAACCAAAGTCGAATAAGGGACAAATTCCCTAAACTTCTAGGAAATTACATAAACGGCCCAAACAACCGAAAAGTCACGACACAACGTCGGATTAACCATCCGAAACTCGCAACATGCTCTACATAAGCATACGAACTCATGGAAGTAAGAAAACGACGAAATCGAACGAATTTAACGAGAAACGAATACACATGCGACAGAATATAACACGAGATGAAATTACACAAAACATTATCAAGACCCGGTCTAAACGGAAAACTCCAAGAATAAAATAAGTTCATAATTACAAAACAGTGCCAGGCGAGTTGTCCGAAACGAAAATGCACCAAAAGAAAGAAATTACCAAGGATAGAAAACGCGGATATTACATCCAACGCTCCAAGCACATTTATGCAGGTCATGAACCAATCCTTATGCAGTCTTATCAGTGTAACACCCCCAAACCAATTGGGAATATTACAGCGCCGTAGACCCTCTCCGTGAGGATCTACCAGGCTGAAAGCAGAAAACACAACGTAAAGATACATGCCAACATGGCTAATAACGACTCACTAGACCGATTTGGTCTTTTCCACAACACACACATCAAATATACATAACTCTTTCTCAAAATTCATACCTACGCAGAGGTTGGAATACATCAACATTCCCTTCGAATGGGAGAATAACACAACGGAGAGACAAACATAAAACTCTACCGAAATACTCAACGACTGGTCTTCATGTGATTAGTATCGTCGTCTTCCATCATCCTATGTACCTGTTGCTACCCAAAATATTATCCGGAGATAGATATTGCTGGAATGGATGGATAGCAAACAAAGTGCGAGAACACTTCCGTAGAGAAAGTAAATAACACAAGATTTGCCGGGGTTGTTAGTCCCGGGCTTGAATGCTCTCGCGAGATGTTATTAATACAAATATTCTGGGGTACAAGTATTAATGTTAGAGTACAATTACAATGAGTGTAAAGACCCTAGTTATCTTAGCTATTTAGTGTGAAGATTGCCGAAAGAACCAGGTATGATGCTCTGTGAGTTCTTGTAACAACGTTGATGAGCTGTGACGACCGTGAGAAATCGACAGTCTCTCACGGTGTGTAGTAGTTGTATGTTTAAGCTTCCAGGCTTGTGAGTCTCGTTGAATCTGTACTGCAAGGAATTCTTGCCTCTGCCGACCGTCTTCTAGATGAGAGGTGCTGAGAGAGAAATCCTGAGGTAGATCCAAGAGAGGAAGCCGAGAGCCTGACTATGTGTATGTATTCTTCATGTGGTTGCAACTGAGAGGAACCTTTGTGAATATTTTTCGGAATGATTTTCCAACTAATAGGAATGAATTGCCAACCGAATTTCCAACCCTTTTACAGTTGCTGGAAGTTCTCTATTTATAGGACTGAGAGATGCCGAGCGATCGCCTTTGCTGTATTATAATAAGCGGACGATCGTCTTTTAGCACATGGGCTGGTCTCCTTAAAGTATGCAGGAGTTGCTGGCAGCCAGCAGTGCGGTCCAATGAGAAGTCTGCACGCGTCTGAGTCGCTGTCACGGGCGGTCCCACCTTGTACCTTTCGGTGGGTTTGACGGTAGGTGATAAGGTGGTAACAAGCTGTGGTCAACGATCTATGTTATGCGGCGCCTTTCGCGGATCTGCACATGGGCGCTGCTTTGAGATCCAGTCTTCGTAGACTTTGACGGACGATGGTCTTGTTCGCGGCACAGGACAGTCATCCTGGGTCGGGCACCAGAGTCGATCGCTAGGTGCCGGAAGGCGATCGCCTTGGGAGTCGATCGCTAGATACTCAAAGGTGGACTGTTATCTCCGTTTAGGCAAGTTTGCCATAGCTTATTCGGTCGTGGACTCGGTCGCTCGGCCTTGTTACCGATCGCCGTCGAGGCGTATAAATCGCCGCACAACAGTACCGATTCTGTGATTCGCTCCCCAGCAACCTGCAAGTACCTAGATGCAATACAGACATCCACCCCCCGAATACTCGGGGGTTAGCAAAACTCCACTATTTTGCTAGTGCAAGTATAAAATACAAATACAAGCCATACATATCATACTCCAATACATAATAATCGTGAACGTACTTCCCGAGATAAATCACTTGATCAAAATGGTTCAGTCGAAAGATAGGGGTAAACCCGGTATACATCTTGTAAAACATTTTACGATCTCGGGAGTTTTGAAAACATTTGGGATTTAAGAATTCTCAAGCCTTTCAAAACCATTTAGGGACACAGCCCAAAAATCACTTTCCCAAAATACAATTATGATAGTAACGCACAGGGTCCACGACCCAATCATACCATTCCGGTAACAAAGCACGGGGTCCAAGACCCGATCATATCATAACAACATGTTTCCACAGATTATTCGCGTCCCGTGCTAGCAAGCCACGGACCTCAGATGCTCCCGTAGAACATACCCAAGTGAATAACCCACAGGGAAACCCATACCAAAGCACATGTCACCGTAACAACAGTCACGTGACCACAAGCACAGATACGTTCATAACCAAATCACAACCATAAATTATCCCGGCATCGCGCTAACAAGCCACAAACCTCGGAGTCCCCGCAAGACATACCCGATGGATAACCCTACATGTTATCCCGGCATCGCGCTAACAAGACACGAACCTCGGAGTCCCCTCAAGACATACCCGATTGGATAACCCTACGGTCACACCCAACCCATACTAGCAATTATGGATCCCGGAGATTCAATGATCCTACCCGGAGGCACATCACATACAACAAGCACACAACAATAATCAACTATCAAGCCGGGCAACATTAAGCATCACAACCTCCTTTCAAAGGAATAACAATTAATATCACAACATGTCACATTCTCACCGAACATGTACACGTATCGCCACACCATCCTCGGAAAGTCATCACGGTTTATTATATTCACGAAGTATGGTTATAACATCTATCAACATACGAAACTAACACACATATTCCAAAAATACATTTATTCACGAACACCTGAGTTATCTTTGAAAGACAACATTTATCGAGAGGATACCGATCTTTTTTAACGTTCATTAAGCATTCGGATTTCGCATAAAATCATTCACCAACAATTACGCCTACGAAACACGAAACGTATGGGCAAGATACTTGGCTCGAAACTACGAGCAACCGGACAACGAACGGATGAGGTTGAGCAGCCCTCGAACATCCAAAAATGACCAAGAATCCTTCAACCCTATGAATACTATGAAAATAACATCACCACGAATCAATAACACAAATCGGAACCCGAAACGATCCTAAAAACAACAAGGATCTAAGGGTTTCTCAAGAAAATCAAGAACTATGTTCCGAGTGATATAAAATCATGAATGAGTTCAAAAATCCGAAGCTCAAGACCAAAACAACAAGAATACACCATCGATTCATCATCCTCGTATTAAATCGAAGAACCAAGGAGAAACCCCCAAAATTCAAGAACTAGGGTTCTAAGAAGAGATTACCTTAATTTGGACCAAGAAGATGATTAGATGTTGTTAAACACCTACAAATCCGCTCCAAGATGAAGCTTGGTGAAGAAGATCGCTCAAAATCGCCTCTGGAGCTCACTCCCGTCAGAAAGGATGAATAAGGGAGAGAAATGACGAATTAGCGCTGCTGTCCAGTATTTATACTGGATAGTTATTAGCGTGCGCTAAACACCCTACATTAGCGCACGCTAACGTGGTCAACACCCCAGAAAATACCGCCTATAACACAGTTAGCTTTCGCTAACCAATAAGCGTAGCGTGCGCTAACGGGTCACGAAACCAGTCCAGTAGCCCCTGGACAGATCTGCACCTACCAGGTAGCGTGCGCTAAAAAGAACGATTAGCGTGCGCTAGCTACCAACCTAAGCGTGAGCTAACGAGACTCCAGTCCCAATCCAGTAGCTCCTGGACTGCCGCTGGACTGCCAGTTAGCGTGCGCTACACATCCGGTAGCGTGCGCTAACCACAACAAAGTAGCGTGCGCTATGCCACAAGCATTAGCGTGCGCTACACCACAAAACCCAAAAACCTGCATAGTGATTCGAAACGCCTCCAAACACATGTCCCAATAAGGCACACCCAAAACATGGCACAAAATTCCAACGATGAGGACAATACCAATCCGGTAAAACCCAGAAAACTAGACGAATCCAGAACAAGGATCTCGGGTATTACATTCTACCCCTCTTAAAAGAAGTTTCGTCCCCGAAACTTAAAACATAAAACGATCGACGCAAAACAATCTCAGATAACACACGTTGTCCGTTGCCAATGACTTGCAACGAATCACATGCGGCACGTGGCTGCTAACATCCACATTGCCATTTCAGAATGATAACAAAACGCACGGACAAAAATCAGTATGGTTGAACAACCCAAACAGTACATCAATCAAAACACGAGTTAATCGCCGAACAAATACGAAATTCCACAACACGAGGATTGGAAGATCGAAAACGAAGTTAATTTCCCGAACTTAAGGAAATTACGAAGGAATCTGAACGCTCAAAAATCACGATACAAGACCAACAAGACTGGACAACAAGCGATCGAACCACAACGATCGAGATACATCGGTCGAACAATCATATTCGAATCACGACGGACGACAAAATCAAATAACCATCCCGAAGTCCACACCTCGACTCGAGACAATAGATGGTCTGGTAAAAACGACAAGATATGCATTAACATACGACTCATAGGAATGGAGTCGAATTCGGGAAAAGTCGCAAAGACAACGAATTTCTCCGAAACAGTACCACAACTTGTCCAACAATGAAAAGTGAAGAATAGAACGAGTTCAGAAAATATCAACGAGCACAAATGAGTCGACAAGACTGGAAATACAGAAATTCAACAATCCGATTCACTTCTAATGAAAGAAATTTATCTCCGAAATTCGAAACAACAAAGCGAGGGAAATAACATAACATACAACTGATAGACTACGCCACTCAGGGACTCCTCGGAGTCGATTCTAATATCAGTGCTCAAGTCCGCGTCTCGGAAGGCTCGGTGCCCAACTCGCAAAACTGAACCTGGTGTCCCTAGAGCCCGCACTTGTAACACGTTACTGGCGGAGAAGGACAATGTGCACGAACATGCCCCGACACATTGCAGTTAAAACACCTCCTGGCTTAACCAGGAATCAAAGCAGACGACTTGGAACTCTCAGATCCACGCATCGAGCGACGGAGCTTCACAGTGGAAAGACTACGACATTGCAAACTAGAAACACCAACTCCTGCACTGTCCATAAGGTCATCGGACTTCCTCTGCTTCTTCGACTCGGGCACACGCTCCGACGATAACGAGGCTAGTTCACGGGCTAAGGCTCGATCTTGATAGTCCCTCAACAAAGTGCAAGTGAGTCCCGATATATACAAGTGAATCTCTGGCTTCATCCTTCTATCAAAGTGAAAGATCTTCTCTTCCTCGGTTCTTACCCCATCTCGCATATAACTGAGTTGTTTGCTATAGTCGATGATGGCCTGTGACACTGAAATATCTTGCGGTTCTGCCAAATAAAATTCACGAATCCTCTGCTCTCTAATCGGTTTCGGACAGAACTCAGCTTCCATAAATGCCTGGAACTCTGCCCACGTGACATTACGATCACGAGGTTTAACAGCTTCCCACCAATTAGCAGCATCTTTGTCAAGAAGGTACTGAGCGACAAGCACCTTCCGCTCTTCGGGACAATCGACAGCCTCGAATATCTTTCCCAACTGGAAAATCTAACCATCCCAGCCCAACGCATCCGCAGCACCGGCGAATCGAGGGGGATTCATACGAACTACCTCACGAAGCCATTGTTTTATGCCGACATTCTGATTCGCGTCAATGCTACGTTGAACTGCCTGGGTCAACCGAGTCATCTGAGTCGCTACTTGTTGCAATATAGTAGCAACACCCAAGCCAATATCGTTCCCGACAATATTCTCTCGATCACGCATCTGATCCCCGTGGCCATCAATACCACGATTACGACCACGACCTCTGCCCCTCGGCATATTAACAAGCAACAACCTAACGCAACGAAAATCACATAATCACACACAACTATTACAACACACGTGGAATCCACTCACATATGATCAACTGCAAAAGTTAGGCCCGACGGCAAAAATGCAGTCCCCAAACTTTTGCTCAACTAGAAAGCGTGTTCCACAACAAAAGATGCCGTGTGCTAGTTGTGCAAGTTTGGTAACACATTCATAATCACCCATCAACGGTATTAGACTGGAGATTACAAATAAAAAACAGCGTATAAATCCGAAGACTAACATTTCACATCATTATCACATTACACAGATAACCATCAGAAGTTAAATAACATTCCAGACCGAGTCTCCACCTCTCAGTCAAGAGAACTATCTCGATGAGTGCCTACCGAACGACTCAGCGTTCACACCACCAATTTCACAACTCTGAGCATTATAGCCAAAACAATAACATCCTCACTACATACCTTTTAACGTGCAACCGAAAAATTGAAAGCGAAAGTCACGTCTCAAGTAAATTTTTGATAGACCTAATTTGAGTATTTAAAAATCAAATTTTGAAAATTTGCAATGCAAGATGAAAATAAAATAGAATATATGTAGTTTGAATTCTCAAAATTTTCGGCCTCGAGGTCATCATACGAAAATCAAACTCTTTTCCTCTCTTGGAGGATGTTTTAAAAATGAAAATTTATGTGACTCCCCAAAACATTGAAAGCTTTAAAATATCACATTGATGAACTTTCCTTGCGTAACCACACCAAAGTCATTACTCCTGTAAAAACGATTTATACAAATATATATATGCATATACACCGGCACCACTCTTCATTCTAGCACAATACGAGAATCAAAAAAGCATAGGTCACGTATTCACAATTCACATTTAAACACCACTTCACAACATAGGATCACACAAGCTCGTGTAACACGAGACACAACAATATAGTGGGGAGACTTACATCCACTGTAACACCCCCAAAACCGACCGGGACTATTACAGCACCGTGGGCCCCATATTGGAACCCACAAGGCTAAAATCATTTTCGCAAACATTTAAAAACGTCAAAAGCCCAATGACGGTAATGTTTTAAATACTCAAATATTTTTAAAAACGTTGTTCCCATTTACCGTCAGAAAATATCATTTGAAAGCACAAGGCAAAGACGCCAAAAGGGGCATTTAGAGAGTAAACACGAGTTGGAAAAATACTGAAAGCCATTTAAATTTCACACGCAGCGAATAGAGACATAATTAAATACATTTGCAGCGGAATTATAAAATCAGAAAGGACACTCGAATCTCAGTAACCACGTCATAGCCAGTATCACCGGAAAGCTCATCCCTTCACGACCGCTACTAGCTCGAACTCCGAGTACCTAAAAGATAAAGCCCACGACGGGGTCAGCCATAATACTCAACAATGGTAACGATCACATCACATAAACAATTACATACCAATGTAATTACAAGGTAAAAACAAGTCCAGTGTAACCTTACTGATCCATCACAATCCATATCAAATCAATTCTTGCCATAATCCACGTCTCGCGTCCTTAAGTAGTGAATGAATTCAAAAGTAATCACCTGTACTGTATCCGAAATGATACCAAGATTTCCAAACATAAACATATCTCGAGTATAGAATAATCTGGCCAAGTTCGATTCTGTCCGCTGGATCGCACAATCGGATCCCAATTCTGATAAAACCGATATCACACGGCACATCTGTAAACCAACTGTTCCGAGATAAAGGCAAGTCCCGGATACCCATACAAATCATGAATGCTCACACAACCAATAACGATAAACAATCAATGCATCAAAATGGAAATATCAATGACATGATAACTCCACACAAGATCGACAAAGGACCAACCGCGAACGAGAATACCATGATGTGGTAACTCCAACAAGATCAATGAAGGATCAACAACCGGAAATACCCACAATACGGTAAATTCCAACAAGATCAATAAAGGATCAACAACCGAGGATACCAACGACACGGTAAACTCCAACAAGATCAATAAGATCAATGGAGAAACAATAACTGACAATACCGACGACACGGTAAACTCCAATAAGATTAACAAGGGAACAATAGCCGAGAATACGGCGACACGGTAAACTCCAATAAGATCAATAAGGGAACAATAACCAAGAATACCGACGACACGGTAAACTCCAACAAGGGCAATAAGGGATCAACGACCGAGAATACCAACGACACGGTAAACTCTATCAGGAATCAATCAGGGACTAACAACCGAGGATATCAATGATAAGGCAGCTCCCAAACAGAATCAATAAGGATTAATGACAACCGAGATTACCAATGATAGGGGGAACTCCAAACGAGATTAATAAACGGTCGATGACAAACGAGTTGACCATCGGTATGGTGACTCCAAACGAGGTCAGAAAAGGGTCAACGGGAACAGATATATGAGAGAATAAAATCTTCAACTATATATAAATCATATATATACGGGATTTCAAGACAACCCGACTATCGAACAGATCCGATTATACATGGTCTGAACGACCAATCAACAAGACTCAAGATGGACGTCACGATACGCCCGATCCGGACATGTGTCCGTGTACAAGCCAACCACGTGTATTGACAATACACGTCTGGTCTCGTACCTAATCAGCCTCACGAAGTACGTCTCGTGTGCACGGTTCAATATGAGGTCCAAACCAACATGTGCTACACGTGCCCGTCCCGAAAATCCTACACATGAACGATCAGAACGTATCTGACTCCAGATATGCCACGATACCACATGACAACAAATCTCGAAGAAACGCATATCCAACAAGGATCAGAAGATTTTCCAAGAGGGCAACAATAACTTGATCATCAATGACCGACACGACCACAATGTCGTATTCCGTCAGACAACAGTTCACAGCATGCTCAACAATACATATAATAATAGCACATAAACTCCCAAGGCAGCAGCCAAGGGTCACAGAAGCATCTACTCAGGAATACTCCGGACAATATCACATAAACTCCCAAGGCAGCAGCCATGGGTCACGGAAGCATCTACTCAGGAATACTCCGGACATAGGTGCCATTTAGGTCTTATCCCCTAACACATCGGCCCAACAGATTACAGCTCAAAGAAAGAGCACATCACAGAACGCAACAAATGATGGTGCACACTCACCACATGAAATATCAACACACACATGCAATAATGCAACATGATGATTATCATAATCTAGCAATATTAATTTACCTCGAGCTGGAGACGCTAACCTTTCCACGACCAACATTCCTGAACGAATACATGGTTATTCGAATAATCCAAAATGAAGTATAGTCCATAACTAATACCAAACCACAACCTCGAATTCAATGTCGGCATGAAACTAACCTTGATGTCTAATCTCTCACACAATAGTCCGAATATATTTCACGTCTCCGTTTCCACTTTAAAGTAATATACATTATGATTTATCTTAGTCCAAGCATAACATCATCCCGGTAATTCATATTCCATGACACTATTGCTATATGAATCGTAAATGAAATGAAAACGAAATCATTTATCAAACATTATGAACCGAGCAAGCATAACTTGCCTTGATACCGATACGATGAAGTTGTTACCAATCCCGTCGTCTTCATCTACAAGTTCCACCGCCCCGACCAAGGCGATTCATGCATCCTCCAATTCCAATCGCAGCACAACGGTTAATCATCACGATCACTTAACGCAATCTAGCGCAATGATCAATTAACAATACGTTCGATAACAATCAGTACAACCGATATAACCAACTAAGCAAACTCAACGGTTCAACGACATTTCGATTATACGAAACCAAACCATACCAATTCTTAATAATACGAATTTCAAGCCGAATTTCGATAATCAACAGTTCTAACAACGTCTACAACATTCTTGGTTCCGACTTCAATCTTAATTTCAGATTAACACGGCTCATCTTTGTAAATTCATAGAAATTCAATTACCGGTTTTCATCACGAATAATCATATACCAAAATTAACTGCAATCCTTCTAATTTATGGACATATATTACTCAAGAACTCTTCAAGAACGTGAATTAATCCATAATCATGTTCGTAGCCAACAAAACGACGTAATTCGATATGTTCTAACATCTAACCATCATCTAGTTCATAATCCAAAGCATATATCATCATATTCTTCAATATACGATTCGTATAATCTCAAAATCATAACAACAATACCATAATCACCATCATACGGAGAAGAACATCAATAACAACATCAAAATCCGAATCGATAAAAGGAGTTTATCAACATACCTCTTGAAGAAGAACCACAAGGATCAAACACTTCCAAAAACATCAAGAACTCCAAGTTTCAAGCTTCTAATCATCTTCATCAAAGTCTTAACGAAGGTATAAGGGTCTGAAATGGATTTGAGAGTGAAGAGGGACGAGCTGGGGAGGAGGAAATGTGTTTCCTTTCGTGAAGAAATGAAAGACCAGTTCTTATTTTATAATCTGCACATCTCGTTACGTACGTTAAGTCACAACCTTAACGTACGTAAGGCCTTTAACGTACGCTATATGTCCTGTATAGCGTACGTAATCGTCATCCAGGGTTAACTGTACTATTTTGTGTCATGCATTACGTACGTAACATACTTGCCATAGCGTACGTAATGTAGCAGTTGACTTGCTACAGTATTTCGCTTGCTTACGTACGTAATTCTTCATCCTTAACGTACGTAAGGATCGAGGTTGACTCGCCTGTCCACATCCTGCGCCGAAGGCCGCCGACACCGGGCCCACCTGCCGACCACAGCTCGGACCCGCTGATTCCATTCTTAACGTACGTAATGTACGCAGCTTAACGTACGTTAAGATTACTTAGCTACGTACGTAATCTCCAACATATAATGTACGTAATGGCTTTCATACTTAGCCATTTTTACTCTTGTCTGCCGTCTCAATAAACCGAATATGTAGACGTAACATACTGAATACATACGCTCGTTCCGACAATAATTCTCATACGATACATCTGATGCACGATATCCTCAAATACAACTGTCGACCGAGTACGACAATTGTATAAATACTCATACGGTATATCCGACATCGAAAAACACACCAAGCATGTAATATCCTAGAATTTGATATAATCTCGGTAGATATATTGAAACGACTATCACAGTTCCCAAAATTATTTATCCACACTGTATTGGTCCCACTCTGTACGGTACAACTCGGATAAAATAATGCGAAAAATCATAGCGAAATTCTAGGATATTACATCCACAGATCGCACGAAGATGATGGCTGCACCTTGATACTAATCACGACCGACCTCCAGACGACGCAACATGACTCAGTCAGACAAAATCTGACAAGACAAGACAAGACAAGACCCGACAACACACAACTCGACCTGACAGCCTAGGTTTCCACAACCTAAGCTCCGATACCATATTCTGTAACACCCCCAAACCAATTGGAAATATTACAGTGCCGTAGACCCTCTCCGTGAGGATCTACCAGGCTGAAAGCGGAAAAACACAACGCAAAGATACATGCCAACATGGCTAATAACGACTCACTAGACCGATTTGGTCTTTTCCACAACACACGCATCAAATATACATAACTCTTTCTCAAAATTCATACCCGCGCAGGGGTTGGAATACATCAACATTCCCTTCGAACGGGAGAATAACACAACGGAGAGACAAACAATAAAACGCTACCGAAATACTCAACGACTGGTCTTCATGTGATTAGTATCGTCGTCTTCCATCATCCTTCGTACCGATTCTATAATTCTCTCCCCAGCAACCTGCAAGTACCTGGACGCAATACAGACATCCACCCCCCGAATACTCGGGGGTTAGCAAAACTCCACTATTTTGCTAGTGCAAGTATAAAATACAAATACAAGCCATACATATCATACTCCAATACATAATAATCGTGAACGTACTTCCCGAGATAAATCACTTGATCAAAACGGTTCATTCGAAAGATAGGGGTAAACCCGGTATACATCTTGTAAAACATTTTACGATCTCGGGAGCTTTGAAAACATTTGGGATTTAAGAATTCTCAAGCCTTTCAAAACCATTTAGGGACACAGCCCAAAAATCACTTTCCCAAAATACGATTATGACAGTAACGCACAGGGTCCACGACCCAATCATACCATTCCGGTAACAAAGCACGGGGTCCAAGACCCGATCATATCATAACAACATGTTTCCACAAATTATTCGCGTCCCGTGCTAGCAAGCCACGGACCTCAGATGCTCCCGTAGAACATACCCTAGTGAATAACCCACAGGGAAACCAATACCAAAGCACATGTCACTATAACGACAGTCACGTGACCACAAGCACTGATACGTTCATAACCAAATCACAACCATAAGTTATCCCGGCATCGCGCTAATAAGCCACGAACCTCGGAGTCCCCGCAAGACATACCCGATGGATAACCCCACATGTTATCCCGACATCGCGCTAACAAGCTACGAACCTCGGAGTCCCCGCAAGACATACTTGATTGGATAACCCTACGGTCACGCCCGACCCATACTAGCAAGTATGGATCCCGGAGATTCAACGATTCTACCCGGAGGCACATCACATACAACAAGCACACAACAATAATCAACTATCAAGCCGAGCAACATTAAGCAGCACAACCTCCTTTCAAAGGAATAACAATTAATATCACAACATGTCACATTCTCACCGAACATGTACACGTATCGCCACACCATCCTCGGCAAGTCATCACGGTCTATTATATTCACGAAGTATTGTTATAACATCTATCAACATACGAAACTAACACACATATTCTGAAAACACATTTATTCACGAACATATGAGTTATCTTTGAAAGACAACATTTATCGAGAGCATACCGATCTTTTCTAACGTTCATTAACCATTCAGATTTCGCATAAAATCATTCACCAACAATTACGCCTACGAAACGTGAAACGTATGGGCAAGATACTTGCCTCGAAACTACGAGCACAACGAACGGATGAGGTTGAGCATCCCTCGAACATCCAAAAATGACCAAGAATCCGGCAACCCTATAAAACTACGAAAATAACATCACCACGAATCAATAAAACAAACCGGAACCCGAAACGATCCTAAAAACAACAAGGATCTAAGGGTTTCTCAAGAAAATCAAGAACTATGTTCCGAGTGATATAAAATCATGAATGAGTTCAAAAATCCGAAGATCAAGACCAAAACAACAAGAATACACCATCGATTCATCATCCTCGGATTAAATAGAAGAACCAAGGAGAAACCCCCAAAATTCAAGAACTAGGGTTCTAAGAAGAGATTACCTTGATTTGGACCAAGAAGATGATTAGATGTTGTTAAACACCTACAAATCTGCTCCAAGATGAAGCTTGATGAAGAAGATCGCTCAAAATTGCCTCCGGAGCTCACTCCCGTCAGAAAGGATGAAGAAGGGAGAGAAATGACGAATTAACGTTGTTGTCCAGTATTTATACTGGACAGTTATTAGCGTGCGCTAAACACCCTGCATTAGCGCGCACTAATGGGGTCAATGCCCCAGAAAATACCGCCTATAACACAGTTAGCGTGCACTAGCCAATAAGCGTAGCGTGCGCTAACGGGTCACGAAACCAGTCCAGTAGCCTCTGGACAGATCTGCACCTACCAGGTAGTGTGCGCTAGAAAGAACGATTAGCATGTGCTAAGCAGTCGATAGCGTGCGCTAGCTACTAGCCTTAGCGTGCGCTAACGACACTCCAGTCCCAGTCTAGCTGGATTGCCGTTGGACTGCCAGTTAGCGTGCGCTACACATCCGGTAGCGTGCGCTAACCACAACAGAGTAGCGTGCGGTATGCCACAAGCATTAGCGTGCGCTACACCACAAAAACCCCAAAACTCGCATAATGATCCGAAACGCCTCCAAACACATGTCCCAATAAGGCACACCCAAAACATGGCACAAAATTCCAACGATGAGGACAATACCAATCCGGTAAAACCCAGAAAACTCGACGAATCCGGAACAAAGATCTTGGGTATTACAATCAGTACGTGTGTAGTTGTTTATTTTGATGATATTCTTGTCTATAGTCAGTCACTTGATGAGCATCTTACACACCTACGATCTGTATTCATGATTCTTCGGCAGGAGCAGTTTTTGCTATTCCCCAGAAATGCACTTTTCTTGTAGATAGAATTCTGTTTTTGGGCTATGTTATTTCTGCGGAGGGTATCACTGTGATTCTTCTAAGATTGAGGCTATTCAGTCTTGGCCTACCCTACCTCGTTCACGGCAGCACACAACTTTCGTGGGTTACCCTCTTTGTACCGTCGCTTCAATCGTAATTTCAGTTTTATTACGGCTCCCATAACAGATTGCATGCATGGTAAGCAATTTCTTTGGACTCCGGAGGCCACAGCTGCTTTCACTTTAATTAAGGAGAAATTAACTCAGGCTCCTTTATTGATACTTCCGGACTTCTCTGCTCCATCTGAGTTGACTTGTGATGCCTCTAAAGTGGGCATTGGAGCTGCATTATTTATATCAACAGGAATTCATTCTCTATACTGACCATGATGCTTTGAAGCATCTAAATTCTCAAGACTCTGTCTCATCTTGACATGCTTCATGGGCGGCTTTTCTTCAATAATCCACCTTCACACTTCGACAAGAGTCTGGGGCGTCGAATAAGGTGGATAATGCCTTAAGTTGGCATCATCTTTTACTTACTGAGATGCGGTCTGTTGTTCCTGGTTTTGATGTTCTCCCGGATTCTTATCCTCTTGATCCGTTCTTTGGTCCTATTGTCACCCAGTTGACATCGGGTACTTCTTCGGAATATGCTATCATTGATGGATTTCTATTTTGGGGTGTCTGTTTGTGTATTCTTCAGGGCAGCATGCGTCTGCTTATTATTTCTGAATTACATGGAGTTGGCCATGTGGGGAGAGATCGTACCATTTCTCTGATTCAGCGCCGTTTCTTTTGGCCCACTTTGAGGCGTGATGCATCCCAATTTTTTGAGTGGTGTCGCATTTGCCAGGTGTCAAACGGTACGTCCACTAACGCTGGTCTTTATCTCCCTCTCCCTGTACCTTCCCGACCATGGGCTGCTATTTCTATGGACTTCGTGGTGTGGGCTATCCTCACTAAAGATCACTATCCGGCATACGAGTATAATAAGCTTTCGGCTCGAAAAGATGGTCCCTTTGAAATTGTGCAAAAAATAAATTCAAATGCTTGTAGGTTGAAGTTGCCAAGCCATATTCGCACGTCAGATGTCTTCAACATCAAGCATTTAATTCCTTTTACATGTGATAATTCTTCTGGGGACGAGACCGGTACAGATTCGAGGACGAATCGCTCTTCACTTGGGGAGGATGATGGGGACGAGACCGCGTTGATGTTCCTGGAAAAATACGATCGTGTTCGATCTATTTAAACATTATATTTATATTTATTGGTTTATGTAGTTGGGATTTTAATAATTAAGGCTTTGGGCCTTAGGATATTATATACACTTTGTGCTCCATTGGTTGTAGGGCGATTTTCTTTTGGGATATTTTGATTATTGGGAATTCCCCTTGATATTTTACCTAGTGAACGTAGTACCAGGGTAATTCTTTTTTTCCATTGTTGTGTATTGGATTAGTACGCTTCTGCTACGTCACACAAACATTACACTCCAAAAATACAATCAATATTATTTATTGAAATTGTCTTTGAAAATTATACGAACAAATTTGGGTGACGTATAGAGTATTATCTAAAGACAAAAGGTTTTTCCAGTGAAGTTATTACACAAAAATTCAAATGACTCAAGGTGCAGTACTTCAAATACTCCGATAAATCTCACCAGAAAGCTTGCTAAGAAATATCTAGCAATTCAACAAATTTCATGTCAGTTATACCAGAAATGCTTCCATATCTGTATATTGCTAAATACTTCTTTGTAAAAATATTATTCATTCGAGTGATTTCTAATTTCTCGTTGTTGTAAATTGATATTTTCAATTATTTTTTATTTATCTCTCTAAAAACAACTACATATAACTCGTGAGATTGAAAATTGAATTTTTAAGGTATATCCCAACGTACGAAAGAGAATTGCTCTTGACTCTTGTTTATACTTGTGAGGAGATGAAAAAATTTACAAAATTTCATTATATGAGCATGCTTATTGTAACACCCCGAGATATTCGGAAATATGTTACAGCGCCGTAGACCCCTACATGGGACCTACCAGGCTACAATAGGAAAACTCCGCTCGACTAACCATCTTGGTTAGCGAGGATACATAATTAAATAATATGACATATAAATATACGCCCGAACAACCGGCAGAATAAGCATCAACCAACAACGTGACAATTTAAGGTAATACAATACGGAGTTTGAAACGAAAAGCCTAAGTACTCGCGAGTACAATCTATAAGTTTAAAACTGTGGGAACAACCATATCGAAATGGACAAAGGAAATAAGTAGACCCAAATGCACATGTCAACGACCCTGGCCAACATCCTCGTACTGTCCTGGTGCTCGCTCGTCCGGGTAGTCATAACCTGAAATCCATAACAAGAATTTCCCCAAAACGGGTCCCCAGAGGGGTTAGCAATTACGCTAGTACAAGTAATCCAGGCAAACCAATCGCTTACACATTCCATAGTACATGCACCAATATCATTTCAAAAACCAAAACAAGACATGTCTTTTTCCGGAAATAAACAGTCAAACGATTAGCCTTGAGAACAGGGCGGCAGCATACATTCTCACTCGAGGCCTCGCAGGGACCCTACCGAGTTGGCTACAATTACAGAAAAACAAAACCACGCACACGCTATGCCGTGAGAACAGGGCGGCAGCATACATTCTCACTCGGGGCCTTGCAAGGACCCTAACGAGTTGGCTAGCGGTACGAAACTCGCGAAATCCAGGGCGGCAGCATAGATTTCCCTCCTTGACCCCGTCAACACAAGGTGAGTTACAACAAGTAATATACATAACCATTTCATGTTAAGCTTAAAGGTTTCCAAAAATACTTGCCTCGATTAAATAGACGATGACACGAACGGAGCGGAAGAGTTGAACACGACCGCAAGGAACCGGAAATGAACCTAACGATTTGAATAGCACAATCACAACCACTTCTAAACGATTATGGAAATGGAATACTCCGGAAACCCGCCTACGATTCATGTATATTCGTATACAAACAACAACGAGGGCGGACCACAACCGAACCCTCTCGATTCCGTAAAAATCACGAAATATACCATGAATCCGTAGGGAAACTAAGAATACCAACAAGAATAATCATATTCATCATGAATCCATCAACGAAACGGAAAGAATCGGACAAAACCCCAAAATCCCCAATTATCCAAAAAGGTAGGGTTTCAAGAGATATTACCTTGAGTGATTCAAGTGTTAAGATCCGTAGAACACGCGTTAGATGGATTATCCGAGTCTCACAACCGAAAAGAAATGATGAAAATCGACCCCCCGGATGAAGAACTCTCCCCCTCTATATTTTCTCTCTCGCGGCGCTGTGTAAAAATGGAGAAGGAAAATGAGCCTCACGCTCAAAACAACACATTTATAGTTTAACACAGCAGAACCTATCGGCCGGCCTATCGGCCGATAGGCCCAACCGATAGCCATACGGAATGCCGGCAGTAGGGTCTATCGACCCCCCTTATCGGCCGAAAGGCTACTGGAAGTTCGAAGGTGAAGAAATTTACATATCGGCCGGCCTATCGGCCGATAGGCCCAACCGATACCCATACAGAATGCCGGCAGTAGAGTCTATCGGCCCCCCTATCGGCCGAAAGGCTCCTGGGAGTGCTCGGCCAAAAACTGAAACGACCATAACTCTCTCGTCCGGACTCCGATTGACTCACCGTTTGAACCATTGGAAAGCTAACTCGATGATCTATAATATTGCAAAGATTTATAATTTTTGGAGTCACCAAAATTAATGGTGATCTAACAAAGTCGAACTCATGTGAGGAAAGTTGAAATAACGAACAATAACGAGAATACAATTCAACAATTGACATGAAGGACTTCTTGAAGATACATGAGGGTCACTATGACCGAGAAATATACCAAAAATGAAAATACAAGGGAAGGAAAAATACCGGATATTACATTCTACCCCTCTAAAAATAAGTTTCGTCCGAAACTTAAGAAACAAACAACTCCGGGTACCTAGCACGCATGCTATCCTCGGTTTCCCAAGTTGCCTCCTCGACACCATGTCTCGACCACCGAACTTTGACCAAAGGGATGGTCTTATGCCTCGCCGCTTCTCACGATGCTCCAAAATCTTCAAAGGGCGCTCCTCAAAAGTAATATCTTGACAATATCAATCTCGCCATAATCGATGACGTGACTAGGATCGGAACATATTTCCTCAAGGGAAACATGAAAAATGCTATGAACATGACTCAAGGTGGAGGTAACGCCAAACGGTACGCTAATTCACCGACTCGCTCGAGAATCTCAAAGGGTCCAATAAATCTCGGGCTCGGCTTTCCTTTCTTCCCAAAACGAAAAACTCCCTTCGTCGGCGACACCTTTAGCAAAACGTGGTCTCCCACCTCGAATTCCAAAGGTCGACGACGGACGCCGGCATATGACTTCGCCGACTGCGGGCGATCTACATCCGTTCTCGAATTAACTCTATCTTCCGCCTCGTCTCTAAAACGACATCCGGCTCGGTCCCGACTAAATCGGACGCCTCATTCCAACAAATCGGCGATCGACATCGTCGCCCATAAAGTGCCTCATACGGTGCCATCCGAATCGACGCGTGCCAACTATTGTTGTACGTGAATTCGATCAATGGCAAGTGCTCCTCCCGATCACTACTCCAATCGAGGCACAAGCACGCAACATGTCCTCGAATGTCTGGATAGTGCGTTCCGTCCATCCGATCGGGATGAAAAGAGGTACTCAAACGCAACCGGTACCTAACGCCTTATGCACCGCTTTGCCAGTGCGATACAAAGCGGCCGTCACGATCCGAAACAATAGACTTTGAGTACCGTGAAGTTTCACGATCTGCGCGATAAACACACGAGCTAACTTCTCCGGCCCCAAGTGTCCTTGATGCCCGAAAATGTGCCGACTTGGTGAGCGATCAACAATCACCCATACCATATTCATGCCCGACCTCGATCTCGGCAAACTCGTAACGAAATCCATCGATATATCTTCCCATTTCCATTCGGAGCGAAGTGATCGCAATAACTTGGCCCGGTCGATGCTCGATTTTGACCTGCTGGCAAGTCAAACATCTCGCCACAAACCGTGCGACTCCCTCCTTCATATCGTTCCACCGAAGTTCCTCCTCGTGTCCTTGTACATCTTACTCGTACCAGGATGAGCGGAATAAGGTGTAGCATGGGCCTCCGTAAAATACTCGCCTCAACTCTGAGTCGTTCGGCACGCAAAGCCGACTGGAATCTCAAAACGCCATCCTCGTGAATCACAAACCTGTGAGACTTTCCTTTAAGAACGCGTTCTCTCGGATTTGAGTAATCATCGGATCCTCTAATTGCTTGATTTAATTTCATCGATCAAGGCAGCGAAATTTCTAAGGCACAAAGTTGCCCAACAGATCCAGGCAGCAAAACCTCAACATCTAACCCGATCAAAGCCCGCCGAAGCTCAGACTGAGGCGTAAGGATCTCAAGTGTTCGCAACGCAATCGGTTTCCGACTCAAGGCGTCGGCCACGACATTCGCCCTTCCCGGATGATAAAGGATTTCGAGGTCATAATCCTTAATCAACTCTAACCACCTCCTCTGCCTCATATTCAACTCTCGCTGAGTAAATATGTATTTCAGACTTTTATGATCGGTAAAAATCTGACATGCAGAGCCGAAAAGATAGTGACGCCAAATCTTGAGTGCAAAGACAACCGCCGCTAACTCCAAATCATGAGTAGGGTAGTTAAGCTCATACGGCCTCAACTGTCTCGACGCATAGGCAATGGTCTTGCCGTGCTGCATCAATACGCACCCAAGACCACGACCGAAGCATCGCTAAAACGGCGAAACCCTCGTTGCCACATGGCAATGCCAAAAGGGCTGAAGTCAACCGCTTCTTGACTCCTCAAAACTCGGCGCCTCTCATCGGTCCAGACGAACTTCTGATTACGGAGCAATCGTGTAAGTGGTCGAGCTAGTTTTGAGAAACCCTCGGCGAACCTACGGTAGTAGCCGGCCAAACCCAAGAAACTACGGACCTCCTTCACATTTGTGGCGATGCCCAATCCAACACCGCCTCAATTTTCGCGGATCTACTCGAACTCCCTACTGAAATCACGTGACCCAAAAACATCACTTCCTTCAGCCAGAACTCACATTTCGAGAACTTCGCATAGAGTTGCTCGGCCCTCAAAATGTCTAACACTATCCGCAAATGATGGGCATGCTCTTCCTCGTTCCTCGAATAAATAAGAATATCGTCAATGAAGACGACGACACACTTATCCAAATACTCGATAAAGACTTTGTTCATCAATTGCATGAACACCGCCGGCGCGTTAGTTAACCCGAAAGGCATAACTACAAACTCATAATGTCCGTATCTCGTCCGAAAAGCCGTTTTCGGCACGTCGGACTCCCTCACCCGGAGCTGATAGTACACCGATTATAAATCAATCTTCGAGAATACCGACTCCACCGCAATCGGTCGAACAAGTCGTCAATTCTCGGCAAAGGATACTTGTTCTTGATGGTCACCTTGTTCAGTTCACGATAGTCGATACACAAACGTAGTGAACCATCCTTCTTACGCACAAACAAGACCGGTGCGCCCCAAGGCGAGGCGCTCGGTCGAACATACCCCGACTCAAGAAGTTCACTCAACTGTTTCTTCAACTCGGCCATCTCTGAAGGTGCCATGCGATACGGCGCCTTCGAAATCGGAGCCGCGCCTGGCTCTAACTCTACAGTAAACTCAACCTCACGATCCGGCGGCAATCCCGGCAACTCGTCAGGAAATACATCGGAGAACTCACTAACGACCGGAATCGATGAAAACTCGACTCCACCATTCTCCGCCTTCAAGGCGTAGCACCAATAACCAGTACACCCCTTTCGCAGGAGTTTCACCGCCTTCAAGGCGTTAATAACAAACTTCTGGTTTCTCTTTCGCCCCGCGAAAGAGTGTTGATGCCGTCCTCGGCTAACATGGTAATGATCCTCGTGCGGTAGTTCATGATTGCACCATGCCGCTCGAGCCAATCATTCCCGAGAATTAAATCCTCGCCCTCGATACCCACAACAATAAGGTTAGAGAGCCAAGCCCTCTCACAAATAATCACAGAGCAGTCCGGACTTCTCGATCACCGACAATTCTATCACCGCTAGGAAGTTTAACGATGAAAGGCTCACAAGGTGACAAGCGGTCGAGACTCAAACGGCGTACACACTCTAGAGAAATGAATGAATGCGTAGCACCAATCAAAAGCACACCGACAGATGAGAATGGATATGAACGGCACTGCCGCCACAAGATATAGGATCATCGGTCCTCCTCATCTCGTAGATACGCGGGGTGGCGAGCCGACACTGGATGCTCCTCCCTAGCGGGCTGACCCCGACCCCTACCTCGGCCGGCACTCGGTGGAGGCGGCAGAGCAACGAGCCCTGGTTCACACTCGGCTCCATAGGTCTTTGGGTGAGAAGAACGGCACCACGGGCTTGTTTGATCTGTTCACAAAGGGGCCTTGTGGCCTAGCTGCCCACAAGTATGACAAGTAAGCTTGGACGAGAACACTGCCGGCTCCTATGGTTCTCGCACACCACAGTTAAAACATGTGGGTTCATGAGCGGAGGTTCCGGCACCGAAAGCTCCCAGAGAAACGAGCCGAACCGCCGTTGAAATATTTGTAGCTTGAGATTTCTGCGGCCTCCACTCTTGGGACGAGAAAAATTTCCGACCGACTTCGCTTCTTGCTCTCACGAGCCAAATCGCTAGCCGTCACCGACATATCATAAGCAAGAGCTCGACTCGATAATCCTTCAAGGTAGTACAGACGAGCCTGACATATAGTCCCGAATGGACAGTTTCATCCTCCTGGAAAAATGGAAAATTTTGTCGCTCTCGGCGACAACTTGGGTCTTCACATAACCCAACTCTTTGTTAAAGTCGGCAATGGCACGAGATACGGGGATATCCCGTGGTTGAGCATCGTAGAAAGCATGCACTCGAGCCTGTCTGACCGGCCACGGACAATACTCAGTCTCCATCAACTCCTGAAACTCGGCCACGAAGCAACATGATCTTTGGGACCGACGGCCTCCCACCAATCCGTAGCATCTCCTGTGAGAAAATATTGAGCAATAGGGACCTTACGGTCCTCGGGGATTGGTAGCGGTGAATACTTTGGATATCTCCTTGATCCACCCTTCCCGGCCGATCGGGTCCGAAGCTCCCGAACCGGGAGGATGCATCTTGATGACATCCTGAAGCCAACGGTCCGCTCCGCCCGATTAGCATGGGCCTGATCGGGGTTCTGACCACTGGCTATAGCCGCCATCCAGTTAACCATTTGCCGCATAACACCCGCAATACCAAGATCGGCGTGCTCCCGAGAAGAAGCATGACGTGACGGTCACCAGATCACGCCGGCCTCGAAGAATGTGACGTGGCCGCCCCACCGGCCGCCCCACGTCCTCGGCGCGTCCACGACCACGACCACGACCACGACCACGGTTACCTCCGGCCCATACCGGTGTTAAGAGATAATAAGTACATTGATGATGAGTAAGGGAGGAAAAGCAACTTCAACTCGAAAAGCAAAAATACAATGTAAGAAAACAAAGGATCGAGTAGGAAAACTTACGAGCACTGGAAGTACCGAGATGTGGCAGCGGTGTGACAATGTGCAAACAAAACATGACTAGACCCAAATAACCAACAAGCCTAGGTATCCATAAACCTAGAGCTCCGATACCATTTTCGTAACACCCCGAGATATTCGGAAATATGTTACGCCGTAGACCCCTACATGGGACCTACTGTGCTACAATAGGAAAACTCCGCTCGACTAACCATCTTGGTTAGCGAGGATACATAATTAAATAATATGACAAATAAATATACGCCCGAACAACCGGCAGAATAAGCATCAACCAACAACGTGACAATTTAAGGTAATACAATACGGAGTTTGAAACGAAAGCCTAAGTACTCGCGAGTACAATCTATAAGTTTAAAATCGTGGGAACAACCATATCGAAATGGACAAAGGAAATAAGTAGACCCAAATGCACATGTCAACGACTCGCCAACATCCTCGTCCGTCCCGGTGCTCGCTCGTCCGGTAGTCATAACTCGAAATCCATAACAAAATTTCCCAAAACGGGTCCCCAGAGGGGTTAGCAATTACGCTAGTACAAGTAATCCAGCAAACCAATCGCTTACACATTCCATAGTACATGCACCAAAAACATTACAAAACCAAAACAAGACATTTCTTTTTACGGAAAAAAACAGTCAAACGATTAGCCTTGAGAACAGGGCGGCGGATACATTCTCACTCGAGGCCTCGCAGGGACCCTACCGAGTTGGCTACAATTACGTAAAAACAAAACCACGCACACGCTATGCCGTGAGAACAGGCGGCAAGATACATTCTCACTGGGCCTTGCAAGGACCCTAACGAGTCAAGAAGGTACGAAACTCGCGAAATCCAGGGCGGCAAGATAGATTTCCTCCTTGACCCGTCGGCCAACACAAGGTGAGTTACAACAAGTAATATACATAACCATTTCATGTTAAGCTTAAAGGTTTCCAAAAATACTTGCCTCGATTAAATAGACGATGACACGAACGGAGCGGAAGAGTTGAACACGACCGCAAGGAACCGACGGAAATGAACCTAACGATTTGAATAAGACAATCACAACCACTTCTAAACGATTATGGAAATGGAATACTCCGGAAACCCGCCTACGATTCATGTATATTCGTATACAAACAACAACGAGGGCGGACCACAACCGAACCCTCTCGATTCCGTAAAAATCACGAAATATACCATGAATCCGTAGGGAAACTAAGAATACCAACAAGAATAATCATATTCATCATGAATCCATCAACGAAACGGAAAGAATCGGACAAAACCCCAAAATCCCCAATTATCCAAAAAGGTAGGGTTTCAAGAGATATTACCTTGAGTGATTCAAGTGTTAAGATCCGTAGAACACGCGTTAGATGGATTATCCGAGTCTCACAACCGAAAAGAAATGATGAAAATCGACCCCAGGATGAAGAACTCTCCTCTATATTTTCTCTCTCGCGGTATTGTGTAAAAATGGAGAAGGAAAATGAGCCTCACGCTCAAAACAACACATTTATAGTTTAACACAAAGAGACCTATCGGCTGCCTATCACTGATAGCCCAACCGATAGCCATACGGAATGCCGGCAGAGGTCTATCGACCCCTTATCGGCCGAAAGGCTACCGGAAGTTCAAGGTGAAGAAATTTACATATCGGCGCCTATCGGCCGATAGCCCAACCGATACCCATAATGCACGCCGGCAGAGAGTCTATCGGCCCCCTATCGGCCGAAAGGCTCCCGGGAGTGCTCGGCCAAAATCAAACGACCATAACTCTCTCGTCCGGACTCCGATTGACTCACCGTTTGAACCATTGGAAAGCTAACTCGATGATCTATAATATTGCAAAGATTTATAATTTTTGGAGTCACCAAAAATTAATGGTGATCTAACAAAGTCGAACTCATGTGAGGAAAGTTGAAACAACGAACAATAACGAGAATACAATTCAACAATTGACAGGAAGGACTTACTGAAAGATACATGAGGGTCACTATGACCGAGAAATATACCAAAAATGAAAATACAAGGGAAGGAAAAATACCGGATATTACACTTATGAATTCACAAACGATTTATTTTGATGAAGTTAATTTTCCGCTATCCGTTGGTCAAGTGATAGAGATTGTTTTCTCTCTCCAAAATTTTCAAGTGATTCACATTTACGAAATTTAATTTATTTTATACCATTTTTATGGTTCTTAGAAACTATTGTAAGCCAATTTGTATTTTTATCTCTACATTTTGTAATATATATCCAATAATGTAATTTTTCTAATTCTTTTTTTGTTCAAGTTAGTCAAAAAAATATCTACCTTGATGGCCAATTATTGGATAACTTTTTTTGTATAAACTTGGATATAATGAATTTGTTAAAAAAATCAGATTTACATTTCTTGACTTACATATGAATTCGACTCACATCATACTTGTAAAGAAAAATAAAATCTACATTATTAATGGTTCTAAAAACCTGAAGCTGATGATTTTGTGCCTAAGCTCTTTGACCAGACGCTCCATAGTCTAAATCAGTCTCTCCTCAAAGGTGATATCGAGCCCCAACACAATCTCCAAAATCGATAACGTAACTAGGATCCTGTACGTATTTCCTCAACTGGGAGACATAAAATATGTTATGCACATGACTCAAAGACGGCGGCAAACCCAATCGATATGCAAGATCTCCATCATTTTGATGCAACCTTTTTTTTTTTTTAATTTCTTCACTTTTAGACTTTTCGTGCATTTATCAAATAATTATCCATTTTTTCTCACATCGTATTTCCACACATTAGTTCCCTTGCAACAGGTTTTGTTGGCCACAATAATACCAAACTGGCCCTAAAACATCCAAATCCACACTGAGTATTTTGTCGGAGTGTTAAGACATATTAAATTATAAACCAAGCTATTACATAGATGGTTGAGGTGTTAAGGTTCTGGTTTTATAACAAGCTCATTTGAATCCAACTATTAAGCAAAATGTTATTTGCAACCCAATGGTGTGGGTTCCAATATCCAACTTTTAACCTATGTTTCATATTTATATTTGCCTTGATTTTTCGAAACTCGAGTAACTCAATCAACCAAATATGTTAATAGGGGTCGGGGCTGTTATCCCGAGAACTAGTCAGGTGTAAGCTTGGAACCTCGGTATCAAAAAAAAATTATCAATATCCATCACATCAACCCAAAAGCCACTTTAGTTCTAAATTCTAACAACCCAAAGTAGTGAACCATCAAACACACACTAAAAGTTCATAGTTTGATTCCCATTATGTTAGAGCTCATATATGTGCTTAAACTTTTTTCACAAGTTATCTAAAGTTGCACATAGGGGTGGACACGAACCGAACGAACCGAGCTTTTGGTGTTATTGACCGTTCGTTCGTTCGGTTCGTGAAGTGTTCGGTTCGTGTTCGTGTTCGACGAACATTACAAATTAGTGTTCGAGTTCGGTTCGACATATTTTTTATTGTTCGTGTTCGGTTCGTTTGTGTTCAATTGTTATGTTCGTACGCCTTGTTCGTTTGTGTTCAATTTGTTCGTTCGGTTCGTTTGTGTTCAATTCGTTCTGTTCGTGCCATATTATATATATATATATATATATTAATGTTCGTGAACAGTTCGCGAACACCCAATCAAAATATAAAATGTTCGATGTTCGCTTCGAAAATACTCGAACATGTTCGCGAACATGTTCGGTTCGGTCAAACCGAACTCGAACTGACCGTTGACCGAGCTTTTTCACGAACAGTTCGCGAACGTTCGGTTCATGGGCCACCCCTAGTTGCACAAATTGATTGATTTTTGGGCTATTTATAACAAGCAGATCAGCTGTGAAAATTTACAGGAATATTACTGTTCTGTTCAAACTAATCCTTCTACTTTTTAGCAATAAAATAATGTAAAAAAAATTTCTTGTGGACGGATCTGGGATGGGCTTTTTTATAACTTTTATTTATTACTCTCTCCGTTCCAGCCCGAGTGCAATATTTAGAAGAAATTTGATGTATTTTAGGTTAATGATTTGATGTGATAAATGTGTAAGTTTTGTAAGTATTGATGTTGTGTTGTGTAGATTAAAAGATAAAAGATACTGATGATAAGTGTGTGGTGGAGATTAAAAAGTAAATGTGATTGTTTGATGTGACTTGAAATATTTAATGAACTATTGCATTTCTAAAGAGACACTTTTTGGACTAAATATTGCGTTTCGGACGGAACGGAGGGAGTAATAAATTTAAGTTTTATACCTTTTTTTTTTTGAAAAATTATCAAATTCATGACACCCATTGGGCATATATAAAAGTAAAACCAAGATTCTTCATTCAATTATATTATTAGTATGGTTGGATTTTAATATTAAAATTTTAGTTTAAGTTGATGTGAGCATAGCTGGACTTAAAATGATGTAGTGTTTGTTAATATTGAATATTTTGTATTAATTCTTTAAGCTGATTTGTTATGCACTTTACTATATTGAAGTATTTAATTAAATTTTATTTCATAGTGTGTGGGAAAAAAAATATATGTCAAATCATGTTAATTTATTTAACTCTCTTGTCACCTATTGGTATATTAACTAAAATGATTATTTTTTACTTAAATTTATCAATTCTAATTTTTTATTCATTTATTTATTATAACAACAAAATATGCAACTTTTAATGAATTTAAGGGTTTATAATATTTTAAATTTAAGTTTATTAATAAGATTTTAATTGTGATTGTTTATTTTTTTAATATAGCTCAAATAGTTTTAAATAAGATGTGAAAAGAGAATGATTCGTGTAACTTCACTGTAATAATTTAAAAACAAACTAATTACTATAATTTAAAAACAAATATATAGATTATATTTTAAATGGGTAATGTAGGGGTTTTTCAATCCCACATCAAGTGCGAAATGTACTGAGGAACCTATAATAGAGAATATAATAGGAAGGGATTTATTTGTGCTCCTTACTTACCTGGATGGGGTCAATGGGTGATCAAGACGGCCCATGGCCTAGGTTGGTGACCTCCATTGCACTACGGAGGGGTGCCCGCCTAAGGTCGGCCCAAGTGGTCGAGCCTATGTCATAATTTGTGGTAGTGGGGGCCTGCGTTCGCGCGGCTCCTGTCCAATACAAGTTTCAAATTTCACCAATGCCAAGTTTATGTGAACCCGAATTTAATAAAGTGCAATTTGTAATCCTGAGATGCTTAAAATCACGTGTGTAATATTGCTGATGTTTCTATACTGTTATTTATTCAATAGAGTCCATATTTTGATACATGTTTGTAATTTTGAATTTACAATATATACTCCCTCCGGCAAAAAATTTAGGTACTAAAGTTTCACCTGCACAAAATTTAGGTACTAAAGTTTCACCTGCACAATTTAATTGAATATTTTACATTTGCGGTTTAAGATTAATTTGTAGTCAAAGTCGGAGACAGTTGACCAAAAAAGTCAAATTAGGCCTATTTTTGCAGGACGGAGGGAGTATTTTCTAAATAATTATTTGAGAATTTTGCGGTGAAAATGGATTATTCTAGTAATTAATCGTAGTTAGAAACTAATATATATACCACAAAAATTTATTGTTTATACTACAAACAACAAAATAATAATACTAAAATAAACAATTATAATAATTATTACATATAATATTATTGATAATATAAATAATAATAATTATTATTAATACTATTGATTTCAAAGCTGAACTGAACTGAACAGAAATTTCCTGAACTGGACTGAACTAAATTGAATAGAGGTGAACTGAAATGTGTTGAAATTAAGTTCGAAAGGACAAAGATTAGTTATAAAATTAAATTGCCAAATGGCATAAAATTGGAGTTCAATGATTTTACTAACCGATTATGTTCAAGTATTATGACATGTCATATTTTAAAAATAATATAAAAAATTATTATGACAAGTCAATTATATTAATGTTAACATACATTAATGTCAATTTTGACATTAAAATATATACATAATTTTCCTTAACGAAAATATGGATAATTTTTTTTTTAAAAGTTAGACAAGTAAAGAAAGAAATGGGCTGGCAGCAATATGTTTTTCGTATTTGTGATTCAATATTTGCCGCGTACGTATAATATTATTAATTTTTAAATCTCATATCGATAAGAGTATTATTACCCTTAACCACATTTAAATATATATATTCATCATCATACCCATTGCCATCTTGATACATATCATATATATATATATTAGTTTCTAGATTTCACAAGATAATTAGTTTTCATATGATATATATATTAAATATTATTTAATAAAAAAATTATTTTGTGATTAAGTATCCTTTTTTGTTCTATTTTGTTGTGTTTTATATAATATTTAATAGTTCTTTGATATATACAAAAATATATATTTTTATAAGCAATAATTTGATATTTGTCCATTTCTTTTATAACTTAACATATAAAAAACAAATATATAGATTATATTTTAAATCTCGTATATTATCTGGGATTTGTAATAGTTTTATATTATATTCGGATCCCACATCGGAGGAAAGTATAGTTAATCAGGCACGTGTATGAGAATATGTAGTTAAAACATCAATATCTGCATCTTAATCCCAATTATATTAAGTCGGTGGATATTATGAGTTAAAATAATAAAATTAAGTTGATTTTTATACTCTAACATTTCGTGATGGTGGGTGGGTGGGTGGGTGGGGGAGATAAGAAGAAGCAATAGCCCATACTTATTGAATAGATTATACTTCCTCAATTTCTTTTCACTTGCTACACTAAAACATAATTAAAATTTTCAAGCACACACTAGTAGAATAAACATCAAAGACTTCGGTACGTCTCACTTCGGTAATGTATGTTACCGAAGTAAAAACAAACAACAACTTCGCTTTTCAATTTACTGAAGTAAACAACCCACATAGACTTCAGTAAATGGTACCAAACAAAAAAGCAGGAGCTAGTTAGAAATTTTAAGTTACAAAGACTTCACTAATTTGATAATTACTGAAGTAAAAAGTGTGAAATTTTATTTTTTACTAAAACTTTTTACAATAGCGAAGTGTATGTTTTGAACCGAGAATTAATATTTTTGCAATTTTTTATGTTAAAGTCAGAAATAAAGATATATTTAATTAATACCAGTATAATTCTTCTACCCTTAGACGTTGTATTTCTTTATCCCTTCTCTTCATAGTATTCCGCCGTCTAAATCAATCCGAGTCTTCGACCTGTTCTTTTTTGTACTGTTTTCAGCTTCTCATTCATTAAATAGTTAATGATCAGAGTGTTGATTATCTTTTTTATTTCATTCTTTTTTTCTCCTTCTGGTTTTGGAACAAAATAGGAATTCCCATTTTTTCCCCTACAAAAACCCTTTCATCGCTGCGACTCTCCACGTGCGATTCTCACACACTGAACGTGCGATTCTTCCATGGCCGGCGGCTTTTGCTCTTCTTTTCTTTCTATATTCACGTTTGATGTTTCGAATTTCAACTTAATTCCTCCCGGTTCAGGTTTTGGGGATCTCATCCTCGCGAGTTCCAGTCTCGTTTCGCATCCCCTGTCGTCAAGGGGATTTCTTCCTTTGCATTCTGGTGGTCTTCTCGACGATCTGCTTTGTAGGACATCGGTCCGGCAACGTCCTTCTGAGTTGCAACATCGCCTTGGTGGTGCCCCGCCGAGTTGACCACTTCGCTGTCTTCTATGGCGGGTATAATAGGTATCACGACGGACAAGAGGACCATTCTCGGAGGTGCTACTTCTTCCGCCCTATCAGAATATTTTCAATCGGGTCTTTCCAATGAAGGTACTGTAGCCCGTCCTTCTCTTTCTTTATATGGCACAAATCGGGCGTGTGCCCTTGGGGCGGTTGAAAATCAGAATGGGGCTGAAGGTGGGCCTTCTTTTTGCAGAGAGGGTGACCCTTTACCCCCCGTTTGGTTGAGTGCTACAATACCCGATGCTGCATACTTGCTCTTCGGTTGCACGATTAGTGTCTGAGGGAAGTCCTCAAAATCCTTCATCACGTCGAAAAGGCCAGGCCGCTGCCTGCTTGCAATTCCTTAGTCACCCGATTGTAAATGACCCAAGCCAAGAACCTGCTGCTCTTTCCAATTGGACTGCTGATGTGCAGATGCCAACATCTTGAACTTGGATCATGTTTGTTGCCGGACGGATTTGCTGGCAGCAGGTATGGCAAAGCAACTGCTGTTATTCGTCTATTTCTCTCTGATATTCTGAGCGTGAATGTCTGCCGCGTTCGGGATTAATCGGTTTTTCTTGTACACGTAGGAATAACAGCTGGGTTTCCTTGTTTTGAATTAACCAGCAATACCATGGATTATTGCCTTCTGATGCTTAGTCTTGGTATTGGTTGGTTTCCCATGGGTTTGAATCGATTATTGGATATGATTTTATCATTCTGCTCCAGCAGCTTAGCTGCTGTTTTTCTGTGTACTTTCGTTGTATTGTTGATTTTAGATTGGTAAATTGATTCGGCACAGCTGCTGCCAATTTTCATCCTTCGAGGTTTTGGATGAAATCGAGGAGCATTTGTCAGTTCATTTTGTATTCGTATTGTTCATAATATGTACTTCTAAGATTCCGCCGAGATTATGCAGGTATATGCCATCTTATTTAACCTTCTAGCTTTCATTGTTAGAGTAAGTATAGAGTTTTCATGCCCGAGAGGTTTTGAATCGTCTAATTTCATAAAAATCGTCGCCTTCTTTTTTTGTGTGTCAACAACGGGTTTTAGAGTAACTGGTTTCATCTGGATCCTGGGGTGTGTATGTGTGTGTGTAAGATGTAAATTTTTTGTTGCGTTCCAATCAGGGGCGGAACCAGGGGAAGAGTGTGTGTGTGTGTGTGTATCAAGTTTGAAACCTTACCAGGTTTGCGTATTGCTCCTCCCGAAGCACCTGTCACGGGTTACATGTTTGGCAAAGGAGTTTATTTTGCTGATATGTTCTCAAAAAGTGCTAATTATTGTTGTTCGACTAAAAGTGCCAATCTTTGGTGTCTTTGCTTTTATGTGAGGTGATTTATGCTGTCTCCCTCTGTCTGCATCTATGTAAATTTAAATGTGATTCCTCCGTTCATTTTTTTGGTTATTGTTTCGCCAGATCGACTACAGATGGGTGAAGTAGTATCAACTATTCCGAGTAAGTGTATATGAAGATGCATGTCACATATGATATAGCTCTTGCCTTGAAACATTGCAGTTTTTGCTGCTGAATTGCTTAAGCCTTACGGAAGATTTGCGACCTTTGGACTACCTTTGGGCACCTGAAAGAGCTGCACTTATATGCTTCACCTCAGGTATATTATATGGTGTTGTTATTGTTAAGAATAACTTGGCGACTCGATAAAAAGAGAAAGTGCAGATAGGCGGAACCATTCACTAGTAATGATCTAATTTTCTCTTAAGCGAAAAGTTTCCCCAATAGGATACTTATTTGTGTTTTCCTTGATGGCCACGACAGGTACCACTGGAAGACCTAAGGGAGCTACCATAAGCCACTCGGCCTTAGTTGTGCAATCCCTTGCAAAAATTGCAGTTGTTCGCTACGATGACGACGACGTATGTATTTTCTTGTGAGATTTTGTATCTACTTTCCCAAAATAAATTCGTCGATTCGTAGTATTTTATAACTATGAAGGTCGAAATTCGTGAACTTCTATGTAGGTATACCTTCACACTGCTCCTATGTGCCACATTGGTGGAATATCATCAGCCCTGGCCATGTTAATGGCAGGGGGGGTATATTACCAAAGTTTGAGGCTAGCTTAGCAATTGAATCCATTAGGGAACAGAAAGTGACTTCCTTGATCACTGTACCCACCATGATGGCTGATTTAATCTCCTTTAATAGGTAAACAAATTATATGATGTTCACAAAACAGACAAGAAAAATCAATTTTAAGGTATTATAGGATGGTGTGTATGTTTCGTTTTTTTTATCGGTTGTACACAAGACTCTATTCTATGTGTATGTTGAGTTGTTGGTTTTAAATTTTTTGTTTATTCAGGATGAATCAAACGTCCGCGACTTTCGAATCCGTGAAGAAGATTCTGAATGGAGGTGGCGGCCTGTCAGTTGATCTCATCAAACAAGCAACCAAAATGTTCCCAAGAGCCACACTGCTCTCAGCTTATGGTGTGTGTATTCTCATGATCCTGCCTTAAAGGAAGAAAAATAAAAGAGAGACTCTAATCTTCTGTTCCACTTTTTTAATTCCACTGTGTTCCACTATATTGGATGAATTACACGCATATAAATATGATATCATCATGTACATGCGTCATTCCTCCAATGTTATGGAACACAAATGGAACAATAAAAAGTAGCTATTCTCATACGCAATAAAGTCGTAAAGAAAATAATTTCGACACAAATATCCCTTCAAGTTTATCAAGTTTTCTGACCGACACAAAGCATACTCATCTATGCTTTGATTCGAGTTCTCAGGAATGACGGAGGCATGTTCGTCCTTGACCTTTATGACTCTTTACGACCCGAAAAAAGAGATCCACCACCTGCAGCCACATGATGACCATCAGAAATCCAACCGAATCAATCATCAAGGAGGTATATGTGTTGGAAAGCCTGCTCCACATGTTGAACTAAAAGTAGCAAGTGCCGAGGAATCATGCAATGCTGGGAGAATATTGATGAGGGGTCCCCATGTAATGCTCCGATACTGGGGCCAGAGCCCATCAAAGCATTTGAATCCTGTTTGTGAAGGTTGGATTGATACGGGAGATATAGGACAGGTAGACGATCACGGTAATCTGTGGCTTATCGGACGAGCAAAGGACATAATCAAGAGTGGAGGGGAGAACATTTATCCGGATGAGGTAAAGCTCGCTATCTACATAAAACAGAAGTGATTGGCGGCTTTTATTTCTAATTTTATTTGCAAACACTCATACACTTAATTTTAACCTAAACTTTCAGGTTGGATATTGGATATGTGGAAACCCCGGAGGGAAGGTTTTAACTGATCTTGCTGGAAACGGTCTAGCTTATTGAGCTTAAGTGATACAATGGTTATTTGGCATTGTGGAAGTTTATTTGATGTTGGCATATTATAGTTATGCCCAATGCAAACTTGTGAATCACGCGAATTTGAATATTTGGCATTTTTGTACGACAGTCCGCCGTTTATATATGAAATTGTGGTTTATTACTATTATCAATGCTTATGATCTTGTGTTATTGAATTGGGATCTTGTGATTTGAGTTTGTTGGATTTTTAATGAGGTTGATTGATGTATTTGAGGTTGTGTTGTTGAGATCTTGTGAATTGAGGTTTTTTATTGGATGGATCATGTTTTTGTACAACAGGGATTCTATATTTACAAATTGAAAAGAAATATGCAATGTGGTTATTTACTTCAGATAAAAAAGAAGTCGAGATATATAATTAGCGACACAAAATAGAATAAGCGAAGTAAAAAGGAGTGTAATGCTTCGGCTAAACAAATAAAAGTGAAGTAAATGTGGTATCTTTAACTTCGTTACCTATTAATAAGCGAAGTCGATAACATTATTTCACTTCATCTGTATATATTTTACTGAAGCGAATAGGAAATATACACTTCAGCGATTATAAAATAAGTGAAGTGGAAGGACCTTTTTTACTTCGCAAACCCCCATATTCGGTTTCTAAAAACCGAGATAGACTTCGGTTATTACGATATTAGACTTCGTCTAATAAGCGAAGTCTAAAGTATACCTTTAACTACACGAACATAGACTTCGGTAATTATAACATTTTTACTTCGGATATTATCCGAAGTCTTTGACGTTTATTCTTATAGTGACAACTTCTTTTTGAGATTTTCAGTTTTTTTAATTTAACATTTTATTTTTTGGTTTCAAATATTTAAATTAGTATGGATCAAAGATATATAATAAATGAATGATGCAGACCATCCATTTTTTATAATTTTTATATTTATTTTTAAAATGAGATGTATCGACTTATTTGAAATAAATTTGATGAAACAAATCATTCTAGAATTTGTGGTACGGTTGTGGGCATACAAAAAATCACTGTTCGAATTATTCTTGAATAATAGATCAGTTTGAAGTGATTGATTTGATAGAAAAATAGAGAATATTTTTGTTGAGAAGATGCTAGAAAAATGGAGTCTATTAATCCTCTCTCCCTTTTCTTTTGAGCTAATATCTATTAATAACGAGCCAAACCGGCATCATCAAGCAAAATGTGATGAAGACAAGGTGAACCTTACCAACATATTACCATGAAAGACTGAATTAAAAGACAATCTATCAAGGTTATGCGCAGGTGTATTACCTGTCCGTTTGACCCAACTAAAAGAAAATGAGTCAAAGCAAGAACAAATGCTGAGAATATCTGCTTTAATGTTCCCAAAGTACGATAGATCCACTCTACGGTTGGACAAGGTCGAGAATACTTGCAGCGAGTTCGTCTCAATCACTCCTTTAGGTATCTTCATCTCACTTGCCATTGAAACGATGACTTTGCAAATGATGGCCACTTGGTTTACCAGCGCTTGGAATAATTCAATTATATATCTGCCTACTGATGCTGGAAGGCCCAGATAGATATGGTGTTTATCAACCAGAGCCACGACTAATTCTGTAGCCAAGTTACTCGCCACAGTCAGATTAACTCCCCCGCTAAAGGCAACCTCTGATTTCTCTAAACTAATGGCCTGATGCTCTTTCATATTTTCGAATTACATACTTCACCCTATTCAGCTGCATAAAGTTTTCTATTTCGAATATAATGCTATCATCTACAAAAAAAAGGTGTGTAATTGGAGGGGCACCTCGGCATATATGCACCTCATTCAGCAAGGCCGCTCTTTCGTTCTTTCTAAGTAGGCCCGAGAATGTCTGTGCACAGAATAAGAACATGCATGGTGATAAAAGGGTCTCATTGTTAGAGACCCCTTCAGGGAATAAAGCTGTCACCGGGAATGCCATTAATTAAGATGGAGAAAGACAATGTGAAAACACATCTCATGATCAAACTCACTAAAGTGATACCAACCTCAACTTAAGCACGACCCTTTCAAAGAAGCAGTCATTTAACCCTATCATATGCTTTACTCATATCCAACTTAAAATTGAAAGAGCTTCTTTTTACGTGTTTTATTAATTTTCATCGCAGGAAATATCTCAAATGCGAGTGTGCATTATCCGAGATCAGACGACCCGAAATAAAAGCAGATTGATAACCATCAATGAGGAACGACATACACAATTCCAACACATTTGCGATAGAATTGATTATTATTTTAAAAACCACATTACATAGACTGATTGGGCGATACTCTTTAGTATACGTGGGGTTCTTTTTTTTAGGATTTAACAATGTGGGTGTGATTAAAAATGATAGGATCAGCCCCCTCATTCAAAATATGAAGAATACAAGGGACAAGATTAGGACTAATAATAGACCAAAACTTATGAAAGAAAATTGCGGACATACCATTTGGGTCGGGAGCCTTTGTCGGATGCATTTGAGAAAGTGCAGTCAAAATTTCTACCTTGGTAAACGGCTCTTACAGAGTTGACCATCATCTCGGCCGTTGATTTGTGATCGACCGAGTCAACCATGTTATTCATATTCAGATTACCCCCGATTGAGAATAACTCCTCATAATACATTTGAAACACCCTGCTAATATCCGTGTCATTCACCCATTGTCATCCAGATTCATCCAGGATATGTTCTATATTCTTCTCCCACTGGCCACCTTATGGAATGTATTTTTATCGCCGTCCCTCTTCCACTTGACCCTGGCTCTGTAGTGCCACATTGCCTCTTTTTTTTTTCATTAACTGATCCATTCTGTCCTCCAGCTGCAGAGACTCCCTGCTTCAGTTTATCTCCTGTGAAATATTTCCAAAGTGCGTCAACTCCCACTTAGAAAGAGCTTGGCCACAACCCTCTAGCTTGCACGCAATAAGACAAGTTGTTCCCTCAGGGCCACTTGCCCACGAAAAACCTCTCTAGACATAGCATCTTGCAGACACATGGTCTCAAACCGGAATAATTTCATCCGTTTGTTCGTCCCCGTTCCTATCCTCCTTAAGGGCTATAGTGGTTTCCGACATATATATATAGGGCAATGATTGACTCTTGTCGGACTCTATGTTCCACCGTGTTAGAAGAGAATTTTGCTGTCCACTTTGTGTTTCCCACGCACCTGTCTAACCATTTGTCCATGTAAAATTATAACCATCATAACCCAGATCGTCTAACCCACACTCGGTCGATACATCCCGAAAACACTCGATCTTCGATAACTCCCTACTTCTCCCTCCTATCTTCTCGAAGCCAAACAAAATCTCATTGAAGTCAACAAGTATAAGCCAAGGTCTTGTGAAGCCAATGTGAAGATCTCGCAACTGTTGCCAATTGAGAGATTTATTATCCTCCTCCGACCATCCATATTTTCCGGTGAGTCGCCATTGCTCGGAATGAGGCGTGTCCCCAATAATCCCCTCCCTTTAGTACCCTCCTCAAGAGGACAAAATAAGAGGGAAAAATCTAATACACACTGGTTTTAATTTGACCCTCCTTATTTAGTAAAAATATATTTTTTCAAATTAATTTAATTTATTTAAATATATTTATATTTAAGATAAATATTTACAATATACTTTTTTTGGAAATATATTTTTACTCTCGTGTAACTATATTTGTATATATTTTTGGTTTCGGGTCAGATATCACTTCGTATAAAAGATGATATTTTCTTCTTTTTTATATTTCATTTTATTGTTTTTCTTTAATTACATTTCTCTTACTCTCGCATAATTATTTTTATATATTTTTGACTTCTGATCCCGCATCACCAGAAGATCATTTCTTTTATTTTTTTCATTTTTTTATATTTCATTTTTTTGTTTTTCTTTAATTATTATTATTTATTTAATTCAGTCTTTGCTGTTATTTTCATTACTTATCATGTTTTTTAACAAAGCAAACAAAAAAAAGGTAAAGAAAAGATTAGGAATGACAAGGGCGAAGGAAGGGGAAAAAAGAGTGGGAGAAGATGGCGGCGGTGTCGATGCGGGTGAATAACAGTTCTCCGAAAAAAAAAAGAGAATCCTCTTCCGTTCAGCTATGTTTTGGGTCTAATCGTCAGTTTTGTGTGATTACAATGTAGGTTGGATCCCACATCGGATAAGAATTAAACTGGAACTGAAGGTCTCGCAAATAAAATAACCATGAAAACACTTTTCTTCCTCATGCAGCTGCGTGGTGAGCACATAGCGAACTGTTCTGAATATCGCTTTGTTAGCTCTTGGAATAAATATCATTTTGAGCCGTTCAATATTATTCGCCTCTGATTAAAAATTCTATCACAACATTTTCTATTATATATATGGATTTTATATTTGGAAGAAAACGGTGAATCTCCATATATGTGTATAATGACGAGCCGTAGAAGGTACCTTGAGCTCCATGCTTAACTTGGATGGTTTAATGGGTGATCAAGAAGGCTCGTGGGTGAGATTGCTGACCTCCACTGCACCAAGGGGTGTATTTTTAAGGTGTACGGCTCAAGTGATGGGGCTTACGTCATAACTTTAGGTAGTGGGAGCATGCATTCGAGCGAACCCCTGCTAATTGCAATTTCGACTTCAATATTTGCAATTTATCTTATTCTTGTTTGATTTTGCAAATGGAAAGCGGCCAAAAATAGTGTAACTTGTAAACATGTAGGCTTGCCGCTATATATAGAGAGAGAGAGTCTTGATATAAAGTTGTTCACATGTCCAACACTTAATTGAACTCAAGTCCCTCGTTTGCCTTATTATGTATTAAAAAGATCCCAATGCTGTAACTAATTCGCTCGTGTGAATTTATTCACTAATAATTAGATCTCTTACTTCATCAAATTTCAACTTCTCATCATTGTTTGCTCCTGCAAGAGAAATGCTCTATTTGGTGTTAGTTGTTGTCTACAACGTGCTTGTCTTCTTGCCTCAGAGCCACCACCATAGAGCCTTTCCTTATCTTCCATTTACTGGGGCCAAAGATCTCAGTGTAACCTTCATCATCAAGAACCCTTGTGGAATCAAATTCCTCTTCAACAAACTAGGATGATGCCTCACACCATGCAACTAGAACACGCTTTCATCCGGGATTTTGTTCCGAACATCTCCCTTCCCTATAATTTTCATTGGTTACCCACCAACAAATAAGTTTTACCAAAGTCGACGAAAGCATAAGATTCTATTATCGGGATTTAGACCTCGTGACGGGACCTGTACTTAAGCTACTTGCTGTCGTGTGAACTTCAAACGCTCAGCCCCCCTTGAAGGAGACCAAGCAAAACGAGATTAAGCTAATAAGTATTCTGGAAATTTGTTTAGGATTAAAGCACTCCTTTATTCAATAAACTAATGCCCTTTATATAGGGAGAACAAGATACTTAAACACGAAACACAGACTCTGACCTAAACCGACTCCAACATTAAATCAAACTTTTATAATTCAAATTCCTAAATTCTAGCATGCTTAAATTTAAAACTGAATGCTTATCAATTTTCGGATGCCTTGTCCCCTTTATCCCGCCGATGATACACCTTTCCATACTTGGCATCCGTAACATTACTCCCCTCCTCCACATTGAGCACGTCTCCCGTTTTTCCCAAGTCGCGTTTTTCTCGCCATCCTGAGTCCACTGCACCAATAACTCTTGTGCCCCCTCATACCATCTGGACCGCAACACCTGATAAGGACGGGGCAAAGTCTAGTGGGGGCAGTTCGGTAATGCTGTCTCGTGGCTGACCTTGGTGTGGTTTTAGCATGGGTACGTGGAACATATTATGTATTCGACTCACGCGACCTCCCCGATTCGTTGCAAAACTTTGGAGATAGCTTGGTGATTTTGGATTTGGCAATAAATATGTGCCGATGGGGTTGAAGTTTGAGCCACACCCAATTCCCGACTTGAAATTCCAGCATCCTGTGGTGACTGTCATAGGCCAACTTCATACAATTTTGAGCTTCAGCAAGCCGAGCTCGAGCTGTTGCGAGGAACTCCGTGCGATCTATAAGGGCCTGATGCACCACATTGCAAGAATCAAATGATGCACCACAACCAAACACCATGCACCACAACCAAACACCACCATTCTAGTACACTATTCACACTCAATATCAGGACGTCACTAATATCTTATGTTGCTACATTGCTGATTTTCCGTTCTTCTTGGGTGTTGTGCACTTATTCTTTTAATGACTAAGGCCTAGTTTGGTATTGTTGCCACTTAAAAAAAAATACTGCAGCTGTGATGTGAGAATAATCAGCTGTGAATTTAAGCAGATTTGTGTTGGTACATATTATTTTTAAAGTACTTTTACAATGTAAAATATTAATTTCTAGTATTTTTTATAACAGCAGCTTTTAAAAGCAACCCTAACGCTGCTACCTAAATTTGCAAAAATGTTAAAAAAATGCTCTACAATAATATAACTTGTTAAATCGAGACGTTTAACCGTTTAGAAGCTCGATGAAAATGAAGTATCCATGCCCACCATGGTATGATTGACTGATTCTTCATTGGTTGATCCTCATGGATATATAGTTTAAGAGATTGATTATGCAACGTTGACAAAGATAAAAAAATTGTTATTTTTATAATTAAATTGAACTTATTATGTTTTTGAACAATAACAAAGCAAACAATCAAAAAATACGATCCCCTTCAGTTATGTTTTGGATTTAATCGTCAATTTGTTTCCTTCTTCGGACTGAGCTGCGAAATCATAATAATGCAAATCCTTCAAGACGTGCCCAGCTAACCTGTCTAACCCGGACACGGACCTTAGGTATACACGGTGGAGTCTGGGTCTAGGAATTTTCGACCCGTGATCGGCCGAGTCAGCTCATTTTTTCTCTTTTTTTTTTGGAAAAATCTGGCAAATTGAGATCGAACAAATTTAAACATGTTTTTTTATTTTGTTTTTAATTTAGCATCTCATAGTCAGCTCATTTGTTCTCTCTTTTTTTTTTTTGGAAAATCTGACAAACCGAACAAATTTGAATATATGTTACTCCATTTTTTTAAATTTAGCATCTCATTTGATCAAATTTGGTTCGCTATATTAACAAATTAAGATCGACAAACTTTTTATCAATCGAACTCAAATTGAGTATCTAATACCTTAGTTCGACAGGTACATCAAAGACAATGCTCGTCCCTCTTTGATGATAATAACGAGGTGATAATATAAGATATTTCATCCTTTTGATTAATTTAAGTTGATTTTTTTCTCATGTAAGGCTACTCCATTTCAAATCAAATCCCACCAAACCCGTTTGCCCTGCCGAGAATAATAAGGGTATACACAATTTTAGTCATTATAAGTCCTAGCTGTAATGCCACTGAGAATTAGATAAACTAATGAAGTTCCGTTCTCAGAAGCAGTCTAAGTAGGACAGTAAACGAGCCGAACTCTCTGGAATCATCACTGGATTCGGCTCGGCTCGAATTTATTCGAATCTAAGGTTTCATTCGGCTCGAAAGTTTTGAACCTCGGAATCTGAGGTTCGATTCGGCTCGGAGAGCTAATTTTTTTTTTTATAATTCGATTCGATTCCGCTCGAGTTTTCGAACCGTTGGAATATAGTTAGATTCAGCTCGAGTTAAAGTCCAGAATTCAAAATTTACCAAGCCGAATGATTCGGTCCGATTCGCCCAAAGCCCCTCGAACCGAGAAGAACAATTCGGTCCGATTGGCCGATCCTATTTCATATGGTTCGGCTCTATGTTTGGTGCCTTGAATCAAGCCGCGACCCGAGCTTTTTCGAGCCGAATCCTTCGAATCGAATCGAACTTTCAGGATTGGTCACAATCCAAATTCTAAATAAATAGTCCAAGGGGTGCCAGCGCACTCATAAGCATTGGTCTTTAAGATCTCCAATGACAAGGTTCGAATCTCACTACCCAAAAAAAAAAAAAACACATCCTAAATAAATTTTTTCCATTGTTTCAATGGAGCCAAAGACTCCTTATCCTTTTGTTCTGGAATATAATGGAATAAAACAAAATGACTCACTAAACTGGCTGCACTTCTTTTTCTCATAAAGTACTAGTCATTCCATGCAATTCTCGATGCAATTTTCATTTTGGATCATCCGGAAACAGTCTCTCTATGTTAAAACAGTGGTAAGGCTGCGTACATCCGATCCCCCCTTACCCCGCTTTTTGCGGGAGCCGTTGAGACATTGGGGTAATGTTATTGTTATTGTTGTATCCCAATCCAAGTGGACGTATTTTTTTGAACTCGTTTTTTTAACATGTGAGATGCTAAATTCATAATTCAGCATAATTACATAAAATCTAAAAAATATTTTTTTTTTCAAAAAACAAGAAAAAGTTATATGGGTTGACGTGTGACCCGGCATGTCCGACTCAGACAGGGACCCGTAGCCAACCCGTGTCCCCCAGACCCGTACATATCATATATACGGATGGGGCCAGGTCTAGGTCTGGCCAACCCATGACTCGAGGTCGGACCCGGGCCCGATTTGGATGTATCCCTTCTACAGATTAGACGTGCCCAACGCCGGGTCCGGGTCCGGGTCGGACCCGTCGGGTCGCCGGGTCGGCAGGACAGGACCCGGACCCCACCCGTACATATGAAATGTACGGGTTGGCGGGTCGACGGGTCGGCCACGGGTCCGACCCGTCTCATTTTTTTTTTTTTGAAGTATATAAAACTTTTATTTGTTATCATTTTATACACGAAAAATAACTATAAGTGAACAAGAAAATCATTTGAAAAAATTAGCTTGTATTTAATTTTAAGTTTTTACTTAAAATTAAATTGCCTACGTATCCCCGTCAAGAATCAAAGCTCCACATAGTTATTTTACTTGAGAAGAGTTAAAAAAAATGGGCTTGTATTTAATTTTAAGTTTTCACTTAAAATTAAATTGACTACGTATCCTCGTGAGGAATCAAAGCTCTACGTAGTTCTTTACTTACCTGACTTACCTTACTTACCTCGAAGTCGATGTCGTCGTCGTCTTGATCATCGTTTTGACTCATTTGACTAGACTCTCCTTCAGTAGTGCCTTCTTGATAGGCATCTTGGTCCGCTAATAGGTCATCCCACTTATTTTCTTGATCTCGTAACTCGGCTTTTGTTGCGTCTTTAAGTATCATTTGAGCCTCGAGATTTTTTGGCGTCATTCGGGATCTCCGCTCGTCCAACATATAGCCTCCTTCACTAAAAGCACTCTCAACTGGGACTATGGATGCGGACACTGCAAGAATTTCTTGTGCCATAATGGAAAGTATGGGAAATTCGGTTCCCCTTCTCTTCCACCAATCCAACAGATCAAATGTACCTGCATTGTCATCCTTCGGCACAAAACTAGTTGCATAATATCGACTAAGGTCATTTCTTTGACCGACGTTACTACCACCCCTATTTCTTGCTATATTATAGAGTTGTTGTTGAAATGGGTTAGTGGGAGTTCTGTCGAATTCCATGTTAAATGTATTTGTAGTCCTAGTTCTTGTTTTTTGAGTTTGAATCTTATCACCATATTTAGAAGAATATTCAGAAAAAACAGTTTCTAAACTATTTTTTAAATCAATTTTTACTTGTTCAACGTCAGGAATATTTTCAAATAAAGTTTGACTTTCAGAACCATCCGACATTTTTTCCTTTTTAAAGTGTTTTGAAAAAAGTTCGGATACCGGTTTCTTTTCTGCAACAGGGGCAGGCTTCTTTCTTGCTTTAGTTTTCTTGCTTCCTCTGCCTTTCACATTTTCTTCCTCCTCGGACGATAACTCTTCAACATAAGGAGGTTCTACTTCAGCTTGACTTGCCGCAGGACGCTTCGATTTTAATTTTTGCGTCGGAGTTGGTACGCCATGAAGAGTGCGCTCGAATGTTGTATATGTTTGATTTAACATAGCTTCATCAATCTCATGGTCCATTTCTTCGTCAATGTTTTGCAGTTGTTGACGATTCGGGACACGTCGAAATCCCCGGAGATCAACTTCTTCTTCACTAGTAGTTGTTGTACTACCGTAATAGATACTTTCATGTATAGCATCATATTCAGCTTCTTGACTTTCATTTTCAAAACTGGGTGGAGTTTGGTTTTGGGGCTCCCGAATAATTATTCCAGATGGTTTCTTCGATTTGCCCCAAAGACCCATTCGCTCGAACTTGGACATTTTGGATTTTTTGGGAGATGTAGCAATACCATTTCCCTTGTCAGAACTCGACATAATGATTAAATGGGAAAAAAAAGAGAGATTACGTAGTATAGCAATTAGCAATGAGAGTTTGAGAGATAGATTATATTGAAGGTGTGAAAAAAAATGTGTTGAGTAGTGAGGTATTTACAGATAGGAATTTTTTTTTTTTTAAATCTGCATTAGCCGTTAGACCCGCCGGGTCTAACGGCCAATTTTCAATTTTTTTTTTTTTTTACTTTTCCGCCGGGTCGCCGGGTAGGCAAAACCTAGACCCGGACACCACCCGTGTATACCACAGGTCCGGGTCGACGGGTCCGACGGGTCAGCTGGGTCCGGATCCTGCACGGGTCAGTCAGGTCCGGGTCGACGGGTCGACCCGGCGGCTTGGGCCGTTTTGGGCGCCTCTACTAGAGATTGGCTAACAATGTGTTTATTGTGTAGGTTAGATCCCACATTGAAAAATAATTCAACTGGAATTGAAAGTCCCTCAAACAAAATGACCAATTAAAACATATATCTCCCTCATGAATCTGCGTGTTGAGCACAGAGAGAACTATTCTTTCACTTTTTACTAAAGAATACTGTGTGCTCGCCACACATTCAAGCAGCGTGATCAATATGGTTCATGGGTGAAATTGGTGACCTCCATTAATGTATGTTGAAGGTCGGCTCAAGTGTTGAAGCATTAATCCCACATCGGAAAAATACAAGCCTTACATTTAATATATAAACATCATGGGCTATTCCTCTCGTTGCCAATTGGTTTTGAAATAAAACTGCATACTTTAACTACGCGTGACATGTTGAAGATCATGGGCTACTTCTCTCATTGCTAATTGATTTTGAGACGAAACTCCATACTTTAACATCAAGCGATTGGGCTTACGTCATATTTTTTGCAGTGGGAGCATGTAGATACGACACGGACGTCCAACCATTCAGTCAGAGGCAGTGAATGCCATTATTTTCAATGTCATTTGCATATTTACTCTATCTCCAACAATATCTGAGCCCTAGAAAATGGCATAGGGCTGGGGCCCTATGCAGTAGCACAGCCCACACAGGCTCATAGACGGCCCTGTGTTCGCCCGACCCCCAGCAAATCGAAAGCGGCGAAAAGGATTGTTAAAGTTTAAACATGTAGGCTTGCCACTATATAGAGAGAGCAACTATTAAACAACACTTGAGTCTACATTCGCTCTTTGTAAATGCATCCAATGGTTGCGAGCTAAAATATTCGACTCTTGTGTTGAATGGATTTGAAGTTGAAAACCTTTGGTTAAGTATTTTAAATTCTTTAAACTCTTTTTGTTATATTTTCCGAGTCAATTATGATGGACTTTATCTAATGGGAATTTGTTGTTTTGGCTTATGTCAAGCCAGCTTCTGTGCATGTCTAGCCTTAGTTAATGGTGGGATCACTCGTTTCTCAGGAAAAAAATATAAGAACTGGAACATGAACCAACTATGCATAATTGGTTCGGTTTTTATCTTTTTTTTTTCCAGGAACCATCTAGTAACCTGAACCGGTCCATCGATTCTGTTCAAGTGGTTCTTCTACATTATTCGGTTCTTATACAATATTCGGTTCTTATGCACTATTTGATTTTTCAGTCTTTATGCATACAGTATACAGATGGTCTGAAACCAATAACCCAGTCGAATTTATACATAATAGAACTAGACCAGAAATTGTAAAAAATTTAGGATGTGAAACCGAACAGAAGATTATTTAGGTTTGGTTCTATCAGTTTTCTACGTTAATTTATCCCAGCCATATTCTGATTTAACAGTTTCTTAGTTATATTGAGAGGCACAAGCTTGGTGTACAGAGACAATAATGGCAATGTATGTCATGAGTTAAAACATCATGGTTGCATGCACTTTATCCCAACTATATTGGATAGGTGAATAGTATGAGTTAAAACAATAAAATAATTTCGTTTTTATACTCTTTTATCTTCTCTTGGGTGTGGGGGCTATGGTGTAATTGATCCGCGCCGAACTGAGTATTGCCAGGCTCAAGCTTGACTTGTTTATTGTCAAGTTGAACTCGAGTTTTTTCTTATTGAACACTTCGTGGCTCACGAATTCATTTGAATCTAAGAAAAAATATTCCATATTAAATTAAATAAGATATAACTTTGTTGATAAAAATAAATTATTTTGTTCACAATAAACATTATATATTTACTGAAATTCATTGTTTTCTTACAAATTATACTTATAATTAAATGTTTACTATACATCTTACTAATTATAGTAGTATAAAACTATAAGATGTATCAAATCAATAAGTGTATACTCACCCAAAAAAAATCAATAAGTGTATATTTTTTGTTGTAACTTATTTACCGAGCTTGTTAACGAGCTAAATACTGTCAGATCATACTTATTTTTAACCGAAACTGTCCAGACATAAAAATAAATATGACTATATGCCCGATTATGGGCAACCAAACGCACGCTTAGGCTAATATGTCATTTATATGTGGTCTAAATATTGAATGAGGGTCGTTAGTGTAATGTCTAATTTATAATTTTCTATTGTGCATGGATCCCACATTGGAGGAAAGTATAGTTAACCAGGCATGTGTATGAGGATATTGATGGAAGAAGGTACATTGAACACTAGCCTTACATGGACAGGGTCAATGGGTGATCATGAAGGCTCGTAGCCTAAGTTGGTGACCTTCATTACACTAAGGAGTGGTGTCCGTCTAAGGTCGGTCCAAGTGCAACTGCACAAGTGTTGCCAACATCCCAAACTGCGTGACTTTGTCACAGTATATGCACCCGCAACCATACCATGCAAGTTCTGTACAAATAAGCTCGATACACCTTAACTCTAGAATTGGGCTCAGTAAGTGCAGATCTGTGACCCAAGTGGAGGGATCAAGGGGACGAACATGTCATGCTGAAATCGTAGCCCAAGATCTGGGGTGAGCTTGACTCCCTATCGGGGGTTACACACATAAAAGGAAGAAAAAACATGACTTGGTAATATAACTTACAAACAGCACAAGAGAGAATCAACAGACCTACAAACAGAGCTTTATTCCTGAGATTAAACATGAACTAGGGGCATTTTCTTGCTGCACCGCGTTTTAAGATGGGCATAACGGGCATACTCGTGGTCAGGGCAATAAAATTTCAAGAGAAGAAAAAATAAATAAAAAGATAATAATAATAATAATAATAATAATAGTAAAATCTGGAACGACGTTATCGAACTGTATAAAGAAAAATGTGTTAGGCTTCCCAACCCCTCAGTAGCGTAGCACGAGCAACACGGTTAACGCCCAATGTAAAGGCACCCATTCGAAGGTTGCAATTATGTAATCGACACATGTTCTTGATATTATGGAAGGCTTTTGTCATGTATCTTTTAAGCTCATTATTCACCTTCTCTTCATCCCACATAAAGCCTTGAATATTCTGCAAATCCAAATTAAAAACAGACAGTCAAATAAAGAATTTTTTATTTTTATGCAAGCTCAAGATCGAGCGGCGAATTTTACCTGAACCCACTCAAAATAACTAACTGTGACTCCTCCAGAATTTGCATATATATCGGGAAGTATTATAACTCCAATTTTTGACAAAATCTGCGAAAGTACAACACTTTTGTTATGAATAAGTGGTATGAACGGGATTTAAAAAGACGGAAAAAAAGTGGCACCTCATCAGCTTCTGGATCCGTCGGATGATTTGCAGCTTCGATGATGAACTTGGCCCTGACACTTCCAGCATTTTCTCTTCAATGAAGACACCGAAATTTATATAAACAGATCGTCGGAAATAATAAATCAGGATTTGAAACAAAATACGAACAAGTGGAAATATGATCCTCAGAGTCCCTATTCCATTTAGGTCCTGAAGCCATAATCAGAAAAGCATGGAAAAGAAAAAGAATTTGCATTACTTGAATATTTATGGCAGCATTCATCTTGTTTTTATTTGTATTTTTAAAGCATTCAATAGTGGTACAGACGATATATTTATCTTTCAGAAAAAAAAAAATATTGAACCTGTTGAGAACTCCGCCAAGAGCACAAGGTATAAGAACATCACACTCATGAGTGAGCAAGTCGTTTGAGTCCATCGAGTCCGCACCACTGAAATCAGCTAGTTTCCCTGTTTTCTCTTTGTGCTGAATTAATGCCGGTATATCGATTCCATTCGAATTCTTTACTGCTCCAGTTATGTCACTCACTGCAATTACTTTACCACCTTGTTCGTGTAGGAGCTTTGCGGCCCACGACCCCACATTTCCAAACCCCTAAATAATAATATCAATGATCAATATGCATTGGAAAAGGAATTAAACAAAAAACTACTCTTAAGGTTTAACCTAATTACAAAAAGATATATTTATCTTTTATAATTAGATACCCCCTAGCAATAAACAAATAACCCTTCGAGTTTGTAAGTATCACCGTGGTGTGTTTCGTAGAATAGAAACATATGTCAAGGGGTCTTTGTAATATTAAAGATGACCTTTTTTTTTTGTAATTACATTAAACCCTCAAGGGTTTAAGGGTTGCATTTACAATCTATCTTAGATTTAATACCTGAATAGCAAATGTTAAACCCTTTATTGACTTCCCATGTTCGGCAAGTAAAGCTTCAGTGGCATATACGACACCACGCCCAGTAGCAGCCTCTCTACCCAGTGATCCTCCAAGATCCTAACATACCAAACACAAATATGCTACTTAATAGTGCAAGAATTTTTTTTTTCCCACCAAAAAGAAAATATTTTAAAAAAACAAGAACTTTTTGATATTTGGTGAATTATCGTCTCTCTTTTTCTACTTACAATTGGTTTTCCGGTAACAACTGCAGGCGAGTAACCGTGAAATTTCGAGTACTCGTCCAAAATCCAAGCCATTGTCTGCAAGTCTCATAATAATTTGCACTTGCATTTGCAAAAGAAAGAGAGACTGATTTAAAAAAAAAAAGGAGGGGGGGGGGGGGGGGGGCACAATATTCACCTGAGCATTAGTTCCCATATCCGGAGCTGGAACGTCCATATTGGAGCCTATAAGATCGTGAATCTTTTGAGTGAAGACACGGGTAAGGCGTTCCAACTCACTTGTGCTTAAATCTTTAGGGTTGCACCCTATTCCACCTTTAGCTCCACCGTAGGGAATATCTGCTACAGCAGTCTTCCAGGTCATCAATTGAGCAAGAGCATTCACCTCATCGGGGTCAACCTTGATTTGAGCAACACTTAGCGTAAACAAGATAGTAAACAACATAAGAATTTAATATCACAACATGAATGGATTACATGAAGATACAGATGTTAGCACATATATTTTTAGCTAACCCTTGATGTAATCCATGCACTGAGTGATGTAGTGTGATATTAGTCCAGAGATTTTTGACGAATGATCAAATACAAACAGGGAGTAGGCAAGATTTGTTATTATCGCCAAAAAGATTATAAGCGTACATGATTCACATCATGGTTGTCACGGAAGCCTGTAAAGTCCAGTGTTCTAAAAAGCGGCCTAGGCGGCCGCCTAGGCGCTAGAAGGTGGCCCTCCGCCCCGACTACCCCCTAATCGGTTCTGCCAGGCGGCTCGGCGGGTCCTAGGCGGGCTCGGCGGGTCCTAGGCGGGCTAGGCGGGTCCTAGGTTTCCTTTTCTGTCCAGATTTTTTTTCCATCTGTCCAAATTTTTTTTTCCTTTTCTATTTTATTTTTTAACGTTTTGTCCAAAAACGTGTTTTCTTCGCTGGACAATCATGGATTGTTGAATGTGATGATGATGAAGTTGAGCCCGGTTCGGATCTGACTTGGGAGATGGTTGGGGAAGCAACCGGAGCGATGAAATGCTAGAGCCTAGAAAAAGTGCTAGAAACATCGTAACAAGAGAGCTCCATGAAGAAGACTTTGTGTCGGATGATGACTCGGAAGAGGAGGAAAATGATGAAGAGTATGACTATGAGTCCGATGGAGAACATATATTGGAGGAAGGATATGGAGATGAGGAAGACATGGAAATTTAACTTTAATTTGTGACTTTTGCTTTTTGAATGTTTTTTCTTCAAGACTATTGGAATGTTGTTTTTTTCCAAGACTATTTTTGAAAAGAATATTATTATGCATTTTGTATGCATATATAAAACTAAATAAAATATATAAAAAAAACCGCCTAGCGCCTAGCCGCCTAGGCGCCGCCTCCAAGGCCTAGGCGCTAGAAGGTCCCCGTCCGCCCGCCTACCGCCTAGCGCCTTTTAGAACATTGGTAAAGTCGCGGCGCCATTAGATCGCCTGGACCCCTAGGGGACGTCCAGGCGACCAGTTATATATAATAGACAGTATTTTATAATATATAATATATGCATTATTCTTAAAACATGAAAAGTTAGATAATAAATAACATTCACCCAACTCAACAAAAGTTACAAAAAACGCCGTATATCATATAATAAACAGGCCAACACGAATCGAATCATCGGTTTGTTGACCCAGGCGTCGACTATTACGCCTCGGAGACGCCTAGGCACCCCTCAGTGACGCCAGACACCAAAAGGCGAGGCGACCAGGCCAGGCGGTCCCCCGAAAACGGCCTGGAGGCCTAGGCGGCGACTAGGCGTCGGTTAGGCGACCCCTTAACAACGATGATCCACATCATATTCTCAGATTTCTTGGAACCAATTTGACAATAAGAGTTCTACTCTGTCTTCACTTTGGGAACATTTTTAAAACCTAACATCCTAGTATAGACAATGGCAACTTTAGCATCTTAAAAGGTATTGTATCTTAAGCAAACCATATTCCCAACTATGTTTGTTTTGGGTGACATGAAGATTAAAGTGTCGATTAATAGTCTATATTAATCGATATTATAAATTCATGCAAAAAGCAACATACGATTAGATTCCAAAAACTGTCATCACCATTAATATCTACCACAGATTGCCGAAATTTTAATCTAATATCCAAATATCAGCCACCAGACCTCGGAACCACTGTAGAATAAAAAAGAAAAGAAAAAGAAATCTCAATAAGAATGAAATGAATAATAATAATAATAATGTAAACATGTCGCACCTCCGGATGGTATCTGATCCCACCTTTCATTGGCCCACGGGCATTATCGTGCTGCACCCTAAATCCAATGTACGACACCAAGGTTCCATCATCTCTGGGGATCGTGCACTCCACCTGATCAAAACCCAACTGTTAAAACCATCTCCAACATCTCCATCAAAATTCACAGACGCACCACCCGCCACTAAATCTTTCAAAGTCCCATTTCAATAAACCGTACGAATAACGCTACATTTAAAAAAAAAAAAAAGAACCTTAATTTCTCTGAATGGGATCAGAAGACTCTTCTCAATCTTGGCGTCCAGGCGAAGGATGCGAGCCGCCTGGCGGAAGTTCCGATTGGTGGCGGCAAGAGCATTCATTTTTTGCTACAAGCTCTTCAGATTTGAACAGATATTTATTTTCCAGAAAATCAAGCCTAATTTGTAGACCAATCCAAAGTGGGAAGGCAAACTTGGGATACTCACACACTATATACACACACTCACACAAAGCCGGGATTTGATTACCATAAATTGAACAGATATTTATTTTCCAGAAAATCAAGCCTAATTTGTAGACCAATCCAAAGTGGGAAGGCAAACTTGGGATACGCACACACTATAAGCCCAGTGGGTTACTTTATGTTAGGAGAGGGAGGGAATATTCTTAGCTAACTTATCCTAGTGGGATAATCACTTCCAATGTGTATTAATGTATCAGACTTATTTGTGTTGTGCATAAATTTACATGTACAATATACTAATATATTGTGAGCCACTCATGATATAACATAACATTTTGATACCAAAAAAAAAAAAAAAAAAAGTAAATCGAACTAGCGTACCATGTAGATTGTGATGGATCGATCGAAGAAAAGGAAATTGACGAAATAAATGAGCAACTACGAAAGAGAGGAGGCGGAAACAAGAAGCCGAAGTGGCGGTGAATAAGACAAAAACAAAAGAAAGGGATGATTAGACCTAGCAGGTTGGGTCGGGCAAAAATACCGACATTCTTTGGCTCGGCTAATAAGATCCTTTTTAGAGCCAAAATACTTGATAAGTTACAATTTTTTATTTGATCAGTAGATCATTTAGCTCAATGAGTCAGATGAGGCTCGACTCAACCCAATTCAATCGTTATGTAGCTTGTGGTGAATTGACATGTTGCATGATTCAGCTTAAATCGGACTCGGCCGATAGCAAAAGAGGTGAGTAGTCCAAGATTTAGTGAGCTCGTCGAAAAATTTCCTTACTCGATTCTACTTAGGACTAATTTAAGTTATTTGAGCTTAGCAAAAAAGTCCTTACTCGATATGACATACGATGAATAGGTTATTTGAGCCTATCAAAAATAGATATTGTAAGTACCACTTTAAATTGGTTGTGAGATAAAGCAATCTCTCAATGCCGTACATAAAGCTATTTGCAAGTATATTCTAAATTAAGTTAAATAGAAGTTTTGTTTGAATTTTGATCTAGGAAATATAATCAAAATTAAAATCAAAAGATTAAAGCAAGTGCATGGGTGTTGGTGGGCAAAAATATTAATCGATGTATATTATGGCAAGTTTGAATCACGTACCAGATCGAAACATATTTGTTGTATCGTCTCTTCTTCACCTTTTCAAATTGTGGCAAGGTTGAATCGCGTGGGTGGGGGGAAATGTTAAATAATGTAGTTTTGGCAATGTTGAATCACGTACCAATCAGAAATCCATCTGTCATATCCTCTCTATTCTTCACTTTTCTAAAATGTTATCGAAATTCATCCTCACACTGAAATACATGGACTTAATTGTGAAAATGCTTCTCGATACCTATCTCCATCGGTGTCTAGTTCATTACGTAATTAGTGTTACATGATGCTTTCTTTGATATTATCTATTGAATTTGTGTATCCTCCCGTTTTTTGAAATCTTACATATTTTGTGCAATTTAAGATTTCGCAGATATTCTCTATCTCCTCATGGTTTTCACAGAAGCCTGTCAAACTCTTTCAAAAGCATTTGTTGAGACGAAAAGGTAAACTAATTATGTGATTAACATTATTAATATATAATTAAACTCCTGTTCTCTAGCAATGTGGTTCATCTCGAGTTCTTGAACATTTCAAATTATTAAGTTTTTCCATACAAACCTTGATTTCTTTGTCATCACAAAATTGGAACGATTTATAAGGTTTTTTTATAATTCAAATATAGTTTGTTACTCCTAAAATATTCGTAGAAATTAATTGTTTCATACATATTGATGCAATGTTTTCATAGAATTATATCTCAGGATCAAAAACATATCAAGAAAAAATTGCTGAAAAGCATGGCTATTTTTATATTATTTTTAATATTTTCATATTAAAAATGACTCCCTCCGTCTCACCCATCTTGAGCATTTGCTTTTCGGCACGAGATTTAAAAAAAGCTGAAAAATTTATGAATACATGTTATTTAAAGTTAAATATGAACCAAGATAGTGAATATATTTTCGACTAATCCCAATTTTATTGAAAAACAGACAGAACAGAAAACTATACAAATCCACAAACTCGGATCAAATCAGAGGGATTGGCAGTAGAATAAATAACATTCAAACAAATAAAACAGTCAAACAAAGACCCGGAAATTAATTCTTCCAAATAAAAAAATTTAAGACATGGAAATGAATTCTGCCAAATAAAACAATTTAAGACTTGAATTGGGCAGGAGCCGCGCGGACGCAGGCCCCCACTATCACAAATTATGACGTAGGCTCGACCACTTGGGCCGACCTTAAGCGGGCACCTCTCCGTTGTGCAATGGTGGTCACCAGCCTAGGCCATGGGCCTTCTTGATCACCCATTGACCCCATCCAGGTAAGTATGGAGCACGATCTACATCCTTCCTCTTATATAAAGTGCTAACTCCTTGTTAAAATAGTACTCAGCCAATGTGGGATTTGTGCCTTCCAACATTTCACTCATTTCCTACTGCAAACAACTCTCAAACAACATTTTCGCTCATTTGTGCCTTCCAACATTTCCTAATTGGTTATTTTGCAGTTCTTAACGATAGCTGCAATGTTCTCATCATATCTTCAAACGGAATTAAATATGACTAAAGCATACATTTATTAAATTACAATTGCAAATTAATATAATGATAGATGCTCACAACGTATAGATAATATCAATTATCTCATCATATCTTCTAACGGAACAACAGATTAGAAATATGAGGAGAATACATTATTTTTTACAATGACTCAAATTATATTACTACACATGTACCAAAATAGACACTTTTAATTCCAAATAGTTAAAAATTCTCAACAATCAATTACAAAAATGATATTATTTTGAAGTACATAGTAATAAAAATAAAAATAATAGTACGGTATTTTATTCAAAAATATCAAACACCATACATAATATTATACTTGATCAATGCTATAATATTTATTCTTATAGGCTGTCATAATAGTATGACATGTTTCAAGTATTAAAAATCTTAGTTATACAGTAGTAATAATATTCCATACTTAATATTAAAAGATAGTCGAAAAAGACTCCCAAAAAATATGTGTCGTCTCCACATTATTTGGCGTTTAAAAGTTTCTGATAAAAATGATTTTGGGAAATGATTCCATTTTTTTAACCTAAGACTTTAACCAATCGTAACTTCTTCATATCAATTTTATTTTTGATAATAAATCAAATTAATTCTTATTTTATGATCTTTAATTAGACATCCATATAGCAAATAAAATACTTCTTATAAAGGTAACTTGTGATATACTTAGATAATTAAAATATTTCCATACAAAAAGTGAGAATATTGAAGGAATATATATAATTTAGTTTATTTTCACATTTTGTAATTTAATAATTATTTGGATTTAGGAGAAGAAATGAGAAATGAGGCGGATCTGGGTCAACTCTCTGGTTTATATAATCAGAGAGCTTAGCGTGCGCTAACGACCAATAGTTAGCGTGCGCTAACGACCAATAGTTAGCGTGCGCTACCCAGCTAAAAACCAGTCCAGAACCTACGGTTCTGGCCCGTTAGCGTGCGCTAGTAGAGAATAGCGTGCGCCAAGAGCCCCTCGATAGCGCGCGCTATCGGGCCATAGAGTGCGCTATCTGGGCACCAGACCGAGTCCAGAACCAGTCTGGACTACCGAGTTAGCGCGCGCTACCGGTCACCCAGCGTGCGCTAAGTCCAAACCGTAGCGTGCGCTAATATACAAATGTAGCATGCGCTAAGCTGCTCGTCCAGAGAGCAGAGAGCAGAAACAACCCACTGTCACTGCTGTGCTCGAGTCGTTAGCGCACGCTACTCAACGAATATAGCGTGCGCTACTCAACGACACTAGCGTGCGATAGACAACAGAAATAATGCGCGCAAGCGGATGCAGACAGCAGTACAAACAGCATCCAAAGATGGAAAACAGCGAATTCCACCTCGGATGAAAACAACGCGCATCTGACACCAAACAACGGGCCGAAGGAGACACCCGAACAACAAGATCGAGTCAGAACCAAAGCGCTAAAAGAAAACACTATTCCGACTACCCGAGGGTACGGAAAACTACAACGTTAGTAATCACCCCAAAACTTTGGGAAATTACAACACGGCCCAAAACATCCGAAACACACGATACATGATCGAAACAACATAGGAAAGCTCACAACATGCATAATAACATGAGATGGATCTGCGGCAACCCCGAGACGGCGGTTCCGAACAACGATTACGAGAATCGAACGAAATAGCGACAGAAAGGCAATAAACACGGAATTGAGTATAACAGGTCCGAACCAAGCTCGGATGACAAAAAGTCCAGTATTAAATATTCTCGAAATATTAATACGGTTACAAGCGAGTCACTAAAAATGAAAAATACACCAAAAACGAAAATACCTGAAAAAGAAAAATGCGGATATTACAGACATCATATTAGTTCTCTGAATACTCTTCGATTACCCGAGTATTCATAATTCAAAGACTCAATTAAGTAGAACCAATTTATGATTTTGTTAACCTTAATATATAAGTGTGTAAAATTTAAGCCTAAAATTGCAAATGTTGACAAATATTTCAGAGTGGAAAGGTGTCTAATGGGGAACCAATTTTTTTTTTATTTGGCCATTATATTATGTGAAACCAAAATGTTTCCCCAACAAAATGGGAACCAAAAAAGAGGGTGGTTTAGGGTTGGTTCAGCTAGAAGCATAGAATAAGGTCTGTATTTTGAAAATGCTGTGGGCAACTACTCTAAAGCAGACAAGCTCTGGGTTAAGTGGATCCATGCTTTCTACATTAATGGTCAAGATATGACAATGGAAGTTCCTGTTACTTCCTCCTATTTTTGGTACAGCAGGAGCCTGATTGGATGCTGCAGACTAGGTGTGAAGAAGTTCTATGGTATTGTCAGGCCTCCAATTGAGAAAGTTTCCTGGAGAGAATTCACACTTTACAATTTTGCTACTCCAAAGGATAGACTCTCTCTCTCTCTCTCTCTCTTTGTTGATGTTTCTGATCATCTGTGTATCTTTTGTAAGCTTGATACTGAATCTGTATAGCATATCACTATTGGGTGTGAAACTGTCAAGACGCTATAGATGATATATCTTTGGATTGGGATTTCAATAGCATATATAAATTATTTTTGTTACATTGCCCATAGATAGTTGTCCCCAAAATTAAAAATTAATGAAAAAAACATATACATGTTGTAGGAATAATTATATATTCCATCCAAATATTATACTGTTTTTAAACTTATTACAAACAAATCTAAAAGTCAAACGCAGGGTGATGTAACCTCCAAGGACACATGCTCACACTCGCCTCGCCCTACGTGGACGTCCATGTCATTAACATTTAGAAATTAATTATTTGTGAGAGTTTTATTTGTAATTGAATAAAATTACGTGGACGTCCATGTCATTAACATTTAGAAATTAATTATTTGTGAGAGATTTATTTGTAATTGAATGAAATTGAGTTGGGTGTATACCAAGAATGTTGTTTTTTAGTTTTTTTTTTTTAAATCTTTTCAATTTTTCAACTGCTAGTTTATTTTTCATTTTTTAGGATTTTCTCGGAATCTTTTTTTTTCTTTTAAAATGTTTTCAATTTCACCAAGCATCCCAATTTGACCTTTCTGAATCTGGCGTGGGTTTGGGAGCGACGGTCGGGGGAAGATTGAAAGGGACGAAGGACGGCGGCGGCGCGGGAGCTGAGGATACGAGAATGGAGGCACGTGGAGGGGAAGGAGGGCAAGCAAGCGGGGAGGACGGGGGAGGGGTGATAATTAATGAGATTCTTGATCTCGTCGAAACCCAGCTCCTCCTTGTCCGGTGAAGCAAATTGGGAACCTCTCATCGGCCAGATCGATCGCCACCGCCGTGTATCACAAACATTCGTTCGTCCACCGCCGCGATCGTCGCCATCGCTGTTGACCGTGAAGCTAGAATCATTGTCGTTTTCCCGGTTGTGCGGCTTCTGTCGCTCGTCTGTTCAGTCGCAACTGCCACCTGCCCGACTGGGATTGCTGTCTGCCTTCTTAGCCCAACCGGTTACCTCCTCTCTGAAATTCCATTTGTCACCGCCGCTGGACTTGGCTACCGACCGGTGTGGGGGTGTGTGTTGAACAGGCTGAAAGGTTATAGATTTAGGGTTTCTCGAGGCACAATGAAAAACATCATAACTTCTCAATGCCCAAAATTCAGAGAAATTATTTATTTCCTTTCCAACATTTTATATGCATGTGAAAACGAATTTTGACGGTCAAAATAACCACAAACAAGCTTTATTGTGTGTTTGTTTGGTAACCCAACAAATGTAAGCGGATACAAGCTTTGGGCTGTAGAAAAAAACCCTAGTAGCAAGCTACATTGTGGGCTTTTACCCTTGAAAAATTAATTTAATATCATGTTGACCATTGGCCCACATATTTTATTAATTAAACTGATAAGAACAGATACTACAATTGATCTCAGCCAAAAGATCAAGAAAGGTATGAATTTTCTTGCTATAGGCCAACGTCTTTTGTAGCCACATTTCTTTCTCATGAATCTGTCAACAGCCCATGTGGGATAGGCATCAAACTGCCTCCACACTTAACTTCACTAGTCACTAGTACTATTATAAAGAGAACCTGCTCATGATTTTACAACTTCAAAACTCCATTTTATTTTTTATTTTTGATACTCAAATGAAAAGCCTGAGTTTAATATTTACTTAATTTATTAATGGTAATATTTGAGCTCACAAAGGGTTTGAAGATGACTATCACTAAATCAACCAAAGCCACTTAATCAACTAAATATTTCATAATCCCCCTTTAAATGATTCTGTTTTTATTTAAGCCAAATTATCCATTAGAGTATGAACTTTCACAAATTTTGCACTTATGGTAACAAATTTATTTTTGTATCATTTAGGGGTATAAACTTGTTTCTATCCAACCAAGTTAGATTATTCGTGAAAATTCATCAGTTAAATCTAACGGACTTGCTGACTAGTTCGTTAAGTGACACGTGTCACCTTCTGATTGGTCCACATGTCTTTGATTGGTTTCTCCTTCTCGGGCAACGACGAGTTTTCCGACCAATTTTTCCGACAATTTTTTGTAGTTTTTCTTTGTACAATAAAATTCGATTAGATTTAGTGGAATTTTTATTTTTAGCTGATCTTTTCACTCGTACGTTGGAGTAGAAGACATGCAAAATGAATTGATCTCAAAATCCCAAATGTTTCAAATAAATTCGAGTGTAACATGGCGTCTATATATTTTACACTCTCAATAACAATAATTTTATTTATTTTCTCGGTGGAAACAATGCATGATACAGATTAACACAAAAAAACTCAAATATTTGAAGAATGGATCTCACATCCCTGGTCCTTTAACTAATCCATTATGGATAAACCATCTTTGACTCCCCCTTTCGCCATCTCATTTTCAACACGATAAATTCACATCAAATAAAAACCAACTATCATGATATAGTGTAGTACATTTAATTTTATGCGGCTATAAATATAAAGCAATAATAATAAAAAATAAAGATAATTAACTTGTGACTTTTCCAAATTAGTTGAAGTGCTAGTATTTTCATCCGCATATGTTTTAAAAGCTATATTTTAATGCTAACACTTTAATTCAAACATTCATCAGCCGCCAATTTGAAATGTCCATATCTCACCAACCAGTCAGCAACTATATTTATAACATATTTGTTTTTGAGATTATAAATAGTCCAACCCTGAGGACTTGCTCACTTACTGATCGATTGAATATTTACTTATCGAACAAATCTTACGATATCATAAAATAGCAAATACCCTCTTCAAGTCTAGAGCGACATTCTTATTGAAGAGATCGTGAGTACTCAACCAAGTGAATAACATATTAAGCAAGAAACTTAAACACCTAGACTTGATGTTCAAATAATTGTGCAGACTAAGAACTTACCGTTCGGACTTGTTTAGGACGCATAGAGTTCAAAAAACGAATCTTCAATCTGCATGGGGAGAAGTTAGAGTTCAAAAAGCCTACAATCAATTTATATGAATGACATAAGCCACTGTCAGGTGTATCAATCTACGTGAAAGATACAGTGACTTATTTAGTTAAAATCATCTAGTTGTATATATCTTGATTTTAATAAAAGTCCTTCATATGTAGATATAGAGGACGTTGCCTCGAACCACATGACGTAACGCATACTTACTTGCTTTATTTACTCCTCTTAATACCAACAAAATTCAAATTATACTATATATATATATATACTTTTCAAAAGAGGACAAAATCAGTGTTGCATATCTAAAAATATTGAAGACTTCAAACAATTTAATTCTAGACTGAATTGTTTGGGCCCTTTCAAAAGAAAGAGACCCTCCAAAAAGTAACTAATGCTGCTTGAATGAGTGGCGAGCACACGGTATTCTTTAGTAAAAGGCGAAAGAATAGTTCGCTTTGTGATCTCCACACAGCTTGCATGAGAAATAGTTAAGGTTTCATGGTCATTTTGCTTGAGAGACTCTCAGTCCCAGTTCAATTCTTTTACAATGTGGGATACAAACCTACATCATATCTGAGACATTTTTTCTAATTTTTAATTCCAAATAGTTAAAAATTCTCAACAATCAATTTTTGATTCTCAGGGCCGTTTGTTTGGCTCTTAATGTAACATTTAAGAGTCTACTTCTGAATCGCTCAGAGGTCACGACTGTTTGACAAAAATTTTTTTACCTCTTAATGGTTACAAAGAGATCTGAATCATTAAGCATCCATACACTCTCTCAACCATTCAGAAGCAAATAATTTCCAGATTTACCCATCCTCTTAAATTAAGAATTATTATTCATAATAATTATTATTATTATTTTTAAATAAATTTAAATAAAAAATATTGTACATAATTATTATGATAATTTTCTAAATGAATTAAATTAAAAAATATTATACATAATTATTATTATTATTTTAAATGAATTAAATTTAAAAGTATTATACATAATAATAATAATTATTATTATTATTATTATTTTAAATGAATTAAATTTAAAATATTATACACAGTTATTTATAACAATTAGGGTTTTTATTTATAAAAAGAGAGGTTTTGGTACGCAAGGGGAGGAAAAAATGGGATTTTTAATCGCTACTTTTATACAGAAGGGTAAAATAGTAATTTATTACCATTGAGTTCTGAATTCAGACGATTCTTACCAAACAACCAAATTTCATTCGCACTCAACCATACAGTCTCTCAACCATTCTCTCAACCAATTATGCACTAAATCATTCAAAGAATCGCCAACCGCCTCAAAGATCAATTACGAGAATGCTATTATTTTGAAGTACATAGTAATAAATATAAAAATAATAGTAGAATATTTTTTCAGAAATTTCAACACCATACATAATGTTATACTTGATCAACGCTATAATATTTATTCTTATAGACCGTCATAATAGTATGACACGTTTCAAGTATTAAACAATTTTAATTTACACAGTAGTAATAATAATCCATACTTAATATTATAAGATAGTCGCAGAAGACTCCCAAAAAATATGTATCGTCTCCACATTATTTGGCTTCTAAAAATTTTTAGATAAAAATGATTTTGAGAAATTATTCCATTTTTTAACCTAAAACTTTAACCAATTGGATTAAATTATTATTACAAAATACATTTACATTGGATGAACTTAAATAAATAAGGTTAATTAATTGAATGAGATTTAAATTAAAAATAATATTAAATTATCATTGAAAATATTTAATTATCAATGTCGTAGTTTTAATTTAAAAATCAATATATACACATTAATTAATACATATTGTATGGGAATTAGATGAGATAAAAGATTTGTAGTCTAGTATAAAATTCACGGATATAAAATTTCAATATATAATAATAAATATTATTATAAAAATTATGTCTTATACCGTAAATTTATTGGCGGGTGCTACACTAGTCAAGATACTTAATTTGACATTCCTATAGCGCTGCTTGTTAAAAGACTCTTATTTTGACAATTGAGATTAACTCTAATTGTACTCTTATACTCTTATTAAAATATTTCTGGAAATGTATATTCAAAATATATAATTCTATTATTAACAATTAAATGTTTAGTTATCATTAAATTATTTCGAAATTGAATCTATTCTTATTTTTCTAAAACCAATTTTCCAACATTCATATTTATGAATGTTGCCAAAGAGAAAACGAGCAATTGTATTATAAACCAATAGCAAAAATAGAGAGGTTAATCTTATATACTAAAAGCTTAAGTTGTCTTATAAATGCAAAGTGATGTCAATAAATGCTTCATGAATTGATTTTTCTATACAGAGCTTTCAAACGTGATTTCTACATAAATGCATATTCATTCCAGGCAACTCAAGAAGCTCCCATATTGATTGCAGGCATAATAGAGTATTACTGTATCTGTAAATATGGCTTATATAATAGAACAATAAACCTTAATTTCAATTTTCGGTTTATAAATTAAAACAACCTCTCTTTTTGAGGTCAGGTTTTTGTAACACCCCCAAGTTATTCGGGGATATTACAGCGCCGTAAGCCCCGCCGTGGGACCCACAAGGCTAACATACGTGGAACCACAAAATTTGACCGATAAGGTCTACACACAATAGAATGAAAAACAACACAAAGGTATTGTTTAAATAACCAATGTATTCATAAACATCACAACTCAATTCAATACTTCGGCAAACACAAAGGAACATCAAGGAAAAGGCAAAACAATACTCAACTATTCAAAAGCTAATCCAGTATAACAACACCGAACGGGAACTCCAAACATAATGGAAGAAAGACACGGTATCACACTTGCCCACCATCTTCGTGCCGACCCGATACCCGTCCGGCCTCCCGAACTGAAATACATGAAACGTATTTCCCCCATAAAGGGGTTAGCCGTCGAATAGCTAGTGCAAGTATATCAATATGAAACACAATACTCCTCGACAATAAAGTAAATGTAACCGTCAATTCATCAATTCAAGACTAGTATTCCGGAATAACTAAAATCTCATAAGACGTATGTGAATGCCGTCAAAACGATTCGTTCACCTCATACGCCGTTACGTATGTGAATGCCGTAGAAACGGTTCGTTCACCTCATACGCCGATACATGTAGGAGTGCCGTCAAAACGGTTCGTTCATTACATGCCAACAATATATCTATGAATGCCGTAAAAACGGTTCGTTCATGATATGCCATCAATATTTCTTACTTTCAAAGTCGAGAACGTACAATCATAAATGTAAACTTGCCTTTGAGACATCGAGAAATCGAACGGAGGAAAGGTATGAGTTCGGTAGGTCCGAGAACGCGCTTCCGGCACCTAAACGATTCGCAAGGAATATTACAATTAATTACCCATACTCAAATTATACGAAGAGACTCCCGAAACTCGTCAAAGATTCAAGAAAATATACGGGTGGATAACTAAAGGTTGGGAAATCGCCCAAACTCCCTACAAGTCCGAAAACGGCACAATCCAACCCGTAAAATCGGAAGAAAACACTCATACAGTATAAATATATCAAAATCTCAAGGTTCTCAAGCTTCAATCGGATAAAACGGACGAATCTACGAAAACCCCCAAAAACCAACACAAAATCAAAGTGTTCTTGAATAATCTTTCAATAATCCGATGAATACCCAATCATGTCCATAATCACGCATATATCACATCATACACCATGATTTTATCATCTAAAACGTCAAAACCCACACAAAATCGAGAAGTCAAGATGTCGAAGAAATTACCTCTTGAATATACAAGCGCTATGATCCAAGGAATACGCGATAGATCGACTATCCGGGCTTCCCAACCGAGTGAAAGTGGTAAATCTTCAACACACAAGTGATAGATATGAAAAGAACTCCTCCCTCAACTCTCTCTCGCGATGGAAGAAGGAAATGGAGGAAAATGGCTGAAATCTCGCTTAAAAAGCCGAGTTATGCGATTGACCGCATTATGTGCCGCGGCTCGAGAATAGGTGTGCCGCGCACAGCCTAAAAATGTTCCTGTGTTTCGGCGGTGCCGCGGCTCACTCAGTGTGTGCCGCAGACCGGCACAAAGTGGTTTGGTGAGAATGCCACACCGGGTGCCGCGGCTCGGCGTAGGTGTGCCGCGGCAATGACTCGGCGGTGTGCCGGCAGCTGCCGGAGTGTGCCGCGGCACTGATGACCGCTCGGCCAAATTTAGGAAATGTGTGTGCATGGCGCACACTCCTTGTGCCGCGGCTCACACCCCCTTCGGGCTCTAAAATGATGGAAAATGACCCGGAAAGAGAATAAAAGTAATATGATTCAATGTCCGGGCAGCAATAACACGAAAATAGAAGTACGGAAACCCCAAAACGGTGGTTCCAAGCAATGATTACAAGGGTTCGCTCAACAAATCACGATTCGAAGAATATGAAAAGGTTTGAAATGACATGACTTTCGACCGGGTATTACATTCTCCCCCTCTAAAAAGAAGTTTCGTCCCGAAACTTAAGAAATAAATAGTTCGGGGTATTCCACCCGCATCTTCTCTTCCGTCTCCCAAGTCGCCTCTTCGACTCCATGCCTCGACCATTGTACTTTAACCAGTGGAATGGTCTTATGCCGAAGCTGTTTCTCGCGACGCTCGAGGATCTTCACGGGTCTCTCCGGAAAGGTAATATCCTCGGCTACGTCAATCTCACTGTAGTCGATAATGTGGCTCGGATCCGGTACGTACTTCCTCAACTGGGACACATGAAAAACACTATGGACGTGACTCAAAGCTGGAGGCAACGCCAAGCGATAAGCTAGGTCTCCAACTCTATCCAAAATCTCGAAGGGTCCGATATACCTTGGACTGAGTTTTCCCTTTTTACCGAAGCGGAAAACTCCTCTGGTCGGCGATACTTTGAGCAAGACGTGATCCCCCACTTCAAACTCCAAGGGTCGACGACGAGTATCAGCGTAAGATTTCTGACGACTGCGGGCGATCGATGTCGATCTCGGATGATAGAAATCTTTTCCTTGGTCTCCAACAACATATCTGGTTCCGTCCCAACTAGTTCAGAAGCCTCGTCCCAACATAATGGCGACCTACATCGCCTACCATAAAGAGCCTTGAAGGGTGCCATTTTGATCGACGCATGCCAACTATTATTGTAAGCGAACTCGATCAACGGCAAGTGAAGCTCCCAATCATTACTCCAGTCTAAGGCACAAGCCCGCAACATATCCTCCAACGTCTGAATCGTCCTCTCTGTCTGACCGCCCGACTGAGGATGAAAGGAGGTGCTCAATCTCAACTCAGTACCCAGAGCCTGATGAACGGCCTACCAAAAATGCGATACGAAACGGCCGTCTCGATCAGAAACAATGGTCTTGGGGGTACCGTGTAACCTCACGATCTCAGCGATAAAGGTTCGAGCTAATCTATCCGGTCCCCAAGTATCCTTAATACCCAAAAAATGTGCGGACTTGGTCAATCGATCGACAATTACCCAAATCATATTCATTCCAGTCCGAGTTCTCGGCATGCCGGTGATAAAATCCATTGAGATATCTTCCCACTTCCACTCGGGAATGGGAAGTGGTTTCAACAACCCTGCCGGTCGTTGATGTTCGATCTTGACTTGTTGACACGTCAAGTACCGTAATACAAACTCCGTAACATCCTTCTTCATGTTATTCAACCAAAAATTTCGCTTCAAGTCCTTGTACATCTTACTCGTCCCGGGGTGGATTGAGTAAGGCGTAGCATGGGCTTCTCGGAGGATTCTCTGTCTCAACTCTAAATTGTTCGGAACGCAAAGTCGCCTGAAATCTCGAATACTATCCTCGTGTACCATAAAGCCAGGAGCTTTCCCTTTTATCACATCTTCCTTCAGTTGAGAAATCATCGGGTCACTCCACTGCTTCCCTTTGATGTCGTCAACTAAGGACGAAGTAATTTCGAGAGTACACAACTGTCCCTGTACTCGTTGAAACCAAATTTCTATCCCTTGCTCAATTAGATCTTGACGAAGTTTAAATGCAGGACGTAAGAACTTCGAGCATTTGAAGAGATGCTGATTTGCGGCTCGAGCATCCGCAACGACATTGGCTTTCCCGGGGTGGTAAAGAATTTCCAGATCATAATCCTTTATCAACTCTAACCAACGCCATTGTCTCATATTCGGCTCCTTCCGATGAAAATATACTTGAGCTCTTGTGATCGGTATAAATCCGGCACGGTGAACCATACAAATAATGCCGCCAAATCTTGAGTGCGAAGACAATTGCGGCCAATTCTAAATCGTGAGTAGGATAATTCATCTCATAAGGCTTTAATTGTCGAGACGCAAAAGCTATCGTCTTATCATCTTTGCATAAGCACACGGCCCAGGCCTTGACCCGAAGCGTCATCAGTAATCGCAAAGCCTTCGCTACCATGTGGTAAAGTTAGAATCGGCGCTGAAGTCAATCGTTTCTTTAGTTCATCGAAGCTCTGCTTGTCTCTCATCCGTCCAAACAAACTTTTCGGTCTCGGAGTAATTTCGTAAGTGGTCGAGCGAGTTTCGAGAACCCTCGACAAACCAACGGTAATACCAGAAGGCCCAAAAAGCTACGAACCTCTTTAACATTTTTAGGCGGTGCCCAATCTAGCACCGCCTCGATCTTCTCAAGGGTCTACACGAACCCTTCTAGAAATCACATGGCCGAGAAATATAACTTCTTCCAACCAAAACTCACATTTCGAGAATTTTGCATAGAGGTGCTCGGTTCTCAAAATGTCTAAGACCAAACGCAAGTGCCGGGCATGTTCCTCCTTATTTCGGGAATAGATCAAGATGTCGTCAATAAAGACGACTACACACCTGTCGAGGTACTCGATGAATATTTTATTCATTAACTGCATGAATACTGCCGGCGCATTCGTCAACCCAAAAGGCATAACTACAAATTCATAATGCCCATATCTCGTCAGGAATTCCGTCTTCGAACGTCGGACTCCTCACCCCGAGTTGATAATACCGGATCTTAAATCAATTTTCGAGAAAAGCTGCGGCCCTTGCAATTGATCAAATAAGTCGTCTATACGAGGCAAAGGATACTTGTTTTTGATGGTTACTTTATTCAGCTCACGGTAGTCGATGCATAAACGTAGTGAACCATCTTTCTTCCTCACGAAGAGAACAGGCGCGCCCCAAGGCGAAGCGCTCGGTCTGATGTACCCTTTTTCCAAAAGCTCTCCCAACTGAGTCTTCAATTCCTGCATCTCGGAAGGTGCCATCCGGTAAGGTGCTTTAGAGATCGGAGCCGCATCTGGCTCTAAGTCTACGGTAAATTCTATCTCTCGATCTAGCGGTAATCCCGGAAGATCGTCCGGAAAAACATCGGGATACTCATTAACAACCGGAATTGAAGAGAAATCGACTTCGCTTCTTTCCGTTTTCAAAGCATAGCACCAATAGCCCGTACAACCTTTATTTAAAAGTCTTACGGCCTTCATGGCATTGATAAGTAACTTGGATTGGCCCGACTTACATCCCAAAAATGAGTACTCAGATCCGTCCTTAGTCATCATAGTGATAACTTTGGTACAGTAATTCATAATCGCCTGGTGATTATTAAGCCAATCCTCGCCGAGGATTACGTCCTCGCCTTCCATATCAACTACAATTAAATTTGATAACCATTCCATCCCGGATATAACCACCAGAAATTCTCTAATCTCCCGATTCCCCACAATCCTATCCCAGCAGCGATCTCACGATAAAGGGATCGCAAGCAGTTAAACAAGTTATATTCAAACGGCGTACACACTCCAAAGAAATAAAAGAATGTGTAGCACCCGAATCAAAAAGTACACGGACTGGATAGGATAGAATATGGATGGTACCTGAAGCCACCGCCGCATCGGGTTCGTCTGTTCGATGCATCTCATAAACCAGTGGTTGCACCAAACCGACGCTAGAGTTCCCCCCTCCAGCGTTCTGACCCCGACCCCGACCCCTGCCAAAATTCTGCTGAGGTTGACCGAAAGATTGCCGCTGATTAACACCTTGATCAAGGGGTGTTGGGGCAGAAGCCCGAGTGTCCAAAGTCTGGTTCGGCTCGGAACAATAAACCGCTCTATGCCCCATCTGACCACACGTGTGACACTTTAATAGTGGGAAGTAGCATTCCGAACTAAAGTGGCCTGGACGACCACAATTATAGCAAGTCATTTATGCGATTTGAGGTACCGGAGTGGGACGGTAACCCCTCTTCCCTTTATTAGAACGTGACGATCGTCCTAAGAAACGGTTAGTCGTCCGTGACTTCAAAGTTGCCACCCTTAGAGCCGAAAAATTTCCCAGGACTTTACGCTTTTCGGTTCTTCAACGGTATCATTGTCGGGCTCAACATATCATGGGCTAAAGCTCGTCACGATACTCTTTCGGTGGTACAAGCAAATCCGCCATGTACCGTAAGTCCAAATTCATTCGCATATCAAAATAACGGATCTTATCACGCTCGTTACGTACTTGATCCTTCACATGGATCAATTGTTGATTATACTCCACGATCGCTGTGAAACGGGAATATCTTGTGGTTTAGCCTCGAAGAAGGCTCGGATTCGGCTCTCTCGTACCGGCCAAGGACAAAACTCGGCCTCCAAGAGCTCCTTAAATTCATCCCATGAGGCAATACGATCCTGTGGCTTGATGACCTTCCACCAAGTAGCGGCCTCCTTAGTGAGGAACTACTGAGCAATTGGTACTTTCCTCACCTCGGGGCAATCAACCGCCTCGAAAATCTTCTCTAATTCCGCTAGCAGTCTTCCCGGCCTAACGGATCTGTGGCACCGCCAAATTGTGGAGGGTGCATACGGATTACATTCTGAAGCAAGGCATCCGTGTTTGGGTTCGGGTTATTCAGTTGAACAGTTTGGGCTAAAATGGTCATCTGAGTAGCCAATTGTTGAAGTGCATTCGCCACTCCAACGTCTGCGTGGTTCCCTTGACCGTCTGACTGATCGTTCTGACTCTCGGTGTCGTGATGCACCGAGTTCGACAAACTGGGGTTGGTCGACCCCGCAACTGAACTGATGGAAACGGCCGCGCCACGACCCCTTCCTCGTCCACGGCCACGCCCACGGCCTCGGCGCCTACCGGTGACATCTTGAAGAACACACAAGTCACGTAAGCACAATTCAATCACGCATCAACAATGTGTCCGTTCATCAAGAATACCTATAAAAAGGAAGCAAAACGAATAAGGAAACACCTGAAGTGTGAGAGGTCTTACAAGTACCGGCCGCACTGTGATGATGGCAGAGTAGTGATACTGTGGACAATTAACGACTCGATCGACCCAAAAGACCGACAACCTAGGTATCCATAGACCTAAGCTCTGATACCATATTCTGTAACACCCCCAAGTTATTCAGGGATATTACAGTACAGTACCCCGCCGTGGGACCCACAAGGCTAACATACGTGGAACCACAAAATTTGACCGATAAGGTCTACACACAATAGAATGAAAAATAACACAAAGGTATTGTTTAAATAACCAATGTATTCATAAACATCACAACTCAATTCAATACTTCGGCAAACACAGTAGGAACATCAAGGAAAAGGGAAAACAATACTCGAGTATTCAAAAGCTAATCCAAGATAACAACACCGAACGGAACTCCAAACATAATCGGAAGAAAGACACAAGATCACACTTGCCCACCATCTTCGTGCCGACCCGATACCCGCTGTCCGACCTCCTGGAACTGAAATACATGAAACGTATTTCCCCATAAAGGGTTAGCCGTCGAATAGCTAGTGCAAGTATATCAATATGAAACACAATACTCCTCGACAATAAAGTAAATGTAACCGTCAATTCATCAATTCAAGACTAGTATTAGGAATAACTAAAATCTCATAAGACGTATGTGAATGCCACAAAAGGTTCGTTCACCTCATACGCTGTTACGTATGTGAATGCCGTAGAAACGGTTCGTTCACCTCATACGCCGATACATGTAGGAATGCCGTCAAAGCGGTTCGTTCATTACATGCCAACAATATATCTATGAATGCCGTAAAAGCGGTTCGTTCATGATATGCCATCAATATTTCGTACTTTCAAAGTCGAGAACGTCTAATCATAAATGTATACTTGCCTTTGAGACATCGAGAAATCGAACGGAGGAAAGGTATGAGTTCGGTAGGTCCGAGAACGCGCTTAGGCACCTAAACGATTCGCAAGGAATATTACAATTAATTACCCATACTCAAATTATACGAAGAGACTCTCGAAACTCGTCTACGATTCAAGAAAATATACGGGTGGATAACTAAAGGTTGGGAAATCGCCCAAACTCCCCACAAGTCCGAAAACGGCACAATCCAACCCGTAAAATCGGAAGAAAACACTCATACGGTATAGATATATCAAAATCTCAAGGTTCTCAAGCTTCAATCGGATAAAACGGACGAATCTACGAAAACCCCCAAAAACCAACACAAAATCAAAGTGTTCTTGAATAATCTTTCAATAATCCGATGAATACCCAATCATGTCCATAATCACGCATATATCACATCATACACCATGATTTTATCATCCAAAACGTCAAAACCCACACAAAATCGAGAAGTCAAGATGTCGAAGAAATTACCTCTTGAATATACAAGCGCTATGATCCAAGGAATACGCGATAGATCGACTATCAGGGCTTCCCAACCGAGTGAAAGTGGTAAATCTTCAACACACAAGTGATAGATATGAAAAGAACTCCTCCCTAAACTCTCTCTCGCGATGGAAGAAGGAAATGGAGGAAAATGGCAAATCTCGCTTAAAAAGCCGAGTTATGCGATTGACCGCATTATGTGCCGCGGCTCGAGAATAGGTGTGCCGCGGCACAGCCTAAAAATGTTCCTGTGTTTCGCGGTGCCGCGGCTCGGCTCGTGTGTGCCGTGGCACCGGCAAAGTGGTTTGGCCGAGAATGCCACACCGGTGTGCCGCGGCTCAGCGTAGGTGTGCCGCGGCAATGACTTCAAGGTGTGCCGCGGATCGCCGGAGTGTGCCGCGGCACCAGTGCAGCCGCTTCGGCCAATTTAGGAAATGTGTGTGCCGCGGCGCACACTCCTTGTGCCGCGGCTCACACCCCCTTCGGGCCCTAAAATGATGGAAAATGACTCGGAAAGAGAATAAAAGTAATAGGATTCAATGTCCGGGCAGCAATAACACGAAAATAGAAGTACGGAAACCCCAAAACGGTGGTTCCAAGCAATGATTACAAGGGTTCGCTCAACAAATCACGATTCGAAGAATATGAAAAGGTTTGAAATGACATGACTTTCGACCGGGTATTACAGTTTTGTCCTAAATGATCATTTTTAAACTTCTTTTTCTTTTACAAGTAATTTCTACAATAGAGTTTTTGTATTATTTCATTAATAAAGGTCAGATATTATTGATCAGAACAATGAAGAGACATTTGAGGGACCAAACCAGATATATTTATTATAATAAGATAAAAACCATAACTCGGAAGCCCATAATTTCAAACAGAATAAACGAGCACCAGAGGTGCTTTACATATCCATTATTAAGATACTCGATCCCATAATACGGTCACTTGATGTTCACCTTAGCCGAAGTCTCGGCACTGTCTTCTTTCTTTATTCCCATCTAAACGACACCCAAAACTCGGCAAGTGCGACTTATTCAAGTTTTCGATGCTATGACCTGTCATATAGACACAATTTGGCAAATATAAGGACGGGGATATTTTTCACATACTCGCACACATGCAGACACTGATGAACACATTATAAACTATATCGAAATCAAGCAGAACCTCATCAAAGTACTTGACATGAACAACATCATAAACATTTGGCTGCTGCTCTATTTGTGCAAAGGCTTCGCATATAGGCATCCCTGAGATTCAGTATGAACAAATTAGAAAAACAAAACAAGAAGTACCATGTATGAATAACAAAATTAAATTAAAAAGTCTACTAAGAATGTTCACCCCTTATTCGTAACCCCCACCCCCACCCCCACCCACCCCACCCCCATATCCATTATTAAGATACTCGATCCCATAATACGGTCACTTGATGTTCACCTTAGCCGAAGTCTCGGCACTGTCTTCTTTCTTTATCCCAAAATGACGAACGATCTTCTTTCATTCTAGGTAGCTCAAGGAGGTCGCGTATTAATTTCAAATAATTGTGCAATTATGGTACATAAACATGGCCAAAAAGAATATGAAAGATCTCCATTAATACTATTTTATTCATCAGTTACAACACCAACTCCTCTATAAATTTCAAGTTGATTTCTGGAGATTCATATACCTCAGATTTCCTCATACATAACTGATAGGTTAATCGGAATTCGTAATGGCAAACAGGACCAGCCAGGCAAATCAAACCACCATCATACCTTCAAAGAATGTGACCCAGGCAAACAGCCAGCTTCTCCTTGATGCATTGGAGATGGGTGTCTCAGGAACCATAGTTGTCATGATCTGTAGGAGATGGGATGTGAATGCTAGAACCGGCCGTTATATAAGTACGGATTTCATTCTCTCTGATGGGAAGGTAAGTTGTGTTGGTGACTCTGCAAGTTGAGCAAATACTTAGAATTTCAAATACAACTTTTATATAAAAGAAAAAACCATAAACATGCTTAGTGGTCATGTACTTTATTCACTAAAATTTTTATTTTTTGTTCCTTCAGGGTAATATCATGCATTGTACTTCAAAGGCTAGCGTTTCCCATATTGTTGTGGACAAGTTAAAAGATGGCATGATTTATTCAATCAAAGACTTCACTGTCATTGCAAATAAGGATGAGTACCGGGTTTTGAAGGACTCTGCGTGGATGATTGAATTTGATGGCTCAACTACTGTGAGGAAAGCTGCATTCAAGCCAGATGGTTTTGTCTGACATCCTTTTGAATTGGTAGCTTTTGAGAACCTTCAACCCAGTGACAATAAATTCCTCATTGGTAAGGACGTATTTCTTAAATATTTTCAGATTTTTTCCGTATTATAAGTAGAGTTGTAATTTAGTACCACTTTCCAGATGTTATTGGTTACGTCACCAATGTTGGTAGGACCATCTACCAGAAAACAGGTTCTCGGAATCTTGATTTCTATCTTGCAAACCAAAGGTACGTATTCTTTGCTATTGTTGTTACAAAAACCATATAATGCTAATGAAATTGTTGTGTTTGTGTTTGGTTAAACAGTGGCCAATCAATTAGGGTTACCCTATGGGGGGCCCTAGGCCAAGTATTGATAGAAAAGAAAACCAAGCATACTGGGCTGTGTGCCGTGATTCTAACTTCAGTTAATGCTAGACTTTACAATAGTAAGGGTGCATCTATCATAATGTTTCCTCATCATTTAAAGCATGGAAAAATTAACTTGGTTTGTGTGTTTACCTTTCAGACAAGCTTTATTTGTCGAGCACTTCCTCCTCCATGATTCTTGATGACGATGACATCCTAGCCCTGAAACGTTTTAAAGGAGGCGCTAGGTAATCAAAGTTACATCTTACATGCATTTTATAATAGTTGGATCTTTTAGCCATTACCATTCATGTTACTTGCAGTGGTGTGAACCAAAGGCAGGATATTGTACCTGTTGATTGTTGGGTACCGAATCGGATATTTGCGCCGTTTTATGCGGAAGCGAAAATAAATTGCGGAAAATAAATCACACAAGGATTTATAGAGGTTCGGCTATTAACGAAGCCTACGTCCTCTCTCGATGTATCTTTTTCCTTAGGCTTAAGATCAAAACCTCTGCGCCTCTCTTCTATCGGTCGAGGGATTACCGTTACAAGCTCGTCTTCTATCGGTCCGAGTAAAACCGTTTTTCCTTTTCTATTGGTCAAGGAATCAACCACTCTAGCTTTCTATGGGTACTAGATAAACCTCACTTCGATATCGATTGCGATTCTAACAATGCCGGATACTTGATCCTAATAACACCGAATCCAATCGTATCTTTTCTTTTACCTCTCGTGTATAATGTTGAATGTATAAACACTCAAACTAACAAAATAAGCTCAATATTACAACAACAATGTAAGTATATGATTCTCAGATGAATATCTCGTTTGCTTGAAGTTGTTGTACTCAATCAATACCATAGGAATGGTATTTATAGGCATGTTTCATAAACTAGCCGTTCTTGCCCGGTTGTCTAGCTAGCGTGCGCTAGCTCTTCCATTATAGCGTGCGCTAACTCATTAGCGTGCACGAAGCGTGCTAGTTGCCTGGCCACCCGAGAGTTTCGCTTTCTTCTTTAGCGTACGTTATTCCTCCTTTCTTACGTACGTTATTTCACTTACTTAGTGTACGTTAACCATGATTGAGTAGCGTGCGTTAACGTGATATATCCGTTGCCTTTCCTTGTCAAACTATCCGTTTGATGCTTTGACTTTGACTTGCTTTTCCAACGTTCGGATTGACCAGATTCAAACATCTTAGCGTGCGCAAATCATCCTTTGCAGCGTGCGCTAATAATAGAGGGTAGCGTGCGCTAATAATAGAGTGTAGCGTGCGCTATCCATCTGCTGACTTCACTGCAGCTTACTTCGATACTAGGCTAGAATTGCAGCTTACTCCGCGTTAGCGTGCGCTAACAAATATCCCTTAGCGTGCGCTAATGCAGTCCAGATTGCAACTTTTTGCGTCTTCGTCTGCTTCGTCGTTTTGCTTCGCCTCGATGTTGTTTTGTAGTTTAGCAACTTTAATCATCAAAACATAAATTAAATAATGTGTGGAATAAATATTCCAACAATCTCCCCCTTTTTGATGATTACAAAACAACTCTTGAATTGGATAATCTGTAAAAAATAATATATGTATATTTCTACGAATCAAAGTTTTCGACTTTGATCGTTTCGTTAGTTTCTCCATTTCTTTTCTTTTTCTTCTTTTTCGACTTCTTCATTTTTCAACTCCGTCGTTTTTCGTTTTTCAATTTTTTTCGACTCCCCCTATTTGTATGCTTTTCTTTTCTTTTCGACTTCTTCGATTTTTCTCATTTTTATCTCCTCTGCATCTTCTTCTCATTTTTATCATTTTTATCTCAATTCATATCTTTCTCCCCCTTTTTGTTTTCATCAAAAAGTAAAAAAAATATAAAGGATACCAAATGAAATATAAATATGCATGATACCAATTTATGCATTAATAAGGGTATAAACTCCCCCTGAAAATATTATTTCCTTCCCCCTTTGTAAAATATCATTTGTCAAAGTTTATTTTTGGGGATCCAACCGATAGTTGGTTTTTCTTTTGAAACGTAGACGATGTTTGAAACGTTTGTTCCTTTAGGAACCCAAATCCTTTTAGTTTTTATCGTCCGTCTTGGGCTTTTGCAATTAGAAATATGATGCCCGATTTTTAAACACTTTTCGCAACGGGGTATATTGAAATTAACGGATTCGTTTTTCAAACGAGTTTTGAATCCTAACCCCTCTTTATTCAAAGTAAACTTTTGAACACCAAGCATTTGTTCAAATTTCTCGTTTCCGCACGAGAATTTCTTTGTCAAAGATTTAAGCTCGGTTTGGATTTTAGCGAGATCATTCTTCAAAATATTTTCATTTTCAATGCATTTCGAATGATCGATTTCGACAAATTTCCCTTTTTCAAGTATTTTGGAATTTTCAATTTCCAAAGTTTTATATTTAGACTTGAGGGATTTAATTTCATTTAAAGCATTTTGATAGTCCGTATGTAATAATTCGAATGCTTCAAAAAGTTCGTCGTAAGAATTACTTACTTGGCTTTCGACGTCGCTATCGTCGAATGAACTCCGGGCCATGAGCGCGAGATTATTTTGTTCAAGAAAATCTTCATCGGGATCTTCGTCGCTCCATGTTGCGATTAGAACCTCCTTTTGCTTTACTCGGCGCTTCTTAGCAAAGTGGCACAGTTTACCACATAATCGGCAAGTGTTGTCGAATTTCTTAGGTTCGCCCGCTTGAATGTCCTTCTTTCTCCGGTTTAATAAGTGTTGGAACTTATTAATATTTTTGGCATAATATGCCATTTCTTCGTCACTTTCGTCCACCGGGGTTTCTTCTTTCTTCTTCGACATTTTAGCCTTGAAGGCTATCGACCTCTCCTTCGGTTTCGGTTTGGCATTTCGAGATTTTAGAACAATCTCGTAGTTGATAAGAGAACCAACGAGAGCACTAAAATCGAGAGTGTTTAAATCTTTGGATTCCATTATTGCCGTAACCGTACCGTCCCATTCTCGAGGTAGTGATCGGAGAATTTTCTTTACTTTCTCACTACTCGAAAGTGGTTTTCCAAAACATGTCAATCCATTAGTGATGACCGAAAATCGGTCGAGCATAATCGAGATGGATTCGTCGTCCTTCATTTGGAATAATTCATAATCGTGAAGGAGCATGTTTATCTTCGTCTCCTTGACTTGAGACGTACCTTCGTGTGTTACCTCAAGCATTTTCCAGATTTCTTTGGCACTATCACACGATGATATCCGGTTGTGTTCTTCCGGATTTAAGGCACAATAAAGAAGTTGAGTTGCCTTACAATTGAAATGGTCGTTTTTCCAATCGGAGTCGTCATATTCTTCAAAAATTTTAAGCGTACCGTTGGAATTCATTGGGATTTTTGGACCGAGACAAATCACTTTCCAAAGTTCGATGTCGTAAGCTCGAATGAATATCGACATCTTCTTCTTCCAAGTCATGAAGTTCGCGCCATCAAAAAATGGTGGTCGGTTGAGAGCAAGGCCTTCGGCTGGAGAGATTTGAAACGCCATTGGATCTTTTCTCCTCGGATGTTAAGCCGTGTATTGGAGTACCGCTCCGATACCAATTGTTGGGTACCGAATCGGATATTTGCGCCGTTTTATGCGGAAGCGAAAATAAATTGCGGAAAATAAATCACACAAGGATTTATAGAGGTTCGGCTATTAACGAAGCCTACGTCCTCTCTCGATGTATCTTTTTCCTTAGGCTTAAGATCAAAACCTCTGCGCCTCTCTTCTATCGGTCGAGGGATTACCGTTACAAGCTCGTCTTCTATCGGTCCGAGTAAAACCGTTTTTCCTTTTCTATTGGTCAAGGAATCAACCACTCTAGCTTTCTATGGGTACTAGATAAACCTCACTTAGATATCGATTGCGATTCTAACAATGCCAGATACTTGATCCTAATAACACCGAATCCAATCGTATCTTTTCTTTTACCTCTCGTGTATAATGTTGAATGTATAAACACTCAAACTAACAAAATAAGCTCAATATTACAACAACAATGTAAGTATATGATTCTCAGATGAATATCTCGTTTGCTTGAAGTTGTTGTACTCAAACAATACCATAGGAATGGTATTTATAGGCATTTTTCATAAACTAGCCGTTGCTGCCAGTTGTCTAGCTAGCGTGCGCTAGCTCTTCCATTATAGCGTGCGCTAACTCATTAGCGTGCACGTAGCGTGCGTTAGATCGTGCCCGATTTGATCCGGTAACCGTTTCTTCTTTAGCGTACGTTATTCCTCCTTTCTTACGTACGTTATTTCACTTACTTAGCGTACGTTAACCATGATTGAGTAGCGTGCGTTAACGTGATATATCCGTTGCCTTTCCTTGTCAAACTATCCGTTTGATGCTTTGACTTTGACTTGCTTTTCCAACGTTCGGATTGACCAGATTCAAACATCTTAGCGTGCGCAAATCATCCTTTGTAGCGTGCGCTAATAATAGAGGGTAGCGTGCGCTAATAATAGAGTGTAGCGTGCGCTATCCATCTGCTGACTTCACTGCAGCTTACTTCGATACTAGGCTGGAATTGCAGCTTACTCCGCGTTAGCGTGCGCTAACAAATATCCCTTAGCGTGCGCTAATGCAGTCCAGATTGCAACTTTTTGCGTCTTCGTCTGCTTCGTCGTTTTGCTTCGCCTCGATGTTGTTTTGTAGTTTAGCAACTTTAATCATCAAAACATAAATTAAATAATGTGTGGAATAAATATTCCAACATTGATCTCTCTGTACCAAAGCCTGGTACCCTTGAGAATGTGCTGATTTGGGCAAGAAACAGGCAAAATGATGTACTCATCTTCTTCTCAAATGTTTTGTTAGTGAAATTACAGACCATTGGTACATAATGATGTCGTGTTTCTTTTTCAGAGTTCCACATTCATCTGTAAGGTTAGGATAGACAATGTCATAACTAGAAAGGGATAGAACTATCCATCGTGTGGAGTGGAACATGTAAAAAAGGCCTCACGAGGCAGGATGGAAAATTCTGGTGTGATGGGTGTAACACATCTTCTGATTATCCACTTATAAGGTCTTGCTCTATCTTTGCAACCATTATTGATTTGTTCTTAAAAATGTTGACCTAACAACAGTATTAATCAATCACATTTGGTTTGTAATATTGGTTGTGCAGGTACAGGCTTGAGCTTGGTGTATCTGATGAGACGGAATTTGATCAGTAGTTGTTCTGTTTGACGAGACTGCCACAGAGTTGGTTAAACATCCAGCATCGTCACTTTTTGGGACAGAGGATGAGGTAAATTAATAATATTAAAGAGTGTTGCAATAATGTCCCCTAACCTTATCTTCCTTTGCAGGATTCAGAAAATCACGATGTATTGCCGCGTGCCATAACTGATATTGTAGGCACAACCCACAATCTGGAGATAAAAACACATACTTACTATGAGCATGGAAACTATGAGAGTTTCACGTGTTCGGAAATTATTACAGACCAGAGTGCTGATGAATGTAAGAATTCTAGCACATTTGAGCAAATTGCTGATTCTGAAACAACTCAGTTGGACCCATCTGATGAAAAAAACAAAAATGGGTTAGTCAATGATTTGACAATGATTCCTACATACATATGTTGAAAAAGTTTAAAATACAACTGCTTACGTCATATATGGTTGTATTATTTAAGGGATGATTTTGAGCAATCCGATACTGAAATTGAAGAAGTGAAAGCGGACCAACATTCTGCTTCTAAGAAACGAAAGTTAAAGAAATTATCAGTTGATGTTGATCAATCAGTTGCTGAAATAGATGAAGAGAAAGCAGGGCAAGATGCTGCTTCTAAGAAGCATATGTTAAAGAAATCATCAAATGACGTATCTGTCCCTACTCCAATAAAGTCTACTGAACAAAAGTCCAAAAACAGGTCAGTCAATACTTCATTGATTCACATCTGGAAACACTTTTAGATACAAATGCTTATATGATATTTAAAATTGTGTTATTTAAGGAATGACATTGCTGATTCCGATACTGAAATAGAGGAAGGAATGAAGAAAAAAAGGTCTGGATTCCAGTTATTTAATTTGTTATTGCACTATATATTACATTCTTACTTATTGTCTTATTATTATAGGTTTGTTGTTGAGGATACAGACACCGATGATGAGAAACAAATAAAAGTCAAAGTTGGAGGATCAGAAAAAAAGAAGCTAAAACAGAAGTATGTATCCAATATTAATTATCTCATTGCATTGATATTGTTTAAAATCTTAACATGTCAATTTCTTACATTGTTTACTTAGGTTGGTTGTTGCGTCGTCGGACGAGGAATAGACATGAAGCACTCAAGTGATTGAAAGCATCAAAAATGATACAGTACCTGATGAGTCAAGAACACAATGAATAAATAGTTAGGAAAAATGTAATAAAGTTGATCCTAATAGTTAATAGGATCATGAAGTTTCGTACCTTAAGACAATAGTTATCGTTACTTATCAGTTTTCATATTTTCAATGGATTGTCTTTGTTCCCATGTTCAGACTCAACAAATGTAGAATGACATTATTCAATTTCTACAAATGATTTACACAACTTGGCTAAATTTTTTACACTTATAAATTAATACTATCAACAATTCAAGACTTTAACACTTTTGTTACATAATAAAATCTACATACCAGCACTTATTGCATTATTTTAAATTGACATATTTGATGCGAGCAAAGGTTTCCAATTTTTTTACACTTATACATTAGTACTATCAACATTCCAATATCATGGTCTAAATATTTGTATGTAATGCTATAGATTTAAACATCAATACAAGAAGCATAAGCATGTCAATAGCCATAAAAACTTATTAATATCTCATAAATATACTTTATGGCTAAATGAAAGTTATAAGATTTTTTTGTAACTCCAGGAAATATCAATAGCTTAATAAGGCTTTAAAAGGACACATTCTAAACTCTATGAATACACATTCAGTTGTTTATCCACAAACACATCAAATATCCACATTCGAATATCATGGAATTGAGCAAAACGTTGATTGCTCAGTATTTTCATCTTCCAATAGCTGAAGCTTCCAAATAACTAAATGTTGGTTTAACTGTTTTAAAACAGTTCTGTAGAGATATGGGTATTCAGCGTTGGCCATATCGTAATCTTAGCAGCTTAGATTTATTAATTAGCACTCTCCAAGTCAGAATTCAAGTCAAGCTAACATTTTATGTTTATGTTTTATCAATGTTATGTATAATGCAAGTGTAACACCCCCAATCCACTCAGGGATATTACACGCCGTAGACCCTCTCCTCGAAGATCTACCAGGCTGGTATCAACATTTACATCTCGACAATGCCTTCAAGGCTAAATGACTCAGTAGACCGATTTGGTCTTTCAATAAAATATACAACTCAGTTACAACATATACCCACGCAGGGGTCAAAGTACAATAAACTCCCGTACAACGGGGAAAAGATCTTTGCGTGAAAAGAAAATACAACTAGACCAATACGACATCAACGGATCCTCGTGTGATTAGTATCGTTCATCTTTCATCATCCTTCAGACCACCGTGTTATTCTCCAAAACCTGAATGCAAAAATAGACATCCACCCCCCGAATACTCGGGGGTTAGCAAAACTCCACTGTTTTGCTAGTGCAAATACAAAGTGCAAATACGAGCCATACAATTCACATTCCACGAATAACAATAACCAGGAATCCTCAAAGATCCAAACAAAACGAAAAGTACTTCTCGAGGCAAGGGTTTGAGAAGACATTTCAAAATCGAAATACCATAAACCAATGGAAATAATTTATAAGACGGTTTAGAATGCCATCGAGAGTTTTAATAGAAAACCATTTAGGATTATCAAATCCTACTTTTCAAAATCCACAAGACAAAAGGGGTCACCGCCCCAAAAGTTTACTTTCCGTAAAATCACCTTTACCAAACCGTTGGGATTTTAGCCCCAAATCCGTAAAATGACTTTTACAAAAATGTTGGGATTTTAGCCCCAAATCTCATCAACTCACAGTACACAAGAACGACCACAAGGTTCGTCTCCCAACATCAAAATCCATAAATAAAGGATTTAACACAACAACAAAATACTGTAGAGCCATCCTAGCCAAGTAGGCAAAACGAACAACTTACCTCTTACGCACTTAGTCAATGCATGCAAATGAAAACCGTTCAAAAGCGCTCATTTCCGGAAATGCCATAAATAAGTCACATTTGCAAAATGCACCACAATTAACCGCGGACCCACGGCCGTGGATCCTGCCGAGACCCCGTCGGATCTAACCCACGGTGGTTAAAAGCAAGCTCGCGGTTCCACGGCCGTGGAGCCCTACCGAGACCCCGTCGGATCTAACCCGCAGTGAGCATACACACACACGTTACTCATGCAATACTAACATGCTAAGAATGTAAGTTCATTAAGAATACTCACTAGAGATGGCCATTAACTCGACACCATTACCAAACTCTTCAAAAATACAATAACAAGATTAAATACGGAATGCACGATTCCATAAATTTAAACAATAGGAGTATCATCATAAAATCCTTCAACTTTCAAAATAATCAAATCATAATCAATTCTCAAAACACCGTTCACAAAACACACGCGTTTTGAAAGAAAGCCTTTAACGAGGCCAAACCGAAATCCTTTGAAACTTCATTTCAAATAACCAAACAAACACATCAAGACGACCACCGATCATCATATCCATAAAACGAGAAAAGTATGGGCAAGGTACTTGCCTCGATACCATGAGCACGGAACCACGAACGGATACGGCTCAACCGGGAAGCTTCGGAACGCCCGATGCTAACGAAAAGGGAGACGACAACGAACGGAACGGAAGAATCAAACACGACTGCAAGGAACCGACGAAAATGAACCTAGCGATTTGAATAGCACAATCACAACCACTTCTAACGATTACGGAAATGGAATACATCCGAAAACCCGCCTACGATTCATGTATATTCGTACGAAAAATAACAACGAGGGCGGACCACAACCAAACCCTCTCGATTCCGTAAAAATCCACAAAATATCCATGAATCCGTAGGAAAACTAAAGATACTAACAATATTAATCACATACACTATGAATCCACCAACAAAACGGAACGAATCGGAAGAAAATCCCAAAACCCCCAATTTAATCGAAAATAGGGTTCTAGAGATGTTACCTTTGGAGATTCAAGAACTAAGATCCGTAGAACACGCGTTAGATTGATTGCCCGAGCCTCACGACCGAGGGGAAATGATGAAAATCGACCCCCGGATGAAGATTGCTTGAGAAGTTCTCTCCCCCTTGGATCTCCTTCTCTCGCGCAGGTGAAAATGGAGGTGGAAATGGCTGATTTCGTCTAATAAAGACGAACTGCACAGTTGACCGCTTCGTGTGCCGCGGCACAAGCCGAAAATTTACCCCCAGGTTTTGGCATTGTGCCGCGGCACAGCCCGCGTGTGCCGCGGCACACGGTACAGTTGGGTTTTGGTCGCAGAAGGCATACGAGTGTGCCGCGGCACGGACAGTGGGCCGCGGCATCGGCTCGCACCGTGCCGCGCACGGATAGGTGTGCCGCGCACACGCATCTGATCGCTCGACCAACATTTGGAGAAATTTGTGTGCCGCGCGCACGCACCTTGTGCCGCGGCCCACACCCCTTTTGGGTCCCAAAATGCTAAAAATGATCCTAAAGAGAATAAAATGATGGGAATCAATATTTGGGGACTAATAACACGAAATGGATCCGCGGCAACCCAAACGCGGTTTCACACAACAATAACAAGAATACAGTTCAACAGTTTGACAGAAGGACACGCCGAAAAGTACACGAGGGTCACTACAATCGAGAAATACACCAAAAAAGAAAATTGCGAAATTAAATTGCGGATATTACATTCTACCCTCCTTAAAAGAAGTTTCGTCCGAAACTTAAAACAAGTAGGAGAAGCAATATTCCCGCCAGGAAAACTCAACGAGATACACAAGGAATGCGTAACTTACGCCCATCGGCGAAACGTTACAAGCAACGCAAAGGAATAAACGGCGTGAAAACACGCTCGGGCGACCAACACAATGCCACGGTAGAGACATAATAAAATCAACAAGCGACAAGTGTCAATGACGTATAACACAATCAAGTCGATTATCCGAACAATCACAAAACACAACCAAATGAAAATCAATGCGATTGACGAACCCAACGGTATATCAATCAAAACATGAGCCACACGCCGAACAAATACGAATTCCACCGCCTGGGGTTGGAAGATCGAAAACGAGACTAATTTCCCGAACTTAAGGAAATTTGGAAGGAGTCCGAATGTTCAACAATCACGAAACGAGATCAACAAAACCGAACAATCAAACGATCGAACCAAAAAAAAGATCGAGACAACAAAAATCGAACGATCATGCTCGGATCACGAAGAACAATAAAGTTCAACCAACAACTCCGAGGTTCACACCTCGACTCGAGACAAAACATGATCCGGTGAAAACAACAAGATGCACACTCGCATAAGATCCACAGGAAAGGGAATAGTGATTGAAAGGTCACAACGACGAACGAGTAATTCCGAAATACCACCCTCGTTCGATCAACAAAAGCAAGGGGCAGGACAAGCTCAGAAAATGTCAACGAACATAAATGAGTCGACAAAGTAGAATATACAGAAGTTCAAAAATCCGATCCCTTCGAATAAGAGGACTAGTAGAACCAAATGGTGTTACTCCCGAACAAGGTTCACAAGAGTCGAACCGAACCCGAGAAAGTCACAGCGATAACCAGATCGACCCACAACAAGATCACGGTTCGTTCAGACGATGAAATCGAAATACAGAACAAGTTCAGAAAGTATCAACGAACATGAGCGAATCGATAGTCTGGAGAAAGAGAAAATACTGAAGTCAAAATAGTACGGGCATTACCTCCGACCTCGTCCACGAAATTCACAAAAACAGGAGCAAGGTAACAAGACATTAAACAACCGACACATAACGGAACGATCACCGATGCACACGGTCATACCAAACCAAGCTCTAACAGCTCGCACATGCGCGACAACGCAGAAATCACCACGAGGCGACAATCATTCAACACCAACATTCCACCTCTCACAGAGGGCTAACACAACAAGTGTGTGGAAAACGACTCAACGCTCACACCGCCAATTCGGTCATACTCGGGAGCAAATCATCAAAATGACAACGTGAATATCATACATATATACCCAGCCCTCAAACGGGATTGGATAGGCTTTAAAAACGAAAACCTCATTTTGAAAATAATTTAGAAGAACACCGATTGATCTTGAGTATCACCTTTCAAAAAGTACAAACGTGGAACATCGTTATTGAGACTTTGGAGAACCGTTTCGCATTTGAAAAAAAATGAGGACACTTTCTCTTAGTGAAAACTTTCAGAATATTCGACCGTTGGGTCTAAATAAAAGTGTTTCTAAAACATTGAAAATATCTCAAAACATTTTGGTCCTCGAGGCAGAAAAATTTTGGAATATATTGTGGCACCTGGATGTACCACAAGAAAATAACTCATTGAAAAAAAAAAGAAATATGTCTCGAAATTTATTTCTAAGATACTCAAGTTTTCGAAAATAATTCAATACCAAAAAAAGACGATGCCAAAAAGGCTAAAATGCCCAAAAATTTCAGGTAATCACACGGAACATCATAGCGCTATGGGTCCCGCGTTGGAACCCCAGGCTAAAAACCATTTACGAAAATACCAAAAAGGCTGATGACGGTAATATTTCAAAAACTCACAGAAGCCATTTACAAAATGTTAAATACCGTCATAAGAATTTTGCCAAAATGATCAAGGCCATAATGCCAAAACTCGGTTAAGGGAATCGGTTTTCGAAATAAAACTCGGTCAGAAAATACCGAAAGTCATTTCAAAAGAACTCACGCAATGGATAAAAGAAATACGATTCAACATGCACAATCCAAAGAACACTACTCCTCATAAGAACAAAATATTAGAGTCAAATAACCATATTCGAACAAAACCATCGGCCCCATTCGAGGCCTCTAAAGACCCTACACCGGCTAGTGAACAAGTCGAACGTGTATAAGCACAAGGCTTCCACAAGAGAACTTGTAAACGTGCAAATCGATTCGAAAATCATCGAATGACAAAAACAACAATAAAAAGACATCACAAGCGACGACACTCCTCGTATAAATCAAATACGAGAGTCGATTAAATACATATCGTGAAATCAAAATCCACATAAGGATTCCATCACTTAACAAATAATCATAAAAAAAATAGCTCGTGTCACACGAGGCACAACACAAAGAAGGGAGACTTACTTCCACAGGTCGCACGAAGATGATGATCGCCCCACGATACTAATCACGACCAACAAACTCAAACGACGCGTCGCGACACGACTCAGTCAGACTAAATCCGACGAGACAAAACTCAATAGACACCACTGACCCGACAGCCTAGGTTTTCATAACCTTGCTCCGATACCATTTATGTAACACCCCCAATCCACACAGGGATATTACACGCCGTAGACCCTCTCCTCGAAGATCTACCAGGCTGGTAACAACATTTACATCTCGACAATGCCTTCAAGGCTAAATGACTCAGTAGACCGATTTGGTCTTTCAATAAAATATACAACTCAGTTACAACATATACCCACGCATGGGTCAAAGTACAATAAACTCCCGTACAACGGGGAAAAGATACTGCAGCGGAAAAGAAAATACAACTAGACCAATACGACATCAACGGATCCTCGTGTGATTAGTATCGTTCATCTTTCATCATCCTTCGTGCCGACCCTGTGTTATGCTCCAAAACCTGAATGCAAAAATAGACATCCACCCGAATACTGGGGTTAGCAAAACTCCACTGTTTTGCTAGTGCAAATACAAAGTGCAAATACGAGCCATACAATTCACATTCCACGAATAAAAATAACCAGGAATCCTCAAAGATCCAAACAAAACGAAAAGTACTTCTCGAGGCAAGGGTTTGAGAAGACATTTCAAAATCGAAATACCATAAACCAATGGAAATAATTTATAAGACGGTTTAGAATGCCATCGAGAGTTTTAATAGAAAACCATTTAGGATTATCAAATCCTACTTTTCAAAATCCACAAGACAAAAGGGGTCACCGCCCCAAAAGTTTACTTTCCGTAAAATCACCTTTACCAAACCGTTGGGATTTTAGCCCCAAATCCGTAAAATGACTTTTACAAAAATGTTGGGATTTTAGCCCCAAATCTCATCAACTCACAGTACACAAGAACGACCACAAGGTTCGTCTCCCAACATCAAAATCCACAAATAAAGGATTTAACACAATAACAAAATACTGTAGAGCCATCCTAGCCAAGTAGGTCAAACGAACAACTTACCTCTTACGCACTTAGTCAATGCATGCAAATGAAAACCGTTCAAAAGCGCTCATTTCCGGAAATGCCATAAATAAGTCACATTTGCAAAATGCACCACAATTAACCGCGGACCCACAGCTTCGTGGATCCCTGCCGAGACCCCGTCGGATCTAACCCACAGTGGTTAAAAGCAAGCTCGCGGTTCCACAGCTTCGTGGAGCCCTACCGAGAGCCCGTCGGATCTAACCCGCAGTGAGCATACACACACACACGTTACTCATGCAATACTAACATGCTAAGAATGTAAGTTCATTAAGAATACTCACTAGAGATGGCCATTAACTCGACACCATTACCAAACTCTTCAAAAATACAATAACAAGATTAAATACGGAATGCACGATTCCATAAATTTAAACAATAGGAGTATCATCATAAAATCCTTCAACTTTCAAAATAATCAAATCATAATCAATTCTCAAAACACCGTTCACAAAACACACGCGTTTTGAAAGAAAGCCTTTAACGAGGCCAAACCGAAATCCTTTGAAACTTCATTTCAAATAACCAAACAAACACATCAAGACGACCACCGATCATCATATCCATAAAACGAGAAAATTATGGGCAAGGTACTTGCCTCGATACCACGAGCACGGAACCACGAACGGATACGGCTCAACCGGGAAGCTTCGGAACGCCCGATGCTAACGAAAAGGGAGACGACAACGAACGGAACGGAAGAATCAAACACGACCGCGAGGAACCGACGAAAATGAACCTAGCGATTCGAATAGCACAATCACAACCACTTCTAACGATTACAGAAATGGAATACATCCGAAAACCCGCCTACGATTCATGTATATTCGTACGAAAAATAACAACGAGGGCGGACCACAACTAAACCCTCTCGATTCCGTAAAAATCCACAAAATATCCATGAATCCGTAGGAAAACTAAAGATACTAACAATATTAATCACATACACCATGAATCCACCAACAAAACGGAACGAATCGGAAGAAAATCCCAAAACCCCCAATTTAATCGAAAATAGGGTTCTAGAGATGTTACCTTTGGAGATTCAAGAACTAAGATCCGTAGAACACGCGTTAGATTGATTGCCCGAGCCTCACGACCGAGGGGAAATGATGAAAATCGACCCCCGGATGAAGATTGCTTGAGAAGTTCTCTCCCCCTTGGATCTCCTTCTCTCGCGCAGGTGAAAATGGAGGTGGAAATGGCTGATTTCGTCTAATAAAGACGAACTGCACAGTTGACCGCTTCGTGTGCCGCGGCACAGCCAAAGTGTGCCGCGGCACAGGCCGAAAATTTACCCCCAGGTTTTGGCATTGTGCCGCGGCACAGCCCGCGTGTGCCGCGGCACACGGTACAGTTGGGTTTTGGTCGCAGAAGGCATACGAGTGTGCCGCGGCACCGGACAGGTGTGCCGCGGCACTGGCCTGGCACTGTGCCGCGGCACCGGATAGGTGTCTTTGCGGCACACAAGATGCATCGCTCGACCAACATTTGGAGAAATTTGTGTGCCGCGGCGCACGCATCTTATCTTGCGGCCCACACCCCTTTTTGGGTCCCAAAATGCTAAAAATGATCCGGAAGAGAATAAAATGATGGGAATCAATATTTGGGGACTAATAACACGAAATGGATCCGCGGCAACCCAAACGCGGTTTCGCACAACAATAACAAGAATACAGTTCAACAGTTTGACAGGAAGGACACGCTGAAAAGTACACGAGGGTCACTACAATCGAGAAATACACCAAAAAAAGAAAATTGCCGAAATTCGAAATTGCGGATATTACAGCAAGGATATCATTTTCGCAAGAACAAAGTGTAAATTCATATATAAATAACTGATCTTATAACATCCAATGTTATTGACAAAATTCACTTGCATTATAGGCTGAAAATGGAGGTGCAACAGTTGATGATTACACAAAAGTAATCATAACAAGGTTGAAAGAAGAAAAGAGGAGAGTACAAGAGAATCCTGATTACAATCTTTCTCCAACCACAAAACAGTTGATACAAATAAACTTCAAAGCCAGACACAACAGAAGTAAAAACATGAATTTCAGCTCAACAACAACAATTGAATCTAATATCCCGGAACTGAGCAACACAGTAACAACAATTGAGTCTAATTTCATGTCCCTAAGTAAAACAAACTTTGAGCATAACAATAATACTTTACAACAACTGACATCTTTCATATTAACAATTAATAAATGTAACATTTACATCCCAAAATACCAAAAGCCTACTAGCATCTTCCAAAATCTTAAACATCTTTCATATTAATAATCAATAAATACAACATTTACATCACAAAATCCCAAAAGGCAACCTATTGATCTTCTTTATTCTATATCTCTCTATATATTGATATATTCATTAATTCCATGTCTAACACCAACAAGCATCATATATTTAAACTGTTCATGTAATTAGAATTATCGTTTTATTTCAGTTCCACATTCATTCATGAAGCAGACACACATTCCATCACTCTCAAACATAATACACAACTCTATAACGATTCATTCACATACAAATATCAGATCAGATGGAAAAATCAAGAGTTACTGTGGTCTCAGAATAACAGAATTAACAGCGCAGGAATCAGGTAAACTGAAACACGTATATATTTTTATACAATGAATCATCAATTCACCTGTGCTAAAATTTTTAAGAATTTGTCCAGAAACACCAACAATTGGAGGAAAGAACAGGGAAAATACTAAAGAAAAACGACCACTTTCTGTTTCCAACATGCCTAAAAAAACTGCCAAAAGATCTAAAGGTAAATTTCCAGAGCACGTGTCATATAATTATTTGACAATTCTGCTAAATGTAGAACATAAATTTTCAGGTTCTACATCGAATTACCAGTGGCCAAAATCAGATATTATATCAGAGCAAGTGAAGCGACGTATGCCTAAAAAAAACAATAAAAGCATAGGGTTCACATATAGAGGTATCTTTTCCATGAATTTTACTCAATATAATTGAAACTACACTAACTAAAAATTAATTAAGCACCTAACTTATCATTTTTACTCTTATTTAAACAAGGGGTTGCTGTTTCTTACCATAATATTGGGCCACCATCGTATACATGTTCTAACTGTGCAGCAACTATGTGGTATGAAGAAAGAACTACTAAGGCTTACAAGCCTTTAAATCCAACATTCTCCCTTTGTTGTCAAAGTGGTAAAGTTCTGCTCTCCAAATTCAATGAAGCACCACCGCTGTTAAACAAGCTTCTTGATTATAGTGATTCTTCTGCATCAAAATTTAGAGATCAAATTAGAATATACAATAGTATGTTTTGCTTTACATCTTTTGGAGCAAAAATAGATAACTCAATCAATAAAGGACGCGGGCCATATACATTTAGAATAAATGGTCAAAACTATCATCTTATTGGGTCCCTGCTTCCAGCGCAAGGAGAACAACCAAAGTTTGCCCAGCTTTACTTTTTTGACACACAGAATGAACCTAACAATCGCATGTCTGCTTTTATCGATAAAGAAACAGAAAACCAGGTTGATGAAACAATAGTGAGGAGCCTCATTTCAATGCTAAATGAGACAAGTGCAGTTACAAAGGCATTTCGCATGGCAAGAGATTGGTGTGCTTCACATGATACGCCAAACTTACAGCTGCGGCTTATTAGTAATAGAAGAAGTGCACGGCAGTACAACACACCAACTGTGTCTGAAATAGCTGCGCTAATTACAAATGATTTTGGTCAGGGCATCCCTTCACGAGATATCATTGTCAACTATAAAGACACGGGCAAGCAAAGGATATCAGAATTGCATCCATCTTACATGGCACTCCAATATCCTTTACTATTTCCATATGGAGAAGATGGATTCCATGAGAGCATACCTTTTCATAAGAATACAGGCGGACGACAAACTATACGTGGATTCATTACAATGAAGGAGTATTACGCATACATAATTCAGCAAAGGAAAAACCAGGGTACTACTTTGCTGAGAGGAGGCCGGCTATTCCAGCAATTTTTGGTCGATGCATACACAGCTATTGAAGAACAACGGCTTAAATGGACGAGAAACAATCAAGACAACCTACGTGTGGATCTTTACCATAATGTGTTTGATGCTTTTACAAGAGGAGATACTGACGCGGCCGCAATTGGAAAAAGAATAGTTTTACCCTCAAGCTTTGTAGGAAGCCCAAGGTATATGATGCAGAATTACCAAGATGCCATGGCTCTATGTAGACAATATGGAAATCCAGATCTATTCATCACGTTCACTTCCAATCCCAACTGGCCGGAAATTGGATACATGCTTGCTGATATACCAGGACAGAAAGCACATGATCGCCCGGAAGTTGGCACGCGTCTATTTAAAATAAAATTAACTGAGTTGTTGGATGATCTTACAAAAAAACAAATTTTTGGCGATAGTTGTGCAGGTAATACCGCCCATATCTAAGAGTCAATAAGACTTTTCCATTAAACAATTCTGATTTGTATCTAATAAATTTCAAATATTTCGTTTTCAGTTGTCTATGTTATTGAATTCCAAAAACGTGGCTTGCCTCATGCACATATTTTATTGTGGCTCGAGGAATACGCCAAGTGTAAGACAGGCGCTGAAATAGATGATCTAATTTCAGCATAGATTCCATGCCCAACAAATGATCCGGATGGATACAAAGTTGTTACTGAATACATGTTGCATGGACCATGCGGGAAGGATGCAAAGTACGCCCCATGCACCATAGAAGGAAAATGTTCAAAACATTTCCCTAAATCATTTTATCCAGAAACAACAATTGATGGGGATGGCTACCCTGTTTACCGCCGGAGAGATAATAAAGTCAAGTTTGTAAAGGGTAAGTTCACTTTCAATAACAGATATGTCGTTCCTTATAATCGATATCTTACCTTAAGTACCAGCACATAAATGTAGAATGGTGCAATAGATCAAGGGCAATTAAGTACTTATTTAAATACTTAAATAAAGGGCCTGATCGAGCTGCCATTGTCATCGAAGAAAACATTACAAAATGTGATGCATCAGCTCCTACAAAGGTTTTTGAAGTTGATGAAATCAAGAACTTCTTGAATTGTCGCTTCTTAGCCCCATGTGAAGCAGTATGGCGACTTTTTTCTTTCGACATCAATTATGCCTACCCATCAGTCATGAAGTTAAATTACCACCTACCCAACCAAAATGCAATAACGCTGCGTGATTCTGAAAGTTTACCAGCATTGCTTCAAAAGGAAGGCATCAACATAACTATGTTTACGGAGTGGTTTGAGCTAAACAAACGTGAACCAGAAGCTCGGGGTTTAACTTATGCTCAAATTCCGCAAAAGTATGTATGGCATGAAAAAGAAAGGATTTGGAAACTTAGAAAACAAAAAAAATCCATAGGCCGAATGGTTTATTCCAATCCTGCATCAGGGGAACGTTACTACCTCAGACTGACACTGACTATAGCCAAAGGTCCTGAATCCTTTCAACACCTCATGACGGTTAACAAGATAACATATCGGACATTTAAGGAAGTGTGTTTTGCATATGGTTTGCTCAATGATGACAAGGAATGGACCAACGCTATATCAGAAGCAAGATTTTGGGCATTAGCACCTCAATTGAGGGACTTATTTGTTACAATATTGCTGTTTTGTGAAGTAAGTAGGCCACGACAATTATGGGAAGAAAACTGGGAAGCTTTATCAGAAGATATTCTACACAAAAAAAGAAAACACTTCAGGTACCCAGAATTAGAGCTTACAAACGAACAGATTCAAAACTATTGTTTGGTGGAGATAGAGGAATCACATACCTGATTTGGAAGATCTTTAGCTGAATTTGCAGAACTTCCAAGACCAAACCCAAAGCTACTAACAAACATGGACAATCGTTTGATTAGAGAAGCATTGGACTTTGATATGAAAACAAGCAAGGTTGAACACGAACAGCTTTATTCGATGCTAAACAACGACCAACATCTGATCTACCAAAGAGTTATCGAGTCTGTATACAGCCAAAAGGGAGGGTTTTACTTTGTTTATGGGCCCGGAGGGAGTGGAAAGACATTTTTATACAAGACCATAATTTCAAAACTAAGATCAGAAAGAATGATAGTTCTTGCAGTTGCATCTTCAGGTACATCATATAATATGTGTTTATTCATTACAGCAATATTACACTTCTTAAAACCTCCTAAGTTGTTCAACCTTTATAATTCTAACAGGAATTGCTTCTTTACTACTACCGGGAGGGAGGACAGCTCATAGCAGATTTTTGATTCCATTGGAGTTAATGGACAATAGTACATGTGGTATCAAACAAAACACACACTTGGCAGAATTAATGAAACAGGCCAAGTTGATAATATGGGATGAAGCGCCCATGACTCAGCGATATGCATTTGAAGCCTTGGACAAGACATTGAGGGATATATTGGGGTATGAGAATCCGAAAAACCGAGAACGCATCTTTGGAGGAATGACAGTCTTATTGGGTGGTGACTTTCGACAAATTCTACCAGTAATCCCAAAAGCTAAAAGATCAGAAGTTATCCAAGCCTGCATAAATCGATCAGAGCTATGGAAAGCTTGCAATGTTTTTACTCTTACACGCAGTATGCGAGTAAATGAGTATACAGAAAACGGTACCATTGACACTCGAAAACAAGAATTCAATAAATGGGTATTGGATGTGGGCAATGGGAATTTGGAAGCCAAAATTAAAGAAAGAGAGGATGAGCCAACCTGGATTCATATTCCGCATAATTTCCTTATAAAATCAGGGGATTCTCCAATTCAGCAAATTGTCACAGAAACATTCCCTGACTTTACAACAAGACAGAATGAAGATGCATATCTAAAAGAAAGGGCCATACTGACTCCAAAAAATGAAGACGCTGATGCAATAAATGAACATATGTTCAAAAAGTTAGCAGGCGTTTCTGTAACGTACAATAGTGCAGATGAAGTATGTAAGGCCTCAACTGATACACTAGATCAAGACCACCTATATCCCATTGAGTTCTTGAATTCCTTAAATTTCCAAGGAATGCCACCACATTCTCTATGCTTAAAAAGGAGCTACCGATAATGCTTTTGCGAAATGTTAACCCAGGCCAAGGTTTATGCAATGGAACCAGGCTAATCATTACTGATCTTGGCCAGTTTGTTATTCGAGCTAAAATCATAACTGGGTCACATATAGGAGATACTGTCCTTATACCTAGGATCACAATGACATCCACGCAGTCAAAATGGCCATTCATAATGAAACGTAGACAGTTCCTGTGAAACCATGCTATGCGATGACCATAAACAAGAGCCAAGGCTACCACTTAAGTATGTCGGTGTCTACTTACCCAACCCCGTGTTCAGCCATGGGCAACTATATGTCGCACTTTCTAGAGTCACAAGCCCCGACGGATGAAAATACTAATGACGGAAGATGAAGACAGTGAATTCAAAGAGCGGACAAGAAATATTGTTTTTAAGGAAACTTTCACTAATCTAAATTAGTAAGTTGTAGTATATATCTTATCAAATAATGAATGTTACCCAAACAAGTATCTATTACTTTTGATAATTTTAAAACTTCTTTATTCATTCCGATGTAAAGTCCATCTCACTTTCTACAACTCTAAATACAAAATCATAATATAGATAATACTTACATGACAGAAATTACACTTACATTTGAATTTAAACTACTCTTACTAAACTCATTACAAACTATATGAGCATTCAAATGTTGCAGGTTCTTGGAAACATGACACTTAAAGATGGAGCTGTTCAAAAGTATACGTACAGGAGATTCAATAAATCAACTTCCATTAACAAAGAACTCAAAACATGATTTTAATACTCACCCGTATAACCCGCATAACGTCTTCACCAATAAATCAACTATACCACAATATTCTTTAACCTGCAACAAATATAATTACTGATTACACTGAATCACAATAAAAGTGTTCATCTCATCATCATCCTAAACACTATTATAAAAGTGTTCCTCTTTTGACTGATAAATGCACAATAACATCTCTAAATGAACAAACATCATAAACTAACTAACTATAAACATTTCCACAAACAAAAATTAATTTTATCAGATTCAAATCCAAATCTTACTTTAACAATTCAATGATCATCCAAATAGTGGTATTGTTGTTGTTCTTAATGCGCTTACGAGATTTTCCATGAGTTTTTTTTACATTTGAATTTAAACTACTCTTACTAAACTCATTACAAACTATATGAGCATTCAAATGTTGCAGGTTCTTGAAAACATGACACTTAAAGATGGAGCTGTTCAAAAGAATACGTACAGGAGATTCAATAAATCAACTTCCATTAACAAAGAACTCAAAACAGGATTTTAATACTCACCCGTATAACCCGCATAACGTCTTCACCAATAAATCAACTATACCTCAATATTCTTTAACCTGCAACAAATATAATTACTAATTAGATTGAATCACAATAAAAGTGTTCATCTTTTGACTGTAAATACATCATCATCATCATCCTAAACACTATTATAAAAGTGTTCCTCTTTTGACTGATAAATGCACAATAACATCTCTAAATCAACAAACATCATAAACTAACTAAGTATAAACAAATTAAAACATGTCCAAACACAAATTAATTTTATCAGATTCAAATCCAAATCTTACTTTAACAATACAATGATCATCCAAATCGTGGTATTGTTGTTGTTCTTAACGCGCTTACGATATTTTCCATGAGTTTTTTTTACGTTTGAATTTATTAAACTCGAGAGCTAAGCGTTAAGGAGGTCGAGATAGTATATCCAATGGATTCTTGGTCGGGTCGAGCTCAAACTTGAGCCATTTGAATAGCTTATCGAGCTTAATAATAACCGACTCGATATGTTCACGAGTATAATCGAGTCTCAGTGCATTTCACCATTTCACCCATTCTAAGCCAATAATATATTCACAGCATGCTCCACACCATTAACCAGATGACACTCCCTCCCTCCATCTCTCCACCCTCCCCCCTTAAATCCATCCCTGATTAGGTTGAGTCGAGTCGGCCGCATGGGAATAGCTTACTACAGTCAGGCCAGCTAATTTGCAGACTATTATGCCAAGACCAATACCTTACTTAATGTGAACCCAAATACGAAGAATAGTGGCTTTAAAATTTCCCATCATTTTAATTAAAAAAATAATAATCTTCACAATTTCCCATCATTTAAAATATTTAAAAAAAAAGGAATAAGAGAGCATTCAAACAGCTGAAACTTTAAAATAGATCAACAATCAAACCAAAAGATCATCCTCCATGTATAGTATTAAATTTAGCAGTATTAACATATATGTACACATATGGTTACCCCCCTGGATAAATTAAATAAAGATTTTCCATCCCAGCAGCAATTGCGCGTGTGGAAATCCAATCTCAATACTTAGAAATTGAGATAACCTCCTATCTTATTTTATTTTATAAAATTAAATACATTACTAATTTATCTGATATATATACAAACCTAGCTACCAGGTAAACTCTTTGGTACCGCCTTCACAGCTTCATTTTCAGCTGGCTCGAGCGAAGAGATGTTGTGCCATTAGTTACCCCCAAAAATTAATCACGAAATATATATATATATATATATATATTTTCAACACGAATATTTAATATTTTGTCTTATAACATTTTAATAAAGGAATCATACGAAAACTAACCTGATTACGGAAAGTCAAATTATAGTTCAAAATGACAAAATTTGCGGTTTACCATTTACCATAAGAAAAAGAGAGAGAAACAACCAAATGTCAAGGGGTAATGGGAATTTTGAAAGATAACAGGGTATTCTTTGTAATTAGCTAAACCCTGACGGAGAGCTTTCGAATCAACCCTTTTTTACAAAAGAATTTAAAGAAAATGTTATTTAATGTTCAGAGATTTAACGTGGAACCAAAACCCTGATAGAATACTCTGAAAACGAAAATTTCGAAACCATTAACATTCACAGATAAAGAGTGGGAAAAAAATATGATTCAATAATACATTGTGATTTTACCTGAATTTTCTTGAGAGTCGTAATTTAAAAGCGAGTTATCTGGAGTAATGAAATTCGAGATGTCTTCGTCTCTGACCCAGTGCTGATGAAATCCATCAAAATGCAATGGCTGCTGATATTGATGCTCTATGTTGTCATTGATTTGAGCCTCGGGCCAGATTGACGGATCAAACATGCCCGGGTAGCTATTATCAATCGAGGATCCACACTACAAGAGAATAATGAGAATGTGGAATCTACATATAAAATGGCCAGGGGCGCATTTTCTTTTAATAGTTATTCTAAAATTAATACCAACAAATTTTAGAAATATGTATCGAGCAATTATAAGATTCCTACCTCTTTTCCTCCCAGCACGTGAAACAATAAAAATTAAGAAACGACCCAAGTAGGAAAATATAACGAACCATTTCACCCATTCTAAGCCAATAATATATTCACAGCATGCTCCACACCATTAACCAGATGACACTGCCTCCCTCCATCTCTCCACCCTCCCCCCTTAAATCCATCCCTGATTAGGTCGAGTCGAGTCGAGTCGGCCGCATGGGAATAGCTTACTACAGTCAGGCCAGCTAATTTGCAGACTATTATGCAAAGATCGATACCTTACCTAATGTGAACCCAAATACGAAGAATAGTGGCTTTAAAATTTCCGATCATTTTAATTAAAAAAATAATAATCTTCACAATTTCCCATCATTTAAAATATTTAAAAAAAAGGACTAAGAGAGCATTCAAACAGCTGAAACTTTAAAATAGATCAACAATCAAACCAAAAGATCATCCTCCATGTATAGTATTAAATTTAGCAGTATTAACATATATGTACACATATGGTTACCCCCATGGATAAATTAAATAAAGATTTTCCATCCCAGCAGCAATTGCGCGTGTGGAAATCCAATCTCAATACTTAGAAATTGAGATAACCTCCCTATCTTATTTTATTTTATAAAACTAAATACATTACTAATTTATCTGATATATATACAAACCTAGCTACCAGGTAAACTCTTTGGTCCCGCCTTCACAGCTCCATTTTCAGCTGGCTCGAGCGAAGAGATGCTGTGCCATTAGTTACCCCCAAAAATTAATCATGATATATATATTTTCAACACGAATATTTAATATTTTTGTCTTATAACATTTTAATAAGGGAATCATACGAAAACTAACCTGATTACGGAAAGTCAAATTATAGTTCAAAATGACAAAATTTGCGGTTTACCGTTTACCATAAGAAAAAGAGAGAGAAACAACCAAATGTCAAGGGGTAATTGGAATTTTGAAAGATAACAGGGTATTCTTTGTAATTAGCTAAACCCTGACGGAGAGCTTTCGAATCAACCCTTTTTTACAAAAGAATTTAAAGAAAATGTTATTTAATGTTCAAAGATTTAACGTGGAACCAAAACCTTGATAGAATACTCTGAAAATGAAAATTTCGAAACCATTAACATTCACAGATAAAGAGTGGGGAAAAAATGTGATTCAATAATACATTGTGATTTTACCTGAATTTTCTGGAGAGTCGTAATTTAAAAGCGAGTTATCTGGAGTAATGAAATTCGAGGTGTCTTCATCTCTGATCCAGGAATGCTGATGAAATCCATCAAAATGCAATGGCTGCTGATATTGATGCTCTCTGTTGTCATTGATTTGAGCCTCGGGCCAGATTGGCGGATCGAACATGCCCGGGTAGCTATTATCAATCGAGGATCCACACTACAAGAGAATAATGAGAATGTGGAGTCTACATATAAAATGGCCAGGGACGCATTTTCTTTTAATAGTTATTCTAAAATTAATACCAATAGATTTTAGAAATATGTATCGAGCAATTATAAGATTCCTACCTCTTTTCCTCCCAGCACGTGAAACAATAAAAATTAAGAAACGACCCAAGTAGGAAAATATAACGAACCATTTTCGAAAAATGGCAAGAACAATGCATTTTTTTAGTCGAGTAACAAATCCATGCCTCACTACTTAAATGAAAGCCAGATAATTTGATAATTTGCTATTACATGGAATCTGGGTCAAGAATCTCTTCAATCAATTTTAGCTTAAGCAACCAAAACAGTGAAAATAACCTGTTAGCTCCAGGAACTCACTTCTGCAGCAAGGAGCGCATCAAGGTTGCAATCAACTCTTGGGTTAACAGCAGCAAGTCTCATAGACAAAAACTGTAGCCAAATAAACATTTCCAATCAGCTGAAGGTATTGAAATGCAATAGTGAAAATAAGAAAAAACTCTCACCTTAAGGTGGTTTCACAATGAAGTCTTGCGGAACTTAAATCATTTGTAGATTAATAAATCTTTCATAAATCTTCGTTTCAGGGTCAAATATGTTCTGATGATAGTTGTTACACATTTGGATTTCCAAGATCTGGCGGAAATTCTATTTTTTTCAAGAACTATACTATCATCTCATTCTTGGAACAAAAAATATATTTTCCCTGGCTTCAATCTTTACAAAGTTTAAGATGGTCTGATTGAAGCACTTGGGTCGGTTAATTTCCACAAATATCAAGTGGGTACAGAAATAAAATGAAGCACTTGGATCGGTTTAATTTCCACAAATTTCAAGTGGGAACTCATTACAAACTATATGAGCATTCAAATGTTGCAGGTTCTTGGAAACATGACACTTAAAGATGTAGCTGTTAAAAAGTATACGTACAGGAGATTCAATAAATCAACTTCCATTAACAAAGAACTCAAAACGGTATTTTAATACTCACCCGTATTGTAATATCCGGAATTTCTACTACCGTTGTTTAATATTATTTTATCCGAGTTATATTGTACAGCGTGGAATCTGTACAGTATAGATAAAATAAATGAAGGACTGAGATGTCAGTATCGGTATAATTGTCGTACTTGGTCGACAATTGCAATTGAGGATATTATGTATCATATGAGAATATTATGGAATTAAGTATATGTATTCAGTGTGTGAGTGTACGTATCCAGTATGTCGAGACAGACGAGAAGAGTTGGAAATGGCTAAGTATAGCCTGACTAGCGCGCGCTAATGGTCAAGTATAGCGCACGCTATCGTTCATGGTTAGCGCACGCTAGAGGCAGAATGTAGCGCACGCTAGTGCAGTCAGATCAGAAGGAATCTACGTGTGGACCAGGCCACTTTCGGCGCACGTTCTGGTAAGTCAATGGATATTGTAATGTAGTGTTAGCGCACGCTAATGCATGATGGTTAGCGCACGCTAACTGTATATTAGACAAAAAGGAATCTTATCCTCGTAAGCACTTTCGGCGTGTGGACCAGTCTTCGGAGCATACAGACAAACGAGTCAACTGATGTTAGCGCACGCTAAATGCAAGGACTTGCGTATGCTAGATAGTTTAAGTTACGTACGTTAATGCATGGGCATTACGTACGTAAGCTCATGTACGAAGCCATACAGTAGTCTCTGGACTGCGATAGCACACGCTAACAAAGGTCAGTTAGCGCACGCTAAGGCCGTAGCGCACGCTAAACATAAGGTTTAGCGCACGCTAGTAATGTATTCTATATAAGGGACAGACGGGTATTATGAAGCATTTCGTCCTTTCTTTCACCTTCAGTCGATAGAGAGAGCTTTGGGAGGTTCTTGAGGTTCCCAAACACGGTGAGGTGGTGATCTTTAACAAGATTAAGATATAAATCATGGATTAAAGCTTTGTTCTTGAAATCATTGGTGATTCTTGGAAATGGATTCAACCTTGGAAATCAATCCATTCCTTCATAAAGGTAATCCCTCTTCATCTTTGGATTTCGTTTTGGATTGAATGTTGATGTTCTTGAGTTGATGATTATTACATAAACAAGTTGATAAGCATGATTATGAGATGGATTACCGGATTATGATGATGTTATTGTTGATATGAAGATATTGATATGGTTCTTGTGGTTTGAATTGTGTTGTTCGTTTTCTTGAGATAAGTGGATTAATCCTTCTCCTCAGTTTCGGATGTTGATGTTATTGTCGATGATTACTCTCTGTAATGGAAGATTAAGGGAGTGTTGTTACGTTCTTGATGTTTCATGTATTGATATTAAGGAAGATGATATATGGATATAAGAATTGGATTAAGGGTTGGATGATTACTTATATGTTAAAGGATATCAGATTTTGTTGTTTTGATAGCTATGAACATGGTTTAGAATCACTTAGTGTTCTTGATAATCACCATGTGTTGATCGGTATATGAAATGAATGCAACTGCATGTCATTAGCGCACGCTAGTTTTACTGTCTAGCGCACGCTAACGGGAACGTCTTAGCGCACGCTATGTTAAGTGATTAACGTGCGCTAAGTCAACAGGCAGGGTAGTATATTCTGTTTTGGTTATGGATTCCTGGTCGTTTAAGTTGGATTGTTCAGACTTGTGGTTAACCGAGATATTGTAGAACCGTTGGATTTGTTGATTGGTTTTATCGATTGTTGATTGTTGTCGAACTTATTTTTTATCGAATTACTAGGTTGAGAATATTAATCGGTGATTATAATCGTGTGTTGCGGTCGAGTTCGAGGATGTTTGTGAATTGCTTTGGTCGGGACCGAGGAACTTGTAGATGACGGCAATGGATTTGGTGACAGCTTCCTCGTCGTTGTATCGGTATCGAGGTAAGTTATTACTTGCTCAGTTCATAACATTTAATGAATGGTTTCCGTTTCATTCGTGTATAATTCGTATAGCAATGTTTATAATCGTAATCACAGGAGATTTGAGATTATAAATCGTATTCGAGTTTTGGGAATCTAAATCATAATGTATATGATTTACTTTTGTTATTGGTATACTTGTATATCGAGGATATATTGTGATAAAGACGAAGATATGAATTATCTGCAATCCGTGATACTTTGGGTATCGAGTATTGAGGATAATGGTTCGTGATGGTTTAGACATTGAGATCGTTCTCGAAGGACTCGGGGCAAGTACTCTAATCATTTTTATTATTTGTGTCGATCATGTCGTGATACATTCGTGTATCGTTGTTGTCATGCATTTGTGCATTGTTGTTGTCGTGTATTGTGTACTGTTGTTTTGTGCAGTTGTGCATTGTTGTCATATGTCCACCTCGGGTTGGTCCGACGGATCATCGGGGATCTATGCTAGCGTCATGTTGGATCATCGGACGGGTTTTCCACCTCGGGTTGGTCTGACGGGATCATCGGGGGATCTAGGCAGTGAACGCTGGATCATCGGATTGCCATGTATTGTTGTTGTGCATACGTATATTATGGGTTTGCCATAAGTATACATTATCGTTATTGTTGTGATCATATTGACGTTGTCATATGAGTATGCATTTGTAGGTCTTGTGTTAGGACCATGTCCGTATGTTGTGTTGATCTGATCTCGGATTAGACTGCGTGATGGTAATGGTATTTCGTATCTTGAGGTATGTTCCGTATTTCCTTGATACTTGTCTTTGATGGACAATCGTTTATCGTATTGGAATTGTCAACGTTATCTGATGAATTGAATTGGCCAGAGTTGGTATAATTTCCGTATCGCGAGTTATGATAATGATTTGAGAACCTTGGGTATTGTTGAGATACCGTACAGATATTTCGGTATTATCTTATTATGTTGTTAAGGATACGAATCGTGGATTTTCATAAAGTTACGACGGTAAGATTACATTGGTCGTATTCTTACTTAGTATTTCCATTGATATGTAATTATTGACGAGATGTGATGGTTATCATTGTTGGATATTATGGCTGACCCCGTCGTGGGCTTTCTTTTTAGGTTCTTGGATTATCAAGCTTGTAGCGGTCGTGGAGAGATGAACTTCCCGGAGGATACCGGCAAGGGCATGTATTTGTGTTTTGAGTTTCGATCGGTTGTTGTATTCCACCGCTAGAGTATTTTAATTGTTTGTCTTTATCCATTGCGTGAGTATTTTTAAATGGCCTTTTTGGTATCCGGTAACTTAGGTTACTTTGGCAATCATTTTCTAAATCTATTACGTGCAAGTACGTGTAAGCGATAGCTTAACGTATGTTTTTAAACTGTTGAGTTTTGGCATTTTGGGTCTTGTGGTTTCAAATGAGTTTTTACGACGGTTTGATAAACGAGTTTTATAAATCTTCGAATGTTTTTATTAGATAATACCGTCGTTAGCCTCTTGGGCGTTTGTAAATATTTGCGAAAATTTCCTTCAGCCTTGTGGGTTCTATCTCGGGGCCCACGGCGCTGTAATATTCCCGGTCGGATCTGGGGGTGTTACAGAATATGGTATCGGAGCTTAGGTTGTGAAAACCTAGGCATTCAGGTCGAGTTGGGTCGTGCTTTTGTCGTGTTATTCGAGTTGTCGGTTGACAAGTGTTTGAGCTCTGGGTTTTTGTTGTTCACTCGGGCTTATGCGTTGTGCGATTTGCCAGTGTAGTACTGGTCTTGTTATAAACTTTTCCAAATAGTATTAACGTGTTTCTTCAGATAGAGCTGTGTTGTTTTCTCGAGTTGAACTGAGTTTGCAAAATGTGTGTTTTGAAAATATCTGTGTCGAGTATTTTCTTGAGTCGAGACATGTGCTAGTATCACGGGGAATCGTCGGCTTCACGATCTGTAAGTATTGGATTTTTGAATTGCATTGAGATTTATTGTCGTTCTAAGTTGATATGTTCTGAGGTTCAGAAAGATATTATGCGTTACAGTATAAGATGACAGAGTTGGGACATGATTGATGATCTTGAGAAGTTATGATTTTGGAAATCAATATGTCGATTAAGTTTTGGAACGGAGCTGTGCATTTGGGAGAAATATTGTGGAATGTTCAGGAGAACATGTACTCATGTTAGTTCATTTTGAGATATATGAACTGTTTTTGAGCATTTGAAAATGATACTTTTCAAAATGAATGTTTTACCGTAAATGATTTTTGGGCCGAGACCCAATAGATTTTTTTTAAATTGTTTTATAACTCAGGACTTGGGGTCCGAAATTCCTATTTTTTTTAAGCTTCTCGTAATGTGGAACGAGATACGGGCTAAGACCCTAATATTTCAAAAGACTTTTCTGTTTTCTTAAAAACTCTCGAGACTTGTAAAACACTTTATCAATCGTTTATCTATGTCGTTCCTGCCTTTCGGGGTTCTGGATTACTTGTTCAAAAGAAACTTCTCGGGAAGTCTTTCGCTGTGTTGATTTGTTTCAATGCATGGTCATAGCATAATTGAGGTGATCCAGGATGGAAAATGATTGACGTTGCGAGTCATATGTGGAAAAGGAGTTTTTGTCGGAGTTTATACATTGAGATTTTGGATTCTATCGTGTAGTTTTCTGATGGAATATCAGTGGGATTTATGACGAGCCGGATTGGTATATAGGAGTACGGATGTGGTCAATCATTTGCATAGTTTTCATTTTAAAACTTCGAAATCGTGTGGATTCGAAGGAAACTGTTATCAAATACTTGGCACCAGCGAGCCAGTTTATTTTTCGAGGATTGATTTGGTGGTCTTACCAAAATTTATGTTTTGAGTTTTGAAATTTTTAAAGAACTTTCGAAAATTTGTCTCCTTGACAAGATTATATGATTTCAAACTGGTTTTGAAAATGTGATTGATGTACATACGCATTTAATGCATAATGCATATCGTGGTGAAGTTCTGAATGAGATTCACGAACTGGATAAGACATCAGTATGGTACGAGGAAAAGAGATTCGAACTTTAGTATGGCAGTTTGATTATCCGGTGATGATCGGTTGAGTTAGCGGATAAGAGAAATATGTTGCGTGTTGTAGATTCATGCACATAATATTATTTTGGAAACTTCGGATATTGTGAAACCGGAACATATGTACTATGTGATTCCATTGGTGCGGTAGTAGCGCAATTTTAACATAGTGATTTTTGAATGATTTCTTTGTAAGTGTAAATTTGGGGATGGTGACCCCATGCTGGTTGTTTTGGATATTGAGTGGTCGTTCCTACTCCTTGTATGAATTGGTATCTTCGTCGATTTGCGATTCGTTGTTCGTATGCCGAGGGGAATGTTCACCAGTGGGTTATGTTTCGTTGAGACCCACTATATGTGATTGGTGTGTCGTCTTGAGAACTCTATATCGGTTACTGTGGTTCTGCGTTGATCGTGCTGGAGCTTACCGTGTGAAGGTATTCTCGATTACCGTTAATCGCTCGTTGGTAATAATAGGAGTTTATCATGTTGATGATATTCTCGACTGCGTTTTGACCTTTAGATTGATCGTATCGGAGGATATCGTGTCGATGATACTCTCGGTTAATTTATTGGTTGATCATTGTTAATGATCATATGAGCGTTCAAATTTTGTGTCGATATTTCGGAATTTGTTGGGCAGTTGTTTCACAGATGTATCGTGTATTATTCATTTTATCAGAATTGAGACTGGATTGTGTAATCAGACAAACATAATTGAAACAGATAGATTATTTCATCCGAAGATGTTATGTTTTGATAGGACTCATGAAATGATGACCGTAAGCGTGTTGAGACTTTACAGAGGAGTCACTTGCTAGTGTAACACCCCGAGATATTCGGAATATGTTACAGCGCCGTAGACCCCTACATGGGACCTACCAGGCTACAATAGAAAAACTCCACTCGACTAACCATCTTGGTTAGCGAGGATACACAATTAAATAATATGACATATACAGATACGCCCGGAGCAACCGGCAAAATAAGCATCAACCAACAACGTGACAAATTGAGGCAATACAATACGGAGTTTGAAACAAAAAGGCCTAAGTACTCGCGAGTACAATCTATAAGTTTAAAACTGTGGGAACAACCATATCGAAATGGGCAAAGGAAATAAGTAGACCCAAATGCACATGTCAACGACCCTGGCCAACATCCTCATACTGTCCTGGTGCTCGCTCGTCCGGATAAACATAACCTGAAATCCATAACAAGAATTTCCCCAAAACGGGTCCCCAAAGGGGTTAGCAATTACGCTAGTACAAGTAATCAAGGCAAACCAATCGCTTACACATTTCATAGTACATGCATCAATATCATTTCAAAAACCAAAACTAGACATGTCTTTTCCGGAAAACATACAGTCCATAATTAGCCTTGAGAACAGGGCGGCAGCATACATTCTCACTCGAGGCCTCATAGGGACCCTACCGAGTTGGCTACAATTACAGAAAAACAAAACCACGCACACGCTATGCCGTGAGAACAGGCGGCGGATACATTCTCACTCGAGGCCTCACAAGGACCCTAACGAGTTGGCTAGCGGTACGAAACTCGTGAAATCCAGGGCGGCAGCATAGATTTCCCTCCTTGACCCCGTCGGGCCAACACAAGGTGAGCAAATTATACACAATATACATTACCATTTCACGTTAAGCATAAAGGTTTCCAAAAATACTTGCCTCGATTAATAGACGGTGACGCGAACGGAACGGAAGGATCAAGCACGACCGTGAGGAACCGACGAATGAACCTAACGATTCGAATAACACAATCACAACCAACTCTAGACAATTACGGAAATGGAATACACCCGGAAACCCGCCTACTATTCATGTATATTCATACCAAAATAACAACGAGGGCGGACCACAACCAAACCCTCCCGATTCCGTAAAAATCCACAAAATATCCATGAATCCGTAGGAAAACTAAAGATACTAACAATATTAATCGTATACATCATGAATCCACCAACAAAACGGAACGAATCGGAAGAAAAACCCGAAACCCCCAAATTAATCGAAAATAGGGTTTTAGAATATTACCTTAGGAGATTCAAGTACCAAGATCCGTAGAACACGCGTTAGATTGATTGCCCGGGCTTCACTCTAGAAGAAAAATGGTGAAAATCGACCCCAACGGATAAGGATGAAGAACTCTTCCCTCTCTCTCACTCTCTCTCGTCTGCGGTGAAAATGAGGAAGAAGGCGGTCGATTTCGTCTATTAAAGACGAGTTCGCGATTGACCGCCGTGTGCAGCGGCATAGCCGAAGTGTGTCGCGCATGTGCCGAAAATTTACTCCTGTGGTTTTGGCATTGTGCGCGGCACGGCTGCGTGTGCGCGGCACCAGTCTGATTGGGTTTTGGTCGCGAGAAGACACACGAGTGTGCGCGGCACGGACAGGTGCCGCGGCACCCGGCTGCGTGCGCGGCACACTGATGCGATTCGTCAACCAACAATGAAGGATTTGTGTGCCGCGGCGCACACCTTGCGCCGCGGCCCACACCCCCTTATGGGTTCCAAAATGATGAGAATGATCCGGAAAGAGAATGAAACGATAGGAATCAATATTTGGGGACTAATAACACGAAATGGATCCACGGCAACCAAACGGCGGTTTCGCACAACAATAACAAGAATACAGTTCAACGGTTTGACAGGAAGGACACGCTGAAAAGTACACGAGGTCACTATGACCAGAAATATACCAAAAATGAAAATACAAGGGAAAGAAAAATACCGGATATTACATTCTACCCCTAAAAATAAGTTTCGTCCGAAACTTAAGAAACAAACAACTCGGGGTACCTAGCACGCATGCTATCCTCGGTTTCCCAAGTTGCTTCCTCGACACCGTGTCTCGACCACCGCACTTTGACCAAAGGGATGGTCTTATGCCTCGGTCGTTTCTCACGATGCTCCAAAATCTTCAAAGGACGCTCCTCAAAAGTAATATCTTCACAATATCAATCTCGCCATAATCGATGACGTGACTAGGATCTGGAACATATTTCTCGGTGGGAAACATGAAAACGCTATGAACGTGACTCAAGGCCGGGGTAACGCCAAACGGTATGCTAACCCACCGATCCGCTCGAGAATCTCGAAGGGTCCAATAAATCTCGGACTCAACTTCCCCTTCTTCCCGAAACGGAAAACCCCTATCGTCGGCGACACCTTCGCGAACGTGGTCTCCCACCTCGAATTCTAAAGGTCGATGACGGACATCGGCATATGACTTCGTCGACTCCGGGCCGTCAACATCCGTTCCCGAATTAATTCTATCTTCCGCCTCGTCTCTAAAACGACATCCGGCTCGGTCCCGACCAAATCGGACGCCTCATTCCAACAAATCGGCGATCGACATCGTCGCCCATAAAGTGCCTCATACGGTGCCATCCGAATCGACGCGTGCCAACTGTTGTTGTACGTGAATTCGATCAATGGCAATTGCTCTTCCCAGTCGCTACTCCAATCGAGGGCACAAGCACGCAACATGTCCTCGAATGTCTGGATAGTGCGTTCCGACTGTCCATCTGATTGGGGATGAAAAGAGGTACTCAAGTGCAAACGGGTACCTAACGCCTTATGCACCGCCTGCCAAAAGTGCGATACAAAACGGCCATCACGATCCGAAACAATAGACTTCGGAGTACCGTGAAGTCTCACAATCTGCGCGATAAACACACGAGCCAATTTCTCCGGGCCCCAAGTGTCCTTGATGCCCAGAAAATGTGCCGACTTGGTCAGACGATCAACAATCACCCAAACCATATCCATGCCCGATCTCGATCTCGGCAAACTCGTAATGAAATCCATCGATATATCCTCCCATTTCCATTCTGGAACGGGAAGTGACTGCAATAACCTGATGGTCACGATGCTAGATTTTGACTTGTTGGCAAGTCAAACATCTCGCCACAAACTGTGCGACCTCCTCCTTCATATCATTCCACCAGAAGTTCCTCCTCAGGTCCTTGTACATCTTACTCGAACCCGGATGAACGAAATAGGGTGTGGAATGGGCCTCACGCAAAATACTCTGTCGCAACTCTGGATCGTTCGGCACACAAAGCCAACTCTGGAATCTCAAAACACCATCCTCGTGAATCACAAACCGAGGAGACTTTCCCTTAAGAACGTTCTCTCGGATTTGAGTAATCATCGGATCCTCTAATTGTTTCAGCTTAATTTCATCGATCAAAGACGACGAAATCTCTAAAGCACAAAGTTGCCCGACAGCTCCAGGCAACAAAACCTCAACACCAAACTCAATCAAAGTCTGCCGAAGCTCAGACCGAGACGTGAGGACCTCAAGCGTTCGCAACGCAATCGGTTTCCGACTCAGGGCGTCGGCTACGACATTCGCCTTGCCCGGATGATAAAGGATTTCGAGGTCATAATCCTTAATCAGCTCTAACCACCTCCTCTGCCTCATATTCAACTCCCGCTGAGTAAATATATATTTCAGACTTTTATGATCGGTAAAAATCTTACATGCAGAGCCGAAAAGATAGTGACGCCAAATCTTGAGCGCAAAAACGACTGCCGCTAACTCCAAATCATGAGTAGGGTAGTTAAGCTCATACGGTCTCAGCTGTCTCGACGCATAGGCAATGGTCTTGCCGTGCTGCATCAATACGCACCCAAGACCACGGCCCGAAGCATCGCTATAAACGGCGAATCCCTCGTTGCCACACGGCAACGCCAAAACCGGGCTGAAGTCAAACGCTTCTTGAGCTCCTCGAAACTCGATCGCCTCTCATCGGTCCAGACGAACTTCTCGATTTCGGAGCAACTGTGTAAGTGGCCGAGCTAGTTTTGAGAAACCCTCACGAACCTACGGTAGTAACCACCAAACCCAAGAAACTACGGACCTCCTTCACATTTGTGGGCGATGCCCAATCCAACACCGCCTCAATCTTCTCGGATCCACTCGAACTCCCTACTGAAATCACGTGACCCAGAAACATCACTTCCTTCAGCCAGAACTCACATTTCGAGAACTTCGCATAGAGTTGCTCGGCCCTCAAAATGTCTAACACTATCCGCAAATGATGGGCATGCTCTTCCTCATTCTTCGAATAGATAAGAATATCGTCAATGAAGACGACGACACACTTATCCAAATACTCGATAAAGACTTTGTTCATCAATTGCATGAACACCGCCGGCGCATTAGTTAACCCGAAAGGCATAACTACAAACTCGTAATGTCCGTATCTCGTCCGAAAAGATGTTTTCGGCACGTCGGACTCTCTCACCCGGAGCTGATAGTACCCCGATTTCAAATCAATCTTCGAGAATACATGACTCCCTGCAACTGATCGAACAAGTCATCAATCCTCGGCAAAGGATACTTGTTCTTGATGGTCACTTTGTTTAATTCGCGATAATCGATACACAAACGTAGTGAACCATCCTTCTTTCGCACAAACAGGACCGGTGCACCCCAAGGCGAGGCGCTCGGTCGAACATACCCTGACTCAAGAAGCTCACTCAACTGCTTCTTCAACACTGACATCTCTGAAGGTGCCATGCGATACGGCGCCTTTGAAATCGGAGCCGCGCCCGGCTCTAATTCTATAACAAACTCAACCTCACGATCCGGTGGCAATCCCGGTAACTCGTCAGGAAATACATCAGGAAACTCACTAACGACTGGAATCGACGAAAACTCGACTCCACCATTCTCCGCCTTCAAGGCGTAGCACCAATAACCAGTACACCCCTTTCGCAGGAGTTTCACCGCCTTCAAGGCGTTAATAACAAACTTCTGGTTTCTCTTTCGCCCCGCGAAAGAGTGCTCAGTACCGTCCTCGGCTAACATAGTAATAATCCTCGTGCGGTAGTTCATTATTGCACCATGCCGCTCGATCCAATCATTCCCGAGAATTAAATCCTCGCCATCGATACTCACAACAATAAGATTAGAGAGCCACGCCCTCTCACAAATGATCACGAAACGATCCGGACTTCTCGATCACCGACAATTCTATCACCGCTAGGAAGTTTAACGATGAAAGGCTCGCAAGGTGACAAGCGGTCGAGACTCAAACGGCGTACACACTCTAGAGAAATGAATGAATGCGTAGCACCAATCGAAAGCACACCGACAGATGGAAATGAATATGAGCAGTACTGTTGCCACAGATGTTCTTTGGATCATCGGCTCTCCTCATCTCATAGATACGCGGCTGGGCAGAGCCGACACTGGAAACTCCACCCCTAGCGGGCTGACCCCGACCCTTACCTCGGCCGGCACTCGGTGGAGGCGGCGGAGCAAATGAGCCCTGGTTCACACTCGGCTCCAACGGGGCTGGTTGAGAAGAAAGGGCGCCGCGAAGCTGTTTGATCTGCTCGCAAAAAGGGGCCTTGTGGCCTAGCTTTCCACAAGTATGACAGGTAAGCTTCGGACGAGAACATTGCCGGCTCCTATGGCCCTGCACACCACAGTTAAAACATGTGGGTTCACGAGCGGAGGTTCCGGCGGCACCCCGAAAGCTCCCAGAGAAACGAGCCGAACCGCCCGTTGAAATATTTGCAGCTTGAGATTTCTGCTGGCCTCCACTCTTGGGACCAGAAAAATTTCCGTCCGACTTCTGCTTCTTGCTCTCACGAGCCAAATCGCTAGCCGTCACCGACATATCATAAGCGAGAGCTCGACTCTGATAATCCTTCAAGGTAGTACAGACGAGCCCAGACATATAGTCCCGAATGGGCAGCTTCATCCTCCTGGAAAAATGAAAAATTTTGTCGCTCTCAGCGACAACTTGGGTCTTCACATAACCCAACTCCTTGTTAAAGTCGGCAATGGCACGAGATACGGGGATATCCCGTGGTTGAGCATCATAGAAAGCATGCACTCGAGCACATCGGCCGGCCACGGACAATATTCGGTCTCCATCAATTCTTGGAATTCGGCCCACGAAGCAACGTGATCTTTGGGACCAACGGCCTCCCACCAATCTGTAGCATCTCCCGTGAGAAAATATTGAGCAATAGGGACCTTACGGTCCTCGGGGCAGTTGGTAGCAGTGAATACTTTGGATATCTCCTTGATCCACCCTTCCCAGCCGATCGGGTCCGAAGCTCCCGAACGAGGAGGATGCATCTTGATGACATCCTCGAAGCGGCCGATCCGCTCCGCCCGATTAGCATGGGCTGGTTGGGGTTACGGACCACTGAGCTATAGCCGCCATTTGGTTAACCATTTGCCGCATAACGGCCGCAATACCAAGATCGGCGCGCTCCCGAGAAGCATGATTGTGGCGGTCACCGTCTGCCCGGCTCCCGAAGAATGTGACGTGGCCGCCCCAGGCGCCCACGTCCCGGCGCGTCCACGACCACGACCACGACCACGACCACGGTTTCCTCCGGCATCCATACTGATGTTGAGAGATAACAGAAGTATATCGATGATGAGTAAGGGAGGAAAAGCAACTACGATTCAAAAGTGGAAATACAATGCAAGAAACAAAAGAGTCGAATAAGAAAACTTACGAGCACTGGAAGTACTGGGATGCTGGCAGCGGTGTGACAATGTGCAAAACAAAACACGACTAGACCCAAATAACCAACAAGCCTAGGTATCCATAAACCTAGATCTCCGATACCATTTTCTGTAACACCCCGAGATATTCGGAATATGTTACAGCGCCGTAGACCCCTACATGGGACCTACCAGGCTACAATAGAAAAACTCCACTCGACTAACCATCTTGGTTAGCGAGGATACACAATTAAATAATATGACATATACAGATACGCCCGGAGCAACCGGCAAAATAAGCATCAACCAACAACGTGACAAATTGAGGCAATACAATACGGAGTTTGAAACAAAAAGGCCTAAGTACTTGCGAGTACAATCTATAAGTTTAAAACTGTGGGAACAACCATATCGAAATGGGCAAAGGAAATAAGTAGACCCAAATGCACATGTCAACGACCCTGGCCAACATCCTCGTACTGTCCTGGTGCTCGCTCGTCCGGATAAACATAACCTGAAATCCATAACAAGAATTTCCCCAAAACGGGTCCCCAAAGGGGTTAGCAATTACGCTAGTACAAGTAATCAAGGCAAACCAATCGCTTACACATTTCATAGTACATGCATCAATATCATTTCAAAAACCAAAACTAGACATGTCTTTTCCGGAAAACATACAGTCCACAATTAGCCTTGAGAACAGGGCGGCAGCATACATTCTCACTCGAGGCCTCATAGGGACCCTACCGAGTTGGCTACAATTACAGAAAAACAAAACCACGCACACGCTATGCCGTGAGAACAGGGCGGCAGCATACATTCTCACTCGAGGCCTCACAAGGACCCTAACGAGTTGGCTAGCGGTACGAAACTCGTGAAATCCAGGGCGGCAGCATAGATTTCCCTCCTTGACCCCGTCGGGCCAACACAAGGTGAGCAAATTATACACAATATACATTACCATTTCACGTTAAGCATAAAGGTTTCCAAAAATACTTGGATCGATTAATAGACGGTGACGCGAACGGAACGGAAGGATCAAGCACGACCGTGAGGAACCGACGAATGAACCTAACGATTCGAATAACACAATCACAACCAACTCTAGACGATTACGGAAATGGAATACACCCGGAAACCCGCCTACGATTCATGTATATTCATACCAAAATAACAACGAGGGCGGACCATAACCAAACCCTCCTGATTCCGTAAAAATCCACAAAATATCCATGAATCCGTAGGAAAACTAAAGATACTAACAATATTAATCGTATACATCATGAATCCACCAACAAAACGGAACGAATCGGAAGAAAAACCCGAAACCCCCAAATTAATCGAAAATAGGGTTTTAGAATATTACCTTAGGAGATTCAAGTACCAAGATCCGTAGAACACGCGTTAGATTGATTGCCGGGCTTCACTAGAAGAAAAATGGTGAAAATCGACCCCCAACGGATAAGGATGAAGAACTCCTCCCCCTCTCTCACTCTCTCTCGCAGCAGTGAAAATGAGGAAGAAGACGGTCGATTTCGTCTATTAAAGACGAGTTGCGCGATTGATCGCTTCGTGTGCCGCGGCACGGGCCAAAATTTACTCCCGTGTTTTGGCATTGTGCGGCACGGCACTGCGTGTGCGCGGCACCCTGATACTGGGTTTTGGTCGCGAAGACACACGAGTGTGCCGCGGCACGGACAGTGTGCCGCGGCACTGCTCGGCACCGTGCCGCGGCACGGATGGGTGTGCCGCGGCACACGACAGCTTCGTCCAACCAACAACTGAAGGGATTTGTGTGCCGCGGCCCACACACCTTGCGCCGCGGCCCACACCCCCTTATGGGTTCCAAAATGATGAGAATGACCCGGAAAGAGAATGAAACGATAGGAATCAATATTTGGGGACTAATAACACGAAATGGATCCACGGAAACCCCGAAACGGCGGTTTCGCACAACAATAACAAGAATACAGTTCAACAGTTTGACAGGAAGGACACGCTGAAAAGTACACGAGGGTCACTATGACCGAGAAATATACCAAAAATGAAAATACAAGGGAAAGAAAAATACCGGATATTACATTCTACCCCTCTAAAAATAAGTTTCGTCCCGAAACTTAAGAAACAAACAACTCAGGGTACCTAGCACGCATGCTATCCTCGGTTTCCCAAGTTGCTTCCTCGACACCGTGTCTCGACCACTGCACTTTGACCAAAGGGATGGTCTTATGCCTCAGTCGTTTCTCACGATGCTCCAAAATCTTCAAAGGACGCTCCTCAAAAGTAATATCTTAAGCAATATCAATCTCGCCATAATCGATGACGTGACTAGGATCTGGAACATATTTCCTCAGCTGGGAAACATGAAAAATGTTATGAACGTGACTCAAGGCCGGGGGTAACGCCAAACGGTATGCTAACCCACCGATCCGCTCGAGAATCTCGAAGGGTCCAATAAATCTCGGACTCAACTTCCCCTTCTTCCCGAAACGGAAAACCCCTCTCGTCGGCGACACCTTCAGCAGAACGTGGTCTCCCACCTCGAATTCTAAAGGTCGACGATGGACATCGGCATATGACTTCTGTCGACTCTGGGCCGTCAACATCCGTTCTCGAATTAATTCTATCTTCCGCCTCGTCTCTAAAACGACATCCGGCTCGGTCCCGACCAAATCGGATGCCTCATTCCAACAAATCGGCGATCGACATCGTCGCCCATAAAGTGCCTCATACGGTGCCATCCGAATCGACGCGTGCCAACTGTTGTTGTACGTGAATTCGATCAATGGCAATTGCTCTTCCCAGTCGCTACTCCAATCGAGGGCACAAGCACGCAACATGTCCTCGAATGTCTGGATAGTGCGTTCCGACTGTCCATCTGATTGGGGATGAAAAGAGGTACTCAAGTGCAAACGGGTACCTAACGCCTTATGCACCTTTGCCAAAAGTGCGATACAAAGCGGCCATCACGATCCGAAACAATAGACTTGAGTACCGTGAAGTCTCACAATCTGCGATAAACACGAGCGATTTCTCCGGGCCCCAAGTGTCCTTGATGCCCAGAAAATGTGCGAACTTGGTCAGACGATCAACAATCACCCAAACCATATCCATGCCCGATCTCGATCTCGGCAAACTCGTAATGAAATCCATCGATATATCCTCCCATTTCCATTCTGGAACGGGAAGTGACTGCAATAACCCAGCCGGTCGCTGATGCTCGATTTTGACTTGTTGGCAAGTCAAACATCTCGCCACAAACTGTGCGACCTCCTCCTTCATATCATTCCACCAGAAGTTCCTCCTCAGGTCCTTGTACATCTTACTCGAACCCGGATGAACGGAATAGGGTGTGGAATGGGCCTCACGCAAAATACTCTGTCGCAACTCTGGATCGTTCGGCACACAAATCCGACTGAATCTCAAAACACCATCCTCGTGAATCACAAACCCGGGAGACTTTACCTTAAGAACGTTCTCTCGGATTTGAGTAATCATCGGATCCTCTAATTGTTTGACTTAATTTCATCGATCAAAGGCAGCGAAATCTCTAAAGCACAAAGTTGCCCTGACTCCAGCAACAAAACCTCAACACCAAACTCAATCAAATTCCGCCAAGCTCGAGGCCGAGACGTGAGGACCTCAAGCGTTCGCCGCAACGCAATCGGTTTCCGACTCGGGCGTCGGCTACGACGTTCGCCTTGCCGGATGATAAAGGATTTCGAGGTCATAATCCTTAATCGGCTCTAACCACCTCCTCTGCCTCATATTCAACTCCCTGAGTAAATATATATTTCGAGACTTTTATGATCGGTAAAAATCGACATGCGAGCCGAAAAGATAGTGACGCCAAATCTTGAGCGCAAAAGCATCGCCGCTAACTCCAAATCATGAGTGGGGTAGTTAAGCTCATACGGTCTCAACTGTCTCGACGCATAGGCAATGGTCTTGCCGTGCTGCATCAATACGCACCCAAGACCCTGGCCCGAAGCATCGCTATAAACGGCGAATCCCTCGTTGCCACACGGCAACGCCAAAACCGGGGCTGAAGTCAAACGCTTCTTCAGCTCCTCGAAACTCGACTGCCTCTCATCGGTCCAGACGAACTTCTCGGATTTGGAGCAAGCTGTGTAAGTGGCCGAGCTAGTTTTGAGAAACCCTCGACGAACCTACGGTAGTAACCAGCCAAACCCAAGAAACTACGGACCTCCTTCACATTTGTGGGCGATGCCCAATCCAACACTGCCTCAATCTTCTGCGGATCCACTCGAACTCCCTCATTTGAAATCACGTGACCGAAACATCACTTCCTTGACGAACTCACATTTCGAGAACTTCGCATAGAGTTGCTCGGCCCTCAAAATGTCTAACACTATCCGCAAATGATGGGCATGCTCTTCCTCATTCTTGAATAGATAAGAATATCGTCAATGAAGACGACGTCACACTTATCCAAATACTCGATAAAGACTTTGTTCATCAATTGCATGAACACCGCCGGCGCATTAGTTAACCCGAAAGGCATAACTACAAACTCGTAATGTCCGTATCTCGTCCGAAAAGATGATTTCGGCACGTCGGACTCTCTCACCGGTGATAGTACCCGATTTCAAATCAATCTTGAGAATACATGACTCCACCTGGCGATCGAACAAGTCATCAATCCTCGGCAAAGGATACTTGTTCTTGATGGTCACTTTGTTTAATTCGCGATAATCGATACACAAACGTAGTGAACCATCCTTCTTTCGCACAAACAGGACCGGTGCACCCAGGCAGGCGCTCGGTCGAACATACCCTGACTCAAGAAGCTCACTCAATCGCTTCTTCAACACTGACATCTCTGAAGGTGCCATGCGATACGGCGCCTTTGAAATCGGAGCCGCGCCCGGCTCTAATTCTATAACAAACTCAACCTCACGATCCGGTGGCAATCCCGGTAACTCGTCAGGAAATACATCAGGAAACTCACTAACGACTGGAATCGACGAAAACTCGACTCCACCATTCTCCGCCTTCAAGGCGTAGCACCAATAACCAGTACACCCCTTTCGCAGGAGTTTCACCGCCTTCAAGGCGTTAATAACAAACTTCTGGTTTCTCTTTCGCCCCGCGAAAGAGTGCTCAGTACCGTCCTCGGCTAACATAGTAGTAATCCTCGTGCGGTAGTTCATGATTGCACCATGCCGCTCGAGCCAATCATTCCCGAGAATTAAATCCTCACCCTCGATACTCACAACAATAAGATTAGAGAGCCACGCCCTCTCACAAATGATCACAGAACAGTCCCGGACTTCTCGATCACCGACAATTCTATCACCGCTAGGAAGTTTAACGATGAAAGGCTCGCAATGTGACAAGCAGTCGAGACTCAAACGGCGTACACACTCTAGAGAAATGAATGATTGCGTAGCACCCGAATCAGAAAGCACACTGACAGGATGGAAATGAATATGAACGGTACCTGTCGCCACAGTAGCTGCTGGATCATCGGCTCTCCTCATCTCATAGATACGCGGCTGGGCAGAGCCGACACTGGAAACTCCACCCCTAGCGGGCTGACCCCGACCCTTACCTCGGCCGGCACTCTGTGGAGGCGGCGGAGCAAATGAGCCCTGGTTCACACTCGGCTCCAACGGGGCTGGTTGAGAAGAACGGGCGCCGCGAAGCTGTTTGATCTGCTCGCAAAAAGGGGCCTTGTGGCCTAGCTGTCCACAAGTATGACAGGTAAGCTTCGGACGAGAACATTGCCGGCTCCTATGGCCCTGCACACCACAGTTAAAACATGTGGGTTCACGAGCGGAGGTTCCGGCGGCACCCCGAAAGCTCCCAGAGAAACGAGCCGAACCGCCCGTTGAAATATTTGCAGCTTGAGATTTCTGCTGGCCTCCACTCTTGGGACCAGAAAAATTTCCGTCCGACTTCTGCTTCTTGCTCTCACGAGCCAAATCGCTAGCCATCACCGACATATCATAAGCGAGAGCTCAACTCTGATAATCCTTCAAGGTAGTAGACGAGCCCAGACATATAGTCCCGAATGGGCAGCTTCATCCTCCTGGAAAAATGAAAAATTTTGTCGCTCTCAGCGACAACTTGGGTCTTCACATAACCCAACTCCTTGTTAAAGTCGGCAATGGCCTGAGATACGGGGATATCCCGTGGTTGAGCATCATAGAAAGCATGCACTCGAGCCTGTCTGACCGGCCACGGACAATATTCGGTCTCCATCAATTCTTGGAATTCGGCCCACGAAGCAACGTGATCTTTGGGACCAACGGCCTCCCACCAATCTGTAGCATCTCCCGTGAGAAAATATTGAGCAATAGGGACGTTACGGTTCTCGGGGCAGTTGGTAGCAGTGAATACTTTGGATATCTCCTTGATCCACCCTTCCCAGCCGATCGGGTCCGAAGCTCCCGAAAACTGAGGAGGATGCATCTTGATGACATCCACGAAGCGGCCGATCCGCTCCGCCCCGATTAGCATGGGCCTGGTTGGGGTTACGGACCACTGAGCTATAGGCGCCATTTGGTTAACCATTTCTTTGCCATGCGGCCGCAATACCAAGATCGCGCGCTCTGAGAAGAAGCAGGGCGTGGCGGTCACCGTGCTGCCGGCTCCCGAAGAATGCGGCGTGGCCGCCCACCGCTGCCCCACGTCCCGGCCGCGTCCACGACCACGACCACGACCACGGTTTCCTCCGGCATCCATACTGATGTTGAGAGATAACAGAAGTATATCGATGATGAGTAAGGGAGGAAAAGCAACTACGATTCAAAAGTGGAAATACAATGCAAGAAACAAAAGAGCCGAATAAGAAAACTTACGAGCACTGTGTTGCTACCCAAAATATCATCCGGAGATAGATATTGCTGGAATGGATGGGATAGCAAACAAATGCAAGAGCACTTCTGTGAGAAAGATAAATAACACAAGATTTGCCGGGGTTGTTAGTCCCGGGCTTGAATGCTCTCGCGAGATATTATTAATACCGATATTCGGGGATACAAGTACTAATGTAAGAATAAAATTAAAATGAGTGTAAAGTTTCTTGTTATCTTAGCTAGTGAGCGTGTAGATTGCCGGAAGAACCAGATTTGATGCTCTGTGAATTCTTGTAACAAAGGAGATGAACAGTCGCGGCGGTGAGAGATCGATCGTCTCTCACGGCGAGTATTTAGCTGGATGTTTGGGCTTCTGGGCTTATGAATCCCTTGGAATCTGTCTAGTGGAGACTTGCTGCTTTTGCCGATCGTCTTCTGGACGAGATATTTGGAGAGAGAAGTCCTGAGATGGATTCCGGTGAGATAGCCGGGAGCTTGATGATATGTATATTCTTCAGTATTTCCGTGAATGTATCGGAATGTGAGAGAATGTGTTCTGAGCGTCAGTCAGAATGAATTCGGAACCGTTGGTGTAATGAATTTCGAACCGTAGGTTGAATGTGAGAGAATGTGAATTGTAGGTTCAGTCAATTTCCAACCTTTTTCCAGTAGGAGGAGGTTCTCTATTTATAGGGCTTGGATACGCCGGGCGATCGCCTTTTCTGTAATATAATAATCGGGCGATCGTCTTTTAGCACATGGGCCTGTCCCCTCAAAGCCTGCAGGAGTTGTTGGCAGTCAACTACTCGGTCGATGGGGAGCTTACACGCGTCTGAGTTAGTCACATGCGGCCCGACAGCAACATTTCGGCGCACATGCCGGTAGGTGGGGTAGGTGACAGGCTTTGGTCAAAGATCTTGTGCATTAGCAAAGATCTTGTCAGCGCCTTTTATGGATCTGCACGTGGGTGCTTTTCTGAGATCCAGTCCTCGATGACTTAGACGGGCGATCATCTCTGCTCGGGGCGTAGGTCGATTGCCCTTAGCCGGTCACTAGAGTAGATCGCCAGCTGCCAAAGGGCGATCGCCTTGGGAGTCGATCGCTAGGTACCTGATGGTGGTTTGATATCTTCGACTTGGCGAGCTAGCCATAGTTTGACTGGAGTTGACTTGGTCGCTCGGCCTTATAGTCGATCGCCTGTCGGGATGAATAAATCGTGACACAACACACTGGAAGTACTGGGATGCTGGCAGCGGTGTGACAATGTGCAAAACAAAACACGACTAGACCCAAATAACCAACAAGCCTAGGTATCCATAAACCTAGATCTCCGATACCATTTTCTGTAACACCCCGAGATATTCGGAATATGTTACAGCGCCGTAGACCCCTACATGGGACCTACCAGGCTACAATAGAAAAACTCCACTCGACTAACCATCTTGGTTAGCGAGGATACATAATTAAATAATATGACATATACAGATACGCCCGGAGCAACCGGCAAAATAAGCATCAACCAACAACGTGACAAATTGAGGCAATACAATACGGAGTTTGAAACAAAAAGGCCTAAGTACTCGCGAGTACAATCTATAAGTTTAAAACTGTGGGAACAACCATATCGAAATGGGCAAAGGAAATAAGTAGACCCAAATGCACATGTCAACGACCCTGGCCAACATCCTCGTACTGTCCTGGAGCTCTCTCGTCCGGATAAACATAACCTGAAATCCATAACAAGAATTTCCCCAAAACGGGTCCCCAAAGGGGTTAGCAATTACGCTAGTACAAGTAATCAAGGCAAACCAATCGCTTACACATTTCATAGTACATGCATCAATATCATTTCAAAAACCAAAACTAGACATGTCTTTTCCGGAAAACATACAGTCCACAATTAGCCTTGAGAACAGGGCGGCAGCATACATTCTCACTCGAGGCCTCATAGGGACCCAACCGAGTTGGCTACAATTACAGAAAAACAAAACCACGCACACGCTATGCCGTGAGAACAGGGCGGCAGCATACATTCTCACTCGAGGCCTCACAAGGACCCTAACGAGTTGGCTAGCGGTACGAAACTCGTGAAATCCAGGGCGGCAGCATAGATTTCCCTCCTTGACCCCGTCGGGCCAACACAAGGTGAGCAAATTATACACAATATACATTACCATTTCATGTTAAGCATAAAGGTTTCCAAAAATACTTGCCTCGATTAATGAGGCGGTGGCGAGCGGAGCGGAAGGATCAAGCACGGCGTGAGGAACCGACGAATGAACCTAACGATTCGAATAACACAATCACAACCAACTCTAGACGATTACGGAAATGGAATACACCCGGAAACCCGCCTACGATTCATGTATATTCATACCAAAATAACAACGAGGGCGGACCACAACCAAACCCTCCCGATTCCGTAAAAATCCACAAAATATCCATGAATCCGTAGGAAAACTAAAGATACTAACAATATTGATCGTATACATCATGAATCCACCAACAAAACGGAACGAATCGGAAGAAAAACCCGAAACCCCCAAATTAATCGAAAATAGGGTTTTAGAATATTACCTTAGGAGATTCAAGTACCAAGATCCGTAGAACACGCGTTAGATTGATTGCCCGGGCTTCACTACCGAAGAAAAATGGTGAAAATCGACCCCCCAACGGATAAGGATGAAGAACTCTTCCCCTCTCTCTCACTCTCTCTCGCGCTGCAGGTGAAAATGAGGAAGAAGACGGTCGATTTCGTCTATTAAAGACGAGTTGCGCAGTTGACCGCTTCGTGTGCCGCGGCACAGGCCGAAAATTTACTCCCAGGTTTTGGCATTGTGCCGCGGCACCCGGTACAGTTGGGTTTTGGTCGCAGAAGACACACGAGTGTGCCGCGGCACCGGACAGTGTCTGCGGCACCGGCTGCTGTGCGCGGCTTGCCGGATGGGTGTGCGCGGCACTGCAGTCTGATTCGTCCAACCAACAACTGAAGGGATTTGTGTGCCGCGGCGCACACACCTTGCGCCGCGGCCTACACCCCCTTATGGGTTCCAAAATGATGAGAATGATCCGGAAAGAGAATGAAACGATAGGAATCAATATTTGGGGACTAATAACACGAAATGGATCCACGGCAACCCCGAAACGGCGGTTTCGCACAACAATAACAAGAATACAGTTCAACAGTTTGACAGGAAAGACACGCTGAAAAGTACACGAGGGTCACTATGACCGAGAAATATACCAAAAATGAAAATACAAGGGAAAGAAAAATACCGGATATTACAGCTAGGATCTCAGGAGATCGTCGACTTTGCGCATTTGTAAATGTGCTGTTTCGGTTATTCGTTAATGATGACGACTGATCGTCGTCGTGATGGTTTCAGAATATCTTGGTCGAACGGTTTGTTTGTTTTTCTGTGACGGATTGCAAGTTTCGAGGACGAAACTTATTTTAAGTGGTGTAGTATGTAATATCCGGAATTTCTACTACCGTTGTTTAATATTATTTTATCCGAGTTATATTGTACAGCGTGGAATGCATGCAGTATAGATAAAATAAATGAAGGACTGAGATGTCAGTATCGGTATAATTGTCGTACTTGGTCGACAATTGCAATTGAGGATATTATGTATCATATGAGAATATTATGGAATTAAGTATATGTATTCAGTGTGTGAGTGTACGTATCCAGTATGTCGAGACAGACGAGAAGAGTTGGAAATGGCTAAGTATAGCCTGACTAGCGCGCGCTAATGGTCAAGTATAGCGCACGCTATCTTTCATGGTTAGCGCACGCTAGAGGCAGAATGTAGCGCACGCTAGTGCAGTCAGATCAGAAGGAATCTACGTGTGGACCAGGCCACTTTCGGCGCACGTTCTGGTATGTCAATGGATATTGTAATGTAGTGTTAGCGCACGCTAATGCATGATGGTTAGCGCACGCTAACTGTATATCAGACAAAAAGGAATCTTATCCTCGTAAGCACTTTCGGCGTGTGGACCAGTCTTCGGAGCATACAGACAAACGAGTCAACTGATGTTAGCGCACGCTAAATGCAAGGACTTGCGTACGCTAGATAGTTTAAGTTACGTACGTTAATGCATGGGCATTACGTACGTAAGCTCATGTACGTATGCATACTGTAGTCTCTGGTGTGCGTTAGCGCACGCTAACAAAGGTCAGTTAGCGCACGCTAAGGCCGTAGCGCACGCTAAACATAAGGTTTAGCGCACGCTAGTAATGTATTCTATATAAGGGACAGACGGGTATTATGAAGCATTTCGTCCTTTCTTTCACCTTGATCGATAGAGAGAGCTTTGGGAGGTTCTTGAGGTTCCCAAACACGGTGAGGTGGTGATCTTTAACAAGATTAAGATATAAATCATGGATTAAAGCTTTGTTCTTGAAATCATTGGTGATTCTTGGAAATGGATTCAACCTTGGAAATCAATCCATTCCTTCATAAAGGTAATCCCTCTTCATCTTTGGATTTCGTTTTGGATTGAATGTTGATGTTCTTGAGTTGATGATTATTACATAAACAAGTTGATAAGCATGATTATGAGATGGATTACCGGATTATGATGATGTTATTGTTGATATGAAGATATTGATATGGTTCTTGTGGTTTGAATTGTGTTGTTCGTTTTCTTGAGATAAGTGGATTAATCCTTCTCCTCAGTTTCGGATGTTGATGTTATTGTCGATGATTACTCTCTGTAATGGAAGATTAAGGGAGTGTTGTTACGTTCTTGATGTTTCATGTATTGATATTAAGGAAGATGATATATGGATATAAGAATTGGATTAAGGGTTGGATGATTACTTATATGTTAAAGGATATCAGATTTTGTTGTTTTGATAGCTATGAACATGGTTTAGAATCACTTAGTGTTCTTGATAATCACCATGTGTTGATCGGTATATGAAATGAATGCAACTGCATGTCATTAGCGCACGCTAGTTTTACTGTCTAGCGCACGCTAACGGGAACATCTTAGCGCACGCTATGTTAAGTGATTAACGTGCGCTAAGTCAACAGGCAGGGTAGTATATTCTGTTTTGGTTATGGATTCCTGATCGTTTAAGTTGGATTGTTCAGACTTGTGGTTAACCGAGATATTGTAGAACCGTTGGATTTGTTGATTGGTTTTATCGATTGTTGATTGTTGTCGAACTTATTGTTTATCGAATTACTAGGTTGAGAATATTAATCGGTGATTATAATCGTGTGTTGCGGTCGAGTTTGAGGATCTTCGTGAATTGCTTTGGTCGGGACCGAGGAACTTGTAGATGACGGCAATGGATTTGGTGACAGCTTCCTCGTCGTTGTATCGGTATCGAGGTAAGTTATTACTTGCTCAGTTCATAACATTTAATGAATGGTTTCCGTTTCATTCGTGTATAATTCGTATAGCAATGTTTATAATCGTAATCACAGGAGATTTGAGATTAAAAATCGTATTCGAGTTTTGGGAATCTAAATCATAATGTATATGATTTACTTTTGTTATTGGTATACTTGTATATCGAGGATATATTGTGATAAAGACGAAGATATGAATTATCTGCAATTCGTGATACTTTGGACCGTCGAGTATTGAGGATAATGGTTCGTGATGGTTTAGACATTGAGATCGTTCTCGAAGGACTCGGGGCAAGTACTCTAATCATTTTTATTATTTGTGTCGATCATGTCGTGATACATTCGTGTATCGTTGTTGTCATGCATTTGTGCATTGTTGTTGTCGTGTATTGTGTACTGTTGTTTTGTGCAGTTGTGCATTGTTGTCATATGTCCACCTCGGGTTGGTCCGACCAGGATCATCGGGGATCTATGCTAGCGTCGTTGGATCATCGGACGGGTTTTCCACCTCGGGTTGGTCAGCGGGATCATCGGGGATCTAGGCGGTGAACTGGATCATCGGATTGCCATGTATTGTTGTTGTGCATACGTATATTATGGGTTTGCCATAAGTATACATTATCGTTATTGTTGTGATCATATTGACGTTGTCATATGAGTATGCATTTGTAGGTCTTGTGTTAGGACCATGTCCGTATGTTGTGTTGATCTGATCTCGGATTAGACTGCGTGATGGTAATGGTATTTCGTATCTTGAGGTATGTTCCGTATTTCCTTGATACTTGTCTTTGATGGACAATCGTTTATCGTATTGGAATTGTCAACGTTATCTGATGAATTGAATTGGCCAGAGCTGGTATAATTTCCGTATCACGAGTTATGATAATGATTTGAGAACCTTGGGTATTGTTGAGATACCGTACAGATATTTCGGTATTATCTTATTATGTTGTTAAGGATACGAATCGTGGATTTTCATAAAGTTACGACGGTAAGATTACATTGGTCGTATTCTTACTTAGTATTTCCATTGATATGTAATTATTGACGAGATGTGATGGTTATCATTGTTGGATATTATGGCTGACCCCGTCGTGGGCTTTCTTTTTAGGTTCTTGGATTATCAAGCTTGTAGCGGTCGTGGAGAGATGAACTTCCTGGAGGATACTGGCAAGGGCATGTATTTGTGTTTTGAGTTTCTGATCAGTTGTTGTATTCCACTGCTAGAGTATTTTAATTGTTTGTCTTTATCCGCTGCGTGAGTATTTTTAAATGGCCTTTTTGGTATCCGGTAACTTAGGTTACTTTGGCAATCATTTTCTAAATCTATTCTGTCGGTACGTGTAAGCGATAGCTTAACGTATGTTTTTAAACTGTTGAGTTTTGGCATTTTGGGTCTTGTGGTTTCAAATGAGTTTTTACGACGGTTTGATAAACGAGTTTTATAAATCTTCGAATGTTTTTATTAGATAATACCGTCGTTAGCCTCTTGGGCGTTTGTAAATGTTTGCGAAAATTTCCTTCAGCCTTGTGGGTTCCATCTCGGGGCCCACGGCGCTGTAATATTCCCGGTCGGATCTGGGGGTGTTACACGTATAACCCGCATAATGTCTTCACCAATAAATCAACTATACCACAATATTCTGTAACCTGCAACAAATATAATTACTAATTAGATTGAATCACAATAAAAGTGTTCATCTTTTAACTCTAAATACAACATCATCATCATCCTAAAAACTATTATAAAAGTGTTCCTCTTTTGACTGATAAATGCACAATAACATCTCTAAATCAACAAACATCATAAACTAACTAACTCCCATATGCAACTCAATAAAGTATTTTAATCACAACTTAAATATAAGTAAACCTAGCTACCAGGTAAACTCTTTGGTCCCGCCTTCACAGCTCCATTTTCAGCTGGTTCGAGCGAAGAGATGTGCCATTAGATACCCCCAAAAATTAATCACGAAATATATATATATTTTCAACACGAATATTTAATATTTGTCTTCTAACATTTTAATAAAGGAATCATACGAAAACTAACCTGATTACAGAAAGTCAAATTATAGTTCAAAATCACAAAATTTGCGGTTTACCGTTTACCATAAGAAAAAAAGAGAGAAACAATCAAATGTCAAGGGGTAATTGGAATTTTGAAAGATAACAGGGTATTCTTTGTAATTAGCTAAACCCTGACAAAGAGCTTTCGAATCAACCCTTTTTTACAAAAGAATTAAAAGAAAATGTTATTCAATATTCAGAGATTTAACGTGGAACCAAAGCCCTGATAGAATACTCTGAAAACGAAAATTTCGAAACCATTAACATTCACAGATAAAGAGTGGGAAAAAAATGTGATTCAATAATAAATTGTGATTTTACCTGAATTTTTTGGAGAGTCGTAATTTAAAAGCGAGTTATCTGGAGTAATGAAGTTCGAGGTCTCTTCATCTCTGATCCAGGAATGCTGATGAAATCCATCAAAATGCAATGGCTGCTGATATTGATGCTCTCTGTTGTCATTGATTTGAGTCTCGGGCCAGATTGACGGATCGAACATGCCCGGGTAGCTATTATCAATCGAGGATCCACACTACAAGAGAATAATGATAATGAGGAATCTACATAAAAAATGGCCAGGGACGCATTTTCTTTTAATATTTATTCTAAAATTAATACCAACAGATTGTAGTAATATGTATCGAGCAATTATAAGATTCCTACCTCTTTTCCTCCCAGCACGTGAAACAATAAAAATTAAGAAACGACCCAAGTAGGAAAATATAACGAACCATTTTCGAGAAATGGCAAGAACAATGCATTTTTTAGTCGAATAACAAATCCATGCCTCACTACTTAAATGAAAGCCAGATAATTTGCTAATGTGCTATTACATGGAATCTGGGTCAAGAATCACTTAGAATGTTCAAACTTATAGCATGTTTACACTATAGGGTAATTGTCGTTTAATATAGTTAAGAAGTTTGCATTATAGTCAAGTGCCTCTTTATATCAATGTATGCATCATTTCCTTTCTACTGTTTAAGCTCTTATATATAATACATACTCTAAGTCTCTAACTAACTTATGGATGTTTAGGATAGCTTACTGAAGCTAATTTTTTTTAAAGAAAAAACCCACAAATAGATCGGAAAAAACACAGCAAAAAGCAGAGAGGGATGCTGCAATTGGGCGGTTGGAGCAAAGCAGAATTGTGCTTGCATTGAGATTGCCTCCATGGTAAGAATTGTGCTTCGGAAAAAACTCACTTCTGCAGCAAGGAGCGCATCAACGTTGCAATCAACTCTTGGGTTAACAGCAGCAAGTCTCATAGACAAAAACTGTATCCAAATTGTAATACCCGGATTTTCAGTATAAATTTTTCGCGTTATTTTATCTGAGATATACTGTATGGTTTGGTATCTATACAGTATGGATAAAACAAATTGAGAACCGAGACAGCTATACTGGTGTGATTATCGTTTTTGACTGACAGATATATTCAGGATATGTTGTATCAGGTTAAACTGATTTGGATATCAGGTATACCGTATGAGAATATTTTGGATTGATATGTGTATTCGGTATGCCGTATGTTTGTATTTTGTACGTCGAGACGTCGGACGAAACGATTGGATTTTGGCTAAGTATAAAAGCCATTAAATGCGTTAAGCCTTGGAGCTTACGTCGTAAAATGTGTTAGCTTACGTCGTTATATAGTGTACATAACGTCGTAACAAGAGGAATCAGGCAGTGGGGCGGTGTCGGCAACTTTCGGCGGAGGATGTTGACAGGTGAGTCAACGACGTGTTACGACGTTATACGGGATGTGTTACGCACGTAACACGACCATTATCTTGTAGCAAGTCAACGTCGTATTACGTGCGTTATGGTGAAAGTGTTACGTGCGTGGAAGTACGCAAAAAGGTCGATTAACTGCGGGTGAGTTACGTATGCTACCAAGGTCGGATAGCGTCGTAAGGGTCTATTACGTCGTTAACCAAGGAAGGTTACGTGCGTAACGCTGGATTGTTTTATAAGGGGCCTTGTCTTTCATTTCACTTCAGCATTTCTCTTCGTTTTTCATCTCCAAACATTGAGAGGGGGATATTTTGGCTCTCCTAATTCGATTTTGAGCTTGAGGACTTGGATTTGGAGCCTGGATATGGAGTTATTGATGATTATTGAAGTGATTTCTTGTGTATTCCATCTTCTAAGAGGTATGTTGGATAATCCTCTCTTGAATTTCGGATTTTTGATGTTGTTGTTGATAAATGATTCGTAGGAAGATGATGATATGTTGGATTATGTCTTGATTATGTTGTTATGATTATGGAATCATAATATTCTTGATGTTCTTGGTAGTATTGCTTCGATTTTGATGTTAAGAAGATCATATGTTGAAGAACACGATGATATATGCCTTGAATTATGGTTAAAGATTTGGTTAGATGTTAGAAAACATCGGATTATGTTCTTTTATGGATTGTGAACGTGAATTCGGATAATTCGTGTTCTTGAAGAATTCATAAGTTATACATGTTATGATTTTGGAAGGATTTCGGATAATTGGAATGTGAATATTCACGATAATACTCGGTAAATTGGTTTCTACAAATTTACTAGTATAACAAGAATAAGTCTTGTTTGATTCATGTTTGGAATTGAAGTTGGAATTGAAAATCATTAATGTCAAGATGGATTGATCATTGATTTGATGAATACGTTTTAAGGTGTTGGTGTTTTATATATATGAATATGGAATATTCATATCTAGAACTAAGTTATGTGTTTTGGTACAATATTCGTATAGGAATACGAATATGATTCCGGATTTGATAAGGTTATGATTCACTTTTGAGTTTAAGAATTCATACGTATTGAACAAGCGTTCCATTCGGATAATGGAAATATTTGAAACTCTTGGAATAAGATTATCTATAATGTTGAATTAATCGGATTGTCCGGATTGATGATGATAATCGGTAATTGGATTTTATTATGATTATACAAGGAGGAAACTTGTAATTGTATTTAAGATTGAATTTGGAATCGGTAATGTTAGACCCTTGTTGGTTTAAATTGATTATTGATATGATCTTCGGATTTTGGAATCGTATTGTGGTTTTGAATTCGTGTTTGATTGGTTCGGGTTGTTTGGATATGTGTTTAATCGGGATATTGTAGAACCGTTGTTGATCGGTTATTGATTGTTATTTGTGATCATCGAGTTACGGCTTGTATCGTGGATATGGGTTCGTATTTGTTGAGATGGATTATTTGGTATTATGTATATGATCGAGGTTTCGTTGAACCGTTGAGTTTGTTGGTTGAGTATGTCCGTTATTGATTTTTATCGAATGTGTGTTAATCGGTTATTGCAATAGGTTGATATGTTTTGATCGTGGATTATGACCGTTGTGTTGCGGTTGAGGTCGAAGAGTTCGTAGATTGCTTTTGGTCGGGGCTGAGGGGCTCGTAGACAAAGGCAATGGATTTTGGTAACGGATTCGTGGTATCGGTATCGAGGCAAGTTTATACTTGTTCAGTTTATAATATTTGATGAATGGTCTCGTTTTCATTTCATTTATAATTCATATAGCAATGTTGTTAGAAAGGACTATTGTTGGTATTAATGGTTGTGTTGATCGTCTCATTGGGGGATGTTGATGGATATGGTCCTCGGCTTTTGAGGTAATCTAAGTATTTGTTCAATCTTGTGGATAATTAGTATGTTGAGTTGTTGTATATGTTGAGGTTTCGTGTAGTGAGTTTCGTATCGGTTATTCGTTGAGGGATGTTGATCCCAGGACTGTTGTATTGAGATCGTAGATGTTTTGGTCATTCATTTGGGGATGATGATCCCAGGATTGATGTTTTGGATATTGATTAGTCGTGTCAACTTTTCATTGTCAGACTATTGTTGTTCACTTCGGTGAGTCTTTTGATCCTTATCGATATGTGTTTCTTTGAGTTTCGTTGTCATGTTGCATCGTGACATATCCGGAGTCATATCTGCGTTCCGATTGGATATTGTGTAGGATTTTTAGCCGGGCACATATATAGTCATGCGTGAATATTTTCCATGAAAGGCTGTGCACACGAGACGTAGTTCGTTGAGGCTAATTAGGTACATTGTCCCACGTATATCCTGGATTCCGTATACGGGGTGGACATGTGCACTGACACATATTCGGATCGAGCGTACTATGATTTCCATCTTTGAGCCATATTGTTTGGTCGTTCATCCTCCATTTATGGTTGGGTATGTTCGACGGTTTGTGACTGGTTGTTCATACGCCCGAGGGGTATGTTCGACAGTCAGAGTTATTTCTTTGAGATCCATTATTGTTGATCATTTGGAGTTTACCTTGTTGATGGTATTCTCAGTTATTATTGGTCTTTTGTTGATCATTTGGAGTTTACCTTGTTGATGGTATTCTCGGTTATTGTTGATCCTTTGTTGATCGTGTCGGAGTTATCATGTTGATGGTATTCTCAGTCATCGTTGATCCTTCATTGGTCGTATTGGAGTTATCAAGTCGACGATATTCTCAGTTGATTTATCGGTTGATCTGGTTATTGATCGTATAAGCATTCGGACTATATGTCGATGTTTCGGGATTTGTTATCATTATCATGTGGTAGTTGATCTACAGATATGTTGTGTATTATTGGTTTATACATGTTGAGATTTGATTGTGTAATCCGACGGACAGGATTTGACACAGATTGGATTATTTCCACACTTATGAGTTATGATGATGTTTTGAGGATTGTCGGTATTTTTGGAATACAGTACAGATAATTATTGTTGAGTTCATTTCGTCATTTGAGGATGCGAAATGTGGATTATGGTAAGGATTGTATTATTATGGATTGGTAAGGTTATAACGGTAAGATTACTTTGGTAGTATTCTTACTATATTATTACATTGGTATGTAATTATTTATGATGATGTGATCGGTATCATTATTGAGTATTGTGGCTGACCCCGTCGTGGGCTTTATTTTTAGGTACTCGGAGATCGAGCTAGTAGCGGTCGTGAAGGGATGAGCTTCCCGATGTGATACTGGCTGTGGCTTGTTTTCAGAGAATTGAGTATTCTATTTCGGTCATTTATTTCACGCAAATGTGTATTTTGAATCGCATTTATCCATTGCGTGTGTATATTTCAAAATAGCTTTTCGGTATCTTTATCCGCTGCGTGTGTGTATTTTTAAATGGCCCTTTTGGCACTTTGCGAACTTGGGTTATTTTCGTCAAATGCTTTTTCCCAATTATTTTTCGGTACGTTTAAGTGGCGGCTTAACGTACATTTTGAACTATCGAGATTTGGCACTTCGCCTTGTATTTTCAAATGGTATTTTATGACGGTATTTCAAAATTATGTTTTTAAAAATATTTGAGTATTTGCAAAATATTACCGTCATCATCCTTTTGGCATTTTTGAATTGGTTTTGTAAACGGTTTTTAGCCTGGTGGGTTCCGGCGCGGGACCCACGGCGCTGTAATATCCCGGATGGTTTTGGGGGTGTTACACAAATAAACATTTCCAATTAGCTGAAGGTATTGAAATGCAATAGTGTAAACAAGAAAAAACTCTCACCTTAAGGTGGTTACATAATGAAGTCTTGCGGAACTTAAATCATTTGTAGATTAATAAATCTTTCATAAATCTTCGTTTCAGGGTCAAATATGTACTGATGATAGTTGTTACACATTTGGATTTCCAAGATCTGGCGGAAATTCTATTTTTTCAAGAACTATACTATCATCTCATTCTTGCAACAAAAATTATATTTTTCCTGGCTTAAATCTTTACAAAGTTTAAGAAGGTCTGACTGAAGCACTTGGGTCGGTTCAAATGTTGCAGGTTCTTGGAAACATGACACTTAAAGATGGAGCTGTTCAAATGTATACCTGAATTTTTTGGAGAGTCGTAATTTAAAAGCGAGTTATCTGGATCCAGGAATGCTGATGAAATCCATCAAAATGCAATGGCTGCTGATATTGATGCTCTCTGTTGTCATTGATTTGAGTCTCGGGCCAGATTGACGGATCGAACATGCCCGGGTAGCTATTATCAATCGAGGATCCACACTACAAGAGAATAATGAGAATGAGGAATCTACATAAAAAATGGCCAGGGATGCATTTTCTTTTAATATTTATTCTAAAATTAATACCAACAGATTGTAGAAATATGTATCGAGCAATTATAAGATTCCTACCTCTTTTCCTCCCAGCACGTGAAACAATAAAAATTAAGAAACGACCCAAGTAGGAAAATATAACGAACCATTTTCGAAAAATGGCAAGAACAATGCATTTTTTAGTCGAATAACATATCCATGCCTCACTACTTAAATGAAAGCCAGATAATTTGATAATGTGCTATTACATGGAATGCGGGTCAAGAATCACTTAGAATGTTCAAACTTATAGCAGTTTACACTATAGGGTAATTGTCGATTAATATAGTTAAGAAGTTTGCATTATAGTCAAGTGCCTCTTTATATCAATGTATGCATCATTTCCTTTCTACTGTTTAAGCTCTTATATATAATACATACTCTAAGTCTCTAACTAATTTATGGATGTTTAGGATAGCTTACTGAAGCTACTTTTTTATAGAAAAACCCACAAATAGATCGGAAAAAACAAAGAACGAGCAGAGAGGGATCTTTGGGGGCGGTTGGAGCAAAGCAGAATTGTGCTTGCATTGAGATTGCCTCCATGGTAAGAATTGTGCTTCGCAAAAAACTCACTTCTGCAGCAAGGAGCGCATCAACGTTGCAATCAACTCTTGGGTTAACAGCATCAAGTCTCATAGACAAAAACTGTATCCAAATAAACATTTCCAATCAGCTGAAGGTATTGAAATGTAATAGTGTAAACAAGAAAAAACTCTCACCTTAAGGTGGTTACATAATGAAGTCTTGCGGAACTTAAATCATTTGTAGATTAATAAATCTTTCATAAATCTTTGTTTCAGGGTCAAATATGTACTGATGATAGTTGTTACACATTTGGATTTTCAAGATCTGGCGGAAATTCTATTTTTTCAAGAACTATACTATCATCTCATTCTTGCAACAAAAATTATATTTTTCATGGCTTAAATCTTTACAAAGTTTAAGAAGGTGTGACTGAAGCACTTGGGTCGGTTCAAATGTTGCAGGTTCTTGGAAACATGACACTTAAAGATGGAGCTGTTCAAATGTATACGTACTGTAGATTCAATAAATCAACTTCCATTAACAAAGAACTCAAAACAGGATTTTATTACTCACCCGTATAACCCGCATAACGTCTTCACCAATAAATCAACTATACCACAATATTCTTTAACCTGCAACAAATATAATTACTGATTAGATTAAATCACAATATTATAAAAGTGTTCCTCTTTTGACTGATAAATGCACAATAACATCTCTAAATCAACAAACATCATAAACTAACTAACTCCCACATACAACTGAATAAAGTATTTTAATCACAACTTAAATATAAGTAGTCTATGAAAATTGATGAGGGATGTGTAATAAATGTCGAGTCTTAAAGATTGAAGTAATAGGCGTAATTTAATTGCAGGAAACTAATGTAAGGAGGAAGATTAATATCAACTGGCCCTGCAGTTACATCTTCGAAGCATTTACAGCACCAAACGATTTCAGTTCTATAATATAATTGTTTTAATAGATTATGCAGTTACAACCCAAAAGAATTTTAACCATTTACATCAATAATTGGATTTTTTAAAATTATAAATAACCAGACAAATCCACATCTTTCCTAATCCCTTCCACCACCTCCCAAAAACAACAATCAAATGAAACAAATACCAAGCCCATCTCCACAATAGATCGAAAAATAAAGAAAAACAAATCTTAAATTTCTGAAACAGATCTTAAGCACCCGAGAAGACAAAAAACATCATAGATCTATCAGATTTTAAACTTCTCTTTCATATCCAAAAATATAGAAAGGAATTATAACAAATCTGTTATATCCTATCTTTGTTTCATCGAAATAAACGAAAAACATAAACCAATACCTACCCGATACCTTAGTTGTTACAAGATCTTGAAGCTAAAATTTCTTGAATCCTTCAGAGGTTATAGATGATGCAATTTCTTGAACCCTAAAGCCGATCTGTTTCGATTTGGATTGAGCAGAAAAAGACATCAAGGTAAAAGTACGGTAGTGAGATTGTGTTTGTGATGTTCGATCTGTTATTTGTTCGGCTATGATTGTTGATGGAAACTGATGGAGATGAGATGAGAAGATGATTAGATGAGATTTTCGATTATGTGTTAGGTGAGAGGAGATAAGTGGTAGGCGGTGGGTGAGATCAGGTTATCACTGAGTAGGGTTATCTTTAACTGGGTATGAAATCAAAATTGAAGAAAAAAATGATACAATAAAAATTAAACTCTAAAAAATTGAAAATGAACCAACAAATAAAAATAAAAACTATAAAATCATACAAACTAAATTAAATTCTAAAAACAATAATAAAATCTGAGTCAAACCAAATCATGATATTACTCGAATTTTCTGTGCAGATAATATTCTCAATCTACTAAAGCCGGCTTTTGAATTTCTTTTTAAATCCACTCCTTTGATTTTGGTGTTTGACCAAGACTCACCAAAATAAATTACTATTCAAAATATATTTGCTCTGATTTGTTGATTTCAAATAATTTTTTTAATATAATGATACACTTCATTTGAAAAATAAATTCTTTATTAGATTATCTTATCTCGATAAAATAGTTAGATTCTGTTTTTTTGGTCTGAATTTCAATATTATTTTATTTTGTTCAATTCAGCAAAATATAATTAAGTTTAATTCAGTAAAGTTCAGTTCAGTTCCGTCAATTTCAGCTAATTATTATTATTATTATTATTATTGAATTTAATATTATCAATAACATATATAAAATTATTTTAAATATGCTGTTATTTAATATTAGTTTAATATTATCTTTATTATTGATATTTATATATTATCGATAATACTATAAATGATTTTCTAATTGTTAATCATATTATTTTTATTATTATTATAGTAGAAGTAGTACTCATATTATTTTCATTGTTGTTATAATGTAAATATTTTTTTACAATTATTAAATATTCTTAGTATTATTAAAGTACTATAAGAGAGATATATGGAGTGATGAGAACATGTCTAGCAATAAATAGTGATAATATGGAGATTATTCATCACAAAACTTGAGACTATCCACGAAAGAAGGTGCAACTTTTATATGAGATTGTTCACATGCAAATTTGATTTGATATTGTTGCATTATCACTGTGATCAATTTTTTTCCCTCTATTTGTTTAAAGGTTCGATTTAGCTATCAACTTTTTCTTATCATATGCAGAATGTAAGGTAACTGCCACCTGCAAGTACGCTGCCTATACCAAAAAATTGAGCTAAAAGTATTTATTTCCCTATGTAATTTTAATGCATCGTATTAAGGTGAGCTATATAGTATAAAGACATTTGATGAACCTTTATTGTGTTTTTCGTTTGTTTAAGAGTTAAATCGTATGCATCTACACTTGAACTTCATTTTGAAGACATTCAATTCTCTTTCAAGTTTCAAGTATGCAACTTTTATCCTATAATATATTTTTAACAATATTTACTATTTTGCAGCTATGCGAGTGCAGCAAGCGCACGAAAGTTTTAGAATTAGGACAATGATATGTAGTTTTTTTACATTTTATAAGGCAAACATCAAGCTTAGTGATTTTGAACCTTGCTTGGAATATCTTTACGTAGTCTAGACTTCAAAAGTTATCAATTGGGAATGGAACAATATCTAAAATCTAAACCAAATATAAAAATTTGTTGGTGAAGTTATGCATAATATTCAATTGGCGACCCAATTCACTTCCTAAAAGTTTGAAAATAGAAAATTAACATATGTTCAGAAAAAGCGGGTCGAAGAGTTGAGATATCCATAGCTTATACAAATAATTTTCATCTTTTTAATTACTATTTGAGCGTTCTATAATTTGGGAATTTAAAAGTTTGAGATGATATTTAGAATATCACGCTACGTGAAATGATAAAGTCAAATATCACGATTGTAACACCCCCAGGATATCCGAGGTATATTACAGCGCCGTGAATCCCTATATGGGACCCACCAGGCTGAACAGCATCATACACAACGACTCACAGAAACGATAAAATAACACCACGTCATAAAGACGCAAAACAGAACAATCCACCCGGTTCAACCGGTCAATATAACATCATCATCCAACACAACATAATAAGCAACAATACAATTCAAACGAACAAAAACCCCTTAAGTACTCGAGTACAACTATTAGTTCAAAATCACAAAAGACAAAAAGGTAAAAGACACTAAAACATCACTCGTGCACCATCATCACGCACGGCCATCATCCGTGTACTGGTCCAGCGCCCGCTCGTCTCGATGAACCTGACCTGAAATTCATAAAACGAATTTCCCCAAAACGGGTCCCCAGAGGGGTTAGCAATTACGCTAGTACAAGTAACCAAATGAACATTTTACATTTTACACATATAGTAATGCATGCCATCAAGAAATCATAGTTTCCAAAACGCTCATTTTCGGAAATGCCAATGATCAAACCACATTTGTAAAAATGCACCACAATTAACCGCGGACCCACAGCTTCGTGGATCCCTGCCGAGACCCCGTCGGATCTAACCCACAGTGGTTAAAAGCAAGCTCGCGGTCCACAGCTTCGTGGAACCCTACCGAGACCCCGTCGAGTCTAACCCGTAGTGAGCATACACACACACACACAGTTTCTCATACAAAACTACTATGTCAAGACTGTAAGTTCATAAGGATACTTGCCTCGATTAATTAGACGATGACACGAACGGAACGGAAGAGTTGAACACGACCGCAAGGAACCGGCGGAAATGAACCTAACGATTTGAATGGCACGATCACAACCACTTCTAAACGATTATGGAAATGGAATACTCCCGGAAACCCGCCTACGATTCATGTATATTCGTATATAACAACAACGAGGGCGGACCACAACCGAACCCTCTCGATTCCGTAAAAATCACGAAATATACCATGAATCCGTAGGGAAACTAAGAATACCAACAAGAATAATCATATTCATCATGAATCCATCAACGAAACGGAACGGATCGGAAGAAAATCCCAAAACCCCCAAATTATCCAAAAGTAGGGTTCTAAGAGATTACCTTGGATTTAGGATGAGAAACACAAGTGGATGATGTTAGTCTTACACCAAGAACTCAAGCACAAGAATCTCTGAAGTGATTGGAGGAAGAAAATCGCCTCAAATCGTCTCTGGAGTCGTCGGCCGCAGAAAGAGGAAGAAATGAGATTTTGTGATTATTTCGGTCAACTCCCTGGTTTATATAGCCGAGGAGTGTTAGCGCACGCTAAGACCTCAAGGTTAGCGTGCGCTAACAGGATAGGTTACAAACCCTCCTGTTAGCATCGATCCGAAGCCGAGGTTTTGGCGTTAGCGTGCGCTACCTTACATGCGTAGCGTGCGCTAATAACCTCTCGGTAGCGCGCGCTATCGACCAATAGCGTGCGCTACGAACATCACCGAGTCCAGTGGCTAACCGCCCAAACCTCACGACCCGTTAGCGTGCGCTACCTATACCGGCGTAGCGTGCGCTAACTAGCATCGATTGAGCTCGGTAGTAAGCGCCCGATCGACGGTCACACTAGCGCGCTCTTGAACAACTTAACGTGCGCTAGTCTCCCGACATTAGCGTGCGCTAGACAAGATAGCGTGCGCTAATCCGATAGTCGAGGCACGGGAGTTAAGCGCCACTCCCGGGGCTAAATCGTTAGCGTGCGCTATTTAATTAAACGTAGCGTGCGCTACTAATGGATTTCTAGCGTGCGCTATACAGGAAATTTAGCGTGCGCTAGATACGAGAATATAAACGACCCAAAATACCGGATTATGAGCGAAACGTCAAACGGAACACCTCAAAACGCATCATAGAATACAATGAATCCACGGCAACCCAAAGCGGCGGTTCCGCACAACAATTACGAGAATCGGATCAAAGATACGGAAAAGTTACCTTTGAAGGATACACGAAGGTCACTAAAATCGAGAATTACACCGGAAATACAATTACGAGGGAAAGAAAAATGCGGATATTACATTCTACCCCTCTAAAAATAAGTTTCGTCCCGAAACTTAAGGAACAAACAACTCGGGGTACCTAGCACGCATGCTATCCTCGGTTTCCCAAGTTGCCTCCTCGACACCGTGTCTCGACCACTGCACCTTGACCAAAGGTATGGTCTTATGCCTCAATCGTTTCTCACGATGCTCCAAAATCCTCAAAGGGCGCTCTTCGAAAGTAACATCTTCGGCGACATCAATCTCTCCATAATCGATGATGTGACTAGGATCCGGGACATATTTCCTCAACTGGGAAACATGGAAAACGCTATGAACATGACTCAAGGCCGGAGGTAACGCCAAACGGTATGCCAACCCACCTACTCGCTCGAGGATCTCGAAGGGGCCGATAAATCTCGGACTCAACTTCCCTTTCTTCCCGAAACGAAAAACTCCCTTCGTCGGCGACACCTTTAGCAAAACGTGGTCTCCCACCTCGAATTCCAAGGGTCGACGACGGACGTCGGCATACGACTTCTGTCGACTCTGGGCAGTCAACATCCGTTCCCGAATTAACTCTACCTTCCGCCTCGTCTCTAAAACGACATCCGGCTCGGTCCCGACCAAATCGGACGCCTCATTCCAACAAATCGGTGATCGACATCGCCGCCCGTAAAGTGCCTCATACGGTGCCATCCGAATCGACGCCTGCCAACTATTGTTATACGTGAATTCGATCAGCGGCAAATGCTCCTCCCAGTCACTACTCCAATCGAGAGCACAGGCACGCAACAAGTCCTCGAACGTCTGGATAGTGCGTTCCGACTGTCCATCTGTCTGGGGATGAAAAGAGGTACTCAAACGCAACCGGGTACCTAACGCCTTATGCACCGCCTGCCAGAAGTGCGATACAAAACGGCCGTCACGATCCGAAATAATAGACTTCGGAGTACCGTGAAGTCTCACGATCTGCGCAATAAACACACGAGCTAACTTCTCCGGACCCCAAGTGTCCTTGATGCCCAGAAAATGTGCCGACTTGGTCAGGCGATCAACAATCACCCATACCATATTCATGCCCGACCTCGATCTCGGCAAACTCGTAACGAAATCCATCGATATATCTTCCCATTTCCATTCCGGAACGGGAAGTGACTGCAATAACCCAGCCGGTCTCTGATGTTCGATTTTGACCTGCTGACAAGTCAAACATCTAGCTACAAACTGTGCGACCTCATCCTTCATATCATTCCACCAGAAATTTCTCCTCAGGTCCTTGTACATCTTACTCGTACCAGGATGAACGGAATAAGGTGTAGCATGGGCCTCCCGTAAAATACTCTGCCTCAACTCTGAGTCGTTCGGCACACAAAGCCGACTCTGGAATCTCAAAACACCATCCTCGTGAATCACAAATCCAGGAGACTTTCCTTTAAGAACGTTCTCTCGGATTTGAGTAATCATCGGATCCTCTAATGCTTGACTTAATTTCATCGATCAAAGGCAGCGAAATCTCTAAAGCACGAAGTTGCCCGGACTCCAGGCAACAAGACCTCAACATCTAACTCGATCAAAGCCCTCCGAAGCTCAGACTGAGATGTAAGGATCTCAAGCGTTCGCAACGCAACTGGTTTCCGGCTCAAGGCGTCGGCCACAACGTTCGCCTTGCCCGGATGATAAAGGATTTCGAGGTCATAATCCTTAATCAACTCTAACCACCTCCTCTGCCTCATATTCAACTCTCGCTGAGTAAATATGTATTTCAGACTTTTATGATCAGTAAAAATCTGACATGTGGAGCCGAAAAGATAGTGACGCCAAATCTTGAGCGCAAAAACGACTGCCGCTAATTCCAAATCATGAGTAGGGTAGTTCAGCTCATACGGCCTCAACTGTCTCGACGCATAGGCAATGGTCTTGCCGTGCTGCATTAATACACACCCAAGACCCTGACCAGAAGCATCGCTATAAACGGCAAAACCCTCGTTGCCACATGGCAACGCCAAAACTGGGGCTGAAGTCAAACGCTTCTTCAGTTCCTCAAAACTCGACTGCCTCTCGTCATTCCAGACGAACTTCTCAGATTTCTGGAGCAACTGTGTAAGTGGTCGAGCCAGTTTCGAGAAACCCTCGACGAACCTACGGTAGTAGCCAGCTAAACCCAAGAAACTACGGAGCTCCTTCACATTCTTGGGCGGTGCCCAATCCAATACGGCCTCAATCTTCTGCGGATCCACACGAACCCCCTCGGCTGAAATCACGTGACCTAAAAACATCACTTCCTTCAGCCAGAACTCACATTTCGAGAACTTTGCATAGAGTTGCTCGGTCCTTAAAATGTCCAACACTATCCGCAAATGATGGGCATGCTCTTCCTCATTCCTCGAATAAACAAGAATATCGTCAATAAAGACGACGACGCACTTATCCAAATACTCGATAAAAACTTTGTTCATCAATTGCATGAACACCGCCGGCGCATTAGTTAACCCGAAAGGCATGAATACGAACTCATAATGTCCGTACCTCGTCCGAAAGGCTGTTTTCGGCACATCGGACTCTCTCACCCGGAGCTGATAGTATCCCGATTTCAAATCAATTTTCGAGAATATCGCAGCTCCCTACAACTGATCGAACAAGTCATCAATTCTCGGCAAAGGATACTTGTTCTTGATGGTCACCTTGTTTAGTTCGCGATAGTCGATACACAAACGTAGTGAACCATCCTTCTTCCGACAAACAGGACCGGTGCGCCCCAAGGCGAGGTGCTCGGTCGAACATACCCCGACTCAAGAAGCTCACTCAACTGCTTCTTCAACTCGGACATCTCTGAAGGTGCCATGCGATAGGGCGCCTTCGAAATAGGAGCCGCACCCGGCTCTAACTCTATAGTGAACTCGACCTCTCGATCCGGTGGCAATCCCGGTAACTCGTCAGGAAAAACATCAGGAAATTCATTAACGATTGGAATCGACGAAAGCTCGACTCCACCACTCTCCGCCTTCAAGGCATAGCACCAATAACCAATACATCCCTTTCGCAGGAGTTTCATCGCCTTCAAGGCGTTAATAACGAGTTTCTGGTTCCCCCTCTTTCGCCCGGCGAAAGAGTGCTCGGTGCCATCATCGGCCAACATGGTGATGATTCTCGTGCGGTAGTTCATGATTGCACCATGCCGCTCGAGCCAATCATCACCAAGAATCAAATCCTCACCCTCGATACTCACAACAATAAGATTAGAGGGCCAAGTCCTCTCACAAATAAGCACGAGCAGTCTCGAACCTCCCGATCACCAACGATCCTATCACCGCTTGGAAGCTTCACGATGAAGGGGTCACAAGGCGTCAACCGGTCGAGATTCAAACGGCGCACACAATCCCGAGATATGAGCGAATGCGTAGCACGGAATCGAAAAGCACACCGGGATGAGAAAGAATATAAACGGTACTGCCGCTACGGTGGCCATTGGATCATCGGCTCTCCGCATCTCATAGACACGCGGGTGGGCGGAGCCGACAGAGCTCCCCCTTAGAGGGCTGACCCGACCTCTCCCGACTAGCACTCGGCGGAGGCGAGGAACAAACGATCCTCGATTCACACTTGGTTCCCTAGGCGCTGGAATGGAAGCCCGGGCACCAAGAATTTTCTCTCTCTCGGCCTGACGACCTTGTGACCCGGTAGCCACACGATTACACGTCGGCAAAGGGTTCGGACAAACACGGTGATGTGGCCCGTCGACCACAATTGAAACACTTCACATCACGAAAAGGAGCACCGGTAGTTCCACGAGGACCCAGTGAACGAGCTGGACCACCGCCGGGGAAGTTAGCGATTGGGATCTCTGCCGACCCCCACTCTTGTGGCCCGAAAAGTTCCTGCGGACTTCGCTTCTTACTCTCGCGGCCGCCTCACTCGCCGTCACCGACATATCATAAGCAAGGGCCCTACTCTGATAATCCTTCAATGTAGTGCATACGAGCCCCGACATATAGTCCCGAATCGGCAACTTCATCCGTCTGGAGAAATGGAAAATCTTTTCACTCTCCTCGACAACTTGGGTCTTCACATAACCCAACTCTTTGTTAAAATCAGCAATAGCTTGAGCTACGGGGATATCCCGTGGTTGAGCATCATAAAAGCATGTACCCGAGCACATCGGCGGCCACGGGCAATATTGATCTCCATCAACTCTTGAAACTCGGCCCACGTAGCGGCATGGTCTTTGGGCCCAACGGCCTCCCACCCGTCAGTAGCGTCCCGGTGAGAAAATATTGAGCAATAGGGACTTTACGGTCCTCGGGACGATTAGTGGCAACGAAGACCTTAGACATCTCCTTGATCCACCCTTCCCGGCCAATCGGGTCTGCAAAACCGAGGAGGATGCATCTTGATGACATCTTGGAGCCAACGGTCCGCTCGCCCGATTAGCATGGGCTTGATCCGGGTTACGAACCGCCTGAGCTATTGCCGCCATTTGGTTCACCATCTGTTGCATAACGGCCGCAATACCAAGATCGGCACGCTCTGAGAAGAAGCATGGCTATGACGGTCGCCAGATCGCCCGGCTCCGAAGCGTGACGTGGCCGCCCCACCGGCCGCCCACGTCCCCCGCGTCCACGACCACGACCTCTTCCGGCATCCATCGGAGTTAAATAAGTAGCAAAAGCCATACGAGGATCGGTACAAGAAAAGAACAATTACAAGTCGAGAATCAAAGTACGATACAAGGAATTAATGAACAGAGGAAGGAAAACTTACGGACCTTTGGTAGTCTGGAATCATGGCGTGTGACGATGATGTGCAAAACCAAACACCACAAGACCCAATAAACCAACAAGCCTAGGTATCCATAAACCTAGAGCTCCGATACCATTTTCTCGTAACACCCCGGGATATCCGAGGTATATTACATGCCGTGAATCCCTATATGGGACCCACCAGTGAAACGACATCATACACAACGACTCACGAAGCGATAAAATAACACCACGTCATAAAGACGCAAAAGCAGAACAATCCACCGGTTCAACCGGCCAATATAACATCATCATCCAACACAACATAATAAGCAACAATACAATTCAAACGAACAATAAACCCTTAAGTACTCGAGTACAACTATTAGTTCAAAATCACAAAAGACAAAAAGGTAAAAGAAAAAAAAACATCACTCTTGAACCATCATCACGCACGGCCATCATCCGTGTCTTGGTCAGCCCGCTCGTCTCGATGAACGACCTGAAATTCATAAAACGAATTTCCCCAAAGCGGGTCCCAGAGGGGTTAGCAATTACGCTAGTACAAGTAACCAAATGAACATTTTACATCTTACACATATAGTAATGCATGCCATCAAGAAATCATAGTTTCCAAAACGCTCATTTCCGGAAATGCCAATGATCAAACCACATTTGTAAAAATGCACCACAATTAACCGCGGACCCACAGCTTCGTGGATCCCTGCCGAGACCCCGTCGGATCTAACCCACAGTGGTTAAAAGCAAGCTCGCGGTCCACAGCTTCGTGGAACCCTACCGAGACCCCGTCGAGTCTAACCCGTAGTGAGCATACACACACACACAGTTTCTCATACAAAACTACTATGTCAAGACTGTAAGTTCATAAGGATACTTGCCTCGATTAATTAGACGATGACACGAACGGAACGGAAGAGTTGAACACGACCGCAAGGAACTGGCGGAAATGAACCTAACGATTTGAATGGCACGATCACAACCACTTCTAAACGATTATGGAAATGGAATACTCCCGGAAACCCGCCTACGATTCATGTATATTCGTATATAAACAACAACGAGGGCGGACCACAACCGAACCCTCTCGATTCCGTAAAAATCACGAAATATACCATGAATCCGTAGGGAAACTAAGAATACCAACAAGAATAATCATATTCATCATGAATCCATCAACGAAACGGAACGGATCGGAAGAAAATCCCAAAACCCCCAAATTATCCAAAAGTAGGGTTCTAAGAGATTACCTTGGATTTAGGATGAGAAACACAAGTGGATGATGTTAGTCTTACACCAAGAACTCAAGCACAAGAATCTCTGAAGTGATTGGAGGAAGAAAATCGCCTCAAATCGTCTCTGGAGTCGTCGGCCGCGGAAAGAGGAAGAAATGAGATTTTGTGATTATTTCGGTCAACTCCCTGGTTTATATAGCCAGGGAGTGTTAGCGCACGCTAAGACCTCAAGGTTAGCGTGCGCTAACGGGATAGGGTTACAAACCCTCCTGTTAGCGTCCCAGTCCAGAAGCCAGGTTTTTGGCCGTTAGCGTGCGCTACCTTACATGCGTAGCGTGCGCTAATAACCTCTCGGTAGCGCGCGCTATCGACCAATAGCGTGCGCTACCTGAACATCAGCCGAGTCCAGTAGCCAACTGCCCAAACCTCACCTGACCCGTTAGCGTGCGCTACCTATACCAGCGTAGCGTGCGCTAACTAGCATCTGATTGAGCTCAGTAGTAAACTGCCCAGTACTGGACAGTCACACTAGCGCGCGCTACTGAACAACTTAACGTGCGCTAGTCTCCCGACATTAGCGTGCGCTAGACAAGATAGCGTGCGCTAATCCGATAGTCCAGAGGCACAGGAGTTAAGCGCCACTCCCGGGGCTAAATCGTTAGCGTGTGCTACGAATTAAACGTAGCGTGCGCTACTAATGGTTTTCTAGAGTGCGCTATACAGAAATTTAGCGTGCGCTAGATACAGAATATAAACGACCCAAAATACCGGATTATGAACGAAACGTCAAACGGAACACCTCAAAACGCATCATAGCATACAATGAATCCACGGCAACCCCGAAACGGCGGTTCCGCACAACAATTACGAGAATCAGATCAAAAGATACGGAAAAGTTACACTGAAGGATACACGAAGGTCACTAAAATCGAGAATTACACCGGAAATACAATTACGAGGGAAAGAAAAATGCGGATATTACAACGATAAAACTTACAATCCATCTCTTAATGTTCAAGACTATAAAACCTAAAAATCATTTTAATTGTTTCACTGAAACTCAATTAAAAGCGATGAAATAACGGCACCAACAATCTCCATCCCGTGATAACAAACACAGATTACAAACTTATTGAACAAAATAAAAAAAATAAAATAAACAACCTAATACATTACATATAACTGATTATATAAAACTTATATTACACACATTAACGCAACCTTGATAAAAAGTATATAAACATCTGCACAAACATTAAGTACAAACATTACGTACAACCTGGTGCATCGCATAGGTTCGTAAAGCTAGGTCCTCAGATCCACACGCTTCCTTCAGTTCACTGATGTTATGGTTTTTTTTTTTTAAAAAAAAAAATAGGTTCACGATTGTTGGATTCGGAGTTGTTAGATGAATACGCCATTGATAAAAATAATACCTTTGTTTCTTTTGGTCTATTACATAGCCCTATTTAAAAACGTTTGATGTTCTTTTGTTTTTGTGGTGTTGTATTTAAATTTTTATACAACAAAGTTAAAACAATTCATACAGCATACTAAACAATACTTAAATATACACTCACCAATATACAAAAATAATACACAATTAACAATTAGATTCTCAGCCCGTGCGTAGCACGGGTTCTGCCTACCTCGTGTATCAAATGCACATGTTTTAATTGGAATTCCAATAACACATTACAACTTTTATTACATTGCTATTTTAAGGATTGGTTCCATTTGAACCAACCCATATATATAAGTCATTATTTCATTGATCCAATGAAGCTACAAGCATGTATTATTACTTGACTCTTCATTTCGTATTATTTTATCTATTATGGCTTGAATCCCGCATTTAAGTAATAAAATTGGAAGAACAACATCATACTAGTTCTCTGAATACTCTTCAAGTACTCTTCGATTACCCGAGTATTCATAATTCAGAGACTCAATTGAGTAGAACCAAATTTTGATTTTTATAACCTTAATATATAAGTGTGTAACTTTCTCGTATAGCGGATACTCAAGACACACCCACTCTCACCATAATAAAGAATGAGTGATTAGAATACCTCACCAATTTAAAAATGATAAACATGCCATAACTCCTTAATGTCCACAATTCAGAACAAAAGTTAACAATATTTCGATTATATGCTGGAGGCTCTTGCATTTAGTGATTATTTGATGTCGAATAAAAATATGACAAAGAAAGTCGGATATCACCGACACCGATGCACAATCAAATCTTAGGCCTAAAATTGCAAATGTTGACAAATTTTTGAGAGTGGAAAGGTGTTTAATGAGGAACCATATTTTTTTTAATTTGGCCATATTGTGTGAAACCAAAATCTTTCCCCAACTCATTCAAAAATCTATGCGCCCAAAAGGAAAACAAACAAAATTTATGCGAGCTGTTAATACACTCTTATAATTTTACAATAAAGTCTAATTATAAATTTGGCCCCTTATTTGATTAGTAAATTTTGACGGCTAAAGACACTCCGGATATACGAAATATGTATAGATGGCATATTTTTGGATTGGGATTTCAATAGCATATATAAATTATTTTTGTTACATTGCCCATAGTTGGCCCCAAAATTAAAAATTAATGAAAAAAACATATACATATGGGAATGATTACATATTCAACCATATTGAATGGCTCAAAATTAGACTAGTGCTGTGTTTTCATACTTATTACAAACAAATCCAAAAGTCAAAGGCAGTGGTGCTGTAACTTCCAGGGCACATGTTCACATGTCTTGTCCTACGTGGATGTCCATGTCATTAATATTAAAACTAATTATTTATGAGAGAGATTTATTTGTAATTGAATTAAATTGGGTTGGGTGTATATATAATTGTTGACCATGAGTGTTGTTTTTTTAGTTTTTTTAAATTTTTTTAATTTTTCAATTGTTAGTTCTTTATTTTTCATTTTTTAGGACTTTCACAGAATCTTTTTTTCTTTAATTTCTTTTTCAATTTCCCCTGGCATCCCAATTTGCCCTTTCCAAATCTGGCGTGGGTTTGGGAGCGACGGCCCGGGGAAGATTGGAAGGCATAAAGGACACTGGTGGCGCAGGAGTCGAGGATACGAAAATGGAGGCGCGTGGAGGGGAAGGAAGGCAAACGGGGAGGGCGGGGGTGTAATATCCGGAATTTCTACTACCGTTGTTTAATATTATTTTATCTGAGTTATATTGTACAGCATGGAATCTGTACAGTATAGATAAAATAAATGAAGGACTGAGATGTTAGTATCGGTATAATTGTCATACTTGGTCGACAATTGTATTTGAGGATATAGTGCGTCATGTATACGTATCCGATATGTCGAGACGTTGGACAAGAATAGCTGAAAATGGCTAAGTATAGCCTTATTAGCGCACGCTAATAGTTAAGCTTAGCGTACGCTACCATGCAGGGTTAGCGCACGCTAAAGGTAAAATCATAGCGTACGCTAATGCAGTCAGATCGGAAGGAATCTGCGTGTGGACCAGGCCACTTTCGGCGCACGTTCTGATAAGTCAACGGATGTTTGTAATGTAGTACTAGCGCACGCTAAACCCTAAAGGTTAGCGCACACTAATGGTATATTGGACAAAAAGGAATCTTATCCTCGTCAGCACTTTCGGCGTGTGGACCAGTCTTCGGAGCATACAGACAAATGAGTCAACTGATATTAGCGCACGCTAAATGCAAGGACTTACGTACGCTAGAGAGTGTAAGTTACGTACGCTAATGCACGGGCGTTACGTACGTAAGCACATGTACCAAGCCAGACTGTAGCCTCTGGACTGCGATAGCGCACGCTAACAAAGTCAGTTAGCGCACGCTAAGGCCGTAGCGCACGCTAGTAATATACTTTATAAAAAGGGACAGACGGGTGTTATGAAGCATTTCATCCATTTCTTTCCTTTCACTCGATAGAGAGAGCTCTGGGAGGTACTTGAGGTCCAGAAACACTCCGAGATGATGATCTTTATCAAGATTAAGATAGAGAGCATGGATTAAAGCCTTGTTCTTCAAGTTATTCATGGTTCTTGGAATTAAGTTCAAGTTTTCTTCTTCTTGGTTCGTCTAATCCAGGTAATTTTCGTATCCCTTTGATAGTAGTTCATTTTTAAGGACGATTACTTGTGAGAGAACATGTTGGATAATCATGTGGTGATTTTTATGAGACCTAATGGGATTATGATAAGGGTTTTCAGAGGTTATGTAAGATTCTTCATGTTAATGGTGATTCGTTAAACTTGATGAGGTTGAATCATGGATTTCTGAATCATGATAATTTCAGTGGTCGATTTAGATGAGTTAAATCATGATATGAGGTTTAATTCCGGCTTGAGTATGATATGATCCTTGTTATCGAGTTGGTTTGATTGTTGATGTTGTTATTGATATAGGGACATTGATATGATCCTTGTGATAGTTATGGTGTTGTTTATCTTCAAGAGATATGGAGATTTATGTCTCCTTTCATTTCAGATTTTGATGTTAAGATGATATAAGGATATAAAATGGTTTTGATTATAAATATGGATAAGATGATTAAAACCAACATTATGATTTTAGTTTGGTATGTTCGTGATAAGATGTGGATCATGATGATGAGATTGAATTTAGAAAAGTTATTGTTAATCTTGGAGTATGATTTCCTTTTCATTCGGATTAATAGTCGCAAGGTGTTAGTCGATGCTTGGAACGCATGCCACTGTGCAGCATTAGCGCACACTAAGCTTACTGTCTAGCGCACGCTAACGGGAGCGACTTAGCGCACGCTACGTTATTCGTTTAAGGTGCGCTAAGTAGGCAGACAGTGCAGTATTTTCGTGTTGTGGTTATGAATTCGTGATGGTTTGATTTGGTCTGTTCAGACAGCGTTTAATCGAGGTTTTTGTTGAACCGTTGAGTTCGATGGGTTGGTTATGTCGGTTTTTGATTTTTATCGGATATGTGTTATTTGATTACTTCTATAGGTTGAGATTATTGATCGGTGATTATAGCCGGATGTTGCAGTCGTATTCGAGTATGTTCGTGAATTGCTTCGGTCGGGGCCGAGGAGCTCGTAGACGAAGGCATTGTGACTGGTAGCGGCTTCATCATCGTCGTATCGGTATCGAGGCAAGTTATTACTTGCTTAGTTTATAATATTTAATGAATGGTTTCAGTTTCATTCGTTTATAATTCGTATAGCAATGTTTATAACTCGTATTCATAGGAGATTTGGGATTATAGGTTGTATTCGAGTTTTGGGAATTTAAATCATAATGTATATGATTTACAATTGTCGTGGGTATACTTGTTATCGAGGATACATCATGGTATTGACGAAAACGTGAATTATCTACCGTCCGTGATGTTTTGGATCGGTGAATATTCATAATAATGGTTGGTGATGGTTTAGATATCGAGATTGCTCTTGAAGGACTCAGAGCGAGTATTTTAATCATTTCTGTCATTTGTGTTGATCATGTTGTGATACATTCGTGTATCTTTGTTGTCATGCATTGGTGTATTGTTGTTATCGTGCATTTGTATTGTTGTTTTGTGCAGTCGTGCATTGTTGTCGTATGTCCACCATGCGTTGGTCCGACGGGATCATCATGGGAATCTATAGCTGTGTGCGCTGGATCGCTGGACAGGTAATGCCACCATGCGTTGGTCCGATGGGATCATCATGGGAATCTATAGCTGTGTGCGCTGGATCGTTGGATTACCATATGTGTTGTTATTGTGCATATGTATATTATGGGTTGCCACCCATAAGTATACATTGTTGTTATTGTTGTGAGCATATTGACGTTGTCATATGAGTATGCATTTGTAGGTCTTGCTTTAGGACCATGTCCGTATGTTGTGTTGATCTGATCTTGGATTAGACTGACGTGATTTCGTCATGGTATTTTGTATCTTGAGGTATGTTCCGTATTTCGTTGATACTTGTCTTTGATGGACAATCGATTATCGTATTGGAATTGTCGACGTTATCCGATGGATTGAATTGGCCAGAGTTGGTATAATTTCCGTATCGCGAGTTATGATAATGTTTTGAGAACCTTGGGTATTGTTGAGATACCGTACAGATATTTCGGTATTATCTTATTGTGTTGTTAAGGATACGAATCATGGATTTTCGTAAAGTTACGACGGTAAGATTACATTGGTCGTATTCTTACTTAGTATTTCCATTGATATGTAATTATTGTCGTGATGTGATGGTTATCATAGTTGGATATTATGGCTGACCCCGTCGTGGGCTTTCTTTTTAGGTTCTTGAGATATCGAGCTTGTAGCGGTCGTGGAGTGATGAGCTTATCGAAGGGTACCGGCTAGGGCATGTATTCGTGTATTGAGTTTCCTGATCAGTTTTTGTATTCCGCTGCTAGAATATTTCGATTGTTTGTCTTTTTCCGCTGCGTGAGTATTTTTAAAATGACCTATTGGTATCTGGTAACTTAGGTTACTTTCGAAATCATTTTCTAAATTTGTTCTGTCGGTACGTGTAAGCGATAGCTTAACGTATGTTTTTAAACTGTTGAGTTTTGGCATTTTGGGCCTTATGGTTTCAAATGAGATTCTACGACGGTTTTGAGAAACGAGTTTTATAAAGTCTTCGAATATTTTTAAAAGATAGTACCATTGTCAGCCTCTTGGGCGTTTGTAAATGTTTGAGAAAATATCCTTCAGCCTTGTGGGTTCCATCTCGGGGCCCACAGCGCTGTAATATTCCCGGTCGGCTCTGGGGTGTTACAGAATATGGTATCGGAGCTTAGGTTGAGAAAACCTAGGCAGTCGCGTCGATTTGGGTCGTGTTTTTGTCGCGTCATTCGAGTTGTCGATTTGACAAATATTAGAGCCATGAGTTTTTGTTGCTCACTCGAGCTTGTGCGTTATGTGATTTACCAGTATGATTATTGGGTTGTTGTAAACTTTTCCAAATGGTGTTAACGTGTTTCTTCAGATAGAGCTGTGTTATGTTCCCGAGTTGAACCGAGTTTGCAAAATGTGTGTTTTGAAAATATCTGTGTCGAGTATTTTCTAGAGTTGAGACATGTGCCAGTATCAGGGGAAATCGTCGGCTTCACGATCTGTAAGTTTTTGGATTTTTGAATTGCATTGAGATTTATTGCCGTTCTAAGTTGATACGTTTTGAGATCCAGAAAGATATTATGCGTTACAGTATGAGATGACAGAGTTGAGACAGGATTGATAATCCTGAGAAGTTATGATTTTGGAAATCAATATGTCGGTTAAGTTTTGGAACGGAATTGTGCATTTGGGAGAAATGTTGTGGATGGTTGAGAAGAACATGTAGTCATGTTAATTCATTTTCATATATATGGACTGTTTTCGAGCATTTGAAAATGATACTTTTCAAAATGAATGTTTTACGGATGTTTTACCGGAAAATGATTTTGGGCCAAGACCCAATTGATTTTGAAATAGTTTTATAACTCAGGACTTGGGGTCCGAAAAAGGGTTTTCTACTTTTTAAACTTCTTGTAGTACGGAACGAGATACGGGCTGAGACCCTAATATTTCAAAAAGGCTTTTCTGTTTTCTAAAACTCCCGAGAATTATAAAACACTTTACCAATCATTTACCTATTTTATTTCCGCCTTTTGGGGTTTTGATTTATTTGTTCAAACGAAACTTCTCGGGCAGTCTTTCGTTGCGTTTGATTTGCCGATTATTCAATGTTTCGTCATAGCATGGTTGAGGTGATCCAGAATGGGTTAATGGTTGACGTTGCGAGTCATAGGTGGAAAAGGAGTTTTTGGTCGGAGTTTATATGTTGAGATTTTGGATTTCTATCGTGAGGTTTTCCGATGGAATGTCAGTGAAATTGGTGATGAGCCGAACGGGTATACATGAATACGGATGTAGTCAATCATTTGCATAGTTTTCATTTTAAAACTTCGAAATCGTGTGGATTCGAAGGAAACTGTTATCGAATACTTGGCATTAGCGAGCCAGTTTAATTTTTTTCGAAAAATTGATTTCGTGATCTTACGAAAATATATGTTTTGAGTTTTGAAAATTTTGAAAGAACTTTCGAAAATTTGTCTTCTTGACAAGATTATATGATTTCAAACTGGTTTTGAAAATGTGATTGATGTACGCATTTAGTGCATAATGCATGTCGTGGTGAAGTTTTGAGTGAGACTCACGAACTATATATCATATTGATGGTGCGATGAAAAGAGATCCGAACTTTAGTATGGTAATTTGGTTATCCAGGGATGATCGGTTAACTGATCGGATAAGAGAAATATACTGCGAGTTGTAGGTTCATGCACAGGATGTGATTTTGGAACTTTGGATTTTGTGAAATTGGAGCATATGTGGTGTGTGGCTCTATTGATGTGGTGGTAGCGTGATTTTACTACTTTTGAATTTGAGCCATAATGATTGGTTGTTTCCCACTCTGTGTATGATTGGGTATGTTCGTCACTTTGTGATTGGTTATTCATATGCTGTTCGCCAGCCGGGTGTGTTTCTTTGAGATCTAATGTATGTGATTTGTTTAGCGTTTTGAGAATTTTGCTCTTTCGTGTATCTGTCTCTGTGGTTCTGTGTTCATCGTGTTGGAACTTACCGTGTGAAGGTATTCTCGATTATCGTTGATCGTTCGTTGGTTATATTGGAGTTTATCATGTTGATGATATTCTCGATTATGTTTTGACCTCTGGTTGGTCATATTGGAGTTTATCATGTTGATGATATTCTCTGCTGCGTTTTGACCTTTGGATTGGTCGTATCGGAGTTTATCATGTCGATGATATTATCGGTTAATTTATTGGTTGATCATTGTTGGTGATCATATGAGCGTTCAGCTTTTTGTGTCGATGTTTCGGAATTTATGTCATTGTTTTGGGCAGTTGTTTCACAGATGTATCGTGTATTATTGATTTGTATCCGAATTGGGATTTGATTGTGCGATCAGGCAGACAGGATTCGACACGAATAGATTATTTCATCCGAAGATGATATATTTTGTTGAGACTCAAGGAATTGTGATTGTAAGCGTATTGAGACTGTACAGTGAGGTCACTTGCTAGTATCTCAAGAGATCGTCAACTTTGCGCATTGGTAAGTATGCTGTTTAGGTTATTCGTGAATGATGATGATTGATCGTTGTCGTGATGGTTTCGAAATATTTTGGTTGAACGGTTTGTTTGTTGTTCTATGACGGATTGCAAGTTTCGGGGACGAAACTTATTTTAAGTGGTGTAGTATGTAATATCCGAAATTTCTACTACCGTTGTTTAATATTATTTTATCCGAGTTATATTGTACAGCATGGAATCTGTACAATATAGATAAAATAAATGAAGGACTGAGATGTCAGTATCGGTATAATTGTCGTACTTGGTCGACAATTGTATTTGAGGATATAGTGCGTCATGTATACGTATCCGATATGTCGAGACGTTGGACAAGAATAGCTGAAAATGGCTAAGTATAGCCTTATTAGCGCACGCTAATAGTTAAGCGTAGTGTACGCTACCATGCAGGGTTAGCGCACGCTAAAGGTAAAATCATAGCGTGCGCTAATGCAGTCAGATCGTAAGGAATCTGCGTGTGGACCAGGCCACTTTCGGCGCACGTTCTGATAAGTCAACGGATGTTTGTAATGTAGTACTAGCGCACGCTAAACCTAAAGGTTAGCGCACGCTAATGGTATATTGGACAAAAAGGAATCTTATCCTCGTCAGCACTTTCGGCGTGTGGACCAGTCTTCGGAGCATACAGACAAACAAGTCAACTGATATTAGCGCACGCTAAACGCAAGGACTTGCGTATGCTAGAGAGTGTAAGTTACGTACGTTAATGCATGGGCGTTACGTACGTAAGCACATGTACGAAGCCAGACTGTAGCCTCTGGACTGCGATAGCGCACGCTAACAAAGTCAGTTAGTGCACGCTAGTAATATACTTTATAAAAAGGGACAGACGGGTGTTATGAAGCATTTCATCAATTTCTTTCCTTTCACTCGATAGAGAGATCTCTGGGAGGTACTTGAGGTCCAGAAACACTCCGAGATGATGATCTTTATCAAGATTAAGATAGAGAGCATGGATTAAAGCCTTGTTCTTCAAGTTATTCATGGTTCTTGGAATGAAGTTCAAGTTTTCTTCTTCTTGGTTCGTCTAATCCAGGTAATTTTCGTATCCCTTTGATAGTAGTTCGTTTTTAAGGACGATTACTTGTGAGAGAACATGTTGGATAATCATGTGGTGATTTTTATGAGACCTAATGGGATATGATAAGGGTTTTCAGAGGTTATGTAAGATTCTTCATGTTAATGGTGATTCGTTAAACTTGATGAGGTTGAATCATGGATTTCTGAATCATGATAATTTCAGTGGTTGACTTAGATGAGTTAAATCATGATATGAGGTTTAATTCCGGCTTGAGTATGATATGATCCTTGTTATCGAGTTGGTTTGATTGTTGATGTTGTTATTGATATAGGGACATTGATATGATCCTTGTGATAGTTATGGTGTTGTTTATCTTCAAGAGATATGGAGATTTATGCCTCCTTTCATTTCGGATTTTGATGTTAAGATGATATAGGGATATAAAATGGTTTTGATTATAAATATGGATAATATGATTAAAACCAACATTATGATTTTAGTTTCGTATGTTCGTGATAAGATGTGGATCATGATGATGAGATTGAATTTGGAAAAGTTATTGTTAATCTTGGAGTATGATTTCCTTTTCATTCGGATTCTAGTCGCAAGGTGTTAGTCGATGCTTGGAACGCATGCCACTGTACCGCATTAGCGCACGCTAAGCTTACTGTCTAGCGCACGCTAACGGGAGCGACTTAGCGCACGCTACGTTATTCGTTTAAGGTGCGCTAAGTAGACAAACGGTGCAGTATTTTCGTGTTGTGGTTATGAATTCGTGATGGTTTGATTTGGTTTGTTTTATCGGATATGTGTTATTTGATTACTTCTATAGGTTGAGATTATTGATCGGTGATTATAGCCGGATGTTGCGGTCATATTCGAGTATGTTCGTGAATTGCTTCGGTCGGGGCCGAGGAGCTCGTAGACGAAGGAATTGTGACTGGTAGCGGCTTCATCATCGTCGTATCGGTATCGAGGCAAGTTATTACTTGCTCAGTTTATAATATTTAATGAATGGTTTCAGTTTCATTCGTTTATAATTCGTATAGCAATGTTTATAACTCGTAATCATAGGAGATTTGGGATTATAGGTTGTATTCGAGTTTTGGGAATTTAAATCATAATGTATATGATTTACAATTGTCGTTGGTATACTTGTTATCGAGGATACATCATGGTATTGACGAAAACGTGAATTATCTACCGTCTGTGATGTTTTGGATCGGTGAATATTCAGAATAATGGTTGGTGATGGTTTAGATATCGAGATTGCTCTTGAAGGACTCGGAGCGAGCATTTTAATCATTTCGTCATTTGTGTTGATCATGTTGTGATACATTCGTGTATCTTTGTTGTCATTCATTGGTGTATTGTTGTTGTCGTGCATTGTGTCTTTGTTGTTTTGTGCGATCGTGCATTGTTGTCGTATGTCCACCATGCGTTGGTCCAGCGGGATCATCATGGGAATCTATAGTGTGTGGTGGATCATTTGGGAGTAATGCCACCATGCGTTGGTCCGATGGGATCATCATGGGAATCTATAGCCGTGTCTTATTTGGATCGTTGGATTACCATATGTGTTGTTATTGTGCATATGTATATTATGGGTTGCCACCCATAAGTATACATTGTTGTTATTGTTGTGAGCATATTGACGTTGTCATATGAGTATGCATTTGTAGGTCTTGCTTTAGGACCATGTCCGTATGTTGTGTTGATCTGATCTTGGATTAGACTGACGTGATTTCGTCATGGTATTTTGTATCTTGAGGTATGTTCCGTATTTCGTTGATACTTGTCTTTGATGGACAATCGATTATCGTATTGGAATTGTCGACGTTATCCGATGGATTGAATTGGCCAGAGTTGGTATAATTTCCGTATCGCGAGTTATGATAATGTTTTGAGAACCTTGGGTATTGTTGAGATACCGTACAGATATTTCGGTATTATCTTATTGTGTTGTTAAGGATACGAATCATGGATTTTCGTAAAGTTACGACGGTAAGATTACATTGGTCGTATTCTTACTTAGTATTTCCATTGATATGTAATTATTGTCGTGATGTGATGGTTATCATAGTTGGATATTATGGCTGACCCCGTCGTGGGCTTTCTTTTTAGGTTCTTGAGATATCGAGCTTGTTGCGGTCGTGGAGAGATGAGCTTCCCGGAGGATACCGGCTAGGGCATGTATTCGTGTATTGAGTTCCCTGATCAGTTTTTGTATTCCGCTGCTAGAATATTTCGATTGTTTGTCTTTTTCCGCTGTGTGAGTATTTTTAAAATGACCTATTGGTATCTGGTAACTTAGGTTACTTTGGAAATCATTTTCTAAATTTGTTATGCCGGTACGTGTAAGTGATAGCTTAACGTATGTTTTTAAACTGTTGAGTTTTGGCATTTTGGGCCTTATGGTTTCAAATGAGATTCTACGACGGTTTTGATAAACGAGTTTTATAAAGTCTTCGAATGTTTTTAAAAGATAGTACCGTTGTTAGCCTCTTGGGCGTTTGTAAATGTTTGAGAAAATATCCTTCAGCCTTGTGGGTTCCATCTCGGGGCCCACGATGCTGTAATATTCCCGGTCGGCTCTGGGGGTGTTACAGGGGGAGGGTGATAATTAATGAGATTCTCGATCTCATCGAAACCCAGTTCCCCCTTCTCCTGTGAATCAAATTGGGAACCTCTCATCGGGCAGACGACCGCCGCCATCGTGAATCACAAACATTTGTTCATCCACCGTCGCGATCGTCGCCATTGCTATTGACTGTGAAGCTAGAATCGTTGTCGTTTTCCCGGTTGTGTGGCTCCTGTCGCCCGTCTGTTCGGTAGCAACTGTCGTCGGCCCGACTGCGATTGTTTACTGCCTTCTTAGCCCAACCATTACCTCCTCTCTGAAATCCATCTGTCACCGCCGCTGGACTTGGCTACCGACCGGTGTGGGGTGTGTGTTGAAGAGGCCGAAAGGTTCTGGATTTAGGGTTTGTCGAGGAGGTAGAATGAGGAAGAAGATAGTTTTTTGTTTATTAATAATAAATCAATTTATTAATTTATATACATATGATTTTATAAAAAGTAGTTTTTTATTTCAATTGTTTAATTCAATACTAATCTATTATGACAACTCATGCCAAATAATATCTATATCAGCATATAATTTATTTTAAATATCTGCCAACTCATGCCAAAGAGGCATCCCCATCAGCAAGTAAGGACATGTAGTCAATTGGTCAATGCATTTGGATCTATATGTAATTGTTCAAATTGTGTGTACTAATTTGTAATTAGACCAAACAATAAGGATATTATTTCCCCTATACATGTATCTTTCTTGTATAGTTAAGACACGCTAGTGTGATCACAACAAAGACAACGAACAGTATACTCCCTCACTAAAGCTACAAATGACATACACATCATATCTCCTTAATGCCCACAATTCAAAATAAAGTTGTCAGATCTTGTGGTCGAGACGAAGGAGGGGCACGGGAAGCTATTTGAGTTCTCGAACATTTCAAATTAAAATAAAAGCTTGTGATCCATCTCTCGTGTTCTTGCATCTCAAAATAAAAGCTTCGTTTTCGATAACCATCAATTAAGCAAATTGCGGGTAGTAATTTGTAATTGGACCAAACAATGAGGATACTATTATCCCTATACATGTATCTTTCTTGTATAGTTAAGAAATGCGAGTGTGATCACAACAAAGACAACGAATGAGTATACTACCTCACTAAAGCTACAAATGACAAACACATCATATCTCTTAAATGCCTACAATTCAAAATAAAAGTTGTCCGATCTTGTGCAGAGACACATTTAGTGATCCTCCCAACTTTTTGTTTAACTGCACAAAGTGAGCAGATTAATAGAAAGATAGAGAAAGTAAGATATCACCGATGCAAAATCAAATTTCAAGCCTCAAATCACAAATTTTGATGTGGAACCAAAATATTTCTTTTACCATTTTATATCCATGTGGAACTAAAAAATTTCCATAACTCATTAGAAAACCCGAACCGATGCCATTATGTTTGTCTGATCTAGCTATTTGGAAGGCATCAAAAACCTCCCTACTAGAAAAAGAAACTAAAGAAAATTGCTTCAACTCAAAATTTATAGATTTGGAACTTGGAAGTCATTCGACTGACATGACATACTTGGTCTACTCAGCCTACCTCGTCATGCAACTCCGCTGAACCGAATCGTTCTATATTTCCGCTAATATATTCATAAGTGTTAAAATGTAAAAAAAAAAATTATGTGAATGTTAGAAACCGGCGGTCACATGAACTTTGACACCCCCCTGTAACACCCCAAACTAGGCGAATATTACAGTGCCGTGGACCCCGACTGGGACCCACCAGGCAAAAGAAAATTAATGAATTAAATAATATAATTGTAGTACCGAACCACAATATATCATAAATCACTCCGATGAGGAGTTTCATTACAACACACCCAAGATAATACCGAATACATGTATATTTTATATGAAGATAAAATATACAACACTGAATGAACGTTTTTGAAAATGGTTATCAACTTGGTGTGTTCCGTCGCGGAACCCGTACAGAAAACGATTTTGATATAATGAATGACTTTAATTTCATTGCATTTATAATTCACATAACAGCGGCATTATAAATGAAGAATCTCGGGATAATAGTTTGTATATTGTGCTCTAACTTGAATTAAATCGTAATATGTATATGATTTAATGGTGTTTGATTAAAGACGGAGATGTGAATATCTTGCTATGTGTTATGATCTTTCGTTTCCATAGGTTGTTGTTTGTTAGTATGCCGAGGGGCAGAGGTCGCGGTCGTAATCGTGGTGCTGATGGCCATGGGGATCAGATGCGGAATCGAGAGAATGTCGCTGGGAATGATTTTAGTTTGGGTGTTGCTACTATATTGCAACAAGTAGCGACTCAGATGACTCAGTTGACCCAGGTGGTTCAACGTAGCATTGACTCGAGTCAGAACGTCGGTGTAAATTAATGGCTTCGCGAGGTAGTTCATATGAATCCCCCTCGATTCGCCGGTGTTGCGGATGCGTTGAGCTGAGATGGTTGGATTTTCCAGTTGGGAAAGATTTTCGAGGCTGTCGGATGTCCTGAAGAGCGGAAGGTACCTATCGCTCAGTACCTTCTTGACAAAGATGCCGCTAATTGGTGGGAAACCGTTAAGCCTCGTGATCGTGATGTCACGTGGGCGGAGTTCCAAGCATTTATGGAAGCTGAGTTCTGTCCGAAACCGATTAGAGAGCAGAGGATTTGCGAATTCTATTTGGCAGAACCGCAAAGATATCGGTGTCGCAAGCTATCATCGATTATAGCAAACAACTTCGATTATGTGTGAGATAGGGTGAGAACCGAGGAAGAGAGGATCCTTCACTTTGAAAGACGGATGAAGCCGGATATTCGCGTGTATATGTCGGGATTCAATTGCACTTTGTTGAGGGACTATCAAGATCGAGCATTAGCCCGTGAACTAGCTTCGTTATCGTCGGAGCGTGTGCCCGAGTCGAAGAAGCATAGGAAGTCCGATTACCGTGTGGACGGTGCAGGAGTTGGTGTTTCTAGTTTTCAATGTCGTAGTCTTTCCGTTGTGAAGCTCCATCGCTCGATGCGTGGAACTGAGAGTTCCAAGTCGTCTGCTCTGACTCCTGGTAACGCCGGGAGATGTTTTAACTGTAATGTGGCGGGACATGTTCGTGCACATTGTCCTTCTCCGCCAGTAACGTGTTACAGGTGCGGACTCGAGGGACACCGGGTTCAATTTTGTGAGTTCGGCATTGAGCCTTCCGAGGCACGGACTTGAGTGCTGATATCACGATCGACTCCGAGTAGTCCCGGAGGGTCGTGGTTTATCAGTTGTATGTTGAGTTATTTCCCTTGCTTTGTTGTTTCGAATTTCGGAGATTAACTTTTTTATTTGAAGTGGATCAGATTTTGAACTCTGTACTTTCGACTCTGTCGACTCGTTTATGTTCGTTGACATTTTCTGAACTTGTCCTGTCTGGTGCTTTTGTTGATCGAACGAGTTGTGGTATTGTTTCAGAATAACCCGTTTGTTGTTATGACTTTCCAATTGCTATTCCCTTTCCTGTGGATCTTATGTGAATGCACATCTTGTTGTCTTCACCGGATCGTATATTGTCTCGAGTCGAGATGTGAACTTTGGGGTTGTTGTTCGAGTATTATTGTCCGTCGTGATTCGAATATGATCGTTCGACCGATGTTTCTCGATCGTTGTGGTTCGATCGCTTGTTGTCCAGTCTTGTTGGTCTTGTATCGTAATTTTTGAACGTTTAGATTTCTTCGTAATTTCCTTGAGCTCGGGAGATTAACTTCGTTTTCGATCTTCCAATCCTTGTGTGTAGAATTTTGTATTTGTTCAGCGATTAGATCGCATTTTGATTGACGTACTGTTCGGGCTGGTCATTGTTCGTTGCGTTCTGTTATCTTTCTGACGTAGCGACATGCATGGTAGCAGCCACATGCTGCATGTGATTCGTTACAGGCTGTCGGCAACGGATAGCTTATGTCATCTGTAATTGTTTTGCGTTGATCGTCCTATATTTTATGTTTCGGGACGAAACTTCTTTTAAGGGGGTAGAATGTAATACCCGAGATTTTTTTTGTTCCGGATTCGTTGAGTTTTCGGGGTTTTATCGGATTGTTATTGTCCTCATCGTTGGAATTTTGTGCCATGTTTAGGTGTGCCTTGTTGGGACATGTGTTTGGAGGCGTTCCGGATCACTATGTGAGTTTCTGGGTTTTTGTGGTGTAGCGCACGCTAATGCTTGTGGCATAGCGCATGCTACGGCGTTGTGGTTAGCGCACGCTACGGCGTTGTGGTTAGCGCACGCTACTGATTGTGTAGCACACGCTAACTGGCAGTCCAGAGACAGTCCAGGAGCTACTGGACTGGGACTGGGGCTTTGTTAGCGCACGCTAAGGTCGATAGCTAGCGCACGCTATCGACGGCTTAGCGCACGCTCTTTCTTCTTTCTAGCGCACGCTACCCGGTAGGTGCAGTTCTGTCCAGGGGCCACTGGACTGGTTTCGTGACCCGTTAGCGCGCGCTACGCTCATGGGTCTAGCACACGCTAACAATGTTATTCGGTAAATTCTGGACGTTGACCTCGTTAGCGCGCGCTAATGCTGTCTGGTTAGCGCACGCTAATGACATCGAAGATAAATCTTGGACGAGCTTTACTTCGTCATTTCTCACTTTTCTTCATCCCTTCCGACGGGAGTGATCTCGAGAGGCGATTTTGAGCGATCTTCTTCTTCTAGCTTCATCTTCGAGGGGATTTGTAGGTGTTTAACAACATCTAATCGTCTTCTTGGTCCAAATCAAGGTAATCTCTTCTTAGAACCCTAGTTTCTTGAATTTGGGGTTTTTCCTTGGATTTGTGATTCTTACCCGATCTCATCCGATTGGTTGTGTATTCTTGTTTGTCTTGACCGTAATCTTCATATTTTGTTAACCGTTCATCGATTTTTATTGCAGGATCAATGATTCTTGATTTCTTTGAGAACACTTAGATCCTTGTTGTTTTTAGGATCGTTTTGGATTTCGATTAGTGTTATTGATTCGTGGTGATGTTATTTTCGTAGTATTCGTGGGATTGCGAATCCTTGGTCGTTTTTGGAAGCTCGAGAACTATCCGGCCGTGTCCGTTCGTTGTTCGGTTGCTCGTGGTATCGAGGCAAGTATCTTGTCCATACGTTTCATGTTTCGTAGGCATAATTATTGATAAATGATTTTATGCGAAACCCAATGTTTAATGAACGTAAAGAGGGATCGGTATGTTCTCGATAAATGTTGTCTTTCAACGATAATTCGTGTACTTCGTGAATATATGTGTTCTCAGAATATGTGTGTTGGTTTGGTATGTTGAAAGATGCTATGATCACTTTTAGTGAGTTTAATAGACCATAATCATTTGCCGGGGATTACGTAATGTTATGTGTACTTGTTCGGTAAGAACGTAATGTGTGTGATATTAGTTGTTACTCCTTTGAAATGAGGTTGTTATGTTTAAGTGTTGCTTGGCTGGATGTTCTGCTCATTGTTATGTGATCGTTGTCGTGATGGTTTCGAAATATTTTGGTTGAACGGTTTGTTTGTTGTTCTATGACGGATTGCAAGTTTCGGGGACGAAACTTATTTTAAGTGGTGTAGTATGTAATATCCGAAATTTCTACTACCGTTGTTTAATATTATTTTATCCGAGTTATATTGTACAGCATGGAATCTGTACAATATAGATAAAATAAATGAAGGACTGAGATGTCAGTATCGGTATAATTGTCGTACTTGGTCGACAATTGTATTTGAGGATATAGTGCGTCATGTATACGTATCCGATATGTCGAGACGTTGGACAAGAATAGCTGAAAATGGCTAAGTATAGCCTTATTAGCGCACGCTAATAGTTAAGCGTAGTGTACGCTACCATGCAGGGTTAGCGCACGCTAAAGGTAAAATCATAGCGTGCGCTAATGCAGTCAGATCGTAAGGAATCTGCGTGTGGACCAGGCCACTTTCGGCGCACGTTCTGATAAGTCAACGGATGTTTGTAATGTAGTACTAGCGCACGCTAAACCTAAAGGTTAGCGCACGCTAATGGTATATTGGACAAAAAGGAATCTTATCCTCGTCAGCACTTTCGGCGTGTGGACCAGTCTTCGGAGCATACAGACAAACAAGTCAACTGATATTAGCGCACGCTAAACGCAAGGACTTGCGTATGCTAGAGAGTGTAAGTTACGTACGTTAATGCATGGGCGTTACGTACGTAAGCACATGTACGAAGCCAGACTGTAGCCTCTGGACTGCGATAGCGCACGCTAACAAAGTCAGTTAGTGCACGCTAGTAATATACTTTATAAAAAGGGACAGACGGGTGTTATGAAGCATTTCATCAATTTCTTTCCTTTCACTCGATAGAGAGATCTCTGGGAGGTACTTGAGGTCCAGAAACACTCCGAGATGATGATCTTTATCAAGATTAAGATAGAGAGCATGGATTAAAGCCTTGTTCTTCAAGTTATTCATGGTTCTTGGAATGAAGTTCAAGTTTTCTTCTTCTTGGTTCGTCTAATCCAGGTAATTTTCGTATCCCTTTGATAGTAGTTCGTTTTTAAGGACGATTACTTGTGAGAGAACATGTTGGATAATCATGTGGTGATTTTTATGAGACCTAATGGGATATGATAAGGGTTTTCAGAGGTTATGTAAGATTCTTCATGTTAATGGTGATTCGTTAAACTTGATGAGGTTGAATCATGGATTTCTGAATCATGATAATTTCAGTGGTTGACTTAGATGAGTTAAATCATGATATGAGGTTTAATTCCGGCTTGAGTATGATATGATCCTTGTTATCGAGTTGGTTTGATTGTTGATGTTGTTATTGATATAGGGACATTGATATGATCCTTGTGATAGTTATGGTGTTGTTTATCTTCAAGAGATATGGAGATTTATGCCTCCTTTCATTTCGGATTTTGATGTTAAGATGATATAGGGATATAAAATGGTTTTGATTATAAATATGGATAATATGATTAAAACCAACATTATGATTTTAGTTTCGTATGTTCGTGATAAGATGTGGATCATGATGATGAGATTGAATTTGGAAAAGTTATTGTTAATCTTGGAGTATGATTTCCTTTTCATTCGGATTCTAGTCGCAAGGTGTTAGTCGATGCTTGGAACGCATGCCACTGTACCGCATTAGCGCACGCGAAGCTTCCTGTCTAGCGCACGCTAACGGGAGCGACTTAGCGCACGCTACGTTATTCGTTTAAGGTGCGCTAAGTAGACAAACGGTGCAGTATTTTCGTGTTGTGGTTATGAATTCGTGATGGTTTGATTTGGTTTGTTTTATCGGATATGTGTTATTTGATTACTTCTATAGGTTGAGATTATTGATCGGTGATTATAGCCGGATGTTGCGGTCATATTCGAGTATGTTCGTGAATTGCTTCGGTCGGGGCCGAGGAGCTCGTAGACGAAGGAATTGTGACTGGTAGCGGCTTCATCATCGTCGTATCGGTATCGAGGCAAGTTATTACTTGCTCAGTTTATAATATTTAATGAATGGTTTCAGTTTCATTCGTTTATAATTCGTATAGCAATGTTTATAACTCGTAATCATAGGAGATTTGGGATTATAGGTTGTATTCGAGTTTTGGGAATTTAAATCATAATGTATATGATTTACAATTGTCGTTGGTATACTTGTTATCGAGGATACATCATGGTATTGACGAAAACGTGAATTATCTACCGTCTGTGATGTTTTGGATCGGTGAATATTCAGAATAATGGTTGGTGATGGTTTAGATATCGAGATTGCTCTTGAAGGACTCGGAGCGAGCATTTTAATCATTTCTGTCATTTGTGTTGATCATGTTGTGATACATTCGTGTATCTTTGTTGTCATTCATTGGTGTATTGTTGTTGTCGTGCATTGTGTACTGTTGTTTTGTGCAGTCGTGCATTGTTGTCGTATGTCCACCATGCGTTGGTCTGACGGGATCATCATGGGAATCTATAGCTGTGTGCGCTGGATCGCTGGACAGGTAATGCCACCATGCGTTGGTCCGATGGGATCATCATGGGAATCTATAGCTGTGTGCGCTGGATCGTTGGATTACCATATGTGTTGTTATTGTGCATATGTATATTATGGGTTGCCACCCATAAGTATACATTGTTGTTATTGTTGTGAGCATATTGACGTTGTCATATGAGTATGCATTTGTAGGTCTTGCTTTAGGACCATGTCCGTATGTTGTGTTGATCTGATCTTGGATTAGACTGACGTGATTTCGTCATGGTATTTTGTATCTTGAGGTATGTTCCGTATTTCGTTGATACTTGTCTTTGATGGACAATCGATTATCGTATTGGAATTGTCGACGTTATCCGATGGATTGAATTGGCCAGAGTTGGTATAATTTCCGTATCGCGAGTTATGATAATGTTTTGAGAACCTTGGGTATTGTTGAGATACCGTACAGATATTTCGGTATTATCTTATTGTGTTGTTAAGGATACGAATCATGGATTTTCGTAAAGTTACGACGGTAAGATTACATTGGTCGTATTCTTACTTAGTATTTCCATTGATATGTAATTATTGTCGTGATGTGATGGTTATCATAGTTGGATATTATGGCTGACCCCGTCGTGGGCTTTCTTTTTAGGTTCTTGAGATATCGAGCTTGTTGCGGTCGTGGAGAGATGAGCTTCCCGGAGGATACCGGCTAGGGCATGTATTCGTGTATTGAGTTCCCTGATCAGTTTTTGTATTCCGCTGCTAGAATATTTCGATTGTTTGTCTTTTTCCGCTGTGTGAGTATTTTTAAAATGACCTATTGGTATCTGGTAACTTAGGTTACTTTGGAAATCATTTTCTAAATTTGTTATGCCGGTACGTGTAAGTGATAGCTTAACGTATGTTTTTAAACTGTTGAGTTTTGGCATTTTGGGCCTTATGGTTTCAAATGAGATTCTACGACGGTTTTGATAAACGAGTTTTATAAAGTCTTCGAATGTTTTTAAAAGATAGTACCGTTGTTAGCCTCTTGGGCGTTTGTAAATGTTTGAGAAAATATCCTTCAGCCTTGTGGGTTCCATCTCGGGGCCCACGATGCTGTAATATTCCCGGTCGGCTCTGGGGGTGTTACAGGGGGAGGGTGATAATTAATGAGATTCTCGATCTCATCGAAACCCAGTTCCCCCTTCTCCTGTGAATCAAATTGGGAACCTCTCATCGGGCAGACGACCGCCGCCATCGTGAATCACAAACATTTGTTCATCCACCGTCGCGATCGTCGCCATTGCTATTGACTGTGAAGCTAGAATCGTTGTCGTTTTCCCGGTTGTGTGGCTCCTGTCGCCCGTCTGTTCGGTAGCAACTGTCGTCGGCCCGACTGCGATTGTTTACTGCCTTCTTAGCCCAACCATTACCTCCTCTCTGAAATCCATCTGTCACCGCCGCTGGACTTGGCTACCGACCGGTGTGGGGTGTGTGTTGAAGAGGCCGAAAGGTTCTGGATTTAGGGTTTGTCGAGGAGGTAGAATGAGGAAGAAGATAGTTTTTTGTTTATTAATAATAAATCAATTTATTAATTTATATACATATGATTTTATAAAAAGTAGTTTTTTATTTCAATTGTTTAATTCAATACTAATCTATTATGACAACTCATGCCAAATAATATCTATATCAGCATATAATTTATTTTAAATATCTGCCAACTCATGCCAAAGAGGCATCCCCATCAGCAAGTAAGGACATGTAGTCAATTGGTCAATGCATTTGGATCTATATGTAATTGTTCAAATTGTGTGTACTAATTTGTAATTAGACCAAACAATAAGGATATTATTTCCCCTATACATGTATCTTTCTTGTATAGTTAAGACACGCTAGTGTGATCACAACAAAGACAACGAACGAGTATACTCCCTCACTAAAGCTACAAATGACATACACATCATATCTCCTTAATGCCCACAATTCAAAATAAAGTTGTCAGATCTTGTGGTCGAGACGAAGGAGGGGCACGGGAAGCTATTTGAGTTCTCGAACATTTCAAATTAAAATAAAAGCTTGTGATCCATCTCTCGTGTTCTTGCATCTCAAAATAAAAGCTTCGTTTTCGATAACCATCAATTAAGCAAATTGCGGGTAGTAATTTGTAATTGGACCAAACAATGAGGATACTATTATCCCTATACATGTATCTTTCTTGTATAGTTAAGAAATGCGAGTGTGATCACAACAAAGACAACGAATGAGTATACTACCTCACTAAAGCTACAAATGACAAACACATCATATCTCTTAAATGCCTACAATTCAAAATAAAAGTTGTCCGATCTTGTGCAGAGACACATTTAGTGATCCTCCCAACTTTTTGTTTAACTGCACAAAGTGAGCAGATTAATAGAAAGATAGAGAAAGTAAGATATCACCGATGCAAAATCAAATTTCAAGCCTCAAATCACAAATTTTGATGTGGAACCAAAATATTTCTTTTACCATTTTATATCCATGTGGAACTAAAAAATTTCCATAACTCATTAGAAAACCCGAACCGATGCCATTATGTTTGTCTGATCTAGCTATTTGGAAGGCATCAAAAACCTCCCTACTAGAAAAAGAAACTAAAGAAAATTGCTTCAACTCAAAATTTATAGATTTGGAACTTGGAAGTCATTCGACTGACATGACATACTTGGTCTACTCAGCCTACCTCGTCATGCAACTCCGCTGAACCGAATCGTTCTATATTTCCGCTAATATATTCATAAGTGTTAAAATGTAAAAAAAAAAATTATGTGAATGTTAGAAACCGGCGGTCACATGAACTTTGACACCCCCCTGTAACACCCCAAACTAGGCGAATATTACAGTGCCGTGGACCCCGACTGGGACCCACCAGGCAAAAGAAAATTAATGAATTAAATAATATAATTGTAGTACCGAACCACAATATATCATAAATCACTCCGATGAGGAGTTTCATTACAACACACCCAAGATAATACCGAATACATGTATATTTTATATGAAGATAAAATATACAACACTGAATGAACGTTTTTGAAAATGGTTATCAACTTGGTGTGTTCCGGCGCGGAACCCGTACAGAAAACGATTTTGATATAATGAATGACTTTAATTTCATTGCATTTATAATTCACATAACAGCGGCATTATAAATGAAGAATCTCGGGATAATAGTTTGTATATTGTGCTCTAACTTGAATTAAATCGTAATATGTATATGATTTAATGGTGTTTGATTAAAGACGGAGATGTGAATATCTTGCTATGTGTTATGATCTTTCGTTTCCATAGGTTGTTGTTTGTTAGTATGCCGAGGGGCAGAGGTCGCGGTCGTAATCGTGGTGCTGATGGCCATGGGGATCAGATGCGGAATCGAGAGAATGTCGCTGGGAATGATTTTAGTTTGGGTGTTGCTACTATATTGCAACAAGTAGCGACTCAGATGACTCAGTTGACCCAGGTGGTTCAACGTAGCATTGACTCGAGTCAGAACGTCGGTGTAAATTAATGGCTTCGCGAGGTAGTTCATATGAATCCCCCTCGATTCGCCGGTGTTGCGGATGCGTTGAGCTGAGATGGTTGGATTTTCCAGTTGGGAAAGATTTTCGAGGCTGTCGGATGTCCTGAAGAGCGGAAGGTACCTATCGCTCAGTACCTTCTTGACAAAGATGCCGCTAATTGGTGGGAAACCGTTAAGCCTCGTGATCGTGATGTCACGTGGGCGGAGTTCCAAGCATTTATGGAAGCTGAGTTCTGTCCGAAACCGATTAGAGAGCAGAGGATTTGCGAATTCTATTTGGCAGAACCGCAAAGATATCGGTGTCGCAAGCTATCATCGATTATAGCAAACAACTCAGTTATGTGTGAGATAGGGTGAGAACCGAGGAAGAGAGGATCCTTCACTTTGAAAGACGGATGAAGCCGGATATTCGCGTGTATATGTCGGGATTCAATTGCACTTTGTTGAGGGACTATCAAGATCGAGCATTAGCCCGTGAACTAGCTTCGTTATCGTCGGAGCGTGTGCCCGAGTCGAAGAAGCATAGGAAGTCCGATTACCGTGTGGACGGTGCAGGAGTTGGTGTTTCTAGTTTTCAATGTCGTAGTCTTTCCGTTGTGAAGCTCCATTGCTCGATGCGTGGAACTGAGAGTTCCAAGTCGTCTGCTCTGACTCCTGGTAACGCCGGGAGATGTTTTAACTGTAATGTGGCGGGACATGTTCGTGCACATTGTCCTTCTCCGCCAGTAACGTGTTACAGGTGCGGACTCGAGGGACACCGGGTTCAATTTTGTGAGTTCGGCATTGAGCCTTCCGAGGCACGGACTTGAGTGCTGATATCACGATCGACTCCGAGTAGTCCCGGAGGGTCGTGGTTTATCAGTTGTATGTTGAGTTATTTCCCTTGCTTTGTTGTTTCGAATTTCGGAGATTAACTTTTTTATTTGAAGTGGATCAGATTTTGAACTCTGTACTTTCGACTCTGTCGACTCGTTTATGTTCGTTGACATTTTCTGAACTTGTCCTGTCTGGTGCTTTTGTTGATCGAACGAGTTGTGGTATTGTTTCAGAATAACCCGTTTGTTGTTATGACTTTCCAATTGCTATTCCCTTTCCTGTGGATCTTATGTGAATGCACATCTTGTTGTCTTCACCGGATCGTATATTGTCTCGAGTCGAGATGTGAACTTTGGGGTTGTTGTTCGAGTATTATTGTCCGTCGTGATTCGAATATGATCGTTCGACCGATGTTTCTCGATCGTTGTGGTTCGATCGCTTGTTGTCCAGTCTTGTTGGTCTTGTATCGTAATTTTTGAACGTTTAGATTTCTTCGTAATTTCCTTGAGCTCGGGAGATTAACTTCGTTTTCGATCTTCCAATCCTTGTGTGTAGAATTTTGTATTTGTTCAGCGATTAGATCGCATTTTGATTGACGTACTGTTCGGGCTGGTCATTGTTCGTTGCGTTCTGTTATCTTTCTGATGTAGCGACATGCATGGTAGCAGCCACATGCTGCATGTGATTCGTTACAGGCTGTCGGCAACGGATAGCTTATGTCATCTGTAATTGTTTTGCGTTGATCGTCCTATATTTTATGTTTCGGGACGAAACTTCTTTTAAGGGGGTAGAATGTAATACCCGAGATTTTTTTTGTTCCGGATTCGTTGAGTTTTCGGGGTTTTATCGGATTGTTATTGTCCTCATCGTTGGAATTTTGTGCCATGTTTAGGTGTGCCTTGTTGGGACATGTGTTTGGAGGCGTTCCGGATCACTATGTGAGTTTCTGGGTTTTTGTGGTGTAGCGCACGCTAATGCTTGTGGCATAGCGCATGCTACGGCGTTGTGGTTAGCGCACGCTACGGCGTTGTGGTTAGCGCACGCTACTGATTGTGTAGCACACGCTAACCGGCGATCGAGACAGTCCGAGAGCTACCGGGGATCGAGGCTTTGTTAGCGCACGCTAAGGTCGATAGCTAGCGCACGCTATCGACGGCTTAGCGCACGCTCTTTCTTCTTTCTAGCGCACGCTACCCGGTAGGTGCAGTTCTGTCCAGGGGCCACTGGACTGGTTTCGTGACCCGTTAGCGCGCGCTACGCTCATGGGTCTAGCACACGCTAACAATGTTATTCGGTAAATTCTGGACGTTGACCTCGTTAGCGCGCGCTAATGCTGTCTGGTTAGCGCACGCTAATGACTGTCCAGTATAAATACTGGACAGCAGGCTTTACTTCGTCATTTCTCACTTTTCTTCATCCCTTCCGACGGGAGTGATCTCGAGAGGCGATTTTGAGCGATCTTCTTCTTCTAGCTTCATCTTCGAGGGGATTTGTAGGTGTTTAACAACATCTAATCGTCTTCTTGGTCCAAATCAAGGTAATCTCTTCTTAGAACCCTAGTTTCTTGAATTTGGGGTTTTTCCTTGGATTTGTGATTCTTACCCGATCTCATCCGATTGGTTGTGTATTCTTGTTTGTCTTGACCGTAATCTTCATATTTTGTTAACCGTTCATCGATTTTTATTGCCCGGATCAATGATTCTTGATTTCTTTGAGAACACTTAGATCCTTGTTGTTTTTAGGATCGTTTTGGATTTCGATTAGTGTTATTGATTCGTGGTGATGTTATTTTCGTAGTATTCGTGGGATTGCCGAATCCTTGGTCGTTTTTGGAAGCTCGAGAACTATCCGGCCGTGTCCGTTCGTTGTTCGGTTGCTCGTGGTATCGAGGCAAGTATCTTGTCCATACGTTTCATGTTTCGTAGGCATAATTATTGATAAATGATTTTATGCGAAACCCAATGTTTAATGAACGTAAAGAGGGATCGGTATGTTCTCGATAAATGTTGTCTTTCAACGATAATTCGTGTACTTCGTGAATATATGTGTTCTCAGAATATGTGTGTTGGTTTGGTATGTTGAAAGATGCTATGATCACTTTTAGTGAGTTTAATAGACCATAATCATTTGCCGGGGATTACGTAATGTTATGTGTACTTGTTCGGTAAGAACGTAATGTGTGTGATATTAGTTGTTACTCCTTTGAAATGAGGTTGTTATGTTTAAGTGTTGCTTGGCTGGATGTTCTGCTCATTGTTATGTGATCGTTGAAAGTGATTGTGCCTCCGGGTAGGATTGATAAATCTCCGGGATACATACTTGTTAGTATGGGTCGGGCGTGACCATAGGGTTATCCACCGGGTATGTCTTGCGGGGACTCCGAGGTTCGTGGCTTGTTAGCCCGATGCCGGGATAACTGATGGGGTTATCATCGGGTATGTCTTGCGGGGACTCCGAGGTTCGTAGCTTGTTAGTGCGATGCCGGGATAACTTATGGTTGTGGTTTGGTTATGTACGTATCTGTGCTTGTAGTCACGTGACTGCGGTTACGGTGACATGTGATTTGATATAGTTTCCCTGTGGGTTATTCACTCGGGTTTATTCTACGGGAGCATCTGAGGTCCGTGGCTTGCTAGCATGGGACGCGAATAATTTGTGGAAACAGGTTGTTATGGTATGATTGGGTCTTGGACCCCATGTGTTGTTATCGAAATATAGATTTTGGGAAAATGACTTTTGGGCTGTGTCCCTAAATGTTTTCGAAAGGCTTGAGAATTCTTAAACCCCAAATGATTTCAAAACTCCCGAGATCATAAAATGTTTTTACAAGATGTATATCGGGTGTACCCCTACCTTTCGATTTAACCGATTTGATCAAGTGATTTACCTCGGGAAGTATGTGTATGATTATTATGTTCCGTGGAGTATGATATGTATGGCTTGTATTTGTATTTTATACTTGCACTAGCAAAACAGTGGAGTTTTGCTAACCCCCGAGTATTCGGGGGGTGGATGTCTGTATTGCGTCCAGGTACTTGCTGGTTGCTGGGGAGCAAATCACAGGTTCAATATGAAGGATGATGGAAGATGACGATACTAATCACGTGAAGACCAATTGCAGAGTATTTGTTAGAGTCTTGTTGGTTAACCCTCCGATGGTTTGTTCTCCTGATTTATGGGAGTGTTATTGTATTCTAGCCCCTGTGTGGGTATGTGTTCTCGAAAAGAATTGTGTATGTAATGATGTGTGTGTTGAGATAAAGATCAAATCGGTCTGATGGTCCTTCATATAGCAATGTCGGCATATGATTGACGTATTGTTTTGTATTTGCCTGGTAGATCCCCATGGAGAGGGTCTGCGGCGCTGTAATATTCCCGATTGATTTGGGGGTGTTACACTAAGCTACAAACATAGACAGTATGTCCACTATCTACAAAAAATACTTCAAATATATCGTAATAGATACACCAATACTTGCACATTCGGAGACGATTGAAAAAAAATGTTGTAGTTCTAAAAGATAGCCGCAATGTTCTCATATTAACTACACATGTGGTGTAGTTTTATAATTATTAATAAATATAACCAGAAATGCAATACAACTACAATTTTAATTTTTTTTTAGTTGACCACTTAGACAATTACAAACTTTAGATTTACGTGAACAAAATCACACTCAAAATAGCATATGTTATCTTTTACAAATTACACCTTCCACTTAAGAGGTTACATTTGTTAGATAGATACAAATATGTAGCACATATAAGGAGGGATTTGAGGATTTGATCAGTGCGCTAAGAGCGGTTATATTATTGAAGAAGGAGTGTGCCGAGTAATCATGTTACGCCATGAAGGCTGAAGATGAGAAAGTAAAATTATCGACGAATCTAAGTGCTAAAAAAACACGTTCCCGACTACCCGAAGGTTCGGAAAACAACGACAAACGTATTTACCCCATAACTTTGAGAAATTATAAAATGGTCCAAAACATCCAAAATACACGATACACGATCGAAACACCAAACAAAAGTTCACGACATCCATAATGACATAAGATGGATTTACGGCAACCCCGAATCGGCGGCTCCAAACAACGATTACGAGAATCGAACCAAATAGCGGCGGAAATGACATTAAACGCAGAATTGAGTAAAATAAGTCCGAAACAAGCTCGGATGACAAAAAGTTCAGTATTAAATATTCTCGAAATATCAACAGGTTACAAGCGAGTCACTAAAAACGAAAAAAAATACCAAAATGAAAAATACCAGAAAAAAGAAAAATGCGGATATTGCATCATATTGTTCATAGTGATTTAATTCTTGTTGGCGTAATTCGGCCTTCACCTAATCATTCATTAATGCTTGAGCTTCAAGATTTTTGGGCATCAGCCGATAGTCATTCATCCAGAATATAACCCCCCACATTGAATGCTTGATCAACAGAGACAGTTGAAGCGGTGACAACTAGTATTCCCTTTGCGATCATGACAACTACGGGAAAAAGTATAGATATTTCGTCCATCACTTAAGAAGATTGTTATTACCTTCCGGTGCACGTTCTAAAGCTCCCAAATCAAAAGTAGTTAAATAGTTTTCAAATTATTTATATGTGTTAGTTTGGTACTTTGTTCATTTTCATAATAAATCATCTTGATAGGCATTCCACTCACCAAGATCAGAAATAGCGAAACTAAAAGAAGATATACTACCATGGAAGGAATGTGAATGTGTGGAGAAGAACCGTACCACTATAATTACAAACATGTTCCCGATAAAGATCAGATAGAAAAATTTTGGCACTTTGAACACAGTCGCTATGATTTGGAGTATTGGTATTAGGAATAGGAAATAAAACATTGTAGTAGAGTGTTAGCAATTTAAGCAAATATTCCTCTCTAACTTGATGATCTTAAAGTTTAGCAAATAAAAAAATAGAAGGAATGTTGGAGAAATAATTTATCATTTTGTCTTTTATTTCAGTAATACAATCAAACAAATGAAAAACATTAAGCAAACACTTGAATACAAGTACAATTTTAACACAATATCAACAAGTGTAGATGTGGGGTAATAAAGACCCGGAAAAATTCAGATGTCTCTTTAAAATTTTTTAAAAGTGCCATTAAACTAGGACACTTATCCCATTGATTTGGCAATAAGCAAAAGGGTACGTGCCATTCATTATAAAAATTGCACAATGCATGTCGATATTGATAACTATCATTTAGCAAATCATAAGCAGGATTCCAACAATTTGGCACATTCTTTGATTTTTTTTTGGTATACATATTATTTTTATTCCCTCACGAATATGAGCATATGCTTCTTATAAAACAACTAGACTATATTGAACAAATAATTTTAAAACATGACAAATGCACCTAATATAATTTTTTTACCACTAGCAAATGGTCCAAAAACTGAAATTAGTGATTCTAAACTAGTTGTATTGGAGATAGCATTAACAAAAACAAATTAAAAAATCTTTTTGTATTAAATTATAATCAAATAAAATTGTATGAATTGTATACCAAATATCTTGGGCAGTGTGCGCAATACTAAACTCTCTAAACCCAATTAGACGATTTAGCATAGTACAAGAATCATCAATGATCCAAACACAAGTAATCCAAATACAAGTAATTTCCATGTACGAATTTAGTTGTCAATGATCACTCCAAGATTGGAGCATGTACAAACTTTATGATTTGATTTTAGAAATATTTTCGCTAAATGCCCGGCTAGTAGTTTTTATAACATCACGAATGATGGTGGACCATGAAACTTTTTACTAATAGGATTAAAACTTAGTTGAATAAAAATTTTCGTACATTTGATCGTCGGCAAAGTGGAAAGGAAGAGATTTACCACACAGAAATCTAATTATTTATTTTCTTGCAGTGAGTGGACAAAATTTAAATAAAGAACGGTATCTTGATTGTTGGTATTAGGCAGCGTCGTCGTACCTCGAGTTGTGTTTTACTAGACTATATGCCAATTTTTTGGGATGATGTCTTTGTATATGGCATTTAATCCCGTAACCTCCTTATTTTTAGACTTATTAGATTTTCAATAGTTGCACTTGACCAAAAATTACCGGGACCAGAGGTAATATCGTCCAACTTTATATAATGCACCGCAAATATGGGAGGTGTGAGCTCAGGCGGTTTGGCCTATCCAACTGAACCTTTCAACACATCCACCTCTAATTTTAATTTTGATCACATAAAATTAAACTAGGCATTCATGTAAAATGTTAGGGAATCCGGCATCCTGCAAAAGTCCATGTTGGTTTAATGTTCTCATAGATATATATTTTAAGCAGCGTTAACAAAATCGGGTCAGGTGGACTTAGGCAAGTCGCCTAGACGCTAAGCACCGTGGGCCAAAGAAGTTTTGTCCAAATCATCATAAATGCACTCTCATCCCATGTTGGGGTCGGTAATAATAATATCCGATAATTATCTAAAATTAATTTGAACTATAATTCATAAAAAAAAGTTGCAAAATTTTACTTCCTGTTGTAACCTTCACATTTTATAGGGCCTAAAATTGCAAATTATATTATGGAACCAAAAAAATATTTTTTCAGACTCACATTTAATGATGATCCAATGTGATTGATATAAAAGTATACATCATATCTTTCTCGATGCCAAGGGTACAGAAAAAATCATATATTTCTCAATGCCAAAAACATTATATCTTTCTCAATGCCCAAAACTTCAGAAAAGTTACTTGAAAAGTCAATGCCATCCAAACAAGAGAAATATTAAAAACTTGATTTGGTGGGGTGCGCCAAGCTTGGGCTGTAGTGCAACGCACAAGCGACACACAAAAACCCATGTAGCAAGTTACATTGTGGGCTTTTCCCCTTAAAAAATTAATTTAATATCGTGTGGACCATTGGCCCACATATCAGATATTAAACTGATAAGAACAGATACTACACTTGATCTTAGCCAAAAGGCCGAGAAAGGTATGAATTTTCATGCTATAGGCCAACGTCTTTTGTAGCCACATTTCTTTCTCATGAATCTGTCAATAGCCCATGTGGGATAGGCATCAAACTGCCTCCACGCTTAACTTCACTAGTCTCACTAGTACTATTATAAAGAGAACCTATTCATGATTTTACAACTTCCATTTTATTTTTTATTTTTGATACTCAAATGAAAGGACCGAGTTCAATATTTACTTAATTTATTAATGAAAAGGGTTTGAAGATGACTATCACTAAATCAACCAAAGCCACTTAATCAACGAAATATTTCATAATTTCCTCCTTTATAACTTCAAAAGCATAGTCGTAAAAGCGCTATTTTCAAAATAAAATATGGATATCTAATTCATATTTATATACAAAGAACTCTTAAATTGAAGTTCTTCTTTATATAAATAAAATTGATAACTTATTAAACAATAGCATACAATTCAAGAAAACTTGTACAATTATTCAAGTGATTAATAGTAAAAAGTTGTATTTTTATCAAGTAAACTCTTGAGTGGGACGTATGGAGTGTTTATTTATTAGCAAGGGTATATATGCCTTTCTATTTTATTTCTTGTATGTCGAGCTTGGCTATGTAAAAGTGCGTGACATTTAAGCATTTTTTTAAAATTAACGTGGTTGTAACAAATTTTCACATAATATATTTTCTTATCTGGTCATGGTAGTTTTTCCTTGCAATTTGTTAGTTTCCACATTAAATCTTTGTGTAATTTTAGTTTTATCTAGTTTTCTATTTTCACAATAAATATATTTTTGGGGAGGTATTTGAAGGTCAATGCCCCTAGAGTATCACTATTCCTTTTTATCTCTTCTTTTGTAAAACTCGGCACTATTTTTGTAGTTGTCTTTGTATAATGAAATTCGATTACATTCAATCGAATCACTTAGTTTTAGCTGATCTTGTCACTCGTACGTTGCATGAGAAGACATGCAAAACGAAATGACCTCAAAATCCCAAATCTTTCAAATAAATTCGAATGTAACATGGTTTCTATATATTTTACACTCTCAATAACAATAATTTTTATTTATTTTCTTGGTGGAGACAATGCATGGTATCGATTAACACAAAAAACTCAAATATTTGAAGAATGGATCTACGCATCTACGGATCACATCCCTTGTCCTTTAACTAATCCACTATGGATAAACCGTCTTTGACTCTCCCTTTCGCCATTCCATTTTCAACACGGTAAATTCACATCAAATAAAACTAACTATAATGTAGTACATTTAATTTTATGCGGCTATAAATATAAAGCAATAATAATAAAAAAGAATAAAGTTGTGACTTTTCCAAATTAGTTGAAGTTCTAGTATTTTCATCCGCATATGTTTTAAAATATATTTTAAAACACAAAATATAAATTTTACAATTAGTAAATTCAATATATACAGGTCCAAGCATGCATCTTCCACCCACATTTACATATATTAACCATGAATATAAAATCTATAATATAAAAGATAGTGGTTTTTTTTATCGTGGTGTGCACTTGAAAAAATCAGTGTACAATTTTCCCCTCTTCTATGTTCAATATAATAATAATAATATCAAATATTCAACAATAATAAATTTTCAAAAATCTTAGAAAAATATATCAAATGTTTTTAGTCTGATTGTACTTCGGTGGGTCGCCGGCAGCCAAATGGCGGAGCTCCAACGGTCGACCATTTTTTTTGCGATAATTGTCGGATTGTTCTCTCGTGGGCTGACAGCCAGCAAAACTCCGTCGGTCGGTCCAGTTTTTTTCTTATTTTCCAGATAGTCGGATTGTTCTCTGCAGGTCGCCATCCGCCTCTTGGGCTGTTTTTTGACGGGTGGCTGACGACCTCCAGTGCGGGCAATTTTCTTCGTCTCCAGAATAATTGTATAGTTTTAATCTAATTACGACATGTGTTATCTCTGGTATAATTATAACTGGAAGACGAGTTCTACAACATGTAAAGTACCTTATGGATAGGTTCATATTGGCATGTCCCACAAAAATATAATATAACTGTACTGAAATTATAAAAAAAACAATATAAGTACAAATATTAGGACTTTTGCAAGTGGAGAATATTTGAACAATTAAATTTAGCTATATTTGTAAGTGTTTGTAAAATCTTAAAAAGTGTTTGTTAGCTTTCGCATTTTAAACAAAAAATGTAGGGAGGATAAAACATTTTGACATCTATACTTCTATTAAAAGAAAATCGTGATACGTGTCACTTTGTATGTTATTTAAATATTTTTTTAAATATAGTTTATATATAGGGATATATTCTTAAATTTCTAGAATTCTTTTTTTGAATAAGTGTTGTGGAATTTTATTTCACAACTTACACTCATCTACCATTAAAAAAATTCTTCCCTTATTATTTTAACTTAAAATTCTAAATGTTTATAATTTTGTATATCATGTTTATTTCTAATGCAAAATATATCAAATTAATTCTTATTTTACGATCTTCAATTAGACATCCATATTGAATATAATAAATTTGATGGATTTATATTAATGGCCTATTGCACACAAAAAACTTTTATTAGAAAAAATATAAATATTAATTTTCAGTAAAATTAATTGATGCAAAATAAAAATAAATTACCTCATTTTTATGAAATTAGATTTAAGACTCATATTGCTTACATAAAAATTATGATATCCATTCAAGTATAATAACTAAAAATAATAAAACACACTGCGCACACACACACACACACATATATTAGAACTTGATCCCATATTACTTTCATCACAAAATTTGTTCCTACATTTTTTCGGTATGTTCAGAAAATTTGTTCATGTAACACTACTACAAAATATACATTTAACATCAGTTTTTTTGGACATTTAACATCGGTTTTGGAACCGATGTTAAAATTAACATCGGTTTCTAATAACCGATGTTAAACTTCGATTTTAACATCAGTTGTTATAACAACCGATGTTAATTTTAATATTGTGATATTTAACATCGGTTCTGGGACAACCGATGTTAAATTTCGCGATTTTAAAATTTTATCGGACCGCGGCTAGCCCGCCCAACCACCCGCACCAATCCCCACCAACCTACAACAAATACCATTAAATTTCGTTGTTGGTGGGTTTCGAACTCACCACATCTTGCTTGTGGAAGTGTGATATTACCATTCCGCCAGATGAACTTCTTGTATATTTCCTGCAATGTGTTATATTTATATACTACATATACATTTAAAAATGTATATAAATATAAGAAAATTTAATATATATATATATATATATATTAACAAATCGAAAAATAATTTTTTTAGAAAAATCTAGAATATTAATATTAAAAGTCGGATATTTTTATTTAAAGCTCGAAAATAAAAAATAAAAAATTTAAAAATATGGATCTGATTTATAATTAATATTTAATCTGTTTTTTTTATTTTTAGATTTTTTGTAAAAATATAAAATAGTTTTTTATGAAAAGTACAAAAATTACAAAAACAAAAACTAGCATGTTTTTAAAAATATATATAATAATTCAGTTTTTATTTATTTGTGGAAAATAATATTCCACTTTTTTTTCAAAACTTTAAATAAAAACATCCGATTTTTATTTTCTATTTTCGAACTTTAAATAAAAACATCCGATTTTTATTTTTTATTTTCGAACTAATGTTTAATTTTTATTTAAGAACTTTAAATAAAAACTTCCAATTTTTACCTTTTATTTTTGAACAACAAATATAAACATCCAATTTTTAATATTAATATTCCGGATTTTTTTTAAAAAAAATAAAGTTTCGATTTTTTTAAAAAAGTTCGAGGTTTTTAAAAATTTAACATCGGTTATAAACCGATGTTAAATTAAAAATTAACATCGATTTTCTAAAAACCGATGTTAAATTAAAAATAACATTGTTTAACATCGGTTTTAAAAACCGATGTTAATTTGTAATTTAACATCGGTTTTAGTATAATCGATGTTAAATTTTAAAAATGCGGAACTTTTTAAAAAAATCGAAACTTTATTTAAAAATTAACATCGGTTTTTTTAAAAACCGATGTTAATTGTTAATTTAACATCTGTTTTTAGCAGAACCGATGTTAATTTGTTTTAAAATTTTCAATTATGCCACCGCGTCTTTTTTATCATCGGTTTTTACAAAACCGATGTTAAACGAGCGATGTTGAATGTCTTTTTTGTATTAGTGTAATGGACACTAATTGACTTGACACTAAGCTAATGTGGTACTCTTTCTTCAATTATATTACTCTTCAGAATATACTCAATAAGTTTTTTATTAACACTAGGCTAATGTGATACTCATGTCGAAGACCTCAAGAACAAATTTGGAGATCAACAAATTATTTTAAATAAGAAAATATTTTATCTGGTGCATCGCACGGGAGAACATCTAGTATATACAGAAATATGCACGTCTGCAGTTTAGTTTTACCACGCACCTTCGTATATCTTAGTAAATATTTTACCTTATATCTGCCAATACGATGAACTTTTTATTATCTTAAAACAGTAATAGTTGGTTCTAATTTCTAGCAAGTAAATAAAAATAGATAAATAAGTACTAAGCTACAAACATAGACAGTATGTCCACTAACTACAAAAAATACTTCAAATATATCGTAACAGGTACACCAATACTTGCACGTTCGGAGACGATTGAAATAAAATGTTGCAGTTCTAAAAGATAGCCGCAATGTTCTCAAATTAACTACACATGTGGTGTAGTTTTATAATTATTAATAAATATAAATGCAATACAATTACAATTTTAATTTTTTTTTTTAATTGACCACTTAGACAATTACAAACTTTAGATTTCCGTGAACAAAATCACACTCAAAATAGCATATGTTATCTTTTACAAATTACACCTTCCACTTAAGAGGTTACATTTGTTAGATAGATACAAATATGTAGCACATATAAGGAGGGATTTGAGGATTTGATCAGTGCGCTAAAAGCGGTTATATTATTGAAGAAGGAGTGTGCCGAGTAATCATGTTACGCCATGAAGGCTGAAGATGAGAAAGTAAAATTATCGACGAATCTAAGTGCTAAAAAAACACGTTCCCGACTACCCGAAGGTTCGGAAAACAACGACAAACGTATTTACCCCATAACTTTGAGAAATTATAAAATGGTCCAAAACATCCAAAATACACGATACACGATCGAAACACCAAACAAAAGTTCACGACATCCATAATGACATAAGATGGATTTACGGCAACCCCGAATCGGCGGCTCCAAACAACGATTACGAGAATCGAACCAAATAGCGGCGGAAATGACATTAAACGCAGAATTGAGTAAAATAAGTCCGAAACAAGCTCGGATGACAAAAAGTTCAGTATTAAATATTCTCGAAATATCAACAGGTTACAAGCGAGTCACTAAAAACGAAAAAAAATACCAAAATGAAAAATACCAGAAAAAAGAAAAATGCGGATATTACATCATATTGTTCATAGTGATTTAATTCTTGTTGGCGTAATTCGGCCTTCACCTAATCATTCATTAATGCTTGAGCTTCAAGATTTTTGGGCATCAGCCGATAGTTATTCATCCAGAATATAACCCCCCACATTGAATGCTTGATCAACAGAGACAGTTGAAGCGGTGACAACTAGTATTCCCTTTGCGATCATGACAACTACGGGAAAAAGTATAGATATTTCACCCATCACTTAAGAAGATTGTTATTACCTTCTGGTCCACGTTCTAAAGCTCCCAAATCAAAAGTAGTTAAATAGTTTTCAAATTTATTATTTATATGTGTTAGTTTGGTACTTTGTTCATTTTCATAATAAATCTTCTTGATAGGCATTCCACTCACCAAGATTAGAAATAGCAAAACTAAAAGAAGATATACTACCATGGAAGGAATGTGAATGTGTGGAGAAGAACCGTACCACTATAATTACAAACATATTCCCGATAAAGATCAGATAGAAAATTTTGGCACTTTGAACACTCGCTATGATTTGGAGTATTGATATTAGGAATAGGAAATAAAACATTGTAGTAGAGTGTTAGCAATTTAAGCAAATATTCCTCTCTAACTTGATGATCTTAAAGTTTAGCAAATGAGAAAAATAGAAGGAATGTTGGTGAAATAATTTATCATTTTGTCTTTTATTTCAATAATACAATCAAACAAATCAAAAACATTATGCAAACACTTGAATACAAGTACAATTTTAACACAATATCAACAAGTGTAGATGTGGGGTAATAAAGACCCGGAAAAATTCAGATGTCACTTTAAAATTTTTTAAAAGTGCCATTAAACTAGGACACTTATCCCATTGATTTGGCAATAAGCAAAAGGGTACGTGCCATTCATTATAAAAATTGCACAATGCATGTCGATATTGATAACTATCATTTAGCAAATCATAAGCAGGATTCCAACAATTTGGCACATTCTTTGAATTTTTTTTGGTATACATATTATTTTTATTCCCTCACGAATATGAGCATATGCTTCTTATAAAACAACTAGACTATATTGAACAAATAATTTTAAAACATGACAAATGCACCTAATATAATTTTTTTACCACCGGCAAATGGTCCAAAAGCTGAAATTAGTGATTCTAATCTAGTTGTATTGGAGATAGCATTAACAAAAACAAATTAAAAAATCTTTTTGTATTAAATTATAATCAAATAAAATTGTATGAATTGTATACCAAATATCTTGGGCAGTGTGCGCAATACTAAACTCTCTAAACCCAATTAGACGATTTAGCATAGTACAAGAATCATCAATGATCCAAACACAAGTAATCCAAATACAAGTAATTTCCATGTACGAATTTAGTTGTCAATGATCACTCCAAGATTGGAGCATGTACAAACTTTATGATTTGATTTTAGAAATATTTTCGCTAAATGCCCGGCTAGTAGTTTTTATAACATCACGAATGATGGTGGACCATGAAACTTTTTACTAATAGGATTAAAACTTAGTTGAATAAAAATTTTCATACATTTGATCGTCGGCAAAGTGGAAAGGAAGAGATTTACCACACAGAAATCTAATTATTTATTTTCTTGCAGTGAGTGGACAAAATTTAAATAAAGAACGGTATCTTGATTGTTGGTATTAGGCAGCGTCGTCGTACCTCGAGTTGTGTTTTACTAGACTATATGCCAATTTTTTGGGATGATGTCTTTGTATATGGCATTTAATCCCGTAACCTCCTTATTTTTAGACTTATTAGATTTTCAATAGTTGCACTTGACCAAAAATTACCGGGACCGAGGTAATATCGTCCAACTTTATATAATGCACCGCAAATATGGGAGGTGTGAGCTCGGGCGGTTTGGCCTATCCAATGAACCTTTCAACACATCCACCTCTAATTTTAATTTTGATCACATAAAATTAAACTAGGCATTCATGTAAAATGTTAGGGAATCCGGCATCCTGCAAAAGTCCATGTTGGTTTAATGTTCTCATAGATATATATTTTAAGCGCGTTAACAAAATCGGGTCGGTGGACTTAGGCAAGTCGCCTAGACGCTAAGCACCGTGGGCCAAAGAAGTTTTGTCCAAATCATCATAAATGCACTCTCATCCCATGTTGGGGTCGGTAATAATAATATCCGATAATTATCTACAATTAATTTGAACTATAATTCATAAAAAAAAGTTGCAAAATTTTACTTCCTGTTGTAACCTTCACATTTTATAGGGCCTAAAATTGCAAATTATATTATGGAACCAAAAAAATATTTTTTCAGACTCACATTTAATGATGATCCAATGTGATTGATATAAAAGTATACATCATATCTTTCTCGATGCCAAGGGTACAGAAAAAATCATATATTTCTCAATGCCAAAAACATTATATCTTTCTCAATGCCCAAAACTTCAGAAAAGTTACTTGAAAAGTCAATGCCATCCAAACAAGAGAAATATTAAAACTTGATTTGGTGGGGTGCGCCAAGCTTGGGCTTTAGTGCAACGCACAAGCGACACACAAAAACCCATGTAGCAAGCTACATTGTGGGCTTTTCCCCTTAAAAAATTAATTTAATATCGTGTGGACCATTGGCCCACATATCAGATATTAAACTGATAAGAACAGATACTACACTTGATCTTAGCCAAAAGGCCGAGAAAGGTATGAATTTTCATGCTATAGGCCAACGTCTTTTGTAGCCACATTTCTTTCTCATGAATCTGTCAATAGCCCATGTGGGATAGGCATCAAACTGCCTCCACGCTTAACTTCACTAGTCTCACTAGTACTATTATAAAGAGAACCTATTCATGATTTTACAACTTCCATTTTATTTTTTATTTTTGATACTCAAATGAAAAGACCGAGTTCAATATTTACTTAATTTATTAATGAAAAGGGTTTGAAGATGACTATCACTAAATCAATCAAAGCCACTTAATCAACGAAATATTTCATAATTTCCTCCTTTATAACTTCAAAAACATAGTCGTCTCAGTATAAAAGCGCTATTTTCAAAATAAATTATGGATATCAAATTCATATTTATATACAAAGAACTCTTAAATTGAAGTTCTTCTTTATATAAATAAAATTGATAACTTATTAAACAATAGCATACAATTCAAGAAAACTTGTACAATTATTCAAGTGATTAATAGTAAAAAGTTGTATTTTTATCGAAGTAAACTCTTCAGGTGGGACGTATGGAGTGTTTATTTATTAGCAAGGGTATATATGCCTTTCTATTTTATTTCTTGTATGTAAGAGCTTGGCTATGTAAAAGGGTGCGTGACATTTAAGCATTTTTTTTTAAAATTAACGTGGTTGTAACAAATTTTCACATAATATATTTTCTTATCTGGTCATGGTAGTTTTTCCTTGCAATTTGTTAGTTTCCACATTAAATCTTTGTGTAATTTTAGTTTTATCTAGTTTTCTATTTTCACAATAAATATATTTTTTGGGGAGGTATTTGAAGGTCAATGCCCCTAGAGTATCACTATTCCTTTTTTATCTCTTCTTTTGTAAAACTCCGGCACTATTTTTGTAGTTGTCTTTGTATAATAAAATTCGATTACATTCAATCGAATCACTTAGTTTTAGCTGATCTTGTCACTCGTACGTTGCATGAGAAGACATGCAAAACGAAATGACCTCAAAATCCCAAATCTTTCAAATAAATTCGAATGTAACATGGTTTCTATATATTTTACACTCTCAATAACAATAATTTTTATTTATTTTCTTGGTGGAGACAATGCATGGTATCGATTAACACAAAAAACTCAAATGTTTGAAGAATGGATCTACGCATCTACGGATCACATCCCTTGTCCTTTAACTAATCCACTATGGATAAACCGTCTTTGACTCTCCCTTTCGCCATTCCATTTTCAACACGGTAAATTCACATCAAATAAAACTAACTATAATGTAGTACATTTAATTTTATGCGGCTATAAATATAAAGCAATAATAATAAAAAAGAATAAAGCTGTGACTTTTCCAAATTAGTTGAAGTTCTAGTATTTTCATCCGCATATGTTTTAAAATATATTTTAAAACACAAAATATAAATTTTACAATTAGTAAATTCAATATATACAGGTCCAAGCATGCATCTTCCACCCACATTTACATATATTAACCATGAATATAAAATCTATAATATAAAAGATAGTGATTTTTTTTATCGTGGTGTGCACTTGAAAAAATCAGTGTACAATTTTCCTCTCTTCTATGTTCAATATAATAATAATAATATCAAATATTCAACAATAATAAATTTTCAAAAATCTTAGAAAAATATATCAAATGTTTTTAGTCTGATTGTACTTCGGTGGGTCGCCGGCAGCCAAATGGCGGAGCTCCAACGGTCGACCATTTTTTTTGCGATAATTGTCGGATTGTTCTCTCGTGGGCTGACAGCCAGCAAAACTCCGTCGGTCGGTCCAGTTTTTTTCTTATTTTCCAGATAGTCGGATTGTTCTCTGCAGGTCGCCATCCGCCTCTTGGGTCATTTTTTGACGGGTGGTGACGACCTCCGGTGCGGGCAATTTTCTTCGTCTCCAGAATAATTGTATAGTTTTAATCTAATTACGACATGTGTTATCTCTGGTATAATTATAACTGGAAGACGAGTTCTACAACATGTAAAGTACCTTATGGATAGGTTCATATTGGCATGTCCCACAAAAATATAATATAACTGTACTGAAATTATAAAAAAAACAATATAAGTACAAATATTAGGACTTTTGCAAGTGGAGAATATTTGAACAATTAAATTTAGCTATATTTGTAAGTGTTTGTAAAATCTTAAAAAGTGTTTGTTAGCTTTCGCATTTTAAACAAAAAATGTAGGGAGGATAAAACATTTTGACATCTATACTTCTATTAAAAGAAAATTGTGATACGTGTCACTTTGTATGTTATTTAAATATTTTTTTAAATATAGTTTATATATATAGGGATATATTCTTAAATTTCTAGAATTCTTTTTTTGAATAAGTGTTGTGGAATTTTATTTCACAACTTACACTCATCTACCATTAAAAAAATTCTTCCCTTATTATTTTAACTTAAAATTCTAAATGTTTATAATTTTGTATATCATGTTTATTTCTAATGCAAAATATATCAAATTAATTCTTATTTTACGATCTTCAATTAGACATCCATATTGAATATAATAAATTTGATGGATTTATATTAATGGCCTATTGCACACAAAAAACTTTTATTAGAAAAAATATAAATATTAATTTTCAGTAAAATTAATTGATGCAAAATAAAAATAAATTACCTCATTTTTATGAAATTAGATTTAAGACTCATATTGCTTACATAAAAATTATGATATCCATTCAAGTATAATAACTAAAAATAATAAAGCACACTGCGCACACACACACACACATATATTAGAACTTGATCCCATATTACTTTCATCACAAAATTTGTTCCTACATTTTTTCGGTATGTTCAGAAAATTTGTTCATGTAACACTACTACAAAATATACATTTAACATCAGTTTTTTTGGACATTTAACATCGGTTTTGGAACCGATGTTAAAATTAACATCGGTTTCTAATAACCGATGTTAAACTTCGATTTTAACATCGGTTCTGGGACAACCGATGTTAAATTTCGCGATTTTAAAATTTTATCGGACCGCGGCTAGCCCGCCCAACCACCCGCACCAATCCCCACCAACCTACAACAAATACCATTAAATTTCGTTGTTGGTGGGTTTCGAACTCACCACATCTTGCTTGTGGAAGTGTGATATTACCATTCCGCCAGATGAACTTCTTGTATATTTTCTGCAATGTGTTATATTTATATACTACATATACATTTAAAAATGTATATAAATATAAGAAAATTTAATATATATATATTAACAAATCGAAAAATAATTTTTTTAGAAAAATCTAGAATATTAATATTAAAAGTCGGATATTTTTATTTAAAGCTCGAAAATAAAAAATAAAAAATTTAAAAATATGGATCTGATTTATAATTAATATTTAATCTGTTTTTTTATTTTTAGATATTTTGTAAAAATATAAAATAGTTTTTTATGAAAAGTACAAAAATTACAAAAACAAAAACTAGCATGTTTTTAAAAATATATATAATAATTCAGTTTTTATTTATTTGTGGAAAATAATATTCCACTTTTTTTTTCAAAACTTTAAATAAAAACATCCGATTTTTATTTTTTATTTTCGAACTTTAAATAAAAACATCCGATTTTTATTTTTTATTTTCGAACTAATGTTTAATTTTTATTTAAGAACTTTAAATAAAAACTTCCAATTTTTACCTTTTATTTTTGAACAACAAATATAAACATCCAATTTTTAATATTAATATTCCGGATTTTTTTTAAAAAAAATAAAGTTTCGATTTTTTTAAAAAAAAGTTCCAGGTTTTTAAAAAATTTAACATCGGTTATAAACCGATGTTAAATTAAAAATTAACATCGATTTTTCTAAAAACCGATGTTAAATTAAAAAATAACATTGTTTAACATCGGTTTTTTTAAAAACCGATGTTAATTTGTAATTTAACATCGGTTTTAGTATAATCGATGTTAAATTTTTTTAAAAATCTGGAACTTTTTTTAAAAAAATCGAAACTTTATTTAAAAATTAACATCGGTTTTTTTAAAAACCGATGTTAATTGTTAATTTAACATCTGTTTTTAGCAGAACCGATGTTAATTTGTTTTAAAATTTTCAATTATGCCACCGCGTCTTTTTTATCATCGGTTTTTACAAAACCGATGTTAAACGAGCGATGTTGAATGTCTTTTTTGTATTAGTGTAATGGACACTAATTGACTTGACACTAAGCTAATGTGGTACTCTTTCTTCAATTATATTACTCTTCAGAATATACTCAATAAGTTTTTTATTAACACTAGGCTAATGTGATACTCATGTCGAAGACCTCAAGAACAAATTTGGAGATCAACAAATTATTTTAAATAAGAAAATATTTTATCTGGTGCATCGCACGGGAGAACATCTAGTATATACAGAAATATGCACGTCTGCAGTTTAGTTTTACCACGCACCTTCGTATATCTTAGTAAATATTTTACCTTATATCTGCCAATACGATGAACTTTTTATTATCTTAAAACAGTAATAGTTGGTTCTAATTTCTAGCAAGTAAATAAAAATAAATAAATAAGTACTAAGCTACAAAATCACACTCAAAATAGCATATGTTATCTTTTACAAATTACACCTTCCACTTAAGAGGTTACATTTGTTAGATAGATACAAATATGTAGCACATATAAGGAGGGATTTGAGGATTTGATCAGTGCGCTAAAAGCGGTTATATTATTGAAAAAGGAGTGTGCCGAGTAATCATGTTACGCCATGAAGGCTGAAGATGAGAAAGTAAAATTATCGACGAATCTAAGTGCTAAAAAAACACGTTCCCGACTACACGAAGGTTCGGAAAATAACGACAAACGTATTTACCCCATAACTTTGAGAAATTATAAAATGGTCCAAAACATCCGAAATACACGATACACGATCGAAACACCAAACAAAAGTTCACGACATCCATAATGACATAAGATGGATTTACGGCAACCCCGAATCGGCGGCTCCGAACAACGATTACGAGAATCGAACCAAATAGCGGCGGAAATGACATTAAACGCAGAATTGAGTAAAATAAGTCCGAAACAAGCTCGGATGACAAAAAGTTCAGTATTAAATATTCTCGAAATATCAACAGGTTACAAGCGAGTCACTAAAAACGAAAAAAAAAATACCAAAATGAAAAATACCGGAAAAAAGAAAAATGCGGATATTACATCATATTGTTCATAGTGATTTAATTCTTGTTGGCGTAATTCGGCCTTCACCTAATCATTCATTAATGCTTGAGCTTCAAGATTTTTGGGCATCAGCCGATAGTTATTCATCCAGAATATAACCCCCCACATTGAATGCTTGATCAACAGAGACAGTTGAAGCGGTGACAACTAGTATTCCCTTTGCGATCATGACAACTACGGGAAAAAGTATAGATATTTCGCCCATCACTTAAGAAGATTGTTATTACCTTCCGGTCCACGTTCTAAAGCTCCCAAATCAAAAGTAGTTAAATAGTTTTCAAATTATTTATATGTGTTAGTTTGGTACTTTGTTCATTTTCATAATAAATCTTCTTGAAAGGCATTCCACTCACCAAGATTAGAAATAGCAAAACTAAAAGAAGATATACTACCATGGAATGAATGTGAATGTGTGGAGAAGAACCGTACCACTATAATTACAAACATATTCCCGATAAAGATCAGATAGAAAAATTTTGGCACTTTGAACACAGTCGCTATGATTTGGAGTATTGGTATTAGGAATAGGAAATAAAACATTGTAGTAGAGTGTTAGCAATTTAAGCAAATATTCCTCTCTAACTTGATGATCTTAAAGTTTAGCAAATGAGAAAAATAGAAGGAATGTTGGTGAAATAATTTATCATTTTGTCTTTTATTTCAATAATACAATCAAACAAATCAAAAACATTATGCAAACACTTGAATACAAGTACAATTTTAACACAATATCAACAAGTGTAGATGTGGGGTAATAAAGACCCGGAAAAATTCAGATGTCACTTTAAAATTTTTTAAAAGTGCCATTAAACTAGGACACTTATCCCATTGATTTGGCAATAAGCAAAAGGGTACGTGCCATTCATTATAAAAATTGCACAATGCATGTCGATATTGATAACTATCATTTAGCAAATCATAAGCAGGATTCCAACAATTTGGCACATTCTTTGAATTTTTTTTGGTATACATATTATTTTTATTCCCTCACGAATATGAGCATATGCTTCTTATAAAACAACTAGACTATATTGAACAAATAATTTTAAAACATGACAAATGCACCTAATATAATTTTTTTACCACTAGCAAATGGTCCAAAAACTGAAATTAGTGATTCTAAACTAGTTGTATTGGAGATAGCATTAACAAAAACAAATTAAAAAATCTTTTTGTATTAAATTATAATCAAATAAAATTGTATGAATTGTATACCAAATATCTTGGGCAGTGTGCGCAATACTAAACTCTCTAAACCCAATTAGACGATTTAGCATAGTACAAGAATCATCAATGATCCAAACACAAGTAATCCAAATACAAGTAATTTCCATGTACGAATTTAGTTGTCAATGATCACTCCAAGATTGGAGCATGTACAAACTTTATGATTTGATTTTAGAAATATTTTCGCTAAATGCCTGGCTAGTAGTTTTTATAACATCACGAATGATGGTGGACCATGAAACTTTTTACTAATAGGATTAAAACTTAGTTGAATAAAAATTTTCATACATTTGATCGTCGGCAAAGTGGAAAGGAAGAGATTTACCACACGAAATCTAATTATTTATTTTCTTGCGGTGAGTGGACAAAATTTAAATAAAGAACGGTATCTTGATTGTTGGTATTAGGCAGCGTCGTCGTACCTCGAGTTGTGTTTTACTAGACTATATGCCAATTTTTTGGGATGATGTCTTTGTATATGGCATTTAATCCCGTAACCTCCTTATTTTTTAGACTTATTAGATTTTCAATAGTTGCACTTGACCAAAAAATTACCGGGACCAGAGGTAATATCGTCCAACTTTATATAATGCACCGCAAATATGGGAGGTGTGAGCTCAGGCGGTTTGGCCTATCCAACTGAACCTTTCAACACATCCACCTCTAATTTTAATTTTGATCACATAAAATTAAACTAGGCATTCATGTAAAATGTTAGGGAATCCGGCATCCTGCAAAAGTCCATGTTGGTTTAATGTTCTCATAGATATATATTTTAAGCAGCGTTAACAAAATCGGGTCAGGTGGACTTAGGCAAGTCGCTAAGCACCGTGGGCCAAAGAAGTTTTGTCCAAATCATCATAAATGCACTCTCATCCCATGTTGGGGTCGGTAATAATAATATCCGATAATTATCTAAAATTAATTTGAACTATAATTCATAAAAAAAAGTTGCAAAATTTTACTTCCTGTTGTAACCTTCACATTTTATAGGGCCTAAAATTGCAAATTATATTATGGAACCAAAAAAATATTTTTTCAGACTCACATTTAATGTGATTGATATAAAAGTATACATCATATCTTTCTCGATGCCAAGGGTACAGAAAAAATCATATATTTCTCAATGCCAAAAACATTCTATCTTTCTCAATGCCCAAACAGAAAAATTACTTGAAAAGTTACATAATAGGAAAGTCAATGCCATCCAAACAAGAAAAATATTAAAAACTTGATTTGGTGGGGTGCGCCAAGCTTGGGCTGTAGTGCAACGCACAAGCGACACACAAAAACCCATGTAGCAAGCTACATTGTGGGCTTTTCCCCTTAAAAAATTAATTTAATATCGTGTGGACCATTGGCCCACATATCAGATATTAAACTGATAAGAACAGATACTACACTTGATCTTAGCCAAAAGGCCGAGAAAGGTATGAATTTTCATGCTATAGGCCAACGTCTTTTGTAGCCACATTTCTTTCTCATGAATCTGTCAATAGCCCATGTGGGATAGGCATCAAACTGCCTCCACGCTTAACTTCACTAGTCTCACTAGTACTATTATAAAGAGAACCTATTCATGATTTTACAACTTCCATTTTATTTTTTATTTTTGATACTCAAATTAAAAGACCGAGTTCAATATTTACTTAATTTATTAATGAAGAGGGTTTGAAGATGACTATCACTAAATCAACCAAAGCCACTTAATCAACGAAATATTTCATAATTTCCTCCTTTATAACTTCAAAAACATAGTCGTCTCAGTATAAAAGCGCTATTTTCAAAATAAATTATGGATATCAAATTCATATTTATATACAAAGAACTCTTAAATTGAAGTTCTTCTTTATATAAATAAAATTGATAACTTATTAAACAATAGCATACAATTCAAGAAAATTTGTACAATTATTCAAGTGATTAATAGTAAAAAGTTGTATTTTTATCGAAGTAAACTCTTCAGGTGGGACGTATGGAGTGTTTATTTATTAGCAAGGGTATATATGCCTTTCTATTTTATTTCTTGTATGTAAGAGCTTGGCTATGTAAAAGGGTGCGTGACATTTAAGCATTTTTTTTTAAAAATTAAAAAAGGTTCGTTAAATAACGACAAACGTATTTACTGTAATATCCGCAATTTCGGATTTCTGGTAATTTTATTTTTTCGGCGGAGGTCTGTTTCGACGACTCGCTTGGGACCGTATCATCATTCTGAGAATGATTAATTCTGCACTTTTTGTCATCCGAGTTCGTTTCGGTATTGTTTTGTTGAGTTCCGTGTTTCTTAACAACTTTTCCGCACTCGAGTTCGATTCTTGTGAATCTCGTCCGAAATTACTGTTTAGAGTTTCCCGTAAGTCCGTTTAACTTTGTTAGACGTGTTGTGAGCTTTGGTTTGGTGTTTCGATCGCGTATCGTGATTTTCGGACGTTTTGGGCCATTTTCGTAATTTCCCAAAGTTTTGAGTAATTACTTCCGTTGTTGAATTCCGAGCCTTCGGGTGGTCGGAATTGTGTGTTCTCTTAGCCCTTAGATTCGTCTTTGCGAGTACTTCGTGACCGTATCTTGATTCGTATTCGAGTTCGGGTTTGGTGTCGTTTACTTGAGTTCAGTGTTATTAAACGACTTTTCCCAAATATGAGTCGACTTTGTAAAATCACCATAAATTCTTGAAAACTCCAAAGACTTTGAATCTTTTCAATATTATAGAGCATCAAGTTAGCTTTCCAATGGTTCAAACGGTGAGTCAATCGGAGTCCGGACGAGAGAGTTATGGTCGAAATAGCTCAGACACTCATTTTCCAGTTTTGGCCGAGCAGCCTGTACCCTGTGCCGCGGCACACTTAGGCTGGGCCGCGGCACACAGTCCAGATTAGCCTATTTCTGCGGATTTTGTGAGATGAATGCTCATTTCATCTCTTCCTTCATTCCTCCTCCTCTTGGGCGATCTTATGGGCGATTTTTGGGCGTTTTGCATCATCAATCCAAGAGAACTTCATATTCTTCAAGTTTTTGGTGTGGATTAACAACTCCAACAATTGTTCTTCATCATTAATCCAAGGTAAATTCTTGAAACCCTACTTTTGGGTGAATTGGGGGGTTTTGTTCGTTTTGTCCGATTTAACCGTAATAACTTAGATTTGTGATGTATTGATGATTATTTAGATGTATTCTATCATTTCCCTTGTTATTCCATGGTTGGATCGTTTCGATTCGTTATTTTGGTCGAGTTCTTAGTCAACGCCTTGAAGGTGTCCGACAAAAGGTCTTAGAGGGGGGATTGGGCGTTGTATGATTATTATCCATCGTACGATTGTTGATTTATCATTGGTATGACTTAGGGACGAAATTCTTGTGAAGAACTCGAGTCGGAACCCTTCCGTTCGTTGTCTTCTTCGGGGTCCGAGCTCCCCGGTCGAACCGTGTTCTTCGGAACATTTGGTAGCGGTTATTAAGGCAAGTATCTTATTATACGACTTGTATCTTGTGACTAGTAATTACGTATGATATGTATGACGATTTTGCTTGCCTCCGTAAATATGTTCCGTTTGAGTTGGTTGTGTTTTCCGAAATTTGAAGGCTTTGTGATAATAGTGATATATTGGTAACCGTGTTAGGCGTCGTGCCATTTGTGCAGGATTGCGATGTACATATGAGATGGTTGTACACGTGGTTGTTCAATGTATTGTGTACCGAATGTGTGTTATGTTGGTTAAGAGTCGTTGTGATGATCATGATATTTGTGTTGTTTTGGTTTACATACTTGATTGTACATTTCAGTGTAATGTGGAATGGCTTGACATTTAATGATTATGAATTGTGTCGTGTCGATGTGTGTGTGTTCCTGGTAGGGTCAGACGAGGCCTGCGGAGTTCGGTACATGATGTGTACGAACAAAGTGTGTGATCCGGTAGGGTCAGCGAGGCCTCAGAGTCGGTACATGACGTGTACGGACAAGGTGTGTGATCCGGTAGGGTCGCGAGGCCTCGGAGTTCGGTACATGATGTGTACGAACGATGTTGTGGCCGGGTAGGGTCCGTTGAGGCCTCGGAGTTCGGTACATGATGTGTGCGAGCAGTGTGTGTGGCCGGGTAGGGTCCGTTGAGGCCTCGGAGTTCGGTACATGATGTGTACGAACGGTGTGTGTGGTCGGGTAAGGTCCATCGAGGCCTCGGAGTTCGGTATATGATGTGTACGAACAATGATCGTGTAGCGATGATTGTTCGGGTAACATTTTAAATATGGATCTCGGACTCATAATGATATATTATTTAGTATGCTTTGAAACGAGAATCGGGCTAAGGCCTAATGTTTACGAAAAGGTTTTGTAAATTGGGACTCGATGTCCAAAAGAATTTACGCTTTAAAAATCCCGAGATGATGTGTTCCTTTTCAAATATCTCTTACTTGAGTTCGAAATTCTAAAACTTCTAGGAACATTTTGATAATTGATTTACGTATTAAATTCATAGTTGCTATTTGCTTGTTACATTTCGTATGGTTTGATACTTGCACTAGTAAAGCAGTGGAGTTTTACTAACCCCAGTATTCGGGGGTGGATGTCTGCTGCGTCCGGTACATGCGAGTTCGGGAGCGATCACGGGATTGGCACAAGGGATGACGAGTGCGATACTAATCAAGAGTTGAGAGTTGGTAGAGTTTATTTGTATTGTTAGAGTTGATTCGGTCTTAGTTGTATTGTATTTCGAACCCTGTGTGGGTAATGTTGTTAGTCAGTCCTGTTGATAGAGTTGTGTGACCTCATCGGTCTGTGTGTTTTTGTGTAAGTGACCTTAACGGTCTGTATTATTATATTGTTTGACCCTGGCCGGGCAAGCATTTGGTTGTTTATGGACGTTTAGCCTGGTAGATCCTTGCGGAAAGGGTTTACGGCGTGTAATATTCCCATATGGTTTTGGGGGTGTTACATTTACCCCATAACTTGTTGGAATATTTATTCCAGACATTATTTAATTTATGTTTTGATGATTAAAGTTGCTAAACTACAAAACAACATCGAGGCGAAGCAAAACGGCGAAGCAGACGAAGACGCAAAAATTGCAATCTGGACTGCATTAGCGCACGCTAAGGAACATATGTTAGCGCACGCTAACGAGGAGTCAGCTGCATTCCAGCCTAGTATCGAAGTAAGCTGCAGTGAAGTCAGCAGATGGATAGCGCACGCTACACTCTATTATTAGCGCACGCTACCCTCTATTATTAGCGCACGCTACAAAGGATGATTAGCGCACGCTAAGATGTTTGAATCTAGTCAATCCGAACGTTGGGAAAAGCAGGTCAAAGTCAAGCATATCAAACGGTCACTTTGACAATCCATGCAACGGATATATTGGATTAGCGCACGCTACAAAGGAAGTGGTAGCGCACGCTAATTGTTAAGGGCAGTAGCTACTGGACTGAAATATAAAGTGATTAACGCACGCTACATGAAAGCCTTTACGTACGCTAGAGCAAAAATGTGCGATAGCGCACGCTAAGAAGGAAGGCTAGCGCACGCTAGCTAGTCAACCGGCAGCAACGGCTAGTAAGGAGGAAGAAGGCTATAAATACCAAGGAGTTGGTATTATTCCATACAACAACATTGAGCAAAGCATACATACGTGTTATATCATTGTAAACATTATTGTTGTTGTTCTTGAGCTTAATTAAGAGTGATTGAGTGTTATACACAAGATCATACACGAGCGATAAAAAGAAAAGATACGATTTGATTCGGTGTTATTAGGATCAAGGATCCGGCATTGTTAGAATCACAATCGCTATCTTAGTGAGGTTTATCTAGTACCCATAGAAAGCTAGAGTGGTTGATTCCTTATCCAATAGAAAAGGAAAAACGGTTTTACTCGGACCGATAGAAGACGAGCTTGTAGCAGGTAATCCCTCGACCGATAGAAGAGAGGCGTAGAGGTTTTGATCTTAAGCCTAAGGAAAAAGATACATCGAGAGAGGACGTAGGCTTCGTTAATAGCCGAACCTCTATAAATCCTCGTGTCCTTTATTTTCCGCAATTTATTTTCGCTTCCGCATAAAACGGCGCAAATATCCGATTTGGTACCCAACAATTGGTATCGAGCGGTACTCAATCTGTGGCTTATCATCCGAGGAGAAAAGATCGATGGCGTTTCAAATGGCTCGATCGAAGGCCTTGCTCTCAACCGACCACCATTTTTTGATGGCGCAAACTTCATGACTTGGAAGAAGAAGATGTCTATATTCATCCGAGCATATGACATCGAGCTTTGGAAAGTGATTTGTCTTGGTCCGAAAATTCCAACAAATTCCAACGGTACGCTCAAAACCTTCGAAGAATATGACGATTCCAATTGGAAAAACGACCATTATAATTGCAAAGCGACGCAATTATTATATCTTGTGCTTTAAATCGGAAGAACACAACCGGATATCATCGTGTGATAGTGCCAAAGAAATCTGGAAAATGCTTGAGGTAACACACGAAGGTACGTCTCAAGTCAAGGAGACGAAGATAAACATGCTCCTTCACGATTATGAATTATTTCAAATGAAGGACGACGAATCCATCTCGATTATGCTTGACCGATTTTCGGTTATCACAAATGGATTGGCATGTTACGGAAAACCACTATCGAGTAGTGAGAAAGTAAAGAAAATTCTCCGATCACTACCTCGAGAATGGGGCCAATCTGATTCACGGCAATAATGGAATCCAAAGATTTAAATACTCTCGATTTTAGTGCTCTCGTTGGTTCTCTTATCAACTACGAGATTGTTCTAAAATCTCGGAATGCCAAACCAAAACCGAAGGAGAGGTCGATAGCCTTCAAGGCTAAAATGTCGAAGAAGAAAGAAGAAACCCGGTGGACGAAAGTGACGAAGAAATGGCATATTATGCCAAAAATATTAATAAGTTCCAACACTTATTAAACCGGAGAAAGAAGGACATTCAAGCGGGCGAACCTAAGAAATTCGACAACACTTGTCGATTATGTGGTAAACAGGCCATTTTGCTAAGAACTGTCGAGTAAAGCAAAAGGAGGTTCTAATCGCAACATGGATCGACGAATATCACGATGAATATATTCTAGAACAAAAAAATCTCGCGCTCATGGACCGGAGTTCATTCGACGATAGCGACGTCGAAAGCCAAGTAAGTAATTCCTACGACGAACTTTTTGAAGCATTCGAATTATTACATACGGACTATCAAAATGCTTTAAATGAAATTAAATCCCTCAAGTCTAAATATAAAACTTTGGAAATTGAAAATTCCAAAATACTTGAAAAAGGGAAATTTGTCGAAATTGATCATTCGAAATGCCTTGAAAATGAAAATATTTTGAAAAATGATCTTTTAAAAGTTCAAGATGAACTAAAAATTTTGACAAAGAAATTCTCGTGCGGCAACGATAAATTTGAACAAATGTTATGTGTTCAAAAATATACTTTAAATAAAGAGGGGTTAGGATTCAAATCACGTTCGAAAAACGAATCCGTTAATCTTAAAATACCCCATTGCGAAAAGTGTTTAAAAATCGGGCACCACATTTCAAATTGCAAAAGCCCAAAACGGACGATAAAAATTAAAAAGATTTGGGTTCCTAAAGGAACAAACGTTTCAAACATCGTCTATGTTTCAAAAGAAAAATCAACTATCGGTTGGATCCCCAAAAATAAACTTTGACAAATGATATTTTACAAAGGGGGAGAAGGAAATAATATTTTCAGGGGGAGTTTATACCCTTATTAGTGCATAAATTGGTATCATGCATATTTATATTTCATTTGGTATCCTTTATATTTTTTTTACTTTTTGATGAAAACAAAAAGGGGGAGAAAGATATGAATTGAGATAAAAATGATAAAATGAGAAGGAGATGAAGAGGAGATAAAAATGAGAAAAATCGAAGAAGTCGAAAAGAAAAGAAAAGCATACAAATAGGGGGAGTTGGAAAAATTGAAAAACGAAAAATGACGGAGTTGAAAAATGAAGAAGTCGAAAAAGAAGAAAAAGAAAAGAAATGGAGAAACTAACGAAACGATCAAAGCCGAAAACTTTGATTCGTATAAATATCTGAATATTATTTTTCTGATTATCCAATTCAAGAGTTGTTTTGTAATCATCAAAAAGGGGGAGATTGTTGGAATATTTATTCCACACATTATTTAATTTATGTTTTGATGATTAAAGTTGCTAAACTACAAAACAACATCGAGGCGAAGCAAAACGGCGAGGCAGACGAAGACGCAAAAATTGCAATCTGGACTGCATTAGCGCACGCTAAGGAACATATGTTAGCGCACGCTAACGAGAGTCATTGCATTCCGGCTAGTATCGAAGTAAGCTGCGGTGAAGTCGTGAGATTGATAGCGCACGCTACACTCTATTATTAGCGCACGCTACCCTCTATTATTAGCGCACGCTACAAAGGATGATTAGCGCACGCTAAGATGTTTGAATCTAGTCAATCCGAACGTTGGGAAAAGCAGGTCAAAGTCAAGCATATCAAACGGTCACTTTGACAATCCATGCAACGGATATATTGGATTAGCGCACGCTACAAAGGAAGTGGTAGCGCACGCTAATTGTTAAGGGCAGTAGCTACTGGACTGAAATATAAAGTGATTAACGCACGCTACATGAAAGCCTTTACGTACGCTAGAGCAAAAATGTGCGATAGCGCACGCTAAGAAGGAAGGCTAGCGCACGCTAGCTAGTCAACTGGCAGCAACGGCTAGTAAGGAGGAAGAAGGCTATAAATACCAAGGAGTTGGTATTATTCCATACAACAACATTGAGCAAAGCATACATACGTGTTATATCATTGTAAACATTATTGTTGTTGTTCTTGAGCTTAATTAAGAGTGATTGAGTGTTATACACAAGATCATACACGAGCGATAAAAAGAAAAGATACGATTTGATTCGGTGTTATTAGGATCAAGGATCCGGCATTGTTAGAATCACAATCGCTATCTTAGTGAGGTTTATCTAGTACCCATAGAAAGCTAGAGTGGTTGATTCCTTATCCAATAGAAAAGGAAAAACGGTTTTACTCGGACCGATAGAAGACGAGCTTGTAACGGTAATCCCTCGACCGATAGAAGAGAGGCGTAGAGGTTTTGATCTTAAGCCTAAGGAAAAAGATACATCGAGAGAGGACGTAGGCTTCGTTAATAGCCGAACCTCTATAAATCCTCGTGTCCTTTATTTTCCGCAATTTATTTTCGCTTCCGCATAAAACGGCGCAAATATCCGATTTGGTACCCAACATAACTTTGAGAAATTATAAAATGGTCCAAAACATCCGAAATACACGATACACGATCGAAACACCAAACAAAAGTTCACGACATCCATAATGACATAAGATGGATTTACGGCAACCCCGAATCGGCGGCTCCGAACAACGATTACGAGAATCGAACCAAATAGCGGCGGAAATGACATTAAACGCAGAATTGAGTAAAATAAGTCTGAAACAAGCTCGGATGACAAAAAGTTCAGTATTAAATATTCTCGAAATATCAACAGGTTACAAGCGAGTCACTAAAAACGAAAAAAAATACCAAAATGAAAAATACCGGAAAAAAGAAAAATGCGGATATTACATCATATTGTTCATAGTGATTTAATTCTTGTTGGCGTAATTCGGCCTTCACCTAATCATTCATTAATGCTTGAGCTTCAAGATTTTTGGGCATCAGCCGATAGTTATTCATCCAGAATATAACCCCCCACATTGAATGCTTGATCAACAGAGACAGTTGAAGCGGTGACAACTAGTATTCCCTTTGCGATCATGACAACTACGGGAAAAAGTATAGATATTTCACCCATCACTTAAGAAGATTGTTATTACCTTCTGGTCCACGTTCTAAAGCTCCCAAATCAAAAGTAGTTAAATAGTTTTCAAATTTATTATTTATATGTGTTAGTTTGGTACTTTGTTCATTTTCATAATAAATCTTCTTGATAGGCATTCCACTCACCAAGATTAGAAATAGCAAAACTAAAAGAAGATATACTACCATGGAAGGAATGTGAATGTGTGGAGAAGAACCGTACCACTATAATTACAAACATATTCCCGATAAAGATCAGATAGAAAATTTTGGCACTTTGAACACAGTCGCTATGATTTGGAGTATTGATATTAGGAATAGGAAATAAAACATTGTAGTAGAGTGTTAGCAATTTAAGCAAATATTCCTCTCTAACTTGATGATCTTAAAGTTTAGCAAATGAGAAAAATAGAAGGAATGTTGGTGAAATAATTTATCATTTTGTCTTTTATTTCAATAATACAATCAAACAAATCAAAAACATTATGCAAACACTTGAATACAAGTACAATTTTAACACAATATCAACAAGTGTAGATGTGGGGTAATAAAGACCCGGAAAAATTCAGATGTCACTTTAAAATTTTTTAAAAGTGCCATTAAACTAGGACACTTATCCCATTGATTTGGCAATAAGCAAAAGGGTACGTGCCATTCATTATAAAAATTGCACAATGCATGTCGATATTGATAACTATCATTTAGCAAATCATAAGCAGGATTCCAACAATTTGGCACATTCTTTGAATTTTTTTTGGTATACATATTATTTTTATTCCCTCACGAATATGAGCATATGCTTCTTATAAAACAACTAGACTATATTGAACAAATAATTTTAAAACATGACAAATGCACCTAATATAATTTTTTTACCACTAGCAAATGGTCCAAAAACTGAAATTAGTGATTCTAAACTAGTTGTATTGGAGATAGCATTAACAAAAACAAATTAAAAAATCTTTTTGTATTAAATTATAATCAAATAAAATTGTATGAATTGTATACCAAATATCTTGGGCAGTGTGCGCAATACTAAACTCTCTAAACCCAATTAGACGATTTAGCATAGTACAAGAATCATCAATGATCCAAACACAAGTAATCCAAATACAAGTAATTTCCATGTACGAATTTAGTTGTCAATGATCACTCCAAGATTGGAGCATGTACAAACTTTATGATTTGATTTTAGAAATATTTTCGCTAAATGCCTGGCTAGTAGTTTTTATAACATCACGAATGATGGTGGACCATGAAACTTTTTTACTAATAGGATTAAAACTTAGTTGAATAAAAATTTTCATACATTTGATCGTCGGCAAAGTGGAAAGGAAGAGATTTACCACACAGAAATCTAATTATTTATTTTCTTGCAGTGAGTGGACAAAATTTAAATAAAGAACGGTATCTTGATTGTTGGTATTAGACGACGTCGTCGTACCTCAGAGTTGTGTTTTACTAGACTATATGCCAATTTTTTTGGGATGATGTCTTTGTATATGGCATTTAATCCCGTAACCTCCTTATTTTTTAGACTTATTAGATTTTCAATAGTTGCACTTGACCAAAAAATTACCGGGACCAGAGGTAATATCGTCCAACTTTATATAATGCACCGCAAATATGGGAGGTGTGAGCTCAGGCGGTTTGGCCTATCCAACTGAACCTTTCAACACATCCACCTCTAATTTTAATTTTGATCACATAAAATTAAACTAGGCATTCATGTAAAATGTTAGGGAATCCGGCATCCTGCAAAAGTCCATGTTGGTTTAATGTTCTCATAGATATATATTTTAAGCAGCGTTAACAAAATCGGGTCAGGTGGACTTAGGCAAGTCGCCTAGACGCTAAGCACCGTGGGCCAAAGAAGTTTTGTCCAAATCATCATAAATGCACTCTCATCCCATGTTGGGGTCGGTAATAATAATATCCGATAATTATCTAAAATTAATTTGAACTATAATTCATAAAAAAAAGTTGCAAAATTTTACTTCCTGTTGTAACCTTCACATTTTATAGGGCCTAAAATTGCAAATTATATTATGGAACCAAAAAAATATTTTTTCAGACTCACATTTAATGATGATCCAATGTGATTGATATAAAAGTATACATCATATCTTTCTCGATGCCAAGGGTACAGAAAAAATCATATATTTCTCAATGCCAAAAACATTATATCTTTCTCAATGCCCAAAACTTCAGAAAAATTACTTGAAAAGTTACATAATAGGAAAGTCAATGCCATCCAAACAAGAAAAATATTAAAAACTTGATTTGGTGGGGTGCGCCAAGCTTGGGCTGTAGTGCAACGCACAAGCGACACACAAAAACCCATGTAGCAAGCTACATTGTGGGCTTTTCCCCTTAAAAAATTAATTTAATATCGTGTGGACCATTGGCCCACATATCAGATATTAAACTGATAAGAACAGATACTACACTTGATCTTAGCCAAAAGGCCGAGAAAGGTATGAATTTTCATGCTATAGGCCAACGTCTTTTGTAGCCACATTTCTTTCTCATGAATCTGTCAATAGCCCATGTGGGATAGGCATCAAACTGCCTCCACGCTTAACTTCACTAGTCTCACTAGTACTATTATAAAGAGAACCTATTCATGATTTTACAACTTCCATTTTATTTTTTATTTTTGATACTCAAATTAAAAGACCGAGTTCAATATTTACTTAATTTATTAATGAAGAGGGTTTGAAGATGACTATCACTAAATCAACCAAAGCCACTTAATCAACGAAATATTTCATAATTTCCTCCTTTATAACTTCAAAAACATAGTCGTCTCGGTATAAAAGCTATTTTCAAAATAAATTATGGATATCAAATTCATATTTATATACAAAGAACTCTTAAATTGAAGTTCTTCTTTATATAAATAAAATTGATAACTTATTAAACAATAGCATACAATTCAAGAAAATTTGTACAATTATTCAAGTGATTAATAGTAAAAAGTTGTATTTTTATCGAAGTAAACTCTTCAGGTGGGACGTATGGAGTGTTTATTTATTAGCAAGGGTATATATGCCTTTCTATTTTATTTCTTGTATGTAAGAGCTTGGCTATGTAAAAGGGTGCGTGACATTTAAGCATTTTTTTTTAAAAATTAACGTGGTTGTAACAAATTTTCACATAATATATTTTCTTATCTGGTCATGGTAGTTTTTCCTTGCAATTTGTTAGTTTCCACATTAAATCTTTGTGTAATTTTAGTTTTATCTAGTTTTCTATTTTCACAATAAATATATTTTTTGGGGAGGTATTTGAAGGTCAATGCCCCTAGAGTATCACTATTCCTTTTTTATCTCTTCTTTTGTAAAACTCCGGCACTATTTTTGTAGTTGTCTTTGTATAATAAAATTCGATTACATTCAATCGAATCACTTAGTTTTAGCTGATCTTGTCACTCGTACGTTGCATGAGAAGACATGCAAAACGAAATGACCTCAAAATCCCAAATATTTCGAATAAATTTGAATGTAACATGGCTTCTATATATTTTACACTCTCAATAACAATAATTTTTATTTATTTTCTTGGTGGAGACAATGCATGGTATCGATTAACACAAAAAACTCAAATGTTTGAAGAATGGATCTACGCATCTACGGATCACATCCCTTGTCCTTTAACTAATCCACTATGGATAAACCGTCTTTGACTCTCCCTTTCGCCATTCCATTTTCAACACGGTAAATTCACATCAAATAAAACTAACTATAATGTAGTACATTTAATTTTATGCGGCTATAAATATAAAGCAATAATAATAAAAAAGAATAAACTTGTGACTTTTCCAAATTAGTTGAAGTGCTAGTATTTTCATCCGCATATGTTTTAAAATATATTTTAAAACACAAAATATAAATTTTACAATTAGTAAAATCAATATATACAGGTCCAAGCATGCATCTTCCACCCACATTTACATATATTAACCATGAATATAAAATCTATAATATAAAAGATAGTGGTTTTTTTTATCGTGGTGTGCGCTTGAAAAAATCAGTGTACAATTTTCCTCTCTTCTGTGTTCAATATAATAATAATAATATCAAATGTTCAACAATAATAAATTTTCAAAAATCTTAGAAAAATATATCAAATGTTTTTAGTCTGATTGTACTTCGGTGGGTCGCCGGCAGCCAAATGGCGGAGCTCCAACGGTCGACCATTTTTTTTGCGATAATTGTCGGATTGTTCTCTCGTGGGCTGACAGCCAGCAAAACTCCGTCGGTCGGTCCAGTTTTTTTCTTATTTTCCAGATAGTCGGATTGTTCTCTGCATGTCGCCATCCGCCTCTTGGGCTGTTTTTTGACGGGTGGCTGACGACCTCCAGTGCGGGCAATTTTCTTCGTCTCCAGAATAATTGTATAGTTTTAATCTAATTACGACATGTGTTATCTCTGGTATAATTATAACTGGAAGACGAGTTCTACAACATGTAAAGTACCTTATGGATAGGTTCATATTGGCATGTCCCACAAAAATATAATATAACTGTACTGAAATTATAAAAAAAACAATATAAGTACAAATATTAGGACTTTTGCAAGTGGAGAATATTGGAACAATTAAATTTAGCTATATTTGTAAGTGTTTGTAAAATCTTAAAAAGTGATTGTTAGCTTTCGCATTTTAAACAAAAAATGTAGGGAGGATAAAACATTTTGACATCTATACTTCTATTAAAAGAAAATCGTGATACGTGTCACTTTGTATGTTATTTGAATATTTTTTTAAATATAGTTTATATATATAGGGATATATTCTTAAATTTCTAGAATTCTTTTTTTGAATAAGTGTTGTGGAATTTTATTTCACAACTTACACTCATCTACCATTAAAAAAAATTCTTCCTTTATTATTTTAACTTAAAATTCTAAATGTTTATAATTTTTTATATCATGTTTATTTCTAATGCAAAATATATCAAATTAATTCTTATTTTACGATCTTCAATTAGACATCCATATTGAATATAATAAATTTGATGGATTTATATTAATGGCCTATTGCACACAAAAAACTTTTATTAGAAAAAATATAAATATTAATTTTCAGTAAAATTAATTGATGCAAAATAAAAATAAATTACCTCATTTTTATGAAATTAGATTTAAGACTCATATTGCTTACATAAAAATTATGATATCCATTTAAGTATAATAACTAAAAATAATAAAACACACTGCGCACACACACACACATATATTAGAACTTGATCCCATAACAAAATTTGTTCCTACATTTTTTCGGTATGTTCAGAAAATTTGTTCATGTAACACTACTACAAAATATACATTTAACATCAGTTTTTTTGGACATTTAACATCGGTTTTGGAACCGATGTTAAAATTAACATCGATGTTAATTTTAATATTGTGATATTTAACATCGGTTCTGGGACAACCGATGTTAAATTTCGCGATTTTAAAATTTTATCGGACCGCGGCTAACCCAGCTAGCCCAACCCAACCTCAACCCACACACTCGCCCAACCACCCGCACCAATCCCTACCAACCTACAACAAATACCATTAAATTTCGTTGTTGGTGGGTTTCGAACTCACCATCTCTTGCTTGTGGAAGTGTGATATTACCATTCCGCGAGATGAACTTCTTGTATATTTTCTGCAATGTGTTATATTTATATACTATATATACATTTAAAAATATATATAAATATAAGAAAATTTAATATATATATATATATATTAACAAATTGAAAAATAATTTTTTTAGAAAAATCTAGAATATTAATATTAAAAGTCGAATATTTTTATTTAAAGCTCGAAAATAAAAAAAAAATTTAAAAATATGGATCTGATTTATAATTAATATTTAATCTGTTTTTTTTAATTTTTAGATTTTTTGTAAAAATATAAAATAGTTTTTTATGAAAAGTACAAAAATTACAAAAACAAAAACTAGCATGTTTTTAAAAATATATATAATAATTCAGTTTTTATTTATTTGTGGAAAATAATATTCCAGTTTTTTTTCAAAACTTTAAATAAAAACATCCGATTTTTATTTTCTATTTTCGAACTTTAAATAAAAACATCCGATTTTTATTTTTTATTTTCGAACTAATGTTTAATTTTTATTTAAGAACTTTAAATAAAAACTTCCAATTTTTACCTTTTATTTTTGAACAACAAATATAAACATCCAATTTTTAATATTAATATTCCGGATTTTTTTTAAAAAAAAATAAAGTTTCGATTTTTTTAAAAAAAGTTCCAGGTTTTTAAAAAATTTAACATCGGTTATAAACCGATGTTAAATTAAAAATTAACATCGATTTTTCTAAAAACCGATGTTAAATTAAAAAATAACATTGTTTAACATCGGTTTTTTTAAAAACCGATGTTAATTTATAATTTAACATCGGTTTTAGTATAATCGATGTTAAATTTTTTAAAAAATCTGGAACTTTTTTTAAAAAAATCGAAACTTTATTTAAAAATTAACATCGTTTTTTTTAAAAATCGATGTTAATTGTTAATTTAACATCTGTTTTTAGCAGAACCGATGTTAATTTATTTTAAAATTTTCAATTATGCCACCGCGTCTTTTTTATCATCGGTTTTTACAAAACCGATGTTAAACGAGCGATGTTGAATGTCTTTTTTGTATTAGTGTAATGGACACTAATTGACTTGACACTAAGCTAATGTGGTACTCTTTCTTCAATTATATTACTCTTCAGAATATACTCAATAAGTTTTTTATTAACACTAGGCTAATGTGATACTCATGTCGAAGACCTCAAGAACAAATTTGGAGATCAACAAATTATTTTAAATAAGAAAATATTTTATCTGGTGCATCGCACGGGAGAACATCTAGTATATACAGAAATATGCACGTCTGCAGTTTAGTTTTACCACGCACCTTCGTATATCTTAGTAAATATTTTACCTTATATCTGCCAATACGATGAACTTTTTATTATCTTAAAACAGTAATAGTTGGTTCTAATTTCTAGCAAGTAAATAAAAATAAATAAATAAGTACTAAGCTACAAACATAGACAGTATGTCCACTAACTACAAAAAATACTTCAAATATATCGTAACAGGTACACCAATACTTGCACGTTCGGAGACGATTGAAATAAAATGTTGCAGTTCTAAAAGATAGCCGCAATGTTCTCAAATTAACTACACATGTGGTGTAGTTTTATAATTATTAATAAATATAAATGCAATACAATTACAATTTTAATTTTTTTTTAATTGACCACTTAGACAATTACAAACTTTAGATTTCCGTGAACAAAATCACACTCAAAGTAGCATATGTTATCTTTTACAAATTACACCTTCCACTTAAGAGGTTACATTTGTTAGATAGATACAAATATGTAGCACATATAAGGAGGGATTTGAGGATTTGATCAGTGCGCTAAAAGCGGTTATATTATTGAAAAAGGAGTGTGCCGAGTAATCATGTTACGCCATGAAGGCTGAAGATGAGAAAGTAAAATTATCGACGAATCTAAGTGCTAAAAAAACACGTTCCCGACTACACGAAGGTTCGGAAAATAACGACAAACGTATTTACCCCATAACTTTGAGAAATTATAAAATGGTCCAAAACATCCGAAATACACGATACACGATCGAAACACCAAACAAAAGTTCACGACATCCATAATGACATAAGATGGATTTACGGCAACCCCGAATCGGCGGCTCCGAACAACGATTACGAGAATCGAACCAAATAGCGGCGGAAATGACATTAAACGCAGAATTGAGTAAAATAAGTCTGAAACAAGCTCGGATGACAAAAAGTTCAGTATTAAATATTCTCGAAATATCAACAGGTTACAAGCGAGTCACTAAAAACGAAAAAAAATACCAAAATGAAAAATACCGGAAAAAAGAAAAATGCGGATATTACATCATATTGTTCATAGTGATTTAATTCTTGTTGGCGTAATTCGGCCTTCACCTAATCATTCATTAATGCTTGAGCTTCAAGATATTTGGGCATCAGCCGATAGTTATTCATCCAGAATATAACCCCCCACATTGAATGCTTGATCAACAGAGACAGTTGAAGCGGTGACAACTAGTATTCCCTTTGCGATCATGACAACTACGGGAAAAAGTATAGATATTTCACCCATCACTTAAGAAGATTGTTATTACCTTCTGGTCCACGTTCTAAAGCTCCCAAATCAAAAGTAGTTAAATAGTTTTCAAATTTATTATTTATATGTGTTAGTTTGGTACTTTGTTCATTTTCATAATAAATCTTCTTGATAGGCATTCCACTCACCAAGATTAGAAATAGCAAAACTAAAAGAAGATATACTACCATGGAAGGAATGTGAATGTGTGGAGAAGAACCATACCACTATAATTACAAACATATTCCCGATAAAGATCAGATAGAAAATTTTGGCACTTTGAACACAGTCGCTATGATTTGGAATATTGATATTAGGAATAGGAAATAAAACATTGTAGTAGAGTGTTAGCAATTTAAGCAAATATTCCTCTCTAACTTGATGATCTTAAAGTTTAGCAAATGAGAAAAATAGAAGGAATGTTGGTGAAATAATTTATCATTTTGTCTTTTATTTCAATAATACAATCAAACAAATCAAAAACATTATGCAAACACTTGAATACAAGTACAATTTTAACACAATATCAACAAGTGTAGATGTGGGGTAATAAAGACCCGGAAAAATTCAGATGTCACTTTAAAATTTTTTAAAAGTGCCATTAAACTAGGACACTTATCCCATTGATTTGGCAATAAGCAAAAGGGTACGTGCCATTCATTATAAAAATTGCACAATGCATGTCGATATTGATAACTATCATTTAGCAAATCATAAGCAGGATTCCAACAATTTGGCACATTCTTTGAATTTTTTTTGGTATACATATTATTTTTATTCCCTCACGAATATGAGCATATGCTTCTTATAAAACAACTAGACTATATTGAACAAATAATTTTAAAACATGACAAATGCACCTAATATAATTTTTTTACCACTAGCAAATGGTCCAAAAGCTGAAATTAGTGATTCTAAACTAGTTGTATTGGAGATAGCATTAACAAAAACAAATTAAAAAATCTTTTTGTATTAAATTATAATCAAATAAAATTGTATGAATTGTATACCAAATATCTTGGGCAGTGTGCGCAATACTAAACTCTCTAAACCCAATTAGACGATTTAGCATAGTACAAGAATCATCAATGATCCAAACACAAGTAATCCAAATACAAGTAATTTCCATGTACGAATTTAGTTGTCAATGATCACTCCAAGATTGGAGCATGTACAAACTTTATGATTTGATTTTAGAAATATTTTCGCTAAATGCACGGCTAGTAGTTTTTATAACATCACGAATGATGGTGGACCATGAAACTTTTTACTAATAGGATTAAAACTTAGTTGAATAAAAATTTTCATACATTTGATCGTCGGCAAAGTGGAAAGGAAGAGATTTACCACACAGAAATCTAATTATTTATTTTCTTGCAGTGAGTGGACAAAATTTAAATAAAGAACGGTATCTTGATTGTTGGTATTAGACGACGTCGTCGTACCTCAGAGTTGTGTTTTACTAGACTATATGCCAATTTTTTTGGGATGATGTCTTTGTATATGGCATTTAATCCCGTAACCTCCTTATTTTTTAGACTTATTAGATTTTCAATAGTTGCACTTGACCAAAAAATTACCGGGACCAGAGGTAATATCGTCCAACTTTATATAATGCACCGCAAATATGGGAGGTGTGAGCTCAGGCGGTTTGGCCTATCCAACTGAACCTTTCAACACATCCACCTCTAATTTTAATTTTGATCACATAAAATTAAACTAGGCATTCATGTAAAATGTTAGGGAATCCGGCATCCTGCAAAAGTCCATGTTGGTTTAATGTTCTCATAGATATATATTTTAAGCAGCGTTAACAAAATCGGGTCAGGTGGACTTAGGCAAGTCGCCTAGACGCTAAGCACCGTGGGCCAAAGAAGTTTTGTCCAAATCATCATAAATGCACTCTCATCCCATGTTGGGGTCGGTAATAATAATATCCGATAATTATCTAAAATTAATTTGAACTATAATTCATAAAAAAAAGTTGCAAAATTTTACTTCCTGTTGTAACCTTCACATTTTATAGGGCCTAAAATTGCAAATTATATTATGGAACCAAAAAAATATTTTTTCAGACTCACATTTAATGATGATCCAATGTGATTGATATAAAAGTATACATCATATCTTTCTCGATGCCAAGGGTACAGAAAAAATCATATATTTCTCAATGCCAAAAACATTATATCTTTCTCAATGCCCAAAACTTCAGAAAAATTACTTGAAAAGTTACATAATAGGAAAGTCAATGCCATCCAAACAAGAAAAATATTAAAAACTTGATTTGGTGGGGTGCGCCAAGCTTGGGCTGTAGTGCAACGCACAAGCGACACACAAAAACCCATGTAGCAAGCTACATTGTGGGCTTTTCCTTAAAAATTAATTTAATATCGTGTGGACCATTGGCCCACATATCAGATATTAAACTGATAAGAACAGATACTACACTTGATCTTAGCCAAAAGGCCGAGAAAGGTATGAATTTTCATGCTATAGGCCAACGTCTTTTGTAGCCACATTTCTTTCTCATGAATCTGTCAATAGCCCATGTGGGATAGGCATCAAACTGCCTCCACGCTTAACTTCACTAGTCTCACTAGTACTATTATAAAGAGAACCTATTCATGATTTTACAACTTCCATTTTATTTTTTATTTTTGATACTCAAATTAAAAGACCGAGTTCAATATTTACTTAATTTATTAATGAAGAGTGTTTGAAGATGACTATCACTAAATCAACCAAAGCCACTTAATCAACGAAATATTTCATAATTTCCTCCTTTATAACTTCAAAAACATAGTCGTCTCAGTATAAAAGCGCTATTTTCAAAATAAATTATGGATATCAAATTCATATTTATATACAAAGAACTCTTAAATTGAAGTTCTTCTTTATATAAATAAAATTGATAACTTATTAAACAATAGCATACAATTCAAGAAAATTTGTACAATTATTCAAGTGATTAATAGTAAAAAGTTGTATTTTTATCGAAGTAAACTCTTCAGGTGGGACGTATGGAGTGTTTATTTATTAGCAAGGGTATATATGCCTTTCTATTTTATTTCTTGTATGTAAGAGCTTGGCTATGTAAAAGGGTGCGTGACATTTAAGCATTTTTTTTTAAAAATTAACGTGGTTGTAACAAATTTTCACATAATATATTTTCTTATCTGGTCGTGGTAGTTTTTCCTTGCAATTTGTTAGTTTCCACACTAAATCTTTGTGTAATTTTAGTTTTATCTAGTTTTCTATTTTCACAATAAATATATTTTTTGGGGAGGTATTTGAAGGTCAATGCCCCTAGAGTATCACTATTCCTTTTTTATCTCTTCTTTTGTAAAACTCCGGCACTATTTTTGTAGTTGTCTTTGTATAATAAAATTCGATTACATTCAATCGAATCACTTAGTTTTAGCTGATCTTGTCACTCGTACGTTGCATGAGAAGACATGCAAAACGAAATGACCTCAAAATCCCAAATATTTCAAATAAATTCGAATGTAACATGGCTTCTATATATTTTACATTCTCAATTACAATAATTTTTATTTATTTTCTTGGTGGAGACAATGCATGGTATCGATTAACACAAAAAACTCAAATGTTTGAAGAATGGATCTACGCATCTACGGATCACATCCCTTGTCCTTTATTAGCAAGGGTATATATGCCTTTCTATTTTATTTCTCGTATGTAAGAGCTTGGCTATGTAAAAGGGTGCGTGGTGTGCACTTGAAAAAATCAGTGTACAATTTTCCTCTCTTCTGTGTTCAATATAATAATAATAATAATATCAAATGTTCAACAATAATAAATTTTCAAAAATCTTAGAAAAATCTATCAAATGTTTTTAGTCTGATTGTACTTCGGTGGGTCGCCGGCAGCCAAATGGCGGAGCTCCAACGGTCGACCATTTTTTTGCGATAATTGTCGGATTGTTCTCTCGTGGGCTGACGGCCAGCAAAACTCCGTCGGTCGGTCCAGATAGCCGGATTGTTCTCTGCAGGTCGCCATCCGTCGGTCGTTTTTTTGGCCCGCAGGCCAGCCCTGGCAGCCCGTCCGTTTAGCCTGCGGGCTAATCGGTCCGGGCCAAAGGCCTGGATTTAAACGGGCTGCGAATTAACGGTTCTGACCCTGTTTTTAAGCGGGTTAAACGGGCTGGCCCGGAGGGCCCGATCCCGTTTAACATCTCTACTCTCTATGATGCTCATTTGGTTATTTCGGATGGTGCAGGTATCATAATGGCAGCCACCAACTTGCGCAGCTCAACGTTCAACAACATATCCCCTCGGCCCAACACCTTTGGAAGCCACAAGGAGCAGGTCGTTTGAAGTGAAATGTAGATGGTGCCTGGTTCGAAAGTCATTCGAGATGTGGCTTTTGGTATATGCATCTGTGATCACTTGGGTAACTTTGCTGCCACTAAAACAGGTTGGTTCGATGGTTTTCTCACACCTTCGGAGATTGAAGCTATTGGTCTCCGAGAACCTTTATCTTAGCTTCGTGACTTGAATTTGAACGGCGTAGATTTGGAGCTTGATTGCAAACCTGTGGTGGATGTCATGAATGCTGCTTTTATTTCTTTACATGAACTTGGTTCTCTTGCTGATGATTGTAAACTTTTATTTTGTGATTTAAGTAACTGCTCCATTAGTTATATTTAGGAGACAAGCCAATTGTGTGGCTCATAGCTTATAGCTACGGCAACTCAATCTTATGCTATTCACCAAGTACATGAGATTATCCCTCATTGTACCTCAACAATTTTAATAAATGAAATGGCTTAGCTTTGCTTGCTTCAAAAAAGGAAAAAACAAACTTATTAACTTTATAATTTGGTATTAAAAAATGGTTCTTCACAATGCTTTCTTTGATATTATTTATTGAGTTTGTGTATCCTCCCCTTTTCTGAAATTGTACATATTTTGTGCAATGTAATCTCCCCAAATATTTCGTAGATATTCTCTAACTCATCATGGTCTTCACATAAGCCTGTCGGACTCTTTAAAAAACATTTGTTGAGACGAAAAGGTAAACTAATTATGAGATTAACATAATTAATATATAATTAAACTCCCATTCTCTAGCAATCCATGACAATGTGGTCGAGACGGAGGAGGGACATGAGCAAGGGAAGCTATTTGAGTTCTAAAACATTTCATATTAAAACAAAAGCTTGTGGCTCATCTCGAGTTCTTGAACATTTCAAATACTAAGTTTGCGAGTGAACGTTCCGTTATAGTTTGTGAATTATTAATTTACAATCTTTACAATGTTATTTAATGTGGAATATCTTTCTTCCGAAATTTTCAAAGCCAATCACCACTAATCAAATGGCTGAATGATTCTATCACTTAAAACGATCTTTAGGTTGGTTTTTCATATACACCTTGATTTTTCTATCATCACACAATTGGAACGATCTATAAAGTATTTTTTTAACAATTTAAATATAGTTTGTTACCCCTAAAATATTCATAGATAATCAACTGTTTCATACAAATTGATGCAATTTTTTCATGAAATGATTCTCAATAATCATCAAAAATTTTATTTAGTAAGAGATTATACCTGTATGAAAATGATCAAAACAAATCAAGAAAAAATCGCAGAAAAGCATGCTGAGTCACAGGCAGCGCCTCGAAAAGCACGGACGAGCCACATACAGGGAAACTTGCACTCAAGTATCCCCGCTTCTTATTATTCTTCGCTCTTCCATCATTTCCTTCCTCTCACCACGAGCCCTCATATTTCATCGGACAGTGACGAAGTTCTCTTTTGTATCGCTGATGGATATGATGGGGAGAACTTTAAAGCTAGTACTCTTTTGAAGCGAAAGACCGGAACACAATTAGTTCAAATTCTTTCAAAAGCGAATGCTTTAGAATATTTCATTCTTGTAGCAGCCACCGCTACGTAAAAGAGCCTTGGGTTGAGACAAACGGGGGCATCCGCAACCCTGCGAGATCCTATCTCCTTTTGGATTCTTCTATGTCAACATAGTGTCGGGCGACTGGGGCTACAAGAGAGAAAAGTTTCATTCAGCCTCGTAATCAGAACGTGTTGGAGGCGCAAGTAAAGCTTCGTCTGTTATTTTTCCGAAAGCATCGCTCCAGCTTCAGAGCGAAGGCTCTTCAAGACCTTGATAGACCAGCATTCGTGAAAGAGGAGTGTCCTTTGTTCATGTAGCTCTTTAGTTCTGAGCTCCTCTGGCTACCGAGTTCTGAGCTACCAATCTGCAGCAATCTCTCACTTGCTCCATCCAAAGTGTCTATCTCTAGTTGCTCTATCAAGCCCTTGCTTAAACTGTTTGAGAATTTGCTCGCATGGTTTATCGTTATTTTATATGTATCCACAGCAGATGTCGGGTTTTAAATGAAAATAATATTGTTACCTAATACAAATTTATTGAACAAAAAAACAAATAACAGAACCATCGCGCAAGAATACGGAAGAAAAAATTTTGAATAAGGGATAAAATCACAAGGCATTGGGCCGATAAAAATTTTGAATAAGGGATAAAAATGATAAAGAAACGAGAAAAATACCGAAACAAGCACTGGGAAGTGAATTCGGAAAGTAAAAAAATTTAAGACTTGAATTGGGCAGGAGCCGCGCGCACGCAGGCCCCAACTACCACAAATTATGACGTAGGCTCGACCACTTGGGCCGACCTTACGCAGGCACCCCTCCATAGTGCAATGGAGGTCACCAGCATAGGCCATGGACCTTCTTGAACACCCATCGACCCCGTCCAGGTAAGTATGGAGTCAATTCAACCTCCTTCCACTTATATAGAGTGCTAACTCCTTGTTAAAATATTACGCAGCCGATGTGGGATTTATGCCTTCCAACATTTCACTCATTTCCTACGGCCGACAACTCATTCTAAATACATGAAGAACTTAGATGAAGGTAATCTTCCAAGTTGGATTGAAAAAATTAAAAGAACTAAGTTATTAAATTATTGAGTTTGAATAATACTATTTTTAACACTATTAATGAATGAAGGTAAACTTCGAAGCTGAATTGAAAAAATAAAAACTAAGTTTCTTGATCTGTTTTGTACGGAAAAGTTCCTAACGACGAACTCTACGATTCTGACTAAGTGGATGTACGGAATGACGAACACCAAAATGAATACCCAAAACTTAGGAAAATTACAAAATAATTCAAGTTTACGGAAACCATAATTTGAGATCAAACAACCATACCCTAAATTCACACACTTCTAAATATATTAAACGAACTTGTAGAAATGACGAAACAACAATTTTGATTAAGACTACACAAATGTCTAAATGCGAAAAAGTCGCAACAATACGCGTTCTTAATAAAACAGCCCCAAAAGTCGTTCGAATGTCAAAAGTGCAGAATAAAGTAGTTTCAAAATATCAAAAGGATTCCAAGTGAGTCGCCAAAAATATAAAAACACGAAAAACTAAAATTACTAAAAATAGATAAAAGGTGAGTATTACATTTACAAGGTCACATTCTAAATTCAATCTGTTACTTTTTAATTTTACAGTATCTTGATCTTTCATGTGACGGATTTCAAGGTGTAGTATCTTTTCTGCTCGTAAATCTCCATGATGTTAATACCTTAATCTTGGAGATTTTATTCACATAATTTCTAAAATAAGCTTAGAATCGAAAAGATGTGATGTACGTCTCATTTGTCATTTTAGCAGCACTTAAATTTAACGGGAGAAAATAAGAGCGAAAAAAATAATATTGCAAAATACCAACGGATTTTAAGTAATTGATAGTTTAAATATCAAATATAAAGGCAAATTAATTATTACATGTCGTATACATGTTATTTCACTAGTAGAATAAACATCAAAGACTTCGGTACATCTCACTTCGGTAAACTATATTAGCAAAGTAAAAACAAACAACAACTTTGCTTTTCAATTTACTGAAGTAAAAAACCCACATAGACTTCAGTAAATGGTACCAAATAAAAAAGCAGGAGCTAGTTAAAAATTTTAAGTTACAAAGACTTCGCTAATTTGATAATTAATGAAGTAAAAAACGCAATAAATTTTTTTGAATAAAAATATATCCCCCTTAATAAAGTAACAGGATATCTAAACCGGAATTTTATCTAAACCCTTGCTAACCGCCCCTCAATCTTCTCATTTTCTTTTCTTTTCTTTTCTTTTCTGCCCTGTCTCTCTGTCCTTCCCCTCCGATCTCCCTCTCCCTGTTCTTCTTATTCTTTTTTTTTTTACTTTCTCTCAAAACTCACACAATCACACACACACTGGGCTCCGCCTGCACACACACACACACACACACACACACGATTTGAGCAGCGGACGTGACATCGGAGGAGCAGTGAGCGGTTAGAATTGCGGGAAATATAATGGTTTCGCTCGAGGTCATTCGGCCCGCGGTGCGGCGGAGAGGGTTGCGACGGCGATGGTGGTGGTCGCGATTGGATGTGAAGCTCTGGTTTTGATTCGGACTTTCGGGTGGTTGGCAGTGGATTATAGGATCTGGACGGTGGTTAGAAGAAGTTAAAGCCCAGATTGTTCGAAGAAAAGATGAGGAAGAAGGTGGTGTTTTCTATCTTTCCTTTTTTATGATCGAATTGAGTAGTCTGCTCTGATTAGGTTTTTGAAAGCCACAATTTCATCTGTCTTCATAAGGTTAAACAAACAATATTTTGTGGAGAAAATGTTTTCATTTCACTTGTTTTGATATCAATCTAAGCATTCGCCATGCCGGATTGTGTTTTGAAATTGTGGAAGTAGGAGTGACGGGGATCGATAATTTAGCTATTTAGAGAGTGGTAATTAATTGTAAGTAGCCATTTAATAAAGATACCCGACAGTTTCTGCTGAATATTACAATTTATATTTGGTATCTTGGATGAACGTGTGAGATTTTTTCCGAAATAGTGTTATATTCCGTTGTTCTTTTCTTTGGTTGTAATTTGGGGACATGTTCAACTTAGGATGCAGCCCCAGAATATCCATGTCACGGAAGGGTGGGCATTAAACTGTGAAAAGGCCTCGGACTTATGACTTTTAAAATGGCTACATTTGCAAATAAATGTGTTCAAGCCGATTCCCCTGCCAAAAAAAGGGGTAACAGTTTTCATGATATTTCAGTTCGATCTGCCTTTTCGTTGAGCCCAATGGTTTACAAAGGGAGAAGATAAAATAGATCAGGATTAGTGCATTGTACTCTAGTATCTATCTAATGGTCGTAGTCACTTAATTCATCATACTGATACCATCTCATTTCTTCTTTTTGCTTCATATTGTTTAGTAGATAATGAGCCTATGGGATTAGTAGTATAACATTTAAATTCTAAGGTTGTGACCAACTTGTACTTTTGTACTCTTGCTTTTTGCTTAAATTCTTGAATCCAGTAAATTTTGTCAACATGTGTTTTTTTATATTTGCTTCAAGCTGGAGTTCATAGTGTGTGATTACTCAAGTTCTTTCATTTCTTGATTGTGTTGGGTCTTCTTTATGTTATTTCAAATTTATACGATTTGTTGAATTTCAATCCTTGTTTGATATAACTTTTGTGACTGCGGTGACAAGGCGAGACATAATCCCCCTGTGCCCACTCTTACACGATACGGGAAAGGAAGTGGGATCAAAGCTTTTGTGAAGAAGGAATTAACGAGATCCAGGTACTTTGATGTTAGAAAGTCAAGCAAAATCAACTTTTTGACAACACCATCACTTTGTGTTCAGTTAAATACTCTTTATGTGAGTTGAAACTACATTGTTATCGTCACCTTTCTAACTACATCTCTTTTTGTTTCTACATTGATTGGCTTCGGGCCCTCCACCTTCGTCCCCTATTATCCCCAAATGAAAACTTTAAACAAACGAAAGGAAATAAAACCAAGTGTTTATGTTCCCAGTTATGGTAGTTTTATCACCCCAATTTGTGATTGTTTTCTTATTTAATTCTCTCTGGTAAGCAGTGATTGAATCTTTCTCAAATCCATTGGTCCTACTTTCATCTAAAGGTTGCGTAACCTTTGGTGTTCAGCAGATAGATATAAGTTGATGGGTCTCCTGTTTGAAAATAATCGAAAAACAGAGTATATAATTATATCTATGTTTTATGTATATAAAACTATTGTATTTTCCCTTGCAAAGTGCGGTAGGAATTACCAGGTCACTAGTGATGAGGAGTCTTTGTTGTCTCGGCTTGATAGCGAGTTATTATATGTTTAGCGGTGAGTTCATTAGAAGTGAAGAAATATCCAGGATGTTCATATTACGAAGACTGAATTCTTTGGGAGATATTTTTAGTTAAAGATGGATGGATTATGTCTTGACATGGACAATCAAGTTTATCTTTAGAGTAGCAGAATCATGTATATGTGAAAGTAGGATTTAGTCATTATTTGTGGTAGTAGAAAAATACATCAATTGCTTGTGAAAAACTGCGCCCTCAGAGTAAAGATCAAATGAAAAACACGTTTCACCAAGAATTTGTTTGAAGTAGTGGCATCACACTGATCTCCGTTATTCTTTTTGGTAATTATAGAAACTGCCTGAGGCTTAGTCTAATAAAATCTTAAACTCAGTAATCTTTTGAAAAATACACATACCAGTTTAGGAATACCGCATTGAGGTTCGTCTTTGATTTACAATTACGTGCTGAAGGAGCAACTTCTATGATGAGAAATCAATGTCATAGGGGGTATTTAAATTTTTTTCATAAGTAGCTCAACACGAAAGGATTATTTCGCGATGCATACTCGTTTAAGGTCTTCTTTTGTGTACTTATTCATTCTTTTTCATCAACATATGCTGCTTGGTTCCATATCACTCTTGGTAAACTAGTCCTCAGGTCTCACGATCAGTACTAATGCAACCTTTTTGTCAACCTCAGTATGCGATTACCCACCTGAATAAATTGGAAGATAGCATTTGGGAGCGATGGACTAAAAAGCATCATGGCCACCAAATAAGTAAGTTATGCAGACTGACATGAACTGAAGTAGAAGTAATTCATGAGATTTTCTTTTGCATGTTCCCGAATTGGAAATCCTTGATTTTGTGCGTGTGGAGATCATTGACAGTAGGCTGCATTTTGCATAAGATTTGGTGCTTTGTCTGCCCTTTCTGATCAATCATATAAAAGAATGTGTTTAAGATGCTTAAAATTTATGTCTGTGGATTGGATTTATGTATGTGTGGTTTTGGATGCATCGTAGTTTTCTGAATTTGAAAGTATGGGTTCTTGATGATTTGATGGTGATATAGGCCATCATGTCCTTGATTTTTGATTTTGTCGATCTGTTTCTTTATTAGATTAACCTTTCAATAGCAGTAGATTATGTGCATTGGGGATATGTTAGGGAAAACTGTTAGCCTCATTTCTATGCTCTCTGATTCTTCGATGGCGCCTGATACTCATGCGTGACACGTTCTGTGTCAAGTTACATCATGTGTCTTCTTGTGTTGGGTCTTTTAATATTGCTCCCTTCCAGAGTTGCTCTTTGTTACCTTAGAAATGCCTGTTAGGACGAGTTATTCTCAGAATACGTATATCGTCCCGCCTGGGCAGCTCTTTCTATCAGCACCATTGTTATTTGTTAGGAATGGTGAATCTTTTGGCAAGTGTTTCAATGTAGATCATTTGGTCTAAGATGCTTAAATGCTGTGTTGAGTGCAAATATAATATTTAAGGAAATTATTCACATTTGCACTGGATTCCTTTTGCTGGAATCCTTTGATTGCAGAGTCGGTCTTTATATATCTTGGAACTATCATGCTCCTCATTCACAAGATACTCCCATTTATGAGGTGCCTTCTTGCCCATATGTAACTCAAGAAGTTCTCATGTTTGATGGGACACCAAAGACATCATCTTATCTTTCATGTTAAGTTCCTATACGGTGGCATCTTTGGTCTAACATGCTTCCTCTTACTTACTATTCATGCTCACATGATTCTCCAAATATTGGGGAATAATTATGGGTATCAAAACCATTAACTTCTACTTTCATACACATACCCATCTCGTTTTATTATTATTATTAATAATAATAATATTATTATTATTATTAATATTATTATTATTATTATTATTATTTTATTTCTTCTCCAGCACCTCCCTACAGAATCTAGATAATCATTATCTAATATTTGTACCATAGAAATAAGGATCATGGACATACTATTATATTTGATTTAACTGTAGGTGACAATGGAGGGAGAATTCTACCACAAGTCATGATTCAGGTGTGCCTATGGAGGGTGTTTTCTGACAACCTCATCCTATGCTGCATTGGATGGAATCCTCTACTGCAAGCCCCACTTTGCTCAGCTGTTCAAGGAGAAGGGCAACTACACCCATCTCACCAAGACTACTCCTCTCAAGAAAAATGATGATCAGGATAATAATAATAATAACCCATCTCACCAAGACTACATTTGCTAATTTGTTCTTGATTCACATAGTTTATCAAGTGCAAAACTGCTAGTTCTTTGTCTTTGCTCACTTCTAAATTTATTTTAGTTGATGGTACATTTGATGATTTGGTGCTAATATTTGTTTCTTGATTGACAGATGTTTCCACTACCGTCGAAGATGCCGTGTTAGGGCTCCTATTGCAACGAAATATTCAGTTGCCGTCACTGTCATAACGATGCAAAGGTGAATATATGTTCATTCAGTTTCATATGTTTATCCGGTTTGCTGTGCTTACCCTCTGGGGTTGTCAGATTGGTTTTGATTCACACAAAAAGTTTTTTGTGGTTTTCGTTTAATTAAATGGGGGTTAATATCCAACTATCATGAGATTGTGAAATGACCCAAATTTTTTCATTTTTGTGTAATCAGAAGAATATTTGCATTGACCAAAAGCTCGCTAGCATTATGTTTTTTTTATGCATCACTAGAATTGCTATTCTGTGGTGATGTGTTTACATATTAGAGAAATTGGAAGTTTGGCACTGTAATATCCGTAATTTTTCCATTTTTAGCAGTTTCCATTTTTGGTGTATGTCTATTTTTATCGACTCGCTTGTAACCGTTTCGAAATTTTGAATCTATTTTGTTCTTGGAGTTTTTCCATTTGGATGGGTTTTGATGATGTTTTCACGTAATTTCGTTTATGGCATGTTTTGTCGTATGAATGTTCGATTCTTGTAAAACTCATTCGTTTTCGTTGTTTCTTGGTTTGTACAAGCTCGTATGGTTGAGTTGGTCATGTGGAGACTTTCGGTTTGTAAATCCGACGTCGTTTCGTGATTTTCGGGCACTTGGGCCATTTTTGTAATTTCCTAATAGTTTAGGGAATCTTAGTTTCGTTGTCGCATTACGGACCCTCCGGTGGTCGGAATTGTATTTTCTTTCAGCGCTTAGCTCCGTTGTCTTGTATGCTTCGCGTCTATGTTCATGGATTCTGGTCTCGTCGTGCGTTTCGTGTTTTATACCCTCGCGGCTGACTCTGCTGGCGATGTGACATCGGCGATCTTTGAGCTGCTTTGTGTAGGTAGCGCACGCTATCCTGTTCCCTTGCGTGCGCTACCGATGTGCGATTAGCGTACGCTAACGCCTATTGTTAGCGTACGCTAACGAAGGGTGGCGATAGCCACTGGACTGTCACGGCCGTTAGCGCGCGCTACATATGACGATTAGCGTGCGCTAACTCCACGAATATAAGTCGGCGGACGGTTTGAGCAATGATTTATTTCTTTTCTCTTCGTTTCTTCGACGTGCGACCTCAGAGACGATTTCCACCAGTTCTATTCGGAGTTCTCTTCAAATTCCATCACGGTAGAATCAAGCCATCATATCATAATCAGCATAATCACCTTTCATCAGCCGAATTAAAGGTAATTCCTCAGGAACCCTAATTTTGACGAATTTGGGGGATTTTCGGGATTTTAGGGTTTAGTTACGAATTGTTCATCTTTATTACGATATTCTTTACCGGTTGTGATTATTGAGTGATTCTTAATCCAACTTCCTTAATTTTAATCCGCGAATTATCGATACGGGGAGATTTTGTGTAAACCCTCGCCCGTATCGATTGATCGTTCATTGCCGTATCATGTAATCAGGGTTATGGGTGTATTCCATTAGAGTATTGTTGTCCATGGGGACTGAACTGTATTGGTCCTTCGTTTAGGAACCGTCGTTTTCCATCCGGACCGTTCGTAGTCGTGCTTCAACTCCGTTTCTTCAAGAATGTCTCAAAGGCAAGTACTTTACATTTGTTTACATGTTCTAGTATTTGAATTATGGCTGTATCGTGGTTGTTGGGGATGGATATGTGTATGTTCACCTAGGGACGGTCCGACGGGGCCTCTAGGGATACGTATTGCCGTGAGTGTGCGTATCACGAACTGTGGTTAGCCACCCAGGGATGTCCGACGGGGCTCTGCGGGGTACGGTGGCCGGGAGTCTCGTACCAACGGTTAACTTTGAATTGTGATTTGTTGGAGATAATGTGTTTTGTGACTGTACATCATAAATATTCCGGAATATAAAATGTTTTCTTAAATGACTTTTTGGCGCATATATTCATCTGATTAGAATGTAGTTCAAATGGATTGTACTTGCACTAGCAGTTGTCGCTAACCCCTTAAATGGGGGAAATACTTTTTGTATTTCAGGCATTGATCGTGGGGACAAGCGAGTACCCGAGCCGTATGAGGATGATGGGCAAGCATGATATTGTCCAGAAGTTGATTATTGGTGTCTTGTCAGTCAAATTATTATTGATGTCTGATTTTGGGATTCTGTATTATAAAATTTGTTTAAGTACTCGAGTACTTCCGATTTGAATTTGTTAATGTTGTGTTCCCGTTTTGGGAAAATGGATTTGATGTCAGAATTTTAATTGTCGGTTATAGTCTTTTATTTAGCTTGTCGTTTTATTTATGATGGTTTGTCGTTGTTGAATGTCTTGTTTGGTACGTTAGCCTGGTGGATTCCACAGTGTGGGTTCCACGGCGCTGTAATATGCCCTGAACGTCTTGGGGGTGTTACAGAATATGGTATCGGAGCTTAGGTTTATGGATACCTAGGATGTCGGTTATTTGGGTCTAGTTAAGTGTCGTTTTTGGGACAGTATCACTGCTACGCCATCATCTCAGTACGCCGGTGCTCGTAAGTTTTCCTAACTTGACTCGTTTCATCGTTATGTTCCATTCCTGTCTTAGTATCTTGTTGCGTTTTGCGTTTGAATTGTACTTACCCGTTGCTTCTTCAGAATTCCTGCGGGTAGAGGGCCTTGAGATGCGATCGCGGGCCTTGATCGCGGATGCGGTCGCGGGCCTTGATCGCTTGAATCTGATCGCGAGCCTTGATCGCGGGCCTTGTAGGGACGTGGCGCGGCCAGTGGGGCGGCCATGTCCGATCACTCGGGAAGCGGTTCGACGATGCCTTCCTTGTCGAGCAGTGTTCCCCTATTTCGGAGGTCGGCGGGACGATCTGCTAGCTCGTGTAATGCACATGAGAATGTTGGAGTGGCCAACATTTTGCGGCAAATGCGAACCGGATGGCGCTCTCGGCTCGAGCCCGTTCTAGTCGGCCAAGCTAATGCCAACCCGGTTCCGCCTCTTTGGATCCGTGGTGATAAGCTACTTCAGGACGTGATTCGTATGCGTCCTCCGTAGTTTGATGGTGCTTCCGACCCTTCTGGTTGGGAGAATTGGCTATTCGAGATGGAGAAAGTGTTTGAGGCTGCTAATTGTTCCGAGGAGAGGAAAGTACCCATTGCTCAGTGTTGCGATATTTCCTACACGCAAGTGCACGTCATCGTTTACAAGTAATAAAGTGATAAGTAGAGTATCGTTCCCACGAGGATTGAGTCTCTAACTACCGACGTTTTCGTATTCCAATTTTATTTGAACAATCGAAGTTGGGTTTTTGGATTAATAACTACAAGAATGAATAAAAGACTAAACGAGCGATAGCTTGAATAAAAGGAATCAAATGATAAATAAGTCTAGAGTTCTGAATCCACCTTAATTTATCCGAATTTAATCTTGATTATCCGTAATAAATAATTTTCCCAATTTATTGAAGGCGGAGATTGCTAAAATATTCTACCGCCTCTCCAGGTCAATAGATTTATCTAACGGCGACTAACGCACTCTATCCCTAGGTGAATTATCTCGTCGCTAGGCAAAAGCACGAAATCTCCTAACGGCCCCGTAGTGCCTATGCGTATATTCCGATCACACCGAATACAACGGTCCTCCCCAATCGGTCCTCACCAAATCGCCTCTCCGATTCAAGTGAATGATTAAATCAATACAACTATTGGCGGATAATTGCAAGCATTAAACATAATTGGGAAAACTCAATAAAAGGTAATAAATTGGATAATCTTAATCAATTCGTCAAAATAAAGGTTTCATCAAAACCCTAGATTAGGGCTTTAGCGACATACTAAAAGCGAAAATACGAAGAAATAAACGAAAGCATAAAATTCAACGCAGATGAAGCTCGGATTCCTCCGTTCTTGACTCATATCTGCCCTTGAATTCCTCTGCTTTCCTCCTCTTCTCTGTCTCAAGCTTAAGCTCTCCTAGGTTTAGCTTCAATGATTTTCGATTCCAAGGTTCCCCATCATTAAATTAGGGTCTTAAGCCCTATTTATAGCTCAGCACTTCCATAAATCGCGTCCGTATTAGTTGGTTGGCGGCTTGAAGCGGCCCAAAATCCGCGAGACGTACCAAACCCGCTAAGTGTGCCGCGGCTCCTTGAACTGTGCGCGGCACATCGCCAAAATACGAATACACAGGCGTAATTAAATCCTTACGTGCCGCGGCTCACATGGGGTGTGTGCCGACACAGTCTGACTACGCCCTTGGTGGTGTCTTCCTTTGCTGCGGCTCGGCTTCCTTGTCGCGGCTCATAGTCGATTTTGCCGTTTTCGCCGTTTTGCCTCGTTTAAGCTTAGGACTTCAATTTCACTGTCAATCATACAAAATTAAGGCAAAAAAAGCTCATTTAGATGATTTAGCAATCCAAAATACTACAAAATCATGATAAATAAGCGTATAAAAATACGCCTAACAAATACCCCCAAACTTAAGCCTTTGCTTGTCCTCAAGCAAAAAGAATTAAAGTCGATAAAAGAATGTCGTGAATCATCGTGCAACTCATAGTGTTCAACCTAATCAATACTATCCTGCCATTCTCTCTAAATAATACCAGTGTCATAAAAGCGGTGCACTTTCGAGAATAGTGATACCGCAAAGTGATCAACTTGATCTAATCATTTGTTCATGAAGAAAACTCGGCTCAAAGATTAACAAAACATGAGTCGAATCGACCGTCAATATGAAAGGCTAAAATAGACAAGTTAGTTCGTCCGTTCCACGATCTAAAGGCACAATTTTTCACGAGTCTCCTAACAACTAATCCTCGGACGGTGTCCCCTTATATAAATATGCTCAAGAATTCGATTCGAGTTGACCACTAGGTTAGGATCTCGGGATGTTTCATCGGGATAATCCTAGGTGGAACTTCCATTCTCATGTATTAGGAAACCGTTTGACGTAAAAGACACTCATGGGGCACATGGATGCTTCTAGTTACTAAGTTCCGTCTACGGCGGAGAAACAACTCGAATACACAATTTCCGCATGTCAGAATCAAGGTTGCCGTTTGACGCGAGAGTAAGCAATGGTCACGCGAATGCCCCGGTTACTAGGCTCCTATCATTGGCACATGTGAAATATCTAAATCAATAGTCTAATCGGGAGTCGTCGTTTTACGAGAGTAAACAACGGGTCACGCGAATACCCGGTTACTAGACTTCCCTTCATAGAACACATTATCTCGACTTTTAGGGAAAAAGCGCCCGACTCTAAACTCAATTTAAGTGCCAACACCACTAAAGCAGACGACTCACTATCAGGAAAATGTAGCCAAACGTATTGATGGGGATTTAAAAACAAGTATGTATCGTCTCTTATACGCTAAGTCCTCTACAATCACGAAAAATTTCGGACCTAATTGAATACTAAGCGAGCGAAATAGCCGACTACAACTCGACTAAAACTGCCCGCTTCTTGAGAGAGAAAAGTGTCGTAACATCGATATCACACATAATAGAAGCACGAAAATTCACGAATAAAGAAAAACTACGGCAAGGCTATTAAAAAAAATTTTCGCAAAGAAAGAAAAGTGCAACAAAATATAATGTACAGCAAGAAAATAGAGTACAGCAATGAATGCAGACTGAATGTAAAGCCCCCCCCAAACTTAGGACGTACATTGACCTCAATGGACAAAAAATGAAATGCAAGAAAAGTAAAAGGTCAAGTACTCCCCTCCAGTCTGCTCAGGAGCTGGTGCCGGCATCGTCCGGTGAGGAGGGTGGTGTGGCTGGCCGGGCGGGCGCAGTAAATGGCCCGTCGGGATGCATGATGTGGGCCGTCCATGCGGCGAGGTGCTCCTGATGATAAGCCTCCTCGCGGCAAGACGCCTCTCGCTCGTCGGGCGGCCGGCGGGCCTGCTCTCTCATCTCGGCTCTGGCGGCAGCAACAACACTCTCCCGCGCCGCCCGCTGCTCCTCTCGCAAGGCAGCCATCCAGCTCTCTCTCTCTCTCCTCATCTCATCTCTCTCTCTCCTAAACTCCTCCCTATCTCTCCGTAGCTCCTCCCTATGCTCTTCTCTCTGTCTCCTCATATCCTCCCGCAGCCCATCAAACAGCTCTTCCAACCTCGCTCTGTCGGGCTGCGGTCCGGCCTCTCCGTGCGTCAACAAAAGTGGCTCGGGGGATCCCTCGTGAGCCTCCTCAAGCAAAAATCCTCGCCCCCGAGCGTGTGCCGGCGCTCCACCCCACTGCTCAAAGTGCGATATGATGCGGTGGTCGATCGGGGCCTGTGGGGCAAGCATCGGCTCGTCGACTGACCATGTCAGCCCCGACTGCCGGCATAAAGCGCAGATGAGGGAGGGGTGCTTCAACCCCGTCTTGGCCCCCCCTGGATACTCTGGAAGATAGATCGGACCAGAATGGGGGCCACATCGCGCGGCCGGAGGTGATAGCAAAAGTATCCGGGCGCGGGAGAGAAAACTGTACGGATCTGGGAGGTGGGATCAATGCGGGCACAAATAAAGTAAAGCCAGGCTCGCCCGAGCCGGCTGAGGCGCGAGCTCTGAAGTGAAAAGTAGATGAGCTCTGTGCTCGCTGCTCCCAATCGATCCGGGCTGTGCAATCGTCTCAAGCGGGGCCTCCTTAGTGAGGCCGGTCATCACGCGGTCATAGGTGTCTCGTCCACCGCCGGAAACCCAAAAAGCCTCCGAATAGCGATCGGGGAGAAATCAACTGTGACCCCTCGGACGTCGACTGAGTCCGGACTCTAAAGATGGCAACGAATGCCTGCCGGATGTGCTTGACAGAGCGCTCACATAAAACTCTGGGACGATCGAAATGACGGTGGCTCGGGAGGTGCGGTAAATCTAGCCCATCCCATCTCGTCAATCATCATGAGCAACTCCCCGTCACGAGGAGCCGGAGTAAAACCTCTCTCGGGAATAAGTGGACGCGGACGGATCTTTTCGTTGAATATCTTGTGGATCTCGGGGTCCGAAAATTGGTGCCCCTCGCCTCGGCCCGACCGAGAGGTCTCCTCGCGTAGGGGATGACTCGGTCCTAGCACGCTTGGTCGACTTCTTCGTGCGCGCCATAATCGATCTGAGAAGCACAACACGAGGGTTTATTTACGCAAAAATAATAACGATGATATATGCGCGGCTAAAGACATCAAACCGAAATTAGAATTTAAGACACTAGCGCATACGAGAGAAAAAGATGAATTTGGACTTAAACATCTAAACTGGATGTAAGGGTTGGGCTTGCTATAAATTCAAAACGTAGACGTTGCACGAGAATTCAAAACGTTTGCCTTTTCAAAGAAAATTTTCATTTGGGCAATTTATCAGACACCTTGAGGGCGCATGTTTACTTGAAGAATAAACATAGTTCTAGCTCGATTCAGCCCCCAAAAGCGAAATACAATTCAATCATGAACAACTTAACACAATCAATTCATTGATATTCCAATTTAATCAAGAAAATTTGATGAAATTACCCTGTTATATTCTAACAATCACAAAACTATTTGAAGGAAAAACTGGGCATGTTCCATCCATTCAACGCAAAAACAACTTCAAAATATAACCTATAAGCAAATAAACAATAAGGATGGAAGCGTACCTTTTGAAGATTTCAAGAAAAATCGCAGGAAGAAATTTGAACAACGTCGGCGGTAGAGAAGAGGAGGGAAGGCAAGGAGAAGAAAAGAACGTGCACGATAAATGCATTTGAATGCATGTTATAAGCTACAGCCTTTCGGATTCCGCATAGTGTGCGCGGCACGAGATAAAGTGAGCCGCGGCACAAGTCTGATCCCTTTTACTGTGTCTCGTTTTGTCGTGTGCCGCGGCTCAAATTCCGTGTGCGCGGCTCATTGCTCGAGTGTGCGCGGCTCATTTATGCCGTGCGCGGCACAAAGTACTGATCGGTTTTGCCTCCCATTGCGATCGATGTGTGCGCGGCTCACAATAAGCATCTGCGGCTCATACTCCGATTTCTCCACAGGACTTTCTGCGCGAGAATTTTGAAAAGAAGACGTTAAAACGAGAGGAAGAAGCAAATAGAAGCACAAATAAGATGAAAGATAAAAATCACGAATACAAGAAAAATAAAGAAATGCAAAAATCTCTGACTACGAGCTCGGGTTGCTTCGAGAAGCGCTAAGTTTATAGTCTTGATAGGACCTATTGAACAACGTTAGTTCGCTTTTCGCAAACTCCATTTGGCTTCCGCCCGTTCATCGAACCGTTTGTATTTTGGTTAAAATTATGACCGTTGGTCATCAACCGTTCGACTTTCGGTTGGTCATCAAATGTAGTTTTGAAAAGGTTTCGACTTGAGAAACTTCGAAACACCGGTTTCTCCATGACTAATTTTTCTCTTGGCTTTCGGCTCACTCTCCTCCTTCACAAACGAACTCACAAGCTGCAGATTTTTCTTCATGGTCGAAACGCCACTAGTTCTACATCCTTCTTCAAACTTGGGCCATTTAACACAAAATCTGAATTTTCCCAACGACGATTTTTCGATGCTTTCCTCTTTCACAAACATCCACACCCTCACTTTGTGATCCTTTATCGCACTTAGGGACATGGGAGCGATTTGAATACTTGAAAAGTAACTTCCTCGTCTTGGACCCTCGAGTTAGCTCTCCCTTTTCCACGTCTATAAGGGTTCGGCCCGTCGCTAGAAATGGTCGTCCCAAGATGATCGGAATATTGTCATCTTCCTCCATGTCTAGTACGATGAAGTCGGTGGAAAGATGAACTTGTCAACCTTAACTAATACATCCTCGATCACTCCTCGGATACTTTATCGATCGGTCCATGATTGTAATGAGGCTGTGGTTGGCTTAGCTTCCCAATATTGACTTTTGAAAAATCGATAGAGGCATGAGGTTGATACTTGCACCAAGATCGCATAGTGCCTTATCAAACGAAAGATTCCCCATGGTGCACGGTATGTTAAAGCTTCGGATCTTTCAATTTAGGTGGGAGCTTCTTTTGAAGAATTGCCTGCACTCCTCTGTCAAGGCAACCGTTTCAAACTCCTCAAGCTTTCTCTTCTTGATAATATCTCTTTCATGAATTTGACATAACTCGGCATATGCTCCAATGCGTCGTGAACGGAATATTTATGTGAAGCTTTTTGAACACCTCAAGGAACTTAGAAAATTGTTTGTCCGCCCTCCTTTCTGTAGTCTGCGGAAGCGGAGCGGGGGAACACATGTCTTTGAGTTATCGGATGAACTTCCTTCGACTCCTCTAGCTTTAATTCCATCTCTTCCTCAATCACCTTCTTCTCTTTACCCACTCGGGCTGATCTAGCACATCTCTCCCGCTTCTCAAGCTAATTGCATTTAGACTCTCTCGAGGATTTGTCTACGTGGTACTCGGCAATGCTCCATCCTGACGATCTGTCAATACATTAGCGTTTTGGCCCATGTGGACCGCTAAGATCCGAATGGAAGCTGAATGAGTTTGTAACGAAGCTTCCGACCGAGTCATAAATTGACTCGTCTTTGACGCCAATTTTGCAAGCGCTTCCTCGAGAGACACTTTAGGAGCGGAAGGGGGCTGTTGATTCCGAGTGAAAGGGGGCTGGTGTGTGTTCTGTCCGTTTCTCCATGAAAAGTTGGGATGATTGCGCCACCGGATTATAAGTATTGGAGTACGGGTTATTCGGTCGATTCCCACTTCCTACGAATTGAGCTGCTCCATCGATTTTGCTCGAACGGATTTCCAAATTGACACTCCGCACTTTCGGGTGTGATCCGTTACACCAATTACATGTCTCAATGGTAGCAGGGTGCGTGCGAAAAGTTACGGAGTCATTGTGTCAAAGCGGCGACTTGGTGACAAGGTGGAAATCGGATCATTGCTCGAAACTTCCATTACCCTCTTCGGTGTCAATCTTTCTGCTGGCCATTGGTAAGCGTTTTCAGCCATATCTTCCAAAAGCACGTGAGCCTCGGCCATAGATTTTCCCATGAATGTTCCTCCGGAGGCTGCATCCACTAAAGTGCGTGTAGAAGCACTCAAACCACCATAAAATGTATGCAGCTGAAGCCAATCAGGAATGCCGTGATGAGGGCATCTTCGAAGCAATTCTTTATATCGCTCCCACGCCTCGTGGAGCGATTTCATATCGTACTGGGCAAAAGTGGTTATCTCGTTTCTTAACCGCGCCGTCTTAGCTGGTGGGAAAAATTTTGCAAGGAAGGCTTGCACTAACCTCTCCCAAGTTGTAATCGACCCCGGCAACGGCGCCAAAAACTTGTTGCGATATTTCCTACACGCAAGTGCACGTCATCGTTTACAAGTAATAAAGTGATAAGTAGAGTATCGTTCCCACGAGGATTGAGTCTCTAACTACCGACGTTTTCGTATTCCAATTTTATTTGAACAATCGAAGTTGGGTTTTTGGATTAATAACTACAAGAATGAATAAAAGACTAAACAGAAAGCGATAGCTTGAATAAAAGGAATCAAATGATAAATAAGTCTAGAGTTCTGAATCCACCTTAATTTATCCGAATTTAATCTTGATTATCCGTAATAAATAATTTTCCCAATTTATTGAAGGCGGAGATTGCTAAAATATTCTACCGCCTCTCCCGAGGTCAATAGATTTATCTAACGGCGACTAACGCACTCTATCCCTAGGTGAATTATCTCGTCGCTAGGCAAAAATCATGAAATCTCCTAAAGGCCACGTAGTTCCTATGAGTATATTCCTATCTCACAGAATAAAACGGTCCTCACCAATAGTTCCTCACCAAATCTCCTCTCCCGATTCGAAGTGAATGCTTAAATCAATACAACTATTGGCCAGATAATTGCAAGCATTAAACATAATTGGGAAAACTCAATAAAAAGGTAATAAATTGGATAATCTTAATCAATTCGTCAAAATAAAGATTTCATCAAAACCCTAGATTAGGGCTTTAGCCTGACATACTAAAAACTGAAAATACAGAAGAAATAAACGAAAGCATAAAATTCAAACGCAGATGAAGCTCGGATTCCTCCGTTCTTCAGCTCCCGCCTTCTGCCCTTGAATTCCTCTGCTTTCCTCCTCTTCTCTGTCTCCAAGCTTAAGCTCTCCTAGGTTTAGCTTCAATGATTTTCTGATTCCAAGGTTCCCCCATCATTAAATTAGGGTCTTAAGCCCTATTTATAGCTCAGCACTTCCATAAATCGCGTCCGTATTAGTTGGTTGAAAACTGGCTTCGAAACGGCCCAAAATCCGCGCAGACGTACCAAACCCGCTAAGTGTGCCGGCTCATCAACTCGTGCCGCAGACATCGCCAAAATCGAATACAGGCGTAATTAAATCCTTACGTGCGGCTCACATGGGCGTGCCGCGACACAGTCTGACTACTCGCCCTTGGTGGTGTCTTCCTTTGCCGCGGCTCGGCCTTCCTTGTGCCGCGGCTCATAGTCGATTTTGCCGTTACCGCTTTGCCTTGTTTAAGCTTCCGGACTTCAATTTCCTGTCAATCATACAAAATTAAGGCATTAAAAGCTCATTTAGATGATTTCACACTCCAAAATACTACAAAATAATGATAAATAAGCGTATAAAAATACGCCTAACACTCAGTACTTCCTCGCCAAGGAGGCAGCAACGTGGTGGCAAGCGGTGAAACCGCGTGACCGAGCAGCTATGTGGGCAGAGTTTCGGGATCTGATGGAAGACGAATTCTGTCCTTGGCCAGTGAAAGAGGGGAGGATCTGAGCCTTCTTTGAGGCTAAACCCCAAGATGTTCCTATATCTCAAGCTATCAAAGACTACAATCAACAGTTGCATTATGTGAGAAACCAAGTCCGCGATGAGCTTGATAGGATCCGCCACTTTGATATGCGGATGAAACTGAGGGTGCGCCACTACATGTCTGGTCTGGGGTGCACGACTTTGAAAGATTATCAGCATAAAGCGATGGCTTACGAGATGTCGTTTACTGCGACAGAGACGGCAGTTGAAGGAAAGAAGCAGAAGACCTCCGGTCAGTTTTCGGGAGGCAAGTCAGGAGGGTATCCGAAGGCTCAGTCTGGTTCGCGAGTCTTCGGGAGTCAGTCGCCATCAGTTGGTCGAGGAAACAGTTCTAGGTCTGCTCCTGCTGGTTCCGTTCGTGGTCCTAAGTGTTTCAACTGCAGTCGCCCGGGCCACATGATGAGTGAGTGTGATAGGCCTCCGATTCAGTGTCTTGCTTGTGGTCGTATGGGTCATCGTGCTAAGTTTTGTACGGATTCAGCTCGGGCTCCAGTTACTCAGATATCAGCCCCAGCTGCGGGAGAGCCGAGTGTGAATCAGGCACCGACAGTTCCTCAGCCGCAGCAGAGTTTTGGTAGAGGTCGAGGTCGTGGTCAGCCTTCTAGAGGGGGAGCTTCTAGTGCGGGGTCTGTTCCGCCCCGTGTGTATGAGATGAGGCGAGCCGGAGATCCCGACGCGACGGTGGCTATAGGTACCGCCAACATCCTTGATCATCCTGTATCCGTATTGTTCGATTCTGGTGCTACGCATTCTTTTATGTCTATGGATTGTGTGCGTCGTCTGCATGTTGATTGCCTTGTTGCTTGTGAGCCTTTTGTTGTTAAACTTCCTAGCGGGGATAGCATCGTGGGGGATCGTGAGATTAGGGATTTTCCAGTAAGTATCGCGGGGAGGGTTTGGCCTTCTAATCTGATTGCGGTGGATATTAGAGATGAGGATTTGATTCTAGGAGAGGATTGGCTAGACCGTCATGGAGCGATCATGAATTATAGAACGAGGACTGTTTCGATGTTAGCCTCTGATGGTACTGAGCATTCTTTTGTGGGGCGTAAGCGGAGCAGCCAGAGATTACTGATCAGCGCCTTGAGGGCGGTGAGACTCCTTCGAGGAGGTTGCACGGGCTATTGGTGTTACGCTTTGAGATCGGAAGAAGGGGGAGTCGAGCTCTCGTCTATTCCGGTAGTGTGTGAGTATCCTGATGTTTTTCCAGACGAGTTGCCGGGTTTGCCGCCGGATCGAGAAGTTGAGTTTACCGTCGATTTAGAGCCGGGGGCAGCCCCGATTTCTAAGACGCCATACCGTATGGCACCTGCCGAGATGCTTGAGTTGAAGAAACAGTTGGGAGAGTTGCTAGACATGGGGTATATTCGACCGAGTGCTTCACCTTGGGGCGCACCGGTCCTGTTTGTGAAGAAGAAGGATGGGTCACTTCGTTTGTGTATCGACTACCGAGAGTTGAACAAAGTGACCATCAAAAACAAGTATCCGCTCCCGAGGATTGATGACTTGTTTGATCAGTTGCAAGGGGCAACCGTGTTTTCGAAGATTGATTTGAGATCGGGATATTATCAGCTCCGAGTGAAGGATACCGATATTCCGAAGACGGCCTTTCGGACGAGATACGGACACTACGAGTTTGTGGTTATGCCTTTTGGGCTAACCAACGCCCGGCCGTGTTCATGCGACTTATGAACAAAGTCTTTATCGAGTACCTCGATAAATGTGTAGTCGTCTTTATCGACGATATTCTGATTTACTCGAGGAACGAGGAGGAGCATGCCCGTCATTTACATATTGTGTTAGACATTTTGAGAACTCAGCATCTTTTTGCGAAGTTCTCAAAGTGCGAATTTTGGTTACGGGAGGTTATGTTTCTCGGTCATGTGATCTCGGCCGAGGGTGTTCGTGTGGACCCACATAAGGTAGAGGCAGTGTTGGATTGGGCGCCGCCCAAGAACGTGAAAGAGGTCCGCAGTTTTTTGGGATTAGCCGGGTATTACCGCAGATTCGTCGAGGTGTTCTCTAAGCTCGCTCGACCGCTGACTCAGTTGTTACAGAAGTCAGAGAAGTTTGTGTGGACCGATGAGAGGCAGAATAGTTTTGAGGAGTTGAAGAAGCGGTTGACGACCGCTACCGTTTTGGCTTTACCGAGTGGTAATGATGGTTTCTCAGTTTTCAGTGATGCTTCGGGCCAAGGGCTCGGATGCGTACTTATGCAGCACGGGAGGACGATTGCCTATGCTTCCCATCAGCTGAAACCGTACGAGCTGAATTACCCTACGCACGATCTTGAGTTGGCCGCAGTTGTATTTGCGTTGAAGATCTGGCGTCATTACTTGTATGGCTCGTCGTGTCAGATTTTCACCGATCACAAGAGCCTAAAGTACATTTTCACCCAGAAAGAGCTCAATATGAGACAGAGGAGATGGTTGGAATTAATTAAGGATTACGATCTCGAGATCCTTTATCATCCGGGCAAGGCTAATGTGGTAGCAGATGCCTTGAGCCGGAAATCGGTATCGCTTCGAGCACTTGAGTTGCTTACGGCCTAGTCGGGACTTCAGCGAGAGTTTATGAGGTTGAGCATTGAGATTGTACTGCCAGAGAGTTTCGGGCAGTTGCGTACTCTTGAGATTTCTTCATCTCTCGTAGAGGACATTAAATCGGGACAGTTGGAGGACCCGATGTTTATTCAGCTTCGGGAGAGTGTAGGGAAGGGGAAAGCCCCGGGATTCGTTATTCATGAGGACGGAGTGTTGAGATTCCGAGGTCGGTTGTGCGTTCCGAACAACTCGAAATTGAGACAGAGTATCATGCGAGAGCCTCATGCGTCACCTTACTCAGTCCATCCGGGCTCGAGTAAAATGTATAAAGATCTGAGAAAGAATTTCTGGTGGAACGACATGAAGAAGGAGGTAGTTCAGTTTGTGGCTAAGTGTTTGACTTGTCAGCAAGTCAAGATTGAGCATCAGCGGCCAGCCGGATTTTTGAAACCACTTCCCGTTCCGGAATGGAAGTGGGAGGACATCTCTACGGATTTTGTCACGAGTTTGCCGAGGACGAAGACTGGTATGAATATGGTGTGGGTGATTGTAGACCGACTAACTAAGTCGGCACATTTTCTGGGCATCAAGGATACTTGGGGTCCAGAAAAGTTGGCTCGTGTCTTTATCGCACAGATAGTGAGACTTCATGGTACGCCGAAGACCATTATTTCGGATAGAGATGGCCGATTTGTATCGCATTTTTGGCAGGCGGTACATAAGGCATTGGGGACACGATTACGTCTGAGCACTTCTTTCCATCCCCAGACCGATGGGCAGTCCGAACGTACCATTCAGACGTTCGAGGATTTGTTGCGCGCGTGTGCGTTAGATTGGAGTAGTGACTGGGAGGATCATCTGGCTTTAATTGAGTTTACTTATAATAATAGCTGGCACGCATCGATTAAGATGGCACCGTATGAGGCACTTTATGGCCGATGTTGCCGATCACCGATATGTTGGGATGAGCCGTCCGATTTGGTTGGCACCGAGCCGGACCTTGTGTTGGAGACGAGGGAGAAAGTTGAATTGATTAGAAAGAGGATGTTGGCTGCTCAGAGTCGACAAAAGTCTTATGCGGATGTTAGGCGTAGACCCTTGGAGTTTGAAGTGGGAGATCATGTTCTGTTGAGAGTGTCCCCGACGAAAGGAGTTTTCCGTTTTGGGAAGAAGGGGAAACTCAACCCGAGATATATTGGACCTTTCGAGGTATTAGAGAGAGTCGGTGAGTTAGCATACCGTTTGGCGTTACCTCCGTCGCTGAGTCATGTTCATAGCGTATTTCACGTTTCCCAGTTGAGGAAGTACGTTCTGGACCCGTCCCACATTATTGACTTTGGGGACGTGGAGATAGAGAAGGATATTACGTTTGAAGAGAGGCCCGTCAGAATTTTGGAGCGTCGTGACAAGCAGTTAAGGCACAAAACCATTCCTTTGGTTAAGGTGCAATGGTCGAGGCACGGAGTAGAAGAAGCGACGTGGGAGCTAGAGGAGGATATGCGTTCGAGATACCCCGAGCTTTTTTATTCTTAAGTTTCGGGACGAAACTTTATTTTAGAGGGGGAGAATGTAATATCCGTAATTTTTCCATTTTTAGCAGTTTCCATTTTTGGTGTATGTCTATTTTTATCGACTCGCTTGTAACCGTTTCGACATTTTGAATCTATTTTGTTCTTGGAGTTTTTCCATTTGGATGGGTTTTGATGATGTTTTCACGTAATTTCGTTTATGGCATGTTTTGCCGTATGAACGTTCGATTCTTATAAAACTCATTCGTTTTCGTTGTTTCTTGGTTTGTACAAGTTCGTATGGTTGAGTTGGTCATGTGGAGACTTTCGGTTTGTAAATCCGACGCCGTTTCGTGATTTTCGGGCACTTGGGCCATTTTTGTAATTTCCTAATAGTTTAGGGAATCTTAGTTTCGTTATCGCATTACGGACTCTCCGGTGGTCGGAATTGTATTTTCTTTCAGCGCTTAGCTCCGTCGTCTTGTATGCTTCGCGTCTATGTTCATGGATTCTGGTCTCGTCGTGCGTTTCGTGTTTTATACCCTCGGCGACTGCTGGCGATGTGACATCGGTGATCTTTGAAGCTGCATGTAGGTAGCGCACGCTATCCCTGTTCCCTTGCGTGCGCTACCGATGTGCAGTTAGCGTACGCTAACGCCCTATTGTTAGCGTACGCTAACGAAGGGTGGCAGTAGCCACTGGACCTGTCACGACCCCGTTAGCGCGCGCTACATATGACGATTAGCGTGCGCTAACTCCACTGAATATAAGTCGGACGATTTGAGCAATGATTTATTTCTTTTCTCTTCGTTTCTTCGACGTGCGACCTCAGAGACGATTTCCACCAGTTCTATTCGGAGTTCTCTTCAAATTCCATCACGGTAGAATCAAGCCATCATATCATAATCAGCATAATCACCTTTCATCAGCCGAATTAAAGGTAATTCCCCAGGAACCCTAATTTTGACGAATTTGGGGGATTTTCGGGATTTTAGGGTTTAGTTCCGAATTGTTCATCTTTATTACGATATTCTTTACCGGTTGTGATTATTGAGTGATTCTTAATCCAACTTCCTTGATTTTAATCCGCGAATTATCGATACGGGGAGATTTTGTGTAAACCCTCGCCCGTATCGATTGATCGTTCATTGCCATATCATGTAATCGGGGTTATGGGTGTATTCCATTAGAGTATTGTTGTCCGTGGGTACTGAACTGTATTGGTCCTTCATTTAGGAACCGTCGTTTTCCATCCGGACCGTTCGTAGTCGTGCTTCAACTCCGTTTCTTCAAGAATGTCTCAAAGGCAAGTACTTTACATTTGTTTACATGTTCTAGTATTTGAATTATGGCTGTATCGTGGTTGTTGGGGATGGATATGTGTATGTTCACCTAGGGACGGTCCGACGGGGCCTCTAGGGATACGTATTGCCGTGAGTGTGCATATCGCGAACTGTGGTTAGCCACCCAGGGATGTCCGACGGGGCTCTGCGGGGTACGGTGGCTGGGAGTCTCATACCAACGGTTAACTTTGAATTGTGATTTGTTGGAGATAATGTGTTTTGTGACTGTACATCATAAATATTCCGGAATATAAAATGTTTTCTTAAATGACTTTTTGGCGCATATATTCATCTGATTAGAATGTAGTTCAAATGGATTGTACTTGCACTAGCAGTTGTCGCTAACCCCTTAAATGGGGGAAATACTTTTTGTATTTCAGGCATTGATCGTGGGGACAAGCGAGTACCCGAGCCGTATGAGGATGATGGGCAAGCATGATATTGTCCAGAAGTTGATTATTGGTGTCTTGTCAGTCAAATTATTATTGATGTCTGATTTTGGGATTCTGTATTATAAAATTTGTTTTAAGTACTCGAGTACTTCCGATTTGAATTTGTTAATGTTGTGTTCCTGTTTTGGGAAAATAGATTTAATGTCAGAATTTTAATTGTCGGTTATAGTCTTTTATTTAGCTTGTCGTTTTATTTATGATGGTTTGTCGTTGTCGAATGTCTTGTTTGGTACGTTAGCCTGGTGGATTCCACAGTGTGGGTTCCACGGCGCTGTAATATGCCCTGAACGTCTTGGGGGTGTTACAGGCACTTTAGTCGATCAACGTGCTGCTGAAATTTTGGATTGTGTCGATCATAATATTTCTATGGTTCATCACACTTTGTAGAAGTTATTTTTGACTGTTTGATAATGTTGTAGTATGTGTGTTACGACATATTATGCTAATATTATTTAGTTGGTAATATAATTTTGGCTTTCAGGCAAAACCTTGTAAGTTATTTATTGGGGAAGAAGATTTGTTAAACCAGCAACAAAGTGATTATATGGACTTGTTTGCTTCATGCCGATGTTGAAGATTTGAAGAAGAAAGTTGATGAGAAGATGATTCCATGAACAAGAAGTATGATCGTCTGATGAAAAGCAATGATGTGCTGAAGAGAGACTTTGTCGTTTCGAAGTATATGATCTTTTTTAATCCTTTTTTTTTCTATTTGTGCTGTTCATGATGAAATAGATAGAATATTCTTATATATTCTCTGTCTTTGTTATGATACGTATTTGGTTTTGAATTGGTTGGAGCACATGTTATTTTTTAAGATGAGATGATATGAAATTGTGGTTCTTATATTATTGAGCTCTTGTGGTTGATGGTTAGTTATAATTGAATGTAGATTTTGGTAATGAATTTTAAATTGAAATATGAAATATTAATATATATTACTGCAGAAATACTAATATATATTATACAATAACTAAAGTAAAAAGTTTTTTATTTACTACGGCAATTATAAAATAATCGAAGTTAAAGGCATTCTTTTACTTTACTTACCCCCCACATTTGGATCATAATCAGAAAAAAATCGAGATAGACTTCGGTTATTAGGATATTAGACTTCGCATAAAAAGCGAAGTCTAAAGTATACCTTTTACTACACGAATATAGACTTCGGTAATTATAACATTTTTACTTCAGATATTATCCGAAGTATTTGACGTTTATTCTTATAGTGTTTACCTAAACACAATGTATAATTAATATTAAACCAATTCTTATTCCATATCTAAAAATCACACTATTTATATTTTTCTAATTGAGTGAATGAATTAATGAGTTAAAAGCTGAAGTATTTGATTGATTAATAGATAAATGAGTTGATTAATTTTTTCCATTTATCTACATGTACCAATTTGGATTCACAAGTAGTATATAGGGGATACTTTAGTTCATTTCTATCTCCTCTTTATGACTCTTTTTATTTAATTTTTCATTTCAAATTACTACGGCTGGAACATTCTGCCCCGCACATTGAAAAAACTCGGTCTGAACCGGGACCTATATGTTCTTTTTTTTCTAGATTTTCTATTCTTGGTTATGCGGTTGTAAGGATTTATTTCTAGGTTTCGGTTTCTGAAATTTTTATAGATAGATAACTGGAACTGTATAATATATAAAAGAATTCTAAATTTATATATAGTAAAAGATAAAATATAAATATAAATTTCTATTTTATGTTCTCCTCCATCCTTTTTTCTTCATGCCATCTTTTTGTTCTTGAGTTGCAATTTGGCTCTTGTTTTTACAGATTTTCTTTTTGTAGTTTTGGTTTGGGATGTTTTATTTTTTCAGTTCTGGGTATGTACTATAATAATATAACCAAATTATATATATTTATAGATAACAAAAGATAAAATAAATATAATTGATATTCTGAATTTTCTTCTATCCTCTTTTTGCGTGCGTTGTTCTCGGTTCTTGAGTTGTATTTCAGTTCTTGGTATATACATATGGGTGATTATATTTTATATTCTTTTGGTTCTTTAGATAACCAGAAGAATCGACCGGCTTCAGTAGGCTCGGTTCCACTCCGTTTCCTCTAAAAAAACATAAGAAAAACGAGATAGTTATTGAGTTAAGGTTTTTGTTTCGGTTGCTCAAATTTTGCTAAAAATCGAAACGGTCCCAACCCTACAATTTACAAGGGATTTTTTGAAAGATGCATTAAATTCATTAAGACAACCTTATTCCCATATTATTATATATACAAAATTACTCATCTCTATTTTTTTTTTACTTTTCGAAACAAATACGGTGCAGGCACACGGTAATCTTGCATCCTATATAAATTCAGTTAATCTTATGGACCAACATATGTTGATTTATGTATGGTGCATGCGAGATTTGGTGAATACGGTGTAATCTATTTACATGATGCGGTTGGTATTATTACTGCATCATGGTTAGTTTATTTATATGATGTAGTAGATAATGTTACTGACTATTGTATCGTACTTGAGTTGTTTGTTTGTTAGGCATACGAAATTAGCATAAATTTGGCCAAGATAAAGTTACATCATCTGCGACTTTCATAATATAACTTGCATTGCATTGCATGCAATTCTCAAATATTACTGTATCATAGTTGATTTGTTTGTTTGCAAGAATTTGAATTTAAAATATCAACAACTACATCATATATATAAAATAATTGCATCATAGTTGGTTTATATGATAATACGTGGTCGTTTAATTTAAGGGCAAAAAAGTCGTCTATATTTGATTTATATTTGAGCGGAAGTTTCTTTCGGGAGTGCTTGAAGCTACCAAATTATACCGGTTGGGTCATTTCCCCCATAATTAAGCTCAAGAAAATATTGTCGAAGCTACCAAATTATACCGGTTGGGCATTTCCCCCATAATTAAGCTCAAGAAAATATTATCGAAGTCCCTTTGCAATAAGCTCGAAGTAATTTATTTGTTCACAAGTTTACGAAGACACACAGACCTTTTGGAGATACAATTTTAGAAAAAAAGTAATATTTTTGTTTGAATAATTGTGTGGGCAACCTACGATCGAGTTGTCTGAGACAACTGGCGATTTAAAAGAAATTGCTCTTACCATTAACAATGTGACATGACCTTTGCATGTAGCCTAACTAATTTGAGTCCCTCATCATATCCCTTAATTTGTCAGAGCGAGTTGTCTCGGAAAATTATTTTAGGAATTTGTTAAAGCTGAAAATATTTTTGGCATATGGAAACAAGATGATTTTTTGTTCAGTTGGAACACTCCCATTCTAGTTCACACGCTTATCTTTGAGAACATAGAAGTTGGATACAACAATTCCTTACTTGATTCTACTTAGAACTAATTTAATTTATTTGAGCTTGCAAAAACAATACTTACTCAATATGACATATGAGGAATATGAGTTATTTGGGCCTAACAAAAAAAGATATTGTAAATACCATTTCAAATTGTTATCGAAATTCATCCCGCACTAAAATATATAAGGACTTAATAGTTAAAATGCTTCTCGATAGGTATCTCCATTGGTCTCACATTCCTTACGTAATTAGCGATGCACAATGCTTTCTTTGATATTATCTCCTGAATTTATGTTTCCTCCCCTTTTCTAAAATCTTACATATTTTGTGCAATGTAATCTCCTCAAAAAATTCGCGGATATTCTCTAGCTCCTCATGGTCTTCACAAAAGCCTGTCGGAATCTTTCAAAAAGTATTTGTGGGGAGAAAAGGTAAACTAATTATGTGATTATCATAATTATACATATATATATATATATATATATATATATATATATATATATATGTATATATATATATAGGGGTGGGTTATGGAGTGAAATGGTATAAGTGTAAGAAATAGGAATGATTGTAAGCCATTAATCCATAGAGATTAATGACCCAGATTTCGTTCTGGTGTGCTAACACGGGAAACTAGGAGTGTTAACGAATTTAATTATTGGGGGTACCGATGTAATTTGACTAATTTATCTTATGGGAAGTTACTAAAATCATGGGAAGTTTCTATATTCATGGGATTTCATATTTTAGGTTAATATCTATTTTTTATGGGATTTCATATTTTTTAGTCGTTCAATTATTTTATATTTTTGGTGTATTTATTTTTATTTTTTTAAAAACTAACATTATCTTTTTTTTCTATTTGATTTGTATTTTTAAAAATCGGAACTGTTGTGCTAATCATTTATTTTGTGTGTGCTGCAAATTGGAAAACAGAGTACGGTTCTGGTTATATTCCAATTATGTGATTTTTTTGTTATGTTTTATTGTGTACAATACAGTCAATTTTGATACAATGTGTTGTGCTTTATTTTTTTGGAAGATAAATAATCATACTCGTTTTCAAGTATAGGTACAAAATGATTTTCGCGTCATTTACTAAAAAAATACAATAAATACAATAAGACTCCATTTGTAAATCCCATAAACTGCTATGCAAGCATTACATACCATATGTGCTAGTATTACCTATTAAATGTGCTAATACAAATAACATTTTAATGCTAAAATCTACTATTAAAACATTAACAGAAATACAATGTATTAACAATACAAAATTTTACAGATTTAAGTGCTAACTATCACACAAATGACATCACAATAATTATCAAAACAATATTATCAAAGGTGCTAAAATTTGGGAAGAGATAAGAAGTGGGATATGAAATCCCATGATTGTAGGAAATACCAAACATAAAATCTGTATAATTACAAAAATATCCCCTCAAAAATATTCCGCGTAGCACACTTAGGCTAACTCTTTAGCACAACGTGCACAAATCGCAGCCATTAATCACCAAAGATCAAGGGCCCAAAATCATTCTTATTTCTTACGGAAAAAAGCTTTCCTACCTGAACCTATCCCTATATATATATATATATATATATATATATATATATATATATTAACTCCTATTCTCTAGCAACCCATGAGAATGTGGTCGAGACGGGGGAGGGACATGGGCAAGGGAAGCTATTTGAGTTCTTGAAACAATTCAAATTAAAATAAAAGCTTGTGGCATCTCGAGTTCTTGAACATTTCAAATTGCTAAATTTTCGAGTGAACACTTCCGTATAGTTTGTGCACTATTATTTTACAATTTTTACACTGCTATTTATGCGGAATATCTATCTTCCGAATTTTTCAAAGTCAATCACCACAAATCAAACATGACTGGAACGATTATATCACTTCAAACGATCTTTACATTTGTTTTTCATCTAGATCTTGATTTTTCTCTCACAATTGGAAAGATCTATCCAGTTTCTTTTTAACAATTCAAATATAGTTTGTTACTCCTAAATATTCGTAGAGAACTAATTATTTCATACAGATTGATGCAATTTTTTGCATGAAATGATTCTCAATAATCGTTCGGAAAATTTATTTATTAAAAAAATTATACTTGTATGAAAGTGATCAAAACAAATCAAGGAAAAATCGCGGAAAATGTTATTTTTATATCTATCAACAACAGATGTGGGATTTTAAATGAAAGTAATATTGTACCTAATCCAATTTTATTGAACAAAAAACAAAGGATAGAAAACATTTGGCTCAAAAAAACAAAGCCAGGATTTGGAGTAGGGATCAAATAAGAGAGAATTGGGCGGTAGAATAATAAAATGGGAGAATGACCAAAAACTACAATTTATGTTGAAAATTGACAATTAACTCATTTAACCTTTCCTTTTTTTCCACTAACTCATATTTTACCTACTAAGGCGAAGATACCCTTTGTAACACCCCCAATCCGCTCAGAGATATTACACGTTGTAGAACCTTTCCTCAAGGATCTACCAGACTGGTAACAAAATCGAACATCTCAATGCCTTTAAGGCTACAAGGACTCAGTAGACCGATTTGGTCTTTCAAATAATACATACAACTCAATCTCAATACATGCCCACGAAGGGGTCAATATACAACACATTCCCGTACAATGGGGAAAATACTGCAGCAGAAATAAAATACAACCAAACCATACAACAACGTACGAGTTCTCATGTGATTAGTATCGATCATCTTTCATCATCCTTCATGTCGACCCAGTGTTATGCTCCCCAAAACCTGAATGCAATACAGACATCCATGCCCAATTTCTCGGGGGTTAGCAAAATTCCACTATTTTGCTAGTGCAAGTACAAAGTGCAAATACGAGTCATACAAATCATATTCTAAGAATAACAATAACCAGGAATCCCCAAAGATTCAAACATAACGAAAAGTACTTCCCGAGGAAAGAGTTTGAGTAAAACTTTCCAAAAATTAAAGATCACAATTCAAGGGAACTATTTACAAAATGGTTTAAAAATGCCATCGGGAGTTTTAATAGAAAACAATTTAGGATTATCGAATCCTTCTCGTTCCAAAATCAACAGGGGTCACAACCCAAAGATTTGCTTTCTCGAATAAAACCAACAACCATTCACAGAGTCATAACCCACGTCATGTGTCCTTGACGGACATAAAAATAAACACAACATAACCATCCAAGATACACAAATCTTGGCCACACGCCCAAGGTACTCAACCCGGCAAAACATTCACAAATCATGTACACACCAGCGTGATCACATGTCACGGAATCTCACGGTTGGATCAATCACTTGTTGTCTCCAGACCACATGATCACACGCCATGTGTCACCGTAGGTATTCTTTGGCGCTCACCGTTCGATCAATCACTTGTTGCATCCTGACCACATGATCACAAGCCATGTGTCACCGTAGTTGTTCTTAGGCTCTCACGGTTAGATCAATCGCTTGTTGCATCCTGACCACATGATTGCATGCCATGTGTCACCGTAGGCCCCGCCCACATCCACACATTCACACACATAGTACAATACAACAAAGATATCCAAACAATTCACCCAGAGACATCAAACACTTAGCAAAACACAACGTCAAACCACAACGCACCGAAATGAGGCAATATACGTACACACGCATTACCAAGCGCAACATCAACACCAAACATATCCATAGAATTCACATAGTCATTTACGAAACACATCATTCGCAAAATACATACGAGTTTTGAAAGAGAGCCTTTAACGAGGCTAAACCAAATCTTTTGAAAGTTCATTTCAAACAATCACGCAAACATGACAAGACGATCACCGATCATCATATCCTCAAAATAAGAATTGTACGGACAAGGTACTTGCCTCGAAACCGCGATCGCAATGAGACGACGGATGGGATGCGGTCGAAATGCCCCGAACTCCCGAACACTGAAGAACACGATAGCACCGCGAACACTACGAGAATAACACGAATTAACAATCACCAAACGAGATTCAACTCGAAATCCTCGAGCACCTATAATCCTCCGGAAGGAACAACAAAAACATGATTACGACGAGGATCAAGACCAAAAACAACGGAAATCACAACAAATTATTGAAGGAAAACTCATTTGACATTTGATCAAACATCAAATATTCACTACACCTCAAGAACACCGAAATCACCCTTCAGATTGAAATTAACTGAAGATATGGATATATAATCCATAAAACAAGTTTAATAACAACATCTAACACCAATCGATTTATCAAAATCGGATGAAAAATGAAATCAAGAACAAAACTCCCAAAAATTCAACTCCGGAGAATCAAGAAAATACCTAGAATTAATGACGAAGAACACGAATCGATGTTGTTAATCCATACCAAGAACTTGAGGAGGGTGATATCTCTGCGACAAATTGCCCAAAAATCGCCCCTAAATCACCTAGATCGTGAGGGAGAAGAAGAGAGGAAATGAAATGAAATCCTCTCCCAAAAACCCACTCAGATATACCCTGACTGACCCGCGTGCCGCGGCGCAGGTCGAGTGTGCCGCGGCCTGCGGCTAAAATACATGGTCAGGCATCCAGGCCGTGCCGCAGCACATACCGAGCGTGCCGCACCCCGCGGTACAGCCGCGCCCAGTTCAGCCCCTGAAAAGGGTTATGCCTAGGCACAGAACTTGTGTGCGGAAAACACGAAATAACAGTTTCTGACGAGATTCGCAAGAATCGAACTCAAGTGCGGAAAAGTCGCTACACTGAAATGAACCCGGATGACAAAAAGTGAAGAATTAAACATTCTCGGAATGACGAAACGGTCACAATAGAGTCACTAAAATGGACTTCTGCCAAAAAGAAAATTATCAGAAATCGAAATTGCGGATATTACACCCTTTACGAACCATCTTCCTCTTTCATTTTTTGTCTGCATGTGCGTAATTGGTGCATAAGTTGTGTAATCAGTGGTCGTCTTTGTAATCATACTCCATACCAAATTTCTCCATCTCCTAGTACTCATCCATCTTCGTGTAATTTTTTTTCTATTAAGAAAGTTGTTCAAAAAATCGAACGATAGGGAGGATAAATGAGCAAGGTTCAAATTCAAGTAATAATTAGGTCTCATAATGTTGTCACTGCAAATCGACAACACTATATAACACACAAAAAAAAGTTATTAGGTCATCCCGAAGTGGGAAGAAGAAGCAAAATACGGAAACATAAAATTACTCAAATATGAAGAAAAATAAAGTGAAATTGGCCGTAAATGTAACTAGTAACTCACCTGAGCATTGAGAAAGAGAAATCCGAAGGGTTAGGTTGAGCAAGGATGCGACAAGAAGGGTCTCTTAAAGTTGGAAGTACAAGAGTTATTAGGTCTATAGTGTAGAATCACCACTCAAGTAATTACTATCTACCAGAACTCCATAATATTATTTAAAAAAAGTAGCTATTCAGATAATATCATTACCTATATCGATAATACCATTACTTGCTTCAAACATAATATTACTTATCGTGATAATTATAGTCAAATGTACAAACCATCATTATTTACTCCATTCGACCACTACCATTCTACAAGTCCGGTTTAGCTCCTTAGAATGATTTCTAGGGAGCCTCCTTAAGAAGGGTAAAATAGTATAAATTATTTTGATATAAACAATCTGCCATAATAATTAGAAACAAAAAAAAATAGAAAACACATTAATCATTTGAATCCCTTAAATCTTGGGCACAAACAATATCCAAAGAAATAGTGGTCATCCCATTTTAATTCATTTCTTCATGTCTTCATTCCTTTTCCCGTCACAAAATTCGAACTGTTCTCAAAATCCTGCAAAAAAATTGAATTAAATAAATTTGAATTATGATAATAACTTCTGTTACAAAGTTCGAATTGCAGAAAATGTCATCACCCCAATACATACTTTTGGACACACTTTCATACCCAAATGAAAGTTACTGTTGTCACCATTATACACTAATAATCTGGTGACAAAACAACTCTAACTGTTATCATCTAAAGGATAATATTTAGAAACAAACATATTGCAACTGAATAAGTTCGAAAATAATAAGTGTTATCACATGCACACATAAGTATAAAAATATTTGAACAGAATGTTACCACATGCAATATAATAATAAAAACTTTTTGAACAAAATGTCACTCAAATAATGCATATATGTGGAAACACTAACATGAGTAAAATAAGAAAAACTATTATCACCATCTACGAGATAACATGTAGAAACAAATATACTACGACTAAATAAATCTAAAAATAGAATGTGTCACCACATTCAAACGGAAATATGGAAACACTTGCTCAAAAATGTCACCATCCCTGTGCTCAAAACAAATATAATGCACATGAATACATTAAAATACAATATATGTCACCACGTTCACACATTGTAATGGAAATATTTTTAGGAAAATGTCACTCAAATTATACAGGAAATGGAACTATTTGAGAAACTTTGCCAAATAATCATTTACTACTATAAAATACCACCAACATACCGCATGTGATATCCCAACTCGACAATCACATTACCGATTTTCACAATTTCAGTAGAATTCGAAAATAAAACCATGGCGGCATGGAAATCTCGCCCTCTTTCGTTTGCGATTCTCACAGTTTCGGTTGCTCTTTACTCACTGCGATCATCCGCAACCATTGCGCTAGTCAACAAAAAAATTACCGGCGGTTCACAGCTAATTAAGGACACGACAAAATTGCGGTGGTGGAGATCTTATTTTTGTCTTTGATAGATTGATTGTTGTGGATGAAGAGAAAGATGGATAGTTAATTCAAATATGAAATGAAGGAGAGACTAGAAATGGATGGAATGTTAATTTCCAAATTCAAAAGAAGCAAAAAAAATCATATTAAATCGTCGGGATCTCATGGGCTATATTTAGGAAGCTGACAACTATTTTAGTATTTATTCCACATTGCAAAATAATTAATATTTAGAATAAATCCGAAAAACGATTAAGGAGTTTATATGTTGACTAGTTTGCCCGTTTTATAGATAATTCAATAAGAACCGTAGATCATTAATATATCTATATTGTACAGTTGAGATCTTCTTAACGAGGCCCCTTAGGATTTTTGCCCAGCAAGTTATGCCAAATTCCCATTCTAACACCACTGAACCTTCATCACTCCACCACTACTATCATTGTTTACTCGAATAATACTATAACTTAACCTAATAATAAACACTATTACTGGATCATATAATATCATTGCATATATGGATTATACTATTATCCATCTCAGTTAAAAATATCATAAACAAAAAAAAAAACGCAAGTTAATTTACTGAATTCTATCAAAGAGAACTAAAAATAAAAAAAAGCTTTATACTTCAATTAATTCATGTAACACCCCCAAGATATTCGAGGTGTATTACAGCGCCGTGGACCCCTACATGGGACCCACCAGGCTAACACAAGAAAACACCACTCGACTAACCGCCTCGGTTAGCAAGGAAACAATTGTTAACAATAAGAACATAAAACAACACGTCCGGTACAACCGGCATAATAAACATCAACCGACAAATACAGTAACTCCAACGAATACCAATCACAATCGGAAAGGAAAAACCTAAGTACTCGCGAGTACAATCTATAAGTTTACAATTTGGAAAACATCCACATCAAAAGAGACAGTAGGAAATAACAAGACTCAATTACACATGTCAACAACCTTGGCCGACATCCTCGTACCATCCCAAATAGCCTGCCTCTGGTGAACATAACCTGAAATCCATAACAAGAATTTCCCCGACAACGGGTCCCCAAAGGGGTTAGCAATTACGCTAGTACAAGTATTCAAGGCAAACCAATCGCTTACACATTTCATAGTACATGCACTAATATCAATTTCAAAAGCCAAAACCAGACATGTCTTTTCCGGAAACAAACAGTCAAATAATCAAATTGCCTAGGACCAGGACGCCACCATGAATCCCACCCGAGGCCTCTAAGGACCCTCCCGAGCTGGCCACTTATAAAACAAGTCACGCACAGGCATCGCCTGGGACCAGGACGCCACCATGAATCCCACCCGAGGTCTCTAAGGACCCTCCCGAGCTGGCTAGCGAAACAAACTCGTGAATCCAGAGTGAAGTCATAGATTCCCCCGAGGCCCCATCGGACCCTCCCAGGGTGAGCAAAGCACACAAAACATACATTACCATTTCATGTTAAGCATAAAGGTTTCCAAAAATACTTGCCTTGAATTATTGACGACGCAACGAACGGAAAGGAAGGTCATCGACGAACGCTAGGAACCAATGAAACCGAACCTAACGATTCGAAGAATACAATCACAACCATTTCTAATTGAATACGGAATTGGAATACACCCTAAAACCCGCCTACGATTCATGTATATTCGTATATAAACAACAACGAGGGCGGACCACAACCAAACCCTCTCGATTCCGTAAAAACCACGAAATATACCATGAATCTGTAGGGAAACTAAGAATACCGATAAGATTAATCATATTCCCAAAACAAGAATAGTATGGACAAGGTACTTGCCTCGATATCACGAGCAATGGAAAAATGAACGGATACGGCCGGGTAGCCCTCAATTTCCCGAACACTACCTAAAACGCGATAGCACCGAAATTACTACGGGAAAACACCACATGAATCATCAATCACCAACGGAATTCAACATCGGAATCATTGAGCACCTATAATCCTCCGTAAGGAATAATAAAACATGATTACGACGAGAATCAAGGCCGAAAACAACGGAAATCCCAACAAACTATCAAAGGGAACTCATTCGAACATTTAATCGAACATTAAATGTTCAAGACCCTTCAAGAACAAAGAAATCACCCCTCGGGTCGAACAAACCAAAGATACGAGTATCCAATCCGTAGAACAAGTTCAAAACAACGTTTATACAGCAATTAATTGATCAAAAACGGATTGGAATCGAAATCAAAAAGGAAAATCCCCAAATCTACAAAAACAAGGGTTCAAGCCAAAATACCTTGATTTGGATGAAGGATTCAAGTAGAGGTTGAAAATCTACAACAAGACTTGAGGTGGATGATCTCTACAAGTTTGGGAGCACTCAAATCGCCCAAAAATCGCCCACAAATCGCCCTAGATGGAAGGAGGAAGAAGAGAGGAGAAAAATGAAGTCTTCTCCTCGAAAATCTGCTAAAAAAACGCAGAAAAAGCCCGTGTGCCGCGGCACAGGATGAGTGTGCCGCGGCCCAGGGCCAAAAAAAACGCCCAGGAATCAGCTTAGTGCCGCGGAACAGCTGAAGTGTGCCGCGGCACACAGTACAGCCCACTCCAACACGAAAAAGGCACATCGTGTAGTCTTAGCTATTTCGACCATAACTCCCTCGTATGGACTCCGATTGACTCACCGTTTGAACCATTGGAAAGCTAACTTGATGCTCTATAATGTTGCAAAGATTCAGAATTTTTAGAGTTTCCAAGAATTAATGGTGACTTTACAAAGTCGAACTCCCACGTGAAAAAGTCGATTAAGGACACGGAACTCAACAAAACGACACCGAAACGAACTCGGATGACAAAAAGTGCAGAATTAATCATTCTCGGAATGACGAAACGGTCATGATAGAGTTGTCAAAACGAACTTCCTCCGGAAAAAGAAAATTACCGAATTCAAATTGCGGATATTACATTCTACCCTCCTTAAAAGAAGTTTCGTCCAAACTTAAAACAAGTAGGGGGAGCAATATACCCGCCAGAAAACTCGACGAGATACACAAAAATAGAAAACTCGCGCCAACGGCGAAACGCTGCAAGAAACGCAAAGAGACATACGGCGTGAAAACACGCTCCACGACGACCAACACAACGTCGCCGTTAGGGATACAATAAAACCAACAAATGACAAGCGTCATCAAACGGATGATATAGCCAAGTCAATTATCCGACAATCACAAAACACAACGAACGAAAGTCAGTATGATTGACCAACCCAGCGGTACATCAATCGAAACGCGAGCCAATCGCTGAACTAATACGGAATTCTACCGCCCAAGGGTTGGAGGATCGAAAACGAGACTAATTTCCCGAACTTAAGGGAATTACGAAGGAGTCTGAACGTTCAACAATCACAAAACGAGAACAAAAACCGAACAAACAAACGATCGAGACAACAAAAATCGAACAATCATGTCCAAAACACGAGGGATAATAAAACTCAAACAACAACTCCAAGCTTCACATCTCGACTCGAGACAATATATGATCCGGTGAAACAACAAGATGTGCATTCACATAAGATCCACACGAAAGGGAATAGCGATTGAAAAGTCACAGCGACAAACGAGTTATTCCAAAACAATACCACACTCGTTCGATCAACAAAAGCAAGGGATAGGGAAAGTTCAGAAATGTCAACGAACATAAACGAGTCGACGGAGTCGAAAATACAGAAATTCAAAATCCGATCCACGTCGAATAGAAGAGCTAGTAGAACCAAAGGGTGTTACTTCCGAACAGGGTTCACAAGAATCGAACCGAACTCGAAAAAGTCACAGCGATAACCAGATCGACCCAAAACAAGATCACACTGCTCGAACGATGAAACCGAATACGTAATGTCTGAAAGTATCAACGAACACGAGCGAGTCTATAGAATTGAGAAAGAGAAAATGCGAAGCCAAAAATAATACGGGTATTATATTCGACCTCTTCTAAAAGAAGGTCGTCCCCGCTACTCACAATAACGAAATCAAGGAGACGACACAACAGCAATCGACGAAACATCCTTCAAAGGCCTCTCAAAGCCGATTCGATATCTCGTGTCAAGCGCGAACTCCGAAAGTCTCGGTAGCCAATTCGCAAACCGAATTCGGTGTCCTCGAGTCCACACTCGAAATGTGTTCTTGACGAGAAGGACAATTTACACGTACATGCCCCGGCACATCACTTGAAATGCCTCGGCTCGGCATACCGAAAATACAAATGCTAGATACAATGGAACATAACACCGCAAAACAACATACCGGAGATGCCAACTCGGACAACAAGGAATCATAACACATATCATATATAACGATTACCATCGTAAAGTAATACACACACAAACACTACAACAACGACGGTATCGTTCGGCGACCTCAACGGCCGAACGATAACCAAAGACATAATTACAAACATCATGAAACAATCACACATGTGCATAAACGCACAAAAATCCAAGCTTTAACAACCCACACTCGGGCGACAACACGCAAATCACCACGAGGTGATAAACAGTAAACACCGATCACACCTCTCACAGAGGGCTAGTGCAACAAATGCGTGGCAACGCCTCGACATTCATGCCACCAATTCGATCATACTCGGGAGTAACATCATAACGACAAAGCAAACATCATACATACATATCCAGCCCTCAAACGGGAATGGATAGGTTTTTAAAATGAAAACATCCTTTTGAAAATAATTTAGGAAAATCTTTGGTTGATCTTGAGTATCACCTTTCAAGAAAAAGTACAAACGTGAAACATCGTTATCGAGACTTTGGAGAACCATCTCGCATTTGATAAAAATGAGGACACTTTCTTTTCGTGAAAAACTTTCGGAAATATTCGACCCTCGGGTCTAAGTAAAAGTGTTTATAAAACATTGAAAATATCTCAAAACATTTTGGGTTCTCGCGGTAGAAGAATTTTGAAACATATTGTGGCATCTTGGATGTACCACGAGAAAATAATTCATTTTGAAAGTACGTCTCGAAATTTATTTTCTAAGATACTCAAGTTTTTTCAAAGATAATTCAATGGGCTAGAATGCCCAAAAATTTCGTAATTACACAAAATATTATAGCACCGTGGGTCCTGCTACGAACTCACCAGCTAAAAACCATTTACAAAATCGCCAAAAGGCCGATGACGGTAATATTTCAAAACTCACGAAAGCCATTTACAAAATACTAAATACCGTCATAAGAATTTCGCCAAAGCGATCAAGGCCATAATGCCAAAAACTCGGTTAAGGGAATCGGTTTTCGAAATAAAACTCGGTCGGTAAAATACCGAAAGTCATTACAAAAGAACTCACGCAGCGGATAAAAGAAATACAGTTCAACATGCACAATCCAGCAACACTACTCCTCATATGAACGAAATATGAGAGTCAAATAACCACATATCACGAAATCAAAATCCATAAGAGGATTCTGTCACTTAACAAATAATCATAAAAATAGCTCGTGTCACACGAGGCACAACACAAAGAAGGGAGACTTACAGTTACAGGTCGCACGTAAGTGACGACCGCCCCTCGATACTAATCACGACCAATGATTTCAAACGACGCGTCGCGATGCGACTAAGTCAGACAAAATCCGACGAGACAAAACTCAACAAACACAATTTGACTCGACAGCCTAGGTTTCCCCAGGCTAATCTGATTTTAAAATTGTATACTCTAGTTATTCGAAAATAAAACCGATAAGTTAAAAATCGTTTTCAAGACCCTTTCAAACACGACAAGGGCTTTACAGCGGTAGTATTTTATAAAATGTCCTAAACACTTTTATACACGACCTTTAAATACCGACACAAGGTTTTATTTGGAAATACAAGGCTGGCTCGCCCAAATTCATGTCACTTTTCAAAAACCCACAATACGATCAAGTCTAAGAAATTTTCAAGCATGCACGCCGCATGTATTATTATTAATAGAAACACATTGGTTGTAAATAATAATAATTAGCCAAGTACTAACAATTCCCGAACACACGCATATACGGCATTCAAAAATCACCAGTTCAACAAGCGCAACTCGGAAACACTAATTCTAAGCATATGTCAAACTTATCTCTTCAAGTTTAACAAAGATAACTGATGAACACCGATTCGAACACATGTCGAAACCATCTATGTGATTTTCTCAACAAACTCTGCCATCGACACCTTTCCCGGAACATATCAATGTTCAAAACATTCACATCATATTGCACCCCTCGGTGTCCAAACCATCAGTACGTTCGGCTCAACATACATTTAGTATATCGCAATTATCAAACACAGATTCCATCATACAACAAAAGACTAGAGAGTCAAGCCCTCTCACAATATACCACAGAGCAAATCTCGGATCTTTCGACACAATGATCCCACCAACATTAGGAAGTTTGGTGACGGAAGGCTCGCAAAACGACAAACGGTCAAGCCCGAACGGCGCACACACTCCAGAGAGATAAAGGATCGCGCAATACTAGAATCAAAAGTACACGAACCGGATGGATCGAAAAACAACTCGGCGATAAGTACGAGAGAGACAATCACAGTTCAAGAAGTGGAAATACAATACGAGAAAACAAGAGGATCGAGTAAGGAAAACTTACAAGCTACTGGATGTACCGAGATGTCGGCGGTGTGACAATGTGCAAAACAAAACGCAAATAGACCCAAATTAACCGACAAGCCTAGGTATCCATAAACCTAGAGCTCGATACCATTTTCCGTAACACCCCAAGATATTCGAGGTGTATTACGCCGTGGACCCCTACATGGGACCCACCAAAGCTAACACAAGAAAACACCACTCGACTAACCGCCTCGGTTAGCAAGGAAACAATTGTTAACAATAAGAACATAAAACAACACGTCCGGTACAACCGGCATAATAAACATCAACCGACAAATACAGTAACTCCAACGAATACCAATCACAATCCGAAAGGAAAAACCTAAGTACTCGCGAGTACAGTCTATAAGTTTACAATTTGGAAAACATCCACATCAAAAGAGACAGTAGGAAATAACAAGACTCAATTACACATGTCAACAACCTTGGCCGACATCCTCGTACCATCCCAGCGCCCGCTCGTCTAGCTGAACATAACCTGAAATCCATAACAAGAATTTCCCCGACAACGGGTCCCCAAAGGGGTTAGCAATTACGCTAGTACAAGTATTCAAGGCAAACCAATCGCTTACACATTTCATAGTACATGCACCAATATCAATTTCAAAAGCCAAAACCAGACATGTCTTTTCCGGAAACAAACAGTCAAATAATCAAATTGCCTAGGACCAGGACGCCACCATGAATCCCACCCGAGGCCTCTAAGGACCCTCCCGAGCTGGCCACTTATAAAACAAGTCACGCACAGGCATCGCCTGGGACCAGGACGCCACCATGAATCCCACCCGAGGTCTCTAAGGACCCTCCCGAGCTGGCTAGCGAAACAAACTCGTGAATCCAAAGTGAAGTCATAGATTCCCCGAGGCCCCGTCGGACCCTCCCAGGGTGAGCAAAGCACACAAAACATACATTACCATTTCATGTTAAGCATAAAGGTTTCCAAAAATACTTGCCTTGAATTATTGACGACGCAACGAACGGAAAGGAAGGTCACCAACGAACGCTAGGAACCAATGAAACCGAACCTAACGATTCGAAGAATACAATCACAACCATTTCTAAATGAATACGGAATTGGAATACACCCGAAAACCTGTAATATCCGCATTTTTTCTTTCCCTTGTAATTGTATTTTCGGTGTAATTCTCGATTTTAGTGACCCTCGGGTATCCTTCAGTGTAACTTTTCCGTTATCTTTTGATCTGATTCTCGTAATTGTTGTGCGGAACCGCCGTTTCGGGGTTGCCGTGGATTCATTCTATGCTATGATGCGTTTCGAGGTGTTCCGTTTGACGTTTCGTTCATATTCCGGTATTTTGGGGTCGTTTATATTTTATATCTAGCGCACGCTATATTTCCTGTATAGCGCACGCTAGAAATCCATTAGTAGCGCACGCTACGTTTAATTCGTAGCGCACGCTAACGATTTAGCCCTGGGAGTGGCAGTTTAACTCCTGTGCCTCGACTATCGGATTAGCGCACGCTATCTTGTCTAGCGCACGCTAATGTCGGGAGACTAGCGCACGTTAAGTTGTTGAAGAGCGCGCTAGTGTGACTGCCGATCGGGCGCTTTAGTACCGAATTCAATCGATTCTAGTTAGCGCACGCTACGCCGGTATGGTAGCGCACGCTAACGGTCAGTGAGGTTTGGGCGGTTAGCTCGGACTCGGCCGATGTTCAGTAGCGCACGCTATTGGTCGATAGCGCGCGCTACCGATAGGTTATTAGCGCACGCTACGCATGCATGGTAGCGCACGCTAACGGCAAAAACCCTGGCTTCTGGACTCGGACGCTAACAGGAGGGTTGGTAACCCTATCCCGTTAGCGCACGCTAACCTTGAGGTCTTAGCGTGCGCTAACACTCCCGGTTATATAAACCAGGGAGTTGACCGAGATAATCACAAAATCTCATTTCTTCCTCTTTCGCGGCCGAGCGACTCCCGAGCGATTTGAGGCGATTTTCTTCCTCCAATCACTTGAGAGATTCTTGTGCTTGAGTTCTTGGTGTAAGACTAACATCATCCACTTGTGTTTCTCATCCTAAATCCAAGGTAATCTCTTAGAACCCTACTTTTGGATAATTTGGGGTTTTGGGATTTTCTTCCGATTCGCTCCGCTTTTGTTGGTGGATTCATGATGTATACGATTGATATTGTTAGTATCTTTAGTTTTCCTACGGATTCATGGATATTTTGTGGATTTTACGGAATCGAGAGGGTTTGGTTGTGATCCGCCCGTTGTTATTTTATTCGAATATACATGAATCGTAGGCGGGTTTCCGGTGTATTCCATTTCCGTAATCGTCTAGAGTTGGTTGTGATTGTGTTATTCGAATCGTTAGGTTCAATCGTCGGTTCCTCACGGTCGTGCTTGATTCTTCCGTTCCGTTCGCCACCGTCATTAATCGAGGCAAGTATTTTTGGAAACCTTTAAGCTTAACATGAAATGGTGATGTATATTACTTGTGTGTAACTCACCTCGTGTTGGCCGACGGGTCAAGGAGGGAAATCTATGCCGCCGCCCGGATTTCACGAGTTTCGCATCGCTAGCCAACTCGTTAGTGGTCCTTGCAAGGCCCCGAGTGAGAATGTATGCCGCGCCTGTTCTCACGGCATAGCGTGTGCGTGGTTTTGTTTTCTCGTAATTGTAGCCAACTCGTTAGGGTCCCCGTGAGGCCCCGAGTGAGAATGTATGCCGCCGCCTGTTCTCAAGGCTAATTGTTCGACTGTTTATTTTCCTAAAAAGACATGTCTTGTTTTGGTTTTCAAATGATTTTTGGTGCATGTACTATGAAATGTGTAAGCGATTGGTTTGCCTTGAATACTTGTACTAGCGTAATTGCTAACCCCTCCTGGGACCCGTTTTGGGGAAATTCGTTTTATGAATTTCAGTCGTTCATCGAGGCAAAGGCTGGACCAGTACACGGATGATGGCCGTGCGTGATGATGGTGCACGAGTGATGTTTTAGTATCTTTACCTTTTTGTCTTTTGTGGTTTTGAACTAATAGTGGTACTCGAGTACTTAAGGGGTTCTTGTTCGTTTGAATTGTATTGTTGCTTATTATGTTGTGTTGGATGATGATGTTATATTGACCAGGTTGAACCGGTGGATTGTTCTATTTTGCGCCTTTATGACGTGGTGTTATTTTATCGCTTCGTGAGTCGTTGTATGATGTCGTTTCACCTGGTGGGTCCCATATAGGGATTCACGGCCGTAATATACCTCGGATATCCCGGGGTGTTGCGTAAAATGGTATCGAGCTCTAGGTTTATGGATACCTAGGCTTGTTGGTTTATCGGGTCTTGTGGTGTTTTGTTTTGCACATCATCGTCACGCCGCCATGATTCCAGATTACCAAAGGTCCGTAAGTTTTCCTTCCTCTGCTCATTATTTCCTTGTATCGTACCTTTGATTCTCGACTTGTAATTGTTCTTCTCTCGTACTTACCCTCGTATGGATTTTGCTACTTGTTTAACTCCGGTATGGATCCGAAGAGGTCGTGGTCGCGGCCGTGGTCGTGGAAGCGGCCGGGGACGTGGGGCGCCGCGGGGCGCCACGTCACGCCGGGAGCCGGCAGATCGGCGACCGTCCATAGCCATGCTTCTTCTCGTGAGCGTGCCGATCTTGGTATCGCGGCCGTAATGCAACAAATGGTAAACCAAATGGCGCGATAGCTCAAAGGTTCAACCGGATCGTGCCCACGTTAATCGGGCGGAGCGGATCGTTGGCTCCAAGATGTTATCAAGATGCATCCTCCTCGCTGGGAGCTTCACCCGATTGGCCGGGAAGGGTGGATCAAGGAGATGTCTAAGGTCTTCGTTGCCACTAATCGTCCCGAGGACCGTAAAGTCCCTATTGCTCAATATTTCTCACCGGGGACGCTACGGACCGGTGGGAGGCCGTTGGGCCCAAAGACCATGCTACGTGGGCTGAGTTTCGAGAGTCGATGGAGATCGAATATTGCCCGTGGCCGATCAGACATGTGCTCGGGTACATGCTTTTATGATGCTCAACCACGGATATCCCCGTAGCTCAAGCTATTGCTGATTTTAACAAAGAGTTGGGTTATGTGAAGACCCAAGTTGTCGAGGAGAGTGACAAGATTTTTCATTTCTCCAGGCGGATGAAGTTGCCGATTCGGGACTATATGTCGGGCTCGTATGTACTACATTGAAGGATTATCGAGTAGGGCCCTTGCTTATGATATGTCCGTGACGGCGAGTGAGGCGGCCCGCGAGAGTAAGAAGCGAAGTCGGTTGGAAATTTTTCTCGGTCCCAAGAGTGGAGGCCAGCAGAAATCTCAAGCCGCAAATTTTTCAACGGCGGTTCGCTCGTTTCTCTGGGAGCTGGGTGCCGCCGAACCTCCGCTCATGAACCCACATGTTTTAACTGTGGTGTGCAAGGCCATAGGATCCGCAATGTTCTCGTCGAAGCTTACCCGTCATACTTGTGGACAGCTAGGCCACAAGGCCCCTTTTGTGAGCAGAGATCAAACCTTCGCGGCACCCGTTCTCTCAACCGGCCCGTTGGAGCCAAGTGTGAATCGGTCGCTTTGCTCCTCAATCTCCGCCGAGTGCTAGTCGGGAAGAGGTCGGGGTCAGCCCTCAAGAGGAGCTTCCGGTGTTGGCTCCGCCCACCCGCGTGTCTATGAGATGCGGAGAGCCGATGATCCAAATGGCTACCGTGGCGGCAGTACCGTTTATATTCTTTCTCATCCAGCTGTGTGCTTTTCGATTCGGTGCTACGCATTCGCTCATATCTCTGGATTGTGTGCGCCGTTTGAGTCTCGACCGTTTGACACCTTGTGAGCCCTTCATCGTTAAGCTTCCTAGCGGTGATAGGATCGTTGGTGATCAGGAGGTTCGAGACTGTTCTGTGCTTATTTGTGAGAGGACTTGGCCCTCTAATCTTATTGTTGTGAGTATCGAGGGTGAGGATTTGATTCTTGGTGATGACTAGCTCGAGCGGCATGGTGCGATCATGAACTACCGCACGAGAATCATCACTATGTTAGCCGAGGACGGCATCGAGCACTCTTTCGCGGGGCGAAAGAGGGGAAACAGTAAATTCGTCATTAATGCCTTGAAGGCGATGAGTCTCATGCGAAAGGGATGTATTGGTTATTGGTGCTATGCCTTGAAGGCGGAGAGTGGTGGAGTCGAGCTTTCGTCGATTCCAATCGTTAATGAATTTCCGGATGTTTTTCCTGACGAGTTACTGGGATTGCCACCGGATCGAGAGGTCGAGTTCACTATAGAGTTAGAGCCGGGTGCGGCCCCTATTTCGAAGGCGCCCTATCGCATGGCACCTTCAGAGATGTCCGAGTTGAAGAAGCAGCTGAGTGAGCTTCTTGAGTGGGGTATGTTCGACCGAGCGCCGCCTTGGGGCGCACCGGTCTGTTTGTGCGGAAGAAGGATGGTTCGCTACGTTTGTGTATCGACTATCGCGAACTAAACAAGGTGACCATCAAGAACAAGTATCCTTTGCCGAGAATTGATGACTTGTTCGATCGATTGCGAGGAGCTGCGGTATTCTCGAAAATTGATTTGAAATCGGGGTACTATCAGCTCCGGGTGAGAGAGTCCGATGTGCCGAAAATAGCCTTTCGGACGAGGTACGGACATTATGAGTTCGTAGTCATGCCTTTCGGGTTAACTAATGCACCGGCGGTGTTCATGCAATTGATGAACAAAGTTTTTATCGAGTATTTGGATAAGTGCGTCGTCGTCTTTATTGACAATATTCTTATTTATTCGAGGAATGAGGAAGAGCATGCCCATCATTTGCGGATAGTATTAGACATTTTAAGGACCGAGCAACTCTATGCAAAGTTCTCGAAATGTGAGTTCTGGCTGAAAGAAGTGATGTTTTTAGGTCACGTGATTTCAGCTGAGGGGGTTCGTGTGGATCCACAGAAGATTGAGGCCGTATTGGATTGGGCACCGCCCAAAAATGTGAAGGAGGTCCGTAGTTTCTTGGGTTTGGCTGGCTACTACCGTAGGTTCGTCGAGGGTTTCTCGAAACTGGCTCGACCACTTACGCAGTTGCTCCAGAAATCCGAGAAGTTCGTCTGGAATGACGAGAGGCAGTCGAGTTTTGAGGAACTGAAGAAGCGTGACTTCAGCCCCAGTTTTGGCGTTGCCATGTGGCAACGAGGGTTTTGCCGTTTATAGCGATGCTTCGGTCGTGGTCTTGGGTGTGTATTAATGCGGACGGCAAGACCATTGCCTATGCGTCGAGACAGCTTGAGGCCGTATGAGATGAACTACCCTACTCATGATTTGGAGTTAGCGGCAATGCTTTTGCGCTCAAGATTTGGCGTCACTATCTTTTCGGCTCCACATGTCGATTTTACCGATCATAAAAGTCCGAAATACATATTTACTCAATGAGAGTTGAATATGAGGCAGAGGAGGTGGTTAGAGTTGATTAAGGATTATGACCTCGAAATCCTTTATCATCCGGCAAGGCGAACGTTGTGGCCGACGCCTTGAGTCGAAACCAGATGCGTTGCGAACGCTTGAGATCCTTACATCTCGCCCGAGCTTCGAGGGCTTTGATCGAGTTAGATGTTGAGGTCTTGTTGCCGGAGCCGTCGGGCAACTTTGTGCTTTAGAGATTTCGCTGCCTTTGATCGATGAAATTAAGTCAAGCGATTAGAGGATCCGATGATTACTCAAATCCGAGAGAACGTTCTTAAAGGAAAGTCTCTGGATTTGTGATTCACGAGGATGGTGTTTTGAGATTCCAGAGTCGGCTTTGTGTGCCGAACGACTCGAGTTGAGGCAGAGTATTTTACGGGAGGCCCATGCTACACCTTATTCCGTTCATCCCGGTACGAGTAAGATGTACAAGGACACGAGGAGAAATTTCGTGGAATGACATGAAGGATGAGGTCGCATGCTTTGTAGCGAGATGTTTGACTTGTCACAGGTCAAAATCGAGCATCGAGACCTACTGGTTATTGAGTCACTTCCCATTCGGAATGGAAATGGGAAGATATATCGATGGATTTCGTTACGAGTTTGCCGAGATCGAGGTCGGGCATGAATATGGTATGGGTGATTGTTGATCGCTGACCAAGTCGGCACATTTTCTCGGGCATCAAGGACACTTGGGGCCCGGAGAAGTTAGCTCGTGTGTTTATTGCGCAGATCGTGAGACTTCACGGTACTCAAGTCTATTGTTTCGGATCGTGACGCCGCTTTGTATCGCACTTCGGGCAAAGTGCATAAGGCGTTAGGTACCGGTTGCTTGAGTACCTCTTTTCATCCCAGACAGATGGACGGTCGGAACGCACTATCCAGACGCTCGAGGACTTATTGCGTGCTGTGCTCTCGATTGGAGTAGTGACTGGGAGGAACATTTGCCGATCGAATTCACGTATAACAATAGTTGGCACGCGTCGATTCGGATGGCACCGTATGAGGCACTTTACGGCGGCGTCGATCACCGATTTGTTGGAATGAGGCGTCCGATTTGGTCTGACCGAGCCGGATGTCGCTTTTAGAGACGAGGCGGAAGATAGAGTTAATTCGAGAACGGATGTTGATCGCCCAGAGTCGGCGTGTCGTATGCCACGTCCGTCGCCGACCTTTGGAATTTGAGGTGGGAGACCACGCTTTTGCTAAAGGTGTCGCCGACGAAAGGAGTTTTTCGTTCGGGAAGAAAGGGAAGTTGAGTCCGAGATTTATCGGCCCCTTCGAGATCCTCGAGCGAGTAGGTGGGTTGGCATACCGCTTTGGCGTTACCTCCGGCCTTGAGTCATGTTCATAGTGTTTTCCATGTTTCCCGATTGAGGAGATATGTCCTGATCCTAGCCACATCATCGATTATGGTGAGATTGATGTCGCCAAAGATGTTACTTTCAAGAGCGCCTTTGAAGATTTTGGAAGATCGTGAGAAACGATTGAGGCATAAGACCATACCTTTGGTCAAGGTGCAATGGTCGAGACACGGTGTCGAGGAGGCAACTTGGGAAACCGAGGATAGCATGCGTGCTAGGTACCCCGAGTTGTTTGTTCCTTAAGTTTCGGGACGAAACTTATTTTTAGAGGGGTAGAATGTAATATCCGCATTTTTTCTTTCCCTTGTAATTGTATTTCGGTGTAATTCTCGATTTTAGTGACCCTCGGGTATCCTTGATGTAACTTTTCCGTTATCTTTTGATCCGATTCTCGTAATTGTTGTGCGGAACCGCCGTTTCGGGGTTGCCGTGGATTCATTCTATGCTATGATGCGTTTGAGGTGTTCCGTTTGACGTTTCGTTCATATTCCGGTATTTTGGGGTCGTTTATATTCTATATCTAGCGCACGCTATATTTCTGTATAGCGCACGCTAGAAATCCATTAGTAGCGCACGCCACGTTTAATTCGTAGCGCACGCTAACGATTTAGCCACGGGAGTGGCGCTTAACTCCTGTGCCTCTCGGACTATCGGATTAGCGCACGCTATCTTGTCTAGCGCACGCTAATGTCGGGAGACTAGCGCACGTTAAGTTGTTCAAGAGCGCGCTAGTGTGACCGTCCAAGATCGGGCGCTTACTACCGAATTCAATCGATTCTAGTTAGCGCACGCTACGCCGGTATGGTAGCGCACGCTAACGGTCGTCGTGAGGTTTGGGCGGTTGGCTCTGGACTCGGCCGATGTTCGGGTAGCGCACGCTATTGGTCGATAGCGCGCGCTACCGATAGGTTATTAGCGCACGCTACGCATGCATGGTAGCGCACGCTAACGGCAAAACCCCGGCTTCGGACTCGACGCTAACAGGAGGGTTGGTAACCCTATCCGTTAGCGCACGCTAACCTTGAGGTCTTAGCGTGCGCTAACACTCCCTGGTTATATAAACCAGGGAGTTGACCGAGATAATCACAAAATCTCATTTCTTCCTCTTTCCGCGGCCGAGCGACTCCCGAGCGATTTGAGGCGATTTTCTTCCTCCAATCACTTCAGAGATTCTTGTGCTTGAGTTCTTGATGTAAGACTAACATCATCCACTTGTGTTTCTCATCCTAAATCCAAGGTAATCTCTTAGAACCCTACTTTTGGATAATTTGGGGTTTTGGGATTTTCTTCGATCTGCTCCGCTTTTGTTGGTGGATTCATGATGTATACGATTGATATTGTTAGTATCTTTAGTTTTCCTACGGATTCATGGATATTTTGTGGATTTTTACGGAATCGAGAGGGTTTGGTTGTGATCCGCCCTCGTTGTTATTTTATTCGAATATACATGAATCGTAGGCGGGTTTCCGGGTGTATTCCATTTCCGTAATCGTCTAGAGTTGGTTGTGATTGTGTTATTCGAATCGTTAGGTTCAATCGTCGGTTCCTCACGGTCGTGCTTGATTCTTCCGTTCCGTTCGCGTCACCGTCTATTAATCGAGGCAAGTATTTTTGGAAACCTTTAAGCTTAACATGAAATGGTGATGTATATTACTTGTGTGTAACTCACCTCGTGTTGGCCCGACGGGGTCAAGGAGGGAAATCTATGCTGCCGCCCTGGATTTCACGAGTTTCGTACCGCTAGCCAACTCGTTAGGGTCCTTGCAAGGCCCCGAGTGAGAATGTATGCTGCCGCCCTGTTCTCACGGCATAGCGTGTGCGTGGTTTTGTTTTTCTGTAATTGTAGCCAACTCGTTAGGGTCCCTGTGAGGCCCCGAGTGAGAATGTATGCTGCCGCCCTGTTCTCAAGGCTAATTGTTTGACTGTTTATTTTCCGGAAAAAGACATGTCTTGTTTTGGTTTTCGAAATGATTTTTGGTGCATGTACTATGAAATGTGTAAGCGATTGGTTTGCCTTGAATACTTGTACTAGCGTAATTGCTAACCCCTCTGGGGACCCGTTTTGGGGAAATTCGTTTTATGAATTTCAGGTCAGATTCATCGAGACGAGCGGGCGCTGGACCAGTACACGGATGATGGCCGTGCGTGATGATGGTGCACGAGTGATGTTTTAGTATCTTTACCTTTTTGTCTTTTGTGGTTTTGAACTAATAGTGGTACTCGAGTACTTAAGGGGTTCTTGTTCGTTTGAATTGTATTGTTGCTTATTATGTTGTGTTGGATGATGATGTTATATTGACCGGTTGAACCGGGTGGATTGTTCTGTTTTGCGTCTTTATGACGTGGTGTTATTTTATCGTTTCTGTGAGTCGTTGTGTATGATGCTGTTCAGCCTGGTGGGTCCCATATAGGGATTCACGGCGCTGTAATATACCTCGGATATCCTGGGGGTGTTACAAAACCCGCCTACGATTCATGTATATTCGTATATAAACAACAACAACGAGGGCGGACCACAACCAAACCCTCTCGATTCCATAAAAACCACGAAATATACCATGAATCCGTAGGGAAACTAAGAATACCGACAAGATTAATCATATTCCCAAAACAAGAATAGTATGGACAAGGTACTTGCCTCGATATCACGAGCAATGGAAAAATGAACGGATACGGCCGGGTAGCCCTCAATTTCCCGAACACTACCTAAAACGCGATAGCACCGAAATTACTACGGGAAAACACCACATGAATCATCAACCACCAACGGAATTCAACATCGGAATCATTGAGCACCTATAATCCTCCGTAAGGAATAATAAAACATGATTACGACGAGAATCAAGGCCGAAAACAACGGAAATCCCAACAAACTATCAAAGGGAACTCATTCGAACATTTAATCGAACATTAAATGTTCAAGACCCTTCAAGAACAAAGAAATCACCCCTCGGGTCGAACAAACCAAAGATACGAGTATTCAATCCGTAGAACAAGTTCAAAACAACGTTTATACAACAATTAATTGATCAAAAACGGATTGGAATCGAAATCAAAAAGGAAAATCCCCAAATCTAAAAAAACAAGGGTTCAAGCCAAAATACCTTGATTTGGATAAAGGATTCAAGTAGAGGTCGAAAATCTACAACAAAACTTGAGGTGGATGATCTCTACAAGTTTGGGAGCACTCAAATCGCCCAAAAATCGCCCACAAATCGCCCTAGATGGAAGGAGGAAGAAGAGAGGAGAAAAATGAAGTCTTCTCCTCGAAAATCTGCTAAAAAAACGCAGAAAAAGCCCGTGTGCCGCGGCACAGGATGAGTGTGTCGCGGCCCAGGGCCAAAAAAAACGCCCAGGAATCAGCTTAGTGCCGCGGCACAGCTGAAGTGTGCCGCGGCACACAAGATGACCCACTCCAACACGAAAAAGGCACATCGTGTAGTCTTAGCTATTTCGACCATAACTCCCTCGTCTGGACTCCGATTGACTCACCGTTTGAACCATTGGAAAGCAAACTTGATGCTCTATAATGTTGCAAAGATTCAGAATTTTTGGAGTTTCCAAGAATTAATGGTGACTTTACAAAGTCGAACTCCCACGTGAAAAAGTCGATTAAGGACACGGAACTCAACAAAACGACACCGAAACGAACTCGGATGACAAAAAGTGCAGAATAAATCATTCTCGGAATGACGAAACGGTCATGATAGAGTTGTCAAAACGAACTTCCTCCGAAAAAAGAAAATTACCGAAATTCGAAATTGCGGATATTACAATTCAGACAAACAATTTTTTTTTCATATATGTTTCTTCGCCTAAATTGATTTACAAATCCCGCCTTGAACGAGATTTTGTTAAACGGCCTTCCTCTTTCTCCCTCTGACCGGGGCACATCTAACTCACTCACACAACGGAGAAAACACCACGCGGTAGTAGACGCGAGCAGCACAATGAAGGTGGCATGTGTCACTTAACGACATGTCAGCAAGTCTGTTAGATTTAACTGCGGGATTTTTACGGATACCCTAACTTGGTTGGACGGAAATAAATTCATATCTCCTAGAAAAAAAAAGTTTGTTACTATGTGCAAAATTTGAGAAAGTTCATAGCCCTAATTGGTAATTTTGCCAATTAATTGTCAATAATAAGATACTTATTTTAATGGCAAGACTGAATTTGACATGTTGTTATTGATGTAAAAAAATGCTCGATAAGAAAAATACTCAAACAAGAAGCACTAGGAAATGAAATATGCCTAGTAAACATATTAAGAGTTGAATCAGGCAGGAGCCGCACGAACACAGGTCCCACTACCACAAAATATGACATAGGCTCGACCACCTGGGCCGACCTTAGGCGGACACTCCTCCGTAGTGCAATGGAGATCACCAGCTTAGGCCATGGGCCTTTTTGATCACCATTGACCCCATCGAGATAAGTATGGAAGACAATCAACTTCCCCTTATATACCATCTTAACTCCTTGTTAAAATACATGAAGAACTTAAATGATGGTAATCTTCGAGTTGGATTGAAGAAAATAAAAGAACTAAGTTATTAAATTATTGAGTTTGAATAATACTATTTTTAGCACTATTAATGAATGAAGGTAACTTTCAAAGTTGAATTGAAAAAAAAAACTAAGTTTCCATCTATTTTGTATTACAAATAATATTATTTATTGTGTAGTGTGTAAAGTTGGGGTATAAAAGACGAAAACTTAGGCTTAAGATCTAACCTCTATTTCAAATCCATAGAATTTCACAGAATCAGAAACTATTAAAAATTAAACAAAAAAAAGTAGGATAAGAAACAAAAGAGGTACAAAAGCCTTAAAACCCGAAGAAGCTAAACTCGGTTCCATTTCAGCTTCTCAAAAGAAACGGAAAAAAAACGAGATAGTTTTTGTGTTAAGGTTTTCATTCCGGTTCTTCAGAATTTTGCTTTCCCTACAAATTAGAAGATTTTTTTTTTTTTGAAAGATGATTTTGCTGAAATTAAACTCAAAATTTTATTTAGCTGAAATTAAACTCAAATTAAGCTCAAAAAGGAAGAATAAAAAAACAAAAGATACAAAAGCATTAAAAACTCATCTGTTGGGTCCTTCCAGAGGAGAGACCCTCCAAAAAATGGCGTATGCTGTTTGATTTGTGGCGTACACACGGTATTCTTTAGTAAAAGGCGAAAGAATATTTCGCTTTGTGCACACCACGCAGCTGCGTGAATAACATGTGAGTTTCCATTGACCATTTTATTTAGAGAGACTCCCCATTACTTTTGTATCCATCTCCGATGCGGGATACTAGAACCACGGACTACGAGGCGTTTTAAGAACTAATTCCAACATTTTCAGTTTATAGAATCGTATGTCAAGTCTATAGTTTGATATTGCTTGGAGACTTTCAACTTGTACGAATAAATTTTTAAGATGAGTATTATTTGACCAATTACCTTATAGATCAGTTAATGGAATAAGCATTTGGGCACCTTTAATTAGAGGTGTTCAAGATTTCAAAACGGTCCATTTTTTGAACAGACGGTTCACGGTTCGCTTTTTCTTTTTTAGATTATAAGATTAAGTTTTTACATTTAAATAAAACGTATGGAGTAAAAAATGGGTTTGAGTTTAATTCAAATACTTAACTTGAATTTTTTCATTTTAAATATTTGAATTAAATGCCGACATATTCGATATCCGTACTTTAGAGTGAGACTTATTGTCGCGTGCGCCTCTTTGATTAAATATGTGCTTGTGATGTGGTACGTTATGTTTCGTAGTATGCTCGTTATTGTTTAGAATCATAGATGGTGCATCTGAGTCACCAGGACGTTTTCGAACGTCTAACCGGACGGTCGGAATTGTGGCATGAGAGCTACGGCCGTAAGGTACTGCATGTTACGGCCGTAACATGCTCGGCTATTTGTGGCCAACAAAATCTGTTGCAGGGAATTGATGTGTGGAAAAAGAATGTGAGAAAAAATGGATAATTATTTGATAAATGCAGGAAAAGTCTAAAAGTGAATAAATAAAAACACAAGGTTGCATTAAAATGACGGGGATCTTGCGTATCGATTAGGTTTGTCGTCGTCTTTGAGTCATGTGCATAACGTATTTTATGTCTCACAGTTGAGGAAATACGTACGGATCCTAGTCATGTTATCGATTTTGGAGAGATTGTGGTAGGGCTTTGGGGAGAGACCGTTTCCGATTCTAGAGCGTCGTGTCACGCCCCACCTTAAGGCAGCAGGCATCGCACAGCATCCGGCCGACGCCTGCCGAACGGGCGCGCAGCATGCTCGCGCGCGTACATGGACCCGGCCAAGCTCACAGAGGACTACCCCCCCTATAATAGGCTTAGACGGAAAAAGCCTTGTGACAGCAGTAGACATTGAAAAGCCGAGGAACCCACTATCCAGAAAGAAGACCCTAGAAGCTTCAAGATGGAGACCAATCAATTCCAGAAGGTCAAAGAGGGTTCCAGAAGGTCAGAAATCGGGTCGGGTTGCTACGGGCCGAATCGGGCCTTGGCCGGGACACTTCGGGCCGGGTCGGGCCGGACGTTCCAGAGGGGTCTGGGGACTCCAAGAAGACTTCTTAGAATTGTTTAGAATTGTATAGATCATTCTAGATGATGGCATTCTTGTAAATACTTGGAATAGTAATGTTTTGTTGGTAATTTGTTAGCCTATGAGGATTAGTATAAATACCCCCTTGGGGCTCATTTGTAACTCACCTTGAGAAATCTGATTTGCTACAGTGCAATAAGAGAAAACCTTCCCCACAACATTTCTTACTTTCCTTCCTAGCAGTCTTGTTCATTACTAGGCTTACTACTTAGGCTTGAGACAACCTAAGAGTGCCGCACGGCAAGGACTTAGCGAGGCGCAAGTATAACCCGTGATGATTGGTATCGGAGCCAAGGTTGAGACAACCAAGGCGGATTTTCGAAGATTGCTAGCTGATCGTGCAAGGAGTAAGATGGCACAATCATCCGACGTTACCCAACCCAACACTCAGGCCGAGAAGACCAAGAAGGGCAGAGACAAGTCTGTCGACCGGATTGCTGCCATGGACAGCCGAGTGACTCGAATGGAGGAGGTCTATGATGAGGTTGCGAGGAGGGTGGATGACTTAGAAGAAGCTGGTGAGGAGTTGCACAACCAGGTTCTCTCTACTATCAATGCTTGTGATGGGGACATGAAGAAGGAGTTGGCCGATTTTCGGACCATGATCTTGGCTATGCAAGAGAGCATGGAGGTTCTCAAGACGGAGATGGCAACAGTGAAAAGGGCGATTGCCAACGGAGAAGGACATGTGGGTGCGACACCCGCGCGAATTGACATCCCAAGGCCTGGGAAGTTCAACGGATCGAGAAACGCCAAGGAGATTGACAATTTCTTATGGAACCTGGAGCAATACTTTTATGCCTCAAACATTCGAGATGATGACACCAAGTTGCGGACGGCGCCCTTGTACTTGGCCGACACAGCCGTGCTGTGGTGGCGGACCAAGCAAGCTGACATTGAGAGTGGTGCGTGCAGGATGGCTTCCTGGGAAGACTTCAAGGCCGAATTAAAGAGGCAATTCTATCCCGAGAATGTGGAGTTCGAGGCTCGGGGCAGGCTGAAGAGACTCAGCCACACTCGTACTATCAAAGACTATGTCAAGGAGTTCCAAGAAATTGTGCTGAAGATACCAAGCTTGACGGCGACCGACAAGCTGTTTGCATTTATGGACGGACTCGAGCCTTTTGCGAGGCAAGAGTTGGAAAGGCGCAATGTTCAGGACGTGGCGACCGCCATTGTTGTGGCCGAGGGCTTACGGGAGTTGAAGACCAGCGACAAGCCAAGGACTTTCCGCACAGATAAAGGCAAATGTGGGGGAGACCGCCCATCAAGGTTCAGGCCAAACAAATACTCGGGCAAGCAACCAGTGGACGAGAACGATAAGCCGAGAGGTTGTCACATTTGTCATAGTACCTCTCACATGAAGTACGATTGCCCATTTCGGAGGAAGAAGGTCGCAGCCATGCAAGAGACCACGGAGACCGAGGTTGCGGATGGTGCGCATATGGGCTCATTGAGTTTGCTCAATGCTGTCAAAGCCGTTGTGGAGCCGGCGAAGGGACCCAGAAAGGGGTCTATGTTCGTGGATGCCTTGATCGGAGGCACACACATCAAAGCCTTAGTGGATACAGGAGCTACGCACAATTTCATGCGGGACGGCGTAGCCAAAGCCTTACGACTTACCATCACTCCAACTAATGGATCGATCAAGACAGTGAACACCCATGCTAAACCGGTGACCGGCGAAACACGAGGAGTGAAAGCAAAGATAGGTGACTGGCAGGGAATGATCACCTTCACTGTAGTGACCATGGATGACTATGATTTCGTTCTTGGGTTACAATGGTTCGATCAGGTACGGGCTTGCATTCTTCCATTTTCAGATTCCTTAGTCATTTTGGACTCCGACAGGACACAGGCCATTCCGGCCAGGAGGGAAGCAAAGGGGACAGGCACCCTTTCAGCCATGCAACTTAGTCGAGGCCTTCGGAAGCAGGAAGAGACCTTCGCTGCATTTTACGTTCCTGATGATGGAAACGATATTGAAGGCAAGGATGTACCAAAGGAAGTTCAAGCCGTTTTGGAGGAGTTCCAGGACGTGATGCCCGCGGAACTACCTAAGAAGTTGCCGCCCAGACGGGATGTGGACCACAAAATTGAACTTATTTCCGATGCGAAGCCACCTTCGAGGACACCCTATAGGATGTCACCACCGGAACTTAAGGAGCTGCAGAAGCAATTGAAAGAGTTGTTGGATTCCAAGATGATCCAACCATCCAAATCTCCTTATGGATCCCCCGTTTTGTTCCAGAAGAAGCATGATGGATCCTTACATATGTGCGTGGACTATAGGGCACTCAACAAACTGACGGTTCGCAACAAGTATCCCATTCCACTCATTGGAGAGTTGTTTGACCAACTGGGAGGTGCCAAATACTTTTCAAAGATCGACCTAAGATCCGGATATTGGCAGGTCCGGATAGCCGAAAGAGACGAACCCAAGACAGCCATGGCGACCAGGTATGGATTGTTTAATTTCCTTGTGATGCCGTTCGGGCTTACAAATGCCCCAGCGACCTTTTGCACACTGATGAACAAGGTATTTCAGCCATACATAGACAAGTTTGTTGTCGTTTATTTGGACGATATTGTCATTTACTCATCATCGATGGAGGAGCATGTAGAACACTTGCGACAGGTGTTCCAAGCATTGCGGGACAACGAACTTTATGCAAAGTTGGAGAAATGCTCATTCGCCCAATATCAAGTATGGCCGCATAATGATGGACGAGGCCAAAGTGAAAGCAGTTCGAGATTGGGAACCGCCGACCAGCGTAACCTAACTCCGATCTTTTCTGGGACTCGTGAACTACTACCGGAAGTTCATCGAGGGATACTCTCGGATAGCAGCACCATTAACGGACCTATTGAAGAAGGACCACAAATGGGAGTGGACGGATAAGTGCCGAGAGGCCTTTGAGCGACTCAAAGGCAAAGTGACGGAGCAGCCAGTTCTTGCCTTGCCAGACCATGCCAAGGCATATGAGGTTCAGACCGATGTATCTGATTATGCCATCGGAGGAGTTTGATGCAGCTAGGACATCCTGTTGCTTACGAAAGCAGAAAATTAAATGACACCGAGAGACGGTACTCGGTACACGAGAAGGAAATGACCGCCGTGGTTCATTGCCTTAGAGCCTGGAGGCATTATTTACTTGGGAGCAAGTTTGTGGTACGAACAGACAATGTAGCCACAAGTTATTTTCAAACCCAGAAGAAGCTCACGCCAAAGCAAGCAAGATGGCAGGAATTCCTAGCTGAGTTCGATTATACCCTGGAGTACAAGCCGGGAGTACTTAACTGAGTAGCCGATGCATTAAGCCGGAAGGCCGAGCTTGCAGCCTTGACCAAGGCCGAAGGAAGCATCAAGGACCGCATACGCGAGGGACTGAGGCAGGACCCTTTCGCAGAAAACATCATGCAACTTGCCAGGAGCGGCAAGACAAGAAGGTTCTGGGAACGAGACGAGCTACTCTTTACCAAAGGCAATCGTTTGTACGTGCCCAAATGGGGAAACTTACGGAGGGACATCATGAAGGAATGCCACGACACACTATGGGTTGTACACCCAGGTATGCACCGTACAATGACTTTAATTGACAATTCTTACTTTTGGCCCAGGATGCGTGAGGACGTTGAGGCATACGTCCGGACATGTCTTGTATGCCAACAAGACAAGGTGGAGCAACAACAACCTGGTGGACTACTTCAACCCTTGCCCATACCGGAACACCCTTTTGAAAGCGTTTCAATGGACTTTATTTCGGCTTTGCCTAAATCGGATGGGTACGGGTCGATCATAGTTGTGGTGGACAGGTTTTCAAAATACGCAACCTTTATTCCAGCACCGGCGGACGTAATGGCTCTGGAGACGGCCAAGTTGTTCTTAAAGCATGTGGTAAAATATTGGGGCATTCCAAGGACAATCGTGAGTGACCGAGACCCACGTTTCACAGGAAAGTTTTGGTCGGGACTTTTCAAGCTATTGGGCTCGAACTTAGCATTCTCAACAAGTTTCCACCCTGCACGGACGGGCAGACAGAACGAGTTAACGACCGCTTGAGTGCTACTTGCGGCACTATGTGAGTGCCAATCACGGGCCCAGGCCAAACTCTTAGACACGGCCCAATTCTCATACAACTTGCAGAAGAGTGAATCAACGGGACGCATCCCATTCGAGCTCGCGACAGGGAGACAACCGGCGACAACGAACAATATTGCCACCGGATACACGGGACAGTGTCCCGCAGCATATACCTTTGCTAAGTCATTACAGGAGGAATCGGACTTGGCTCGAGCATCTTTGGACAAGGCAGCCAAGAAGATGAAGAAATGGGCCGATCTCAAGCGACGAGCGGTCGAGTTCAACGAAGGCGACTTAGTTATGGTGAAACTTCTCCGCAAAGAATTTAAAGCATTTGGTGTGCATAAGGGACTTATCCGAAGATACGAGGGACCCTACAAGATCGAGCGGCGTGTTGGGACAGCTTCTATCGAGTGGAACTTCCGCCGAAGATGAAGATACACTGGTCTTCCATGTTAGCCAATCAAGCCTTACCATCGGGACATGGAGGATCCGGCCGAGCTCACCACATCGAGCACCGATCTCCGTGATTACTTCCTTCGACAAGGAAGTAGCCGAGATCATCTCGCATCGGACGTTCGACGAAGGGGCGTGGCCCCATACACCGAATTCTTTGTGCATTGGAAGGGACTCCCAGACGATGAGAATAGCTGGGAACACGAGGATCACCTATGGCAATTCCGGCAGAAGATTGAAGAATATCGGACAAAGATCATGCCGAGGATTCTACGACTTTGGTGGGGGAGAATGTCACGCCCACCTTAAGGCAAGCAGCATCGCACAAAGATCCGCCGACGCCGCGAACGGGCGGCAAAGATGCTCGCGCGCGTACATGGACCCGGCCAAGCTCACAGAGGACTACCACCCCTATAATAGGCTTAGACGGAAAAAGCCTTGTGACAAAGAATAGACATTGAAAAGCCGAGGAACCCACTATCCAGAAAGAAGACCTAGAAGCTTCAAGATGGAGACCAATCAATTCCAGAAGGTCAAAGAGGGTTACGAAGGTCGAAATCGGTCGGGTTGCTATGGGCCGACCGGGCCTTGGCCGGCCGGCCGGGCCGACACTTCGGCCGGTCGGGCGGGACGTTCCAGAGGGGTCAGGGACTCCAAGAAGACTTCTTAGAATTGTTTAGAATTGTATAGATCATTCTAGATGATGGCATTCTTGTAAATACTTGGAATAGTAATGTTTTGTTGGTAATTTGTTAGCCTAGGAGGATTAGTATAAATACCCCCTTGGGGCTCATTTGTAACTCACCTTGAGAAATCTGATTTGCTACAGTGCAATAAGAGAAAACCTTCCCCACAACATTTCTTACTTTCCTTCCTAGCAGTCTTGTTCATTACTAGGCTTACTACTTAGGCTTGAGACAACCTAAGAGTGCCGCACGGCAAGGACTTAGCGAGGCGCAAGTATAACCCCGTGACAGTCGGGTCAAATAGCTTAGGCACAAAACCATCAACTTCAGTTTTTGAGACACATTAATAATGTAGATTTTATTTTCTTTACAATATGATGTGAGTCGAATTTATGTCAATCAAGAAAAATGTAGATCTGATTTTTTTAACGAAATCATTATATCTAGGTTTATACAAAGAAAAAATTATCCAATAATTGGCCATCGAGGTAGATATTTTTTTGACAAACTTGAACCAAAAAAAAAAGAACTAGAAAAAATTCATTATCGGATATATGTTACAAAATGTAGAGATAAGAACACAAATTGACTTGCAACAGTTTCTAAGAACCATAAAAATTGTATATAATATATTAAACTTCATAAATGTGAATCACATGAAAATTTTAGAGAGAAAAAACAATCTCTATCGCTTGACCAACAGATGGCGGAAAAGCGGAAAAGTAAACTTCATCGCATATAATAAAATTTTATAAATTTTGCCATTGCCTCACAAGTATAAACAATTTTGTCATTGCCTCACAAGTATAAACAAGAGTCATACGATATACCTTAGAAATTTAATTTGTGGCTGTTTTTAAAGAGAGAAATCAAGAATAGTTGAAAAGATCAATTTAGAACACCCACAAGCCTTGTTGATCACCAAAACATAATACATCATTCCTAATCTTTTCTTTACCTTTTTGTTGTTTGCTTTGTTAAAAAATATAAATAAATATAATGAAAATAACATCGAAGACTGAATTAAATAAATAATAATAATTAAAGAAAAACAAAAAAATGAAATATAAAAAAATGAATAAATAAAAGAAATGATCTTTTGCTGATGCGGGATCAGAAGTCAAAAGTATATAAAAATAATTATGCGAGAGTAAGAGAAATGAAATTAAAGAAAAACAATAAAATGAAATATAAAAAAGAAGAAAATATTATCTTTTATACGAAGTGATATCTGACCCGAAAGCAAAAATATATACAAATATATTTATACGGGAGTAAAAATATATTTCAAAAAAAAAAGTATATTGTAAATATTTCTCTTAAATATAAATATATTTAAATAAATTAAATTAATTTAAAAAAATATATTTTTACTAAATAAGGAGGGTCAAATTAAAACTAGGGCGTATTAGATTTTTCCTTCTTATTTTGTCCTCTTGAGGAGGGTACTAAAGGGAGGGGATTATTGGGGACACGCCTCATTCCGAGCAATGGCGACTCACCGGAAAATATGGATGGTCGGAGGAGGATAATAAATCTCTCACTTGGCAACTGTTGCGAGATCTTCACATTGGCTTCACAAGACCTTGGCTTATACTTGTTGACTTCAATGAGATTTTGTTTGGCTTCGAGAAGATAGGAGGGAGAAGTAGGGAGTTATTGAAGATCGAGTGTTTCCGGGATGTATTGATCGAGTGTGGGTTAGACGATCTGGCTTATGATGGTTATAATTGTACATGGACAAATGGTTAGACAGGTGCGTGGGAAACACAAAGTGGACAACAAAATTCTCTTCTAACATGGTGGAACATAGAGTCCGACAAGAGTCAATCATTGCCCTATACATATATGTCGGAAACCACTATAGCCCTTCGGGAGGATAGGAACGGGACGAACAAACGGATGAAATTATTCCGGTTTGAGACCATGTGTCTGCAAGATGCTATGTCTAGAGAGGTTTTTCGTGGGCAAGTGGCCCTGGGGAACAACTTGTCTTATTGTGTGCAAGCTAGAGGGTTGTGGCCAAGCTCTTTCTAAGTGGGAGTTGACACACTTTGGAAACATTTAGATAAACTGAAGCAGGGAGTCTCTGCAGTTGGAGGACAGAATGGATCACTTAATGGAAAAAAAAAGAGGTTATGTGGCACAAGAGAGCCAGGGTCAAGTGGAAGAGGGGCGGCGATAAAAATACATCATTCGTCCATAAGGTGGCCAGTGGGAGAAGAATATAGAACATATATCCTGGATGAATCTGGATGACAATGGGTGAATGACTCGGATATTAGCATGGTGTTTCAAACGTATTATGAGGAGTTATTCTCAATCGGGGGTAATCTGAATATGAATAACATGGTTGACTCGGTCGATCACAAAGCAACGGTTGAGATGATAGTCAACTCTGTAAGAGCCGTTTACCAAGGTAGAAATTTTGACTGCACTTTCTCAAATGCATCCGACAAAGGCTCCCGGCCCGAATGGTATGTCCACAATTTTCTTTCATAAGTTTTGGTCTATTATTAGTCCTAATCTTGTCCCTTGTATTCTTCGTATTTTGAATGAGGCTGATCCTATCATTTTTAATCACACCCACATTGTTCTAAATCCTAAAAAGAAAAACCCCACGTATACTAAAGAGTATCGCCCATTCAGTCTATGTAATGTGGTTTTTAAAATAATAATCATTTCTATCGCAAATATGTTGGAATTGTATATGTTGTTCCTCATTGATAGTTATCAATCTGCTTTTATTTTGGGTCGTCTGATCTCGGATAATGCACACTCGCATTTGAGATATTTCCTGCGATGAAAATTAATAAAACACGTAAAAAAAAGTTCTTTCAATTTTAAGTTGGATATGAGTAAAGCATACGATAGGGTTAAATGACTGCTTCTTTGAAAGGGTCGTGCTTAAGTTGAGGTTGGTATCACTTTAGTGAGTCTGATCATGAGATGCGTTTTCACATTGTCTTTCTCCATCTTAATTAATGGCATTCCCGGTGAAAGCTTTATTCCATGAAGGGGTCTCTAACAATGAGACCCTTTTTATCACCATGCATGTTCTTATTGTGTGCACAGACAATCTCGAGCCTACTTAGAAAGAACGAAAGAGCGGCCTTGCTGAATGGGGTGCATATATGCCGAGGTGCCCCTCCAATTACACACCTTTTTTTTGCAGATGATAACATTATATTCGAAATAGAAAACTCTATGCAGCTGAATAGGGTGAAGTATGTAATTCGAAAATATGAAAGAGCATCAGGACATTAGTTTAGAGAAATCAGAGGTTGCCTTTAGCGGGGGAGTTGATCTGACTGTGGCGAGTAACTTGGCTGCAGAATTAGGCGTGGCTCTGGTTGATAAACACCAGATCTATCTGGGCCTTCCAGCATCAGTAGGCAGATCTATAATTGAATTATTCCAAGCGCTGGTAAACCAAGTGGCCATCGTTTGCAAAGTCATCGTTTCAATGGCAAGTGAGATGAAGATACCTAAAGGAGTGATTGAGACGGACTCGCTGCAAGTATTCTCGACCTTGTCCAATCATAGAGTGGATCTATCGTACTCTGGGAATATTAAAGCAGATATTCTCAGCATTTGTTCTTGCTTTGACTCATTTTCTTTTAGTTGGGTCAAACGGATAGGTAATACACCTGCGCATAACCTTGCTAGATTGTCTTTTAATTCAGGCTTTCATGGTAATATGTTGGTATAGTTCCACCATATCTTCATCATATTTTTGCTAGATGATGCCGGTTTGGCTCGTTATTAATAGATATTAGCTCAAAAGAAAAGGGAGAGAGGATTAATAGACTCCATTTTTCTAGCATCTTCTCAACAAAAATATTCTCTATTTTTCTATCAAATCAATCACTTCAAACTGATCTATTATTCAAGAATAATTTGAACTGAGATTTTCTGTATGCCCACAACCGTACCACAAATTCGAGAATGATTTGTTTTATCAAATTTAATTATTTCAAATAAGTCGATACATCTCATTTTAAAAATAAATATAAAAATATAAAAAATGGATGGTCTGCATCATTCATTTATTATAAATCTTTGATCCACACTAATTTCAATATTTGAAACCAAAAAATAAAATGTTAAATTAAAAAAAACTGAAAATCTCAAAAAAAAGTTGTGCTTGAAAATTTTAATTATGTTTTAGTGTAGCAAGTGAAAAGACATTGAGGAAGTATAATCTATTCAATAAGTATAGGCTATTGCTTCTCCTTATCTCCCCCACCCACCCACCCACCATCGCGAAATGTTAAAGAGTATAAAAATCAACTTAATTTTAGTATTTTAACTCATATATCCACCGACTTAATATAATTGGGATTAAGATGCAGATATTGATGTTTTAACTACATATTCTCATACACGTGCCTGATTAACTATACTTTCCTCCGACGTGGGATCCAAATATAATATAAAACTACTACAAATCCCAGATAATATACGAGATTTAAAATATAATCTATACATTTGTTTTTTATATGTTAAGTTATAAAAGAAATGGACAAATATCAAATTATTACTTATAAAAATATATATTTTTTGTATATATCAAAGAACTATTAAATATTATATAAAACACAACAAAATAGAATAAAAAAGGATACACAATCAAAAAATAATTTATTTATTATATAATATTTAATATATATATATATATATATGATATGTATCAAGATGGCAATGGGTATGATGATGGATATACATATTTAAATGTGGTTAAGGGTAATAATACTCTTATCGATATCAAATTTATATATTAATAATATTATACATACGCGGCAAATATTGAATCACAAATACGAAAAACATATTGTTGTCAGCCCATTTCTTTCTTTACTTATCTAATTTAAAAAAAAAATTATCCATATTCTAGTTAAGGAAAATTATGTATATATTTTAATGTCAAAATTGACATTAATGTATGTTAACATTAATAAAATTGACTTGTCATAATAATTTTTTAAGATTATTTTTAAAATATGACATGTCATAATACTTGAACATAATCGGTTAGTAAAATCATTGAACTCCAATTTTATGCCATTTGGCAATTTAATTTTATAACTAGTCTTTGTCCTTTCGGACTTAATTTCAACTCATTTCAATTCAACTATATTCAGTTTAATTTAGTCCAGTTCAATTCAGTATAGTCTAGTTCAGGAAATTTCAGTTCAGTTAAGTTCAGCTTTGAAATCAATAGTATTAATAATAATTATTATTTATATTATCAATAATATTATATGTAATAATTATTATAATTGTTTATTTTAGTACTATTATTTTGTTGTTTGTAGTATAAACAATAAGTTTTGCCGTATATATTATTTTAAAACTACGATTAATTACTAGAATAATCCATTTTCACCGCAAAATTCTCAAATAATTTTTTAGAAAATATATATTGTAAATTCAAAATAACAAACTTGTATCAAAAAGTTGTATTTTTATCGAAGTAAACTCTTGAGGTGGGGCGTATGGAGTGTTTATTTATTAGCAAGGGTATATATGCCTTTCTATTTTATTTCTTGTATGTAAGAGCTTGGCTATGTAAAAGGGTGCGTGACATTTAAGCATTTTTTTTTTAAAAATTAATGTGGTTGTAACAAATTTCCACATAATATATTTTCTTATCTGGTCATGGTAGTTTTTCCTTGCAATTTGTTAGTTTCCACATTAAATCTTTGTGTAATTTTAGTTTTATCTAGTTTTCTATTTTCACAATAAATATATTTTTTGGGGAGGTATTTCAATGCCCCTAGAGTATCCCTATTCCTTTTTTCTCTCTTCTTTTGTAAAACTCCGGCACTATTTTTTTAGTTGTCTTTGTATAATAAAATTCGATTACATTTAATCGAATCACTTAGTTTTAGCTGATCTTGTCACTCGTACGTTGCATGAGAAGACATGCAAAACGAAATGACCTCAAAATCCCAAATGTTTCAAATAAATTCGAATGTAACATGGCGTCTATATATTTTACACTCTCAATAACAATAATTTTTATTTATTTTCTTGATGGAGACAATGCATGGTATCGATTAACACAAAAAAACTCAAATATTTGAAGAATGGATCTATGCATCTACGAATCACATCCCTGGTCCTTTAACTAATCCACTGTGGGTAAACCGCCTTTGAATCCCCCTTTCGCCATTCCATTTTCAACACAGTAAATTCACATCAAATAAAACTAACTATAATGTAGTACATTTAATTTTATGCGGCCATAAATATAAAGCAAAAATAATAAAAAAAAGAATAAACTTGTGACTTTTCCAAATTAGTTGAAGTTCTAGTATTTTCATCCGCATATGTTTTAAAATATATTCTAAAACACAAAATATAAATTTTACAATCAGTAAATTCAATAGATACAGGTCCAAGCATGCATCTTCCACCCACATTTACATATATTAACCATGAATATAAAATCTATAATATAAAGGATAGTGGTATTTTTTGTCGTGGTGTGCACCTGAAAAAACCAGTGTACAATTTCCTCTCTTCTGTGTTCAATATAATAATAATATCAAATATTCAACAATAATAAACTTTCAAAAATCTTAGAAAACTATATCAAATGTTTTTTAGTCTGATTGTTCTTCGGTGGGTCGCCGGCAGCCAAATGGCGAGTTCGACGCCGACCATTTTTGCGATAATTGTCGTCGTTTCTCTCGGGTGACGGCCAAAGAAACTTCGTCGGTCATTTTTTTTCTTATTTTCCAGATAGCCGGATTGTTCTCTGCAGGTCGCCATCCGCCTCTTGGGCTGTTTTTTGACGGGTGGCTGACGACCTCCGGTGCGGGCAATTTTCTTCGTCTCCAGAATAATTGTATAGTTTTAATCTAATTACGACACGTGTTATCTCTGGTATAATTATAACTGGAAGACGAGTTCTACAACATGTAAAGTACCTTATGGATAGGTTCATATTGGCATGTCCCACAAAAATATAATATAATTGTACTGAAATTATAAAAAAACAATATAAGTACAAATATTAGGACTTTTGCAAGCGGGGAATATTTGAACAATTAAATTTAGCTATATTTGTAAGTGTTTGTAAAATCTTAAAAAGTGATTGTTAGCTTTCGCATTTTAAACAAAAAAATGTAGGGAGGATAAAACATTTTGACATCTATACTTATATTAAAAGAAAATCGTGATACGTGTCACTTTGTATGTTATTTGAATATTTTTTTAAATATAGTTTATATATATAGGGATATATTCTTAAATTTCTCGAATTCTTTTTTTGAATAAGTGTTGTGGAATTTTATTTCACAACTTACACTCATCTACCATTAAAAAAAATTCTTCCTTTATTCTTTTAACTTAAAATTCTAAATGTTTATAATTTTTTTATATCATGTTTATTTCTAATGCAAAATATATCAAATTAATTCTTATTTTACGATCTTCAATTAGACATCCATATTGAATATAATAAATTTGATGGATTTATATTAATGGCCTATTGCACACAAAAAACTTTTATTAGAAAAAATATAAATATTAATTTTCAGTAAAATTAATTGATGCAAAATAAAAATAAATTACCTCATTTTTATGAAATTAGATTTAAGACTCATATTGCTTACATAAAAATTATGATATCCATTTAAGTATAGTAACTAAAAATAATAAAACACACTGCGCACACACACACACACATATATTAGAACTTGATCCCATATTACTTTCATCACAAAATTTGTTCCTACATTTTTTCGGTATGTTCAAAAAATTTGTTCATGTAGTGGACACTAATTGACTTGACACTAAGCTAATGTGGTACTCTTTCTTCAATTATATTACTCTTCAGAATATACTCAATAAGTTTTTTATTAACACTAGGCTAATGTGATACTCATGTCGAAGACCTCAAGAACAAATTTGGAGATCAACAAATTATTTCAAATAAGAAAATATTTTATCTGGTACATCGCACGGGAGAACATCTAGTATATACAAAAATATGCACGTCTGCAGTTTAGTTTTACCACGCACTTTCGTATATCTTAATAAATATTTTACCTTATATTTGCCAATACGATGAACTTTTTATTATCTTAAAACAGTAATAGTTGGTTCTGATTTCTAGCAAGTAAATAAAAATAAATAAATAAGTACTAAGCTACAAACATAGACGGTATGTCCACTAACTACAAAAAATACTTCAAATATATCGTAATAGGTACACCAATACTTGCACGTTCGGAGACGATTGAAATAAAATGTTGCAGTTCTAAAAGATAGCCGCAATGTTCTCAAATTAACTACACATGTGGTGTAGTTTTATAATTATTAATAAATATAAATGCAATACAATTACAATTTTAATTTTTTTTTAATTGACCACTTAGACAATTACAAACTTTAGATTTCCGTGAACAAAATCACACTCAAAGTAGCGTATGTTATCTTTTACAAATTACACCTTCCACTTAAGAGGTTACATTTGTTAGATAGATACAAATATGTAGCACATATAAGGAGGGATTTGAGGATTTGATCAGTGCGCTAAAAGCGGTTATATTATTGAAAAAGTAGTGTGCCGAGTAATCATGTTACGCCATGAAGGCTGAAGATGAGAAAGTAAAATTATCGACGAATCTAAGTGCTGAAAAAACACGTTCCCGACTACCCGAAGGTTCGTAAAACAACGACAAACGTAATTACCCCATAACTTTGAGAAATTATAAAATGGCCCAAAACATCCGAAATACACGATACACGATCGAAACACCAAACAAAAGTTCACGACATCCATAATGACATAAGATGGATTTACGGAAACACCGAATCGGCGGCTCCGAACAACGATTACGAGAATCGAACCAAATAGCGGCGGAAATGACATTAAACGCAGAATTGAGTAAAACACGTCCGAAACAAGCTCGGATGACAAAAAGTTCAGTATTAAATATTCTCGAAATATCAACAGGTTACAAGTGAGTCACTAAAAACAAAAAAATACCAAAATGAAAAATACCGGAAAAAAGAAAAATGCGGATATTACATATTGTTCATAGTGATTTAATTCTTGTTGGCGTAATTCGGCCTTCACCTAATCATTCATTAATGCTTGAGCTTCAAGATTTTTGGGCATCAGCCGATAGCCATTCATCCAGAATATAACCCCCCACAATCCACATTGAATGCTTGATCAATAGAGACAGTTGAAGCGGTAACAACTAGTATTCCCTTTGCGATCATGACAACTACGGGAAAAAGTATAGATATTTCGCCCATCACTTAAGAAGATTGTTATTACCTTCCGGTCCACGTTCTAAAGCTCCCAAATCAAAAGTAGTTAAATAGTTTTCAAATTATTTATATGTGTTAGTTTGGTACTTTGTTCATTTTCATAATAAATCTTCTTGATAGGCATTCCACTCACCAAGATCAGAAATAGCAAAACTAAAAGAAGATATACTACCATGGAAGGAATGTGAATGTGTGGATAAGAACCGTACCACTATAATTACAAACATATTCCCGATAAAGATCAGATATAAAAATTTTGGCACTTTGAACACAGTCGCTATGATTTGGAGTATTGGTATTAGGAATAGGAAATAAAACATTGTAGTAGAGTGTTAGCAATTTAAGCAAATATTCCTCTCTAACTTGATGATCTTAAAGTTTAGCAAATAAGAAAAATAGAAGGAATGTTGGTGAAATAATTTATCATTTTGTCTTTTATTTCAGTAATACAATCAAACAAATCAAAAACATTAAGCAAACACTTGAATACAAGTACAATTTTAACACAATATCAACAAGTATAGATGTGGGGTAATAAAGACCCGAAAAAATTCAGATGTCTCTTTAAAAATTTTTTCAAGTGCCATTAAACTAGGACACTTATCCCATTGATTTGGCAATAAGCAAAAGGGTACGTGCCATTCATTATAAAAATTGCACAATGCATGTCGATATTGATAACTATCATTTAGCAAATCATAAGCAGGATTCCAACGATTTGGCACATTCTTTGATTTTTTTTGGTATACATTATTTTTATTCCCTCACGAATATGAGCATATGCTTCTTATAAAATAACTAGACGTTATTGAATAAATAATTTTAAAACATGACAAATGCACCTAATATAATTTTTTTACCACCAGCAAATGGTCCAAATACTGAAATTAGTGATTCTAAACTAGTTGTATTGGAGATAGCATTAACAAAAACAAACTAAAAAATCTTTTTGTATTAAATTATAATCAGATAAAATTGTATGAATTGTATACCAAATATCTTGGACAGTGTGCGCAATACTAAACTCTCTAAACCCAATTAGACGATTTAGCGTAGTACAAGAATCATTAATGATCCAAACACAAGTAATCCAAATACAAGTAATTTCCATGTACGAATTTAGTTGTCAATGATCACTCCAAGATTGGAGCATGTACAAACTTTATGATTTGATTTTAGAAATATTTTCGCTAAATGCCTGGCTAGTAGTTTTTATAACATCACGAATGATGGTGGACCATGAAACTTTTTTACTAATAGGATTAAAACTTAGTTGAATAAAAATTTTCATACATTTGATCGTCGGCAAAGTGGAAAGGAAGAGATTTACCTCACAAAAATCTAATTATTTATTTTCTTGCAGTGAGTGGACAAAATTTAAATAAAGAACGGTATCTTGATTGTTGGTATTAGACGACGTCGTCGTACCTCAGAGTTGTGTTTTACTAGACTATATGCCAATTTTTTTGGGATGATGTCTTTGTATATGGCATTTAATCCCGTAACCTCCTTATTTTTTAGACTTATTAGATTTTCAATAGTTGCACTTGACCAAAAAATTACCGGGACCAGAGGTAATATCGTCCAACTTTATATAATGCACCGCAAATATGGGAGGTGTGAGCTCAAAGGTTTGGCCTATCTAACTGAACCTTTCAACACATCCACCTCTAATTTTAATTTTGATCACATAAAATTAAACTAGGCATTCATGTAAAATGTTAGGGAATCCGGCATCCTGCAAAAGTCCATGTTGGTTTAATGTTCTCATAGATATATATTTTAAGCAGCGTTAACAAAATCGGGTCAGGTGGACTTAGGCAAGTCGCCTAGACGCTAAGCACCGTGGGCCAAAGAAGTTTTGTCCAAATCATCATAAATGCACTCTCATCCCATGTTGGGGTCGGTAATAATAATATCCGATAATTATCTAAAATTAATTTGAACTATAATTCATAAAAAAAAGTTGCAAAATTTTACTTCCTGTTGTAACCTTCACATTTTATAGGGCCTAAAATTGCAAATTATATTATGGAACCAAAAAAATATTTTTTCAGACTAACATCATATCTTTCTCGATGCCAAGGGTACAGAAAAAATCATATATTTCTCAATGCCAAAAACATTATATCTTTCTCAATGCCCAAAACTTCAGAAAAATTACTTGAAAAGTTACATAATAGGAAAGTCAATGCCATCCAAACAAGAGAAATATTAAAAACTTGATTTGGTGGGGTGCGCCAAGCTTGGGCTGTAGTGCAACGCACAAGCGACACACAAAAACCCATGTAGCTAGCTACATTGTGGGCTTTTCCCCTTAAAAAATTAATTTAATATCGTGTGGACCATTGGCCCACATATCAGATATTAAACTGATAAGAACAGATACTACACTTGATCTTAGCCAAAAGGCCGAGAAAGGTATGAATTTTCATGCTATAGGCCAACGTCTTTTGTAGCCACATTTCTTTCTCATGAATCTGTCAACAGCCCATGTGGGATAGGCATCAAACTGCCTCCACGCTTAACTTCACTAGTCACTAGTACTATTATAAAGAGAACCTATTACAACTTCCATTTTATTTTTTATTTTTGATACTCAAATGAAAAGACCGAGTTCAATATTTACTTAATTTATTAATGAAGAGGGTTTGAAGATGACTATCACTAAATCAACCAAAGCCACTTAATCAACGAAATATTTCATAATTTCCTCCTTCAAAAGGGTGCGTGACATTTAAGCATTTTTATTTTTAAAATTAACGTGGTTGTAACAAATTTTCACATAATATATTTTCTTATCTGGTCATGGTAGTTTTTCCTTGCAATTTGTTAGTTTCCACGTTAAATCTTTGTGTAATTTTAGTTTTATCTAATTTTCTATTTTCACAATAAATATATTTTTTGGGGAGGTATTTGAAGGTCAATGCCCCTAGAGTATCACTATTCCTTTTTTATCTCTTCTTTTGTAAAACTCCGGCACTATTTTTGTAGTTGTCTTTGTATAATAAAATTCGATTACATTCAATCGAATCACTTAGTTTTAGCTGATCTTGTCACTCGTACGTTGCATGGGAAGACAAGCAAAACGAAATGACCTCAAAATCCCAAATATTTCAAATAAATTCGAATGTAACATGGCTTCTATATATTTTACACTCTCAATAACAATAATCTTTATTTATTTTCTTGGTGGAGACAATGCATGGTATCGATTAACACAAAAAACTCAAATGTTTGAAGAATGTATCTACGCATCTACGGATCACATCCCTTGTCCTTTAACTAATCCACTATGGATAAACCGTCTTTGACTCTCCCTTTCGCCATTCTATTTTCAACACGGTAAATTCACATCAAATAAAACTAACTATAATGTAGTACATTTAATTTTATGCGGCTATAAATATAAAGCAATAATAATAAAAAAGAATAAACTTGTGACTTTTCCAATTTAGTTGAAGTGCTAGTACTTTCATCCGCATATGTTTTAAAATATATTCTAAAACACAAAATATAAATTTTACAATTAGTAAATTCAATATATACAGGTCCAAGCATGCATCTTCCACCCACATTTACATATATTAACCATGAATATAAAATCTATAATATAAAAGATAGTGGTTTTTTTTATCGTGGTGTGCACTTGAAAAAATCAGTGTACAATTTTCCTCTCTTCTGTGTTTAATATAATAATAATATCAAATGTTCAACAATAATAAATTTTCAAAAATCTTAGAAAACTATATCAAATGTTTTTAGTCTGATTGTACTTCGGTGGGTCACCGGCAGCCAAATGGCGGAGCTCCAACGGTCGACCATTTTTTTTGCGATAATTGTCGGATTGTTCTCTCATGGGCTGACGGCCAGCAAAACTCCGTCGGTCGGTCCAGATAGCCGGATTGTTCTCTGCAGGTCGCCATCCGTCAGTCATTTTTGGCCGCGGGCGACCACAGCGACCGCCGTTTGCTGCGGGCTAATCGATCCGGGCCAAAAAGGCCTGGATTTAAACGGGCTGCGAATTAACGGTTTTGACCCTGTTTTTAAGCGGGTTAAACGGGCTGGCCCGGAGGGCCCGTGTAATATCCGACTGTAACTTTTCATTTTTACCTGTCATTGTATTATTCGGATAATCTGATTATCATGAATCGTTGCATTTAGTATTATGCCGTAGTATTATAGATTTAAATATCATATCGTTGTTAGTTCATTTCAAATGTGATGATTCGATGATAATTGGAGAGTTGTATTTTCGGATTTATTTTGTTGTTGTAGCGTACGCTACACAGTACTATTAACGTACGCTAATCATGTGACTTAGCGTGCGTAAGGTTTCCTCGGTTGCGTACGCTAAGAAGGAATCGCGGCGATTGACTTCAAAGACGTGAACCCTTTTAACCGTTAGCATGCATGAGATCTAAATCGAGTGGCGTGTCGGTGAGAATCTACTTTTATTAGCGTCGTAACCCATTTCGTTAGCGTGCGCTAGCGACTGCGATAATCCAAGACGGTAGCAGCTGTAAGCCGCTTACGTCGTAATATCGACCGGATAGCGACGTAAGGGCATTAGCGTACGCTAAATCGTCCCGATAGCGTGCGCTAAGGATGTCCATCTATTTATAGGGCCATTGTTTTCATTTCTTCACAACTCTAAACCGATTCTCTCTCCATTTTATCGTCCCTCTGCACTCTAAAACGATATCAACCTACACCAACTTGTTTCTAATCCTTGAATCTCGGAGTGGAGCTCATTTCCTTGGAGATTTGAAGTTGTTTTTAAGCTTGGAACATATTCTCTCATAGCATTGAAGTTGTTCTTCATTTACGGAGGTTGGTGTGTTTTCTTCTCTGCATTATTTTCTTATGTTGATGTTAATGACGAATTATACTTCACCTAGAGTTAGATTAAGCAAGTAAAACATAGTTCTAATCCAACCTTTTTAACACTTTTGATGAATATGTTAAATGAGGGTTTAGTTAGAGGAGTTCTTGATATTGTAGTAATGGTAACCATGTTTGTATTGTCATTACTCATCTTCCGGACGAATTTAGCTCAAGGACATTGTTGGATCGATTAGCTTCATCATAACTGGACTTAGTCAAGAACTTGATATCATATAGTGATTAAACACCATTTTAGGTATTTAATTACCTTGAGAGAACTTGATGATGTTAAAGATGAGATTAGATGATCTAGTTCAGGAATCTCAGAAGCTTTAACAAATCATGATTGTTCAGTTTCACAAGTCTTTGAAGATTGATAAGGATCTTGATAATTTCAACAATAATTTTTCATTAATCTAATGTATTGAGAACTTAGAATATATTGATCATCATACTAAAATTGGTAAATTCACCATCATGTTAATGAATCCTCCAGCCTTGTAACAAAGACTTTGGTAACCTTCATGAGTATGGTGTAATCTCAGAACTTATGAACTTGTTATTAGCTTAAAAGTCAATTTAAATGAGAGGAGAATAATCATAATGTGCAGATTTTACCTTTCAACCTTTTAATGTTTTGGAAAGTTTAATCATCATAAGATGATCTTAACATCATGATTGGTTATTCAACATACCCTTGATAGAACTCTTGCTTATGATGAACCATGCGAACATTCGGTAAATATTGTAAACCGATTCTTATAGTTGTATTGATGTTAGAAGGACTCCTGGCATAAGGTTCCAATAATTTGTAGTAACAAACTATTCTAAAGGATTGTAGGTTCTTACTAATCCTATATTGATAATTATACGAATATGTTTTGAGTAAAATGTATTTCGTTTAAGGTTGATTGTTCGAGTAAAACTTGTCGAGGACCGTCCGTTCGTTCCGATAAGAAGAGGACTTTTCTCGTCTCCGTATTAAGGCAAGTTATCTTGCTTGGTTATAATGATGATTAGATTCTTGTGATGATTATATATATTTCATGTGTATGAATTGTCCATGTGACGTTGTCGTGATTTGATATTGTCCTTGACGTTATGGGATTGCATTCCCAAGTACGCCGTTTCGAATCGTTGATCTCGTTGGTCCTTATTTTCACTTTGGTGCGTTTTTCTTGATCCTTAATTGGATGTGTTATCTTTTGAGTTTCGTTGTTATGTTGCATCGTGACATATCTGGAGTCATACCTGCGTGCCGATTGGTTATTGTGTAGGATTTTCATGTCGGGCACATTTAAGTCGTGTGTTGGTTGTTGGCCTCACATTGGACTGTGCACACGAGTTGTTGGCTTCGTGAGACTGATTAGGTACAAGACCACACGTGTATTCGATCGATACTCGTTGGTGGCTTGTGCACGGACACATTTCCGGATCGGGCGTACTGTGATGTCCATCTTGAGCGATAATGTTAATCGTTCACAGACCATGTTTGATTGGATGTGTTCGATATTTTGTGACTGATTGTTTCATACGCCCGAGGGGTATGATTAATAGTCGGAATGATTTTCTTGAGATCTATATATGTGAATTGTATAATGTCGGAAGAATTGATTATCATGTATATCTGACCCTGTTTTGGGCAAAATACTTGTATTGTATTTTAGGTCGAGGCAAAGGCAAGACACGGGAAGAGTGATAAGTGGTAATTTTACCACTTATTTCTAGGATTTTATACTGGGTTTTTATCTCGTTTCGTGATTAATGTGCTCGTATTTGGCTTATTTATGATTAGTCGAGCCGTATTACGCGTTTGAGTTGGTTTTAGTGTGTTTGCAGGTTTTTAGAGCCAAAAGGACCCAAAACGAGACAAAGGACCAAGAGTCGAGTCACGGACGGAAAAGACGGAATTTTGCGAGAGACAGACCACCCTATCGGCCCAGCCTATCGGCCGATAGGTGTGCCCGAAAGGAATCCACCTGCCGAGTGAAGAGAATGACGAAGCAACTATCGGCCGGCTATCGGCCGATAGGCCAGGCCGAAGGCTTCTCAATGACTCTCGTTGGACGGATTTTGACTCTTTTAGATAGATTTTATTTCCTAGATTAGGGCTAATCGGAATGTAACCCCTTAGGCTATAAAAACACCCTTCTAGACCTAGTTTCATCGGCTTTTATCATATCGGATCATTCTTTATCATTCTTTTTCATCTTTTACAATTTTTAGATCTTCTTAGCAAGATTAATTTCTTTGATGCAAGAACTTTTGGAGGAGAATTATTATTGTTTTGGGAGATTGAAGACTCGGAGTTCATCCATAAGGGTTGTAATCTCTCTTTTCATATTAATAATATGCATTCTTCATCTATTTCTTGTCTAATTTCAATTATGTCGGCTAATTCCTTTGATTGATTCTAGGGTTAGTAAATTTAATTGATGATCACATGATATTCCTTTGATTACCTTTTGACCTTTCATCCTAGGCTTGTGTTCAAGTTGTGTTAAATCTCATGTTAGATTAAAGGGCCCTTAATCGATGCATGTTAGCTAATTGATTTTGTCCTAAGGAGTAATTGATTAGTGGAAATACTTGACACACAATATGATTTTATCTTGAGACCTAGCGGAGAAAGATAAATCATAGATAAATAAGTTGGTGCTTTTTAAGTGATTTTAATTCTTTGAGCCTGGCGGGGAAAAGGGTTTTAATTAACTATCTTTCTAGGTTGCCTTGACAGAATTCTAGATCGACCGAGTGATTATTTCTAGGATTGAATTAAATTTTGGGGAGAAGGAATCAAGTGAATGGATTGTGTGAACTCAATTAGATGATACTACCCTAGGATCAATTACCTTTCGACTTGTGATTTTATCTTGTTAATTTGCTTTATTTGCTTAATTTAGATATTTCATCTTTTATTTATATTTTTATTGTTTCGATTTTTAAATTTAGATAATTAGAAGCAAACAAATTTTCGGATTCCTAAATAGCAGTCGAATTTTGAGTAGAGTTACTTCTTTTATTTTCGACACATCAATTCCCTTGGGTTCGACACCTTGGAAATACTCCGAGGTTTTACAAATTTTAAAATTGATCGGATTTGAAAACCATACTACGCGAATCCCAGCGATCAATTTTTGGCGCCGTTGCCGGGGAATTGATAGAAAATTTAAGGGAATAATTCGAAAAAGAAGAGATTGTTACTTTAGGTAGTTTACTTTTATTATTAATATTCGATCTTGTTTCCTCACATCTTGTTTTCTTTTCCTTGTAGGCGGTGCATGATCACGAGATCCCAAGGAAAGAACTTATTTCCTTTGGACCCTAAATCGAGAAGTCTTTGAGGAGGAAGAAGCAAGAAGCGAGAACCGAGACTATTACTATACCTTTCGTTGATACCATGGCCGGCATTGTTGACCAACCACGAGAACTCGCTCGTCCCGAGAAGATCCCTTTGAATGCCCGCTTCGACCTAAGGCCGACGATTATCAAGAAGGAGGTTGGGGAAAGATTGATGCCAACAACTTCGAGCTTAAGCCGTCCCTCATCGCTACGGTGAAGTCTCAAACATACGGAGGAGGAGTTAATGAAGATCCAAACGCTCACCTTGAGTCGTTTTGGATATATGTGCCACCATCAAGCAAAACGGAGTGCCTCGGATGTCATTAAGCTCCGCCTATTCCGGTTCTCTTTAGAAGACGATGCACTAGATTGGTACAAGAGCCTAGATCGGAAGGAAATTGGTACTTGGAGAGAGATGACTCTACTGTTCTTAGACAGTTCTATCCTCCCTCGAAGGTGCAAAAACAAATCAACGATATCTTGCAATTCGAGCAATATGAGGATGAATATTTATACGAGGCATGGATCCGATTTAAGAAGCTACTTCGCAAATGCCCACAAAGATGGAATTGACAAAGAGGAGATCTATATTCGGTTTTATCGGGGTTTGACGAGGAAGGCTAGAAGAGAGTTGGACTATTCATCGAAAGGGGATTTCTTGCTAACGATTATGAAGAGGCCAAGAATCTCATTGAGTGGCGGTCAACAATGATTACGAGGAGGTGACCGATAGGAAGATGACGAGAAGAAAGGTTCCATCCGGTGACGAGGACGCTACGGTGATTTAAAGGCAAAATTTGAAAAACAACAAAAAGAGCTCGAGATGCTAAGAAAGAATACTTTGGGAGTCAATTCGGTTTTGAAGAGTTAAACGAGCCGATTGCGGTTAAGGAGGATGTGAACTACATGCAAGGAGGAAACTTAGGCAAGGGGAAATTGGGGAACTCTTATCCGAACAATCGAAACCACCCTAATTTCTCCTATGCCAACCCGAACAATGCTCTCCGGCCACCAAGGATTTAACGTGAGAAATGGGGTTATTCAAGAGCCGATTGCTAAGACACCTATGGAAGAGATCTTTGGAACGGTTGGAGGCGAGCCAAAAAGATTTTATTTATAAAGTAGACAAGAGGTTCGGAGCTCTCGAGCATAGTGTGACATCTATTGGAAACTCGGTGATAGCCTTGACAAAGCAGATGTCGATGGTGGAGACCCAAATGAGTCAAATGTCGAACGCCCAAGCCGGATTTCATAAGCCGGGCCATTTTCCGAGCAGCACCGAGACCAACCCGAAGACGCAACAATGCAACGCAATCGAGCTTCGGAGTGGGACAAAGTACAGTAATCATGGGGCTGGAGTTAAGGAATCTGGAAACGAGGAGGTATTAGAAACGGGAGCAGAAAACGAGAAAGAAGATGGAATACAGCAGAACCTATCGGGTAGCCTATCGGCCGATAGTCCCAACCGATACCCATACAGCATGCCGGCAGTGAAGCCTATCGACCCACCTATCGGCCGAAAGGTCCCTGGAGGTTCGAAAGTGAATGATTTTGAGGAAAAAGCTCCATTTCCACAGCGTTTGGCCAAGTCGAGATATGATGAAAAGCTTCAACAATTTATCGACATGTTTCAAAAGGTGAATATCAACATTCCACTTCTAGACGCTTTGAGAGACATGCCGGGGTACGTGAAATTCTTGAAAGACGCTGTGGCAAGCAAGAGGAAGTTGAGGAAGTTTGAAACAATAAATATGACAGAGGAGTGTAGCGCTATCATTCAAAACAAGCTCCCACTCAAGCAGAAGGATCCGGGACGTTTTACTTTGACATGCATGATTGGCGACCAAACGTTCCGTAATGGGTTGTGTGATCTCGGGGCAAGCATCAATCTTATGCCTCTATCCATCTTTAAGAGGTTGAAGATTGGGGAGGTGAAGCCGACTACCATTTCTCTACTCATGGCGGACCGGTCGATCACTTATCCGAGGGGAATTGTGGAGGATGTGCTCGTTAGAGTCCAACACTTGGTCTTCCTACCGATTTCGTAGTTCTTGATATGCCCGAGGATGGAAATCAACCATTGATCTTTGGGAGACCGTTTCTAGCAACGGGAGAGCACTTATAGACGTCCGGGAGGCGATCTTACTTTCGGGTTAACGATCAAAATCGAAAATTTCCATCTATGACGCGATGAAGAAGCCCGACGATGCGCCCGAGGAATGTTTTGAAATTGAGTCTATTATACCGCCCGACCGACTTGTTGGAGCATTGTATTTCACACTCCATTTACTCACATTCGAGGTTGATGAAATTTCCGAGGATTTGCCGGAGTATGTTCGAATGTTGGAGGCGACGAGTCTCGACCTAATGAGAGGAGCGTATGCTATCTTGATATCAACAAACCCGTTCAAGGGGAGTTGTCACAAGACCCGGGTTGAATGAGGTATCGTCTAGCTAAAGACGTTAAACGTAGCACTTGTTGGGAGGTAACCCAACGTATGTATATTAGTTCGTTTTTTTCGTTTATTTTCGATTTTTCGTTTGCGTGATTTTTGTAGTTTCTAGTTTCGTAGTAGCTTTGTTAGTTCTGTTAAGTTCTAATCCATGCATGCCGAGTTTTGAATACCTGCAGGTCTTTCATCGCCATATCCAAGCAAAAACGGGACCAAGTATGTGAAGTAGAACGAGCTGAAAAAATTTTTGAGACAGAAAATCCTATCGGGCGAGCCTATCGGGCGATAGGCCCGGCCGATAGGCTGAGGAAAATTAGAAAAATTTTTATTGTTGCAAGCAGTGGTCGACAGGAATTCCCCATCGACCGATATCCCGCCCGATATGAGCATGGTAAGAGACAGAAGTTCCTATCGGCCCAGCCTATCGGCCGATAGGACATACCCGGCCTAGTATACACTACGAGCTCGCCGACAAACCCGCCATTTCAGCCACAGTGATCAGGTACTCCATTAACAAAGCCACTCCTTTCTCTTTTCAAACTTATTCCTCCTTTGGGATGCGAAATAAGTTTGGGGGGGGAAGAAGTGCGGCTTTGTTAATTTCTTTACGTGTGAGTACCTTGTTTGCTTTGTATCTTTATATGCTTGTGTTGGTGCCCGTTGTTTTTATTTGTGCTTATCATATTGGTGCTGCGTGGTTTTGGCTTTTTGTTGCTTAGTTTTTTTTTAGATTTTTTTGTTCATTTTCGTTTGGTGTGTTTGCTAGTTTCTATTTTTTTTTCGTTAGGTCGTAGTAGTTTTTTTTTTTAGATTTCATGTTTGCTTTTATTTGCTTTTCGTTGTTTGCTTTAGATAGCCTTGCTTGTCTTTAGTTTTTCCTTATTAGTGAATTTTTCGTGCTTCTAATTGTGTGATACCGATGTTACGACACTGTTTTTCTCTCTGAAGAAACGGTCGAGTTTTAGTCGAGTTGTAGTTAGTAATTTCTGTTTTGCATAGTATTCATTTAGGTCCAAAATTTTTCGTGATTGTAGAGGTCTTGGCAGATAAGAGACGATACATACTTGTTTTAAAATCACCGTCAATACGTTTGGTTACATCTTAGGATAGTGAGTAAATCTTTGTTTCGTCAGTCGTGTTGGCACTTAGATTGAGTTTAGAGTCGGTCAGTTTTTCCCAAAAGTTGAGATAATGTTGTTCTATGAAGGGAAGTCTAGTAACCGGGGGCATTCGCGTGACCCGTTGTTTACCCTCGCGTAAAACGACGACTCTGATTAGACTAGTGATTTAGATATTTCACATGTGCCAATGATAGGGAACTTAGTAACAGGGGTATTCGCGTGACCATTGTTTACTCTCGCGTAAAGCGGCGACCTTGATTCGGACATGCGGAAATTATATATTCGAGTTGTTTCTCCATTGTAGACGGAACTTAGTAACTAGAAGCATCCATGTGCCCCATGAGTGTCTTTTACGTCAAACGGTTTCCTAATACATGAGAATGGAAGTTCCGCCTAGATTACCCCGATGAAACATCCCGAGATCCTAACCTAGTGGTCAACTCGAATCAAATTTTTGAGCATATATATAAGGGAATCTTGCCGAGGTTTATTTGTTATGAAACTCGTGAAAATTGTGCCACTAGACGTGTAACGGGACGAACTAGCTTGTTTATTTTAGCCTTTCATATTGTGGTCGATTTGACTCACGTTTTGTTAATCTTTGAGTGGATTCTCTTCATGAACGAATGATTAGGGTGAACTTGACTACTTTGTGGAATCATTATTCTGAGTGCAGCTCGCTTTTACGACACTCGGATTATTTAGAGAGAATTACAGGGTAGTATTGATTAGGTTGAACACTATGAATTGCACGATGATTCACGACTTTCTTTTTCTTTTCTTTTTGTTGTTCGGGACGAACAAGGCTTAAGTTTGGGGGGGTTTGATAAGTGGTAATTTTACCACTTATTTCTAGGATTTTATACTGGGTTTTTATCTCGTTTCGTGATTAATGTGCTCGTATTTGGCTTATTTATGATTAGTCGAGCCGTATTACGCGTTTGGGTTGGTTTTAGTGTGTTTGCAGGTTTTTAGAGCCAAAAGGACCCAAAACGAGACAAAGGACCAAGAGTCGAGTCACGGACGGAAAAGACGGAATTTTGCGAGAGACAGACCACCCTATCGGCCCAGCCTATCGGCCGATAGGTGTGCCCGAAAGGAATCCACGCTGCCGAGTGAAGAGAATGACGAAGCAACTATCGGCTGACTATCGGCCGATAGGCCAGCCAAAGGCTTCTCAGCGGACTCTCGTTTTTGGACGGATTTTGACTCTTTTAGATAGATTTTATTTCCTAGATTAGGGCTAATCGGGAATGTAACCCCCTTAGGCTATAAAAACACCCTTCTAGACCTAGTTTCATCAGCTTTTATCATATTGGATCATTCTTTATCATTCTTTTTCATCTTTTACAATTTTTAGATCTTCTTAGCAAGATTAATTTCTTTGATGCAAGAACTTTTTGGAGGAGAATTATTATTGTTTTTGGGAGATTGAAGACTCGGAGTTCATCCATAAGGGTTGTAATCTCTCTTTTCATATTAATAATATGCATTCTTCATGTATTTCTTGTCTAATTTCAATTATGTCTGGCTAATTCCTTTGATTGATTCTAGGGTTAGTAAATTTAATTGATGATCACATGATATTCCTTTGATTACCTTTTGACCTTTCATCCTAGGCTTGTGTTCAAGTTGTGTTAAATCTCATGTTAGATTAAAGGGCCCTTAATCGATGCATGTTAGCTAATTGATTTTGTCCTAAGGAGTAATTGATTAGTGGAAATACTTGACACACAATATGATTTTATCTTGAGACCTAGCGGAGAAAGATAAATCATAGATAAATAAGTTGGTGCTTTTTAAGTGATTTTAATTCTTTGAGCCTGGCGAAAAGGGTTTTAATTAACTATCTTTCTAGGTTGCCTTGACAGGAATTCTAGATCGACCGAGTGATTATTTCTAGGATTGAATTAAATTTTGGGGAGAAGGAATCAAGTGAATGGATTGTGTGAACTCAATTAGATGATACTACCCTAGGATCAATTACCTTTCGACTTGTGATTTTATCTTGTTAATTTTCTTTATTTGCTTAATTTAGATATTTCATCTTTTATTTATATTTTTATTTTTTCGATTTTTAAATTTAGATAATTAGAAGCAAACAAATTTTCGGATTCCTAAATAGCAGTCGAATTTTGAGTAGAGTTACTTCTTTTATTTTCGACACATCAATTCCCTTGGGTTCGACACCTTGGAAATACTCCGAGGTTTTACAAATTTTAAAATTGATCGGATTTGAAAACCATACTACGCGAATCCCAGCGATCAAAGAGCATGTCGACGGCGAAGGGTTCGGAGGATACTAGTTCAGGGGCCCCCACATCTCTTGTTGTCCGGTTATGTTAAACCGCGTTATGTTATCTCCTGTTTTCATTTAAATTACTTTTTGGTTGTATTTGACATTTGAAGTATTCTCCATCTCCATATGGTTTATACTTGTTTTTCGGATCCTGGGTGTTGTAAGGCCGTTGGCCATATTTTAATAAACTCCTAATCGGAGAAATGACTATTCGTTGTGATTCGGTATCACAAATAATATTTATTTAACCTGTTTTGGATATCGCCTGGTGGGTCCCAGTGTGGGATTCACGGCACTGTAATAACCGCCTTTTGGGGTGTTACAGAAGATGGTATCAGAGCGTCGTTTTTTTTATGAGTCATTGAGAAATGAACTAGTATCAAGAGACCTTCGTGTCACGTGTGACCTGTGCAAGCGCCTAACCCTACGAGCCAAATACGGTATGTACTTTATGAGCCATGGTTTAATTACTGGCATGATATTGATATCAGTATGGGTCTCCCTGCTGATCATGTTATTTCAAGAAATTATGACAGGATTTATCTGATTGATAATCCGAGGTAAATGCTGAATTTATTATACAATTGAAATTGTTCGACTTGACACCGATATGATATTCGGTGCGACATTTGTGGTATCAATAACCGTTTTCCTTGAATATATGATTCCTTGTTACTATTAATTTAGCGTGAATTTTAGTATCTTGAACTGTACTTATGGTTATCATTACGATTGATTCTTTCAGTATGGAAAGAAACCTGAGAGGTCGTGGCAGAGGGGGACGAGGCCGCGGAAGGGGCCGAATCCCAATACCTCGAGCCAACAGACGCGCGAATGCGGATCAGAGTTCCGCAGACAGTGGTTCACCTTCTAGGGAACAATCGCACCACAGTGGGCGCGGGGATGCACGTGTCGATCCTTACGTCGTAATGCAGGGCATGATGACACAGATGACCCAGATGGGTCAACTAATGGAAGCTATGCAGAGGGCCGCTACTGGTCAGCAGCAGGGGGCTCATCCTCCTCCTGTGAATGGCGGACCCGTGAGTCGGATTATCAGCGACATCTCTCGCCAGCGACCACCGACTTTTGAGGGCTCCTCTGAGCCTGCTGACATTGTGCACTGGATCGAGCATTTTGAGAAACTTTTCCAGATGGTGGACTGCCCGGAAGAGAATCGCGTCTCGGTAGCCGCGTATTATCTTAGCAAGGGCGCTCATACCTGGTGGCTTTCAGTAAGGCCAGCTGATGGTGTTTGCACATGGGAGGAATTTAAAAACCTCATGCTAGACCGTTACTATCCAGGGCCACTCCGTGAGGCCAAACTGTCGGAACTTTTGAACCCGACCCGTCTGAAGACGATGATGTATTATCATTCTTTGAGAAATTCCAGGCACTCCTTCCTTTCGCCACGACAATTATCCGAACAGAGGCCGATAAGATCAAATACTTTCTCAAGAGGCTTAAACCCCGAATGAGAATGCAGCTGTTGAATCACCACTGTACTACCTTACCGGAGTTTATCGAGAAGGCTCTGGAGTACGAACTCACCGCGAAGGAGATTTCCAAGAAGCAACCACAGTCCAACAACAAAAGGTCCAAGAACCAGAATCAGACTGAGAGTAACCGGGGGACATTCAGGAAGCCCCAGTCATTGCCAACCCCCTCTGATCGACCACCCATGGCGTCGAAGCCAGCTGGATCGCACTCTCGAGCGGTCCCCTCATCTGTGTGCTATAATCTGCGGAGACCAGGGGCATTTCAGCACCAAATGCCCAGCTTTGCCGTCACATGCCTTACTTGTGGCAAGATTGGTCACCGTGCTCGTTTTGCGAGGGTGGGCCGGACATGATCGATGGCGTCTCATGCTCCTATTCAATCCTCCTGTCGAGCCGGACGCCTCCGACCGCTTCTATCGGACCACCAGGGGCAAATAGGGAATGGGCCGTGGGAATCAAAGTGGTGCACACAGTGCGGAGGCTGCGAAACCAGGATTTATGAGATGAAGAGAGCCGATGATCCCGAGGCGGCATGATTTCAGGTATACTCGAGATCCACTCCCAGCCTGTGTGTGTTCTTTTTGATACCGGTGCTTCACACTCCTTTATATCTTCTTCTTGTTTAAGTCGTTTGCCTCTAGACCATGTTATCAATTGTGAGCCCTACGTGATTGGTCTACCTGATGGTAGAAGAATTATTGGAAATCGTGAAGTCGGGAATTTGTCCGATTCGTTTGAACGACCGTGAGTGGTTGTCAAATCTGATTGTAGTCGATCTACCTAAGGATGATATAATCTTGGGCATCGATTGGATGGATCGTCACGATGCAATACTCAGTGTCCGCAAGCGGATGGTTACCGTCACTTCTGATGATGGATTCGAGTGTATTTTTCGAGGCGATAATCCCAGTCGTTCTGGGAGAGTCATCAGTGCTATGAAAGCAGTGAAACTGCTTAATCAAGGGTGTATTGGTTATTGGTGCTACATGACCAAAACAGCAGATCGACGATTGAATTGGCGACATTCGGTAGTCCGAGACTACCGGATGTATTTCCAAGCGAGTTGCCGGCTTACCTCCTCATCGTGACGTGGAGTTTATTATTGAGTTAGAACCAGTGCGTCCCGCTCTCAAAAGCACCGTGCCGTATGGCTCCGACGAGATGCAAGAATTGAAGAACCGGCTTGAGGAGTTGGTGACAAAGGCTATATTCGACCTAGTGCGTCCTTGGGGAGCACCGGTGTTATTTGTGCGGAAGAAAGATGGATCTCTACGATTGTGTATTGATTACCGTGAGTGAACAGGTAACCATCAAGAACAAGTATCCCTTGCCTCGTATTGATGATTTCTTGGACCAACTTCGTGGAGCCGCCGTGTTTTCTAAGATCGACTTAAGATCTGGTTATCATCGATTGAGGATTCGAGAGTCGACATTTCGAAGACGGCATTCCGTACTCGCTATGGGCATTATGAGTTCGTGGTGATGCCATTTGGGTGACTAATGCACGGCGGTGTTCATGGAGTTGATGAATCGAGTTTTTATTAACTATCTGGATCGCTTTGTAGTCGTTTTCATTGACGACATTCGATTTACTCTCGCGACCACGAGGAGCACGAGTCACCTCCACCAAGTTCTCGATACTTTGAGGCGAGAACAACTTTATGGGAAATTTTCTAAGTGTGAGTTACGGATGCCCGAGGTTGTCTTTCTCGGGCATGTGATATCGGCCGAAGGGGTGAGAGTGGACCCACAAAAGACGGAAGCCATTCGAGATTGGCTACCACCGAAGAACGTGAAGGAAGTTCGTAGTTTCCTCGGCTGTGAGTTACTACCGACGATTCGTGGAGGGATTCTCCAAAATTTCGCAACCGATGACTAACTTACTGCGGAAGGACAAGAAGTATTTGTGGTGAAGCATGTCGGCAAAGTTTTGAAGAGCTCAAGAGTCGATTGATTTCGGCACTGTTTTGGTCTTACCAAAGGGAACGGAAGGATTTGTGGTGTATAGTGACCAGCGTCGAGACAGTGCAGGATGTGTACTAATGCAGGAAGGGAAAGTAATCGCCTATGCATCGAGACAATTGCGACCCTATGAAGTTAACTATCCGACCCACGACTTGGAGTTAGCAGCCGTGGTGTTTGCTTTGAAAATCTGGCGTCACTATATTTATGGAGTTACCTGCCAGATCTTTACGGACCACAAGAGCCTAAAGTACATTTTTACTCAGAAGGAGTTAAACATGAGACAAAGAAGGTGGCTAGAATTAATCAAGGACTATGATATCGAGATCCTTTATCATCCGGGTAAAGCAAATGTGGTTGCCGACGCTTTGAGCCGTAAGACAGTGCAGGAGCAGATGCTGAGTCGTTTAACAGCACAGAGGGAATTGCAGTTAGACCTTATAAGGCCAGAAATTGAAGTTTGGTTACAGCGTGTTCAGGGACAACTTTGCACCCTTGATATTTCTTCGTCTCTAGATGATATGATCAAATCGAAGCAAATTACGGACCCATTCTTATCTCGAGTTCGGGATGAAGTAAACCAAGGGAAAGCCCCTGGATTCGTGATCCACGAGGATGGATTGATACGTTTTAGAAATCGAGTTTGTGTACCGTGACGAAGAGTTGAGGAACTCTATCATGAGAGAAGCCCATGCTACCCTGTCCTCTATCCACACGGGATCGAGCAAGAAGTATCAGGATTTGAAACAGAATAATTGTGGGGGAACTAAGAAACGTGAGGTTGCCGAATTCGTTTGAGGTGCTTAACACATCGGCCAAGTTAAGATTGAGCACCGGCGACTGCAGAATCGAAACCACTCCCGATTCTGAATGGAAATGGGAGGACATATCTATGGATTTTATCACTAGCTTGCCGAGTCGTCGAGGAATGAATACGATTTGGGTGATTGTGGACCGTCTGACCAAATCAGCTCACTTCTTGGAAATTAAGGACACATGGGGCCCCGAGAGATTGGCCAAGCTGTTTATTAAGGAAATTGTGAGACTACACGGTACCCCTAAGAGCATTGTATCAGACCGTGACGGGCGATTTGTATCACACTTCTGGAAGGCAGTTCATCGTGCGATGGGCACGCAGTTGAATTTCAGTACGGCTTTCCATCCACAGACTGATGGTCAATCGAAGAGAACCATACAGACTCTAGAAGATATGTTGAGAGCATGTGCTCTTGATTGGAAGGACGATTGGGAAGCCCAGCTGCCTTTGGTGGAATTCACTTATAATAATAGTTGGCACGCTTCGATTCAGATGGCACCGTATGAGGCATTATATGGCCGTCGCTGTAGGTCCCCTTTGTGTTGGGACGAACGCCGGAATCTCTGGGTACAGAACACGATATGTTGTTAGCCGCCCGTGAGAAGATCACTTTGATTAAGAGTCGGTTGTTAACGGCTCAAAGTCGACAGAAGTCTTATGCTGACCATCGTCGAAGACCGCTTGAGTTCGAGGTTGGTGACCATGTGTTAATGAAAGTGTCTCCTACTCGAGGTATTTTTCGTTTCGGGAAGAGGGGCAAGCTGAGCCCAAGGTATATTGGGCCGTTTGAGGTTCTGGAGCGTGTAGGTGATCTGGCCTATCGACTAGCCTTGCCACCGACCTTGAGTAAGATTCACAACGTGTTTCATGTCTCCCAGCTGAGGAAATATGTTGCTGATCCGAGCCACGTTCTTCAATTCGAAGATATTGATTTAGCAGAGGATCATTCGTACGAGGAGCGTCCTGTACGGATACTCGAAAGGAGGATCAAGCAATTGCGGAACAAGACGATTCCGCTACTGAAAGTTCAGTGGTCACGACACGGAGTCGAGGAGGCTACGTGGGAGACCGAGGATAGTATGCGAGCGAGATACCCCGAATTATTTACCCCTTAGTTTCGGGGACGAAACTCTTTTTAAGGGGGGGGAGTATGTAATATCCGACTGTAACTTTTCATTTCTACATGTCATTGTATTATTCGGATAATCTGATTATCATGAATCGTTGCATTTAGTATTATGCCGTAGTATTATAGATTTAAATATCATATCGTTGTTAGTTCATTTCAAATGTGATGATTCGATGATAATTGGAGAGTTGTATTTTCGGATTTATTTTGTTGTTGTAGCGTACGCTACACAGTACTATTAACGTACGCTAATCATGTGACTTAGCGTGCGTAAGGTTTCCTCGGTTGCGTACGCTAAGAAGGAATCGCGTGATTGACTTCAGCACGTGAACCCTTTTAACCGTTAGCATGCATGAGATCTAAATCGAGTGGCGTGTCGGTGAGAATCTACTTTTATTAGCTTGCGTAACCCATTTATCGTTAGCCTGCGCTAGCGGCATGAGATAATCAAATACAGTAGCCACTGTAAGCCGATTAAGTACTTAATATCGACAGGATAGCGTAAGTAAGGGCATTAGCGTACGCTAAAGCATCACGATAGCGTGCGCTAAGGATGTCGATCTATTTATAGGGCCACTGTTTTTCATTTCTTCACAACTCTAAACCGATTCTCTCTCCATTTTATCGTCCCTCTGCACTCTAAAAACGATATCAACCTACACCAACTTGTTTCTAATCCTTGAATCTCGGAGTGGAGCTCATTTCCTTGGAGATTTGAAGTTGTTTTTAAGCTTGGAACATATTCTCTCATAGCATTGAAGTTGTTCTTCATTTACGGAGGTTGGTGTGTTTTCTTCTCTTCATTATTTTCTTATGTTGATGTTAATGACGAATTATACTTCACCTAGAGTTAGATTAAGCAAGTAAAACATAGTTCTAATCCAACCTTTTTAACACTTTTGATGAATATGTTAAATGAGGGTTTAGTTAGAGGAGTTCTTGATATTGTAGTAATGGTAACCATGTTTGTAGCTGTCATTACTCATCTTACGGACGAATTTAGCTCGGTAGGACATTGTTGGATCAGTTAGCTTCATCATAAGCTGGACTTAGTCAAGAACTTGATATCATAGAGTGATTAAACACCATTTTAGGTATTTAATTACCTTGAGAGAACTTGATGATGTTAAAGATGAGATTAGATGATCTAGTTCAGGAATCTCAGAAGCTTTAACAAATCATGATTGTTCAGTTTCACAAGTCTTTGAAGATTGATAAGGATCTTGATAATTTCAACAATAATTTTTCATTAATCTAATGTATTGAGAACTTAGAATATTTTGATCATCATACTAGAATTGGTAAATTCACCATCATGTTAATGAATCCTCCACCTTGTAACAAAGACTTTGGTAACCTTCATGAGTATGGTGTAATCTCGAACTTATGAACTTGTTGTTAGCTTAAAAGTCAATTTAAATGAGAGGAGAATAATCATAATGTGCAGATTTTACCTTTCAACCTTTTAATGTTTTGGAAAGTTTAATCATCATAAGATGATCTTAACATCATGATTGGTTATTCAACATACCCTTGATAGAACTCTTGCTTATGATGAACCATGCGAACATTCGGTAAATATTGTAAACCGATTCTTATAGTTGTATTGATGTTAGAAGGACTCTGGCATAAGGTTCCAATAATTTGTAGTAACAAACTATTCTAAAGGATTGTAGGTTCTTACTAATCCTATATTGATAATTATACGAATATGTTTTCAGAAATGTATTTCGTTTAAGGTTGATTGTTCGAGTAAAACTTGTCGAGGACCGTCGTTCGTTCCGATAAGAAGAGGACTTTTCGTCTCCGTATTAAGGCAAGTTATCTTGCTTTGTTATAATGATGATTAGATTCTTGTGATGATTATATATATTTCATGTGTATGAATTGTCCATGTGACGTTGTCGTGATTTGATATTGTCCTTGACGTTATTGGATTGCATTCCCAAGTACGCCGTTTCGAATCGTTGATCTCGTTGGTCCTTATTTTCACTTTGGTGCGTTTTTCTTGATCCTTAATTGGATGTGTTATCCTTTGAGTTTCGTTGTCATGTTGCATCGTGACATATCTGGAGTCATACCTGCGTGCAGATTGGTTATTGTGTAGGATTTTCATGTCGGGCACATTTAAGTCGTGTGTTGGTTGTTGGCCTCACATTGGACTGTGCACACGAGTTGTTGGCTTCGTGAGACTGATTAGGTACAAGACCACACGTGTATTCGATCGATACTCGTTGGTGGCTTGTGCACGGACACATTTCAGGATCGGGCGTACTGTGATGTCCATCTTGAGCCATAATGTTAATCGTTCACAGACCATGTTTGATTGGATGTGTTCGATATTTTGTGACTGATTGTTTCATACGCCCGAGGGGTATGATTAATAGTCGGAATGATTTTCTTGAGATCTATATATGTGAATTGTATAATGTCGGAAGAATTGATTATCATGTATATCTGACCCTGTTTTGGGCAAAATACTTGTATTGTATTTTAGGTCGAGGCAAAAGCAAGACACGGGAAGAGCATGTCGACGGCGAAGGGTTCGGAGGATACTAGTTCAGGGGCCCCCACATCTCTTGTTGTCCGGTTATGTTAAACCGCGTTATGTTATCTCCTGTTTTCATTTAAATTACTTTTTGGTTGTATTTGACATTTGAAGTATTCTCCATCTCCATATGGTTTATACTTGTTTTTCGGATCCTGGGTGTTGTAAGGCCGTTGGCCATATTTTAATAAACTCCTAATCGGAGAAATGACTATTCGTTGTGATTCGGTATCACAAATAATATTTATTTAACCTGTTTTGGATATCGCCTGGTGGGTCCCAGTGTGGGATTCACGGCACTGTAATAACCGCCTTTTGGGGTGTTACAGCCCGAGCCCGTTTAACATCTCTACTCTTCATGATGCTCATTTGGTTATTTCGGATGGTGCAGGTATCGTAATGGCAGCCACCAACTTGCGCAGCTCAACGTTCAACAACATATCCCCTCGGCCCAACACCTTTGGAAGCCACAAGGAGCAGGTCGTTTGAAGTGAAATGTAGATGGTGCCTGGTTCGAAAGTCATTCGAGATGTGGCTTTTGGTATATGCATCTGTGATCACTTGGGTAACTTTGTTGCCACTAAAACAGGTTGGTTCGATGGTTTTCTCACACCTTCGGAGATTGAAGCTATTGGTCTCCGAGAACCTTTATCTTAGCTTCGTGACTTGAATTTGAACGGCGTAGATTTGGAGCTTGATTGCAAACCTGTGGTGGATGTCATGAATGCTGCTTTTATTTCTTTACATGAACTTGGTTCTCTTGCTGATGATTGTAAACTTTTATTTTGTGATTTAAGTAACTCCTCCATTAGTTATATTTAGGAGACAAGCCAATTGTGTGGCTCATAGCTTATAGCTACGGCAACTCAATCTTATGCTATTCACCAAGTACATGATATTATCCCTCATTGTACCTCAACAATTTTAATAAATGAAATGGCTTAGCTTTGCTTGCTTCAAAAATAGAAAAAACAAACTTATTAACTTTATAATTTGGTATTAAAAAATGGTTCTTCACAATGCTTTCTTTGATATTATTTATTGAGTTTGTGTATCCTCCCCTTTTCTAAAATTGTACATATTTTGTGCAATGTAATCTCCCCAAATATTTCGTAGATATTCTCTAACTCATCATGGTCTTCACATAAGCCTGTCAGACTCTTTAAAAAGCATTTGTTGAGACGAAAAGGTAAACTAATTATGTGATTAACATAATTAATATATAATTAAACTCCCATTCTCTAGCAATCCATGACAATGTGGTCGAGACGGAGGAGGGACATGAGCAAGGGAAGCAATTTGAGTTCTAAAACATTTCATATTAAAACAAAAGCTTGTGGCTCATCTCGAGTTCTTGAACATTTCAAATACTAAGTTTGCGAGTGAACGTTCCGTTATAGTTTGTGAATTATTAATTTACAATCTTTACACTGCTATTTAATGTGGAATATCTTTCTTCCGAAATTTTCAAAGCCAATCACCACTAATCAAACATGGCTGAATGATTCTATCACTTAAAACGATCTTTAGGTTGTTTTTTCATATACACCTTGATTTTTCTATCATCACACAATTGGAACGATCTGTAAAGTATTTTTTTAACAATTCAAATATAGTTTGTTACCCCTAAAATATTCATAGATAATCAACTGTTTCATATAAATTGATGCAATTTTTTCATGAAATGATTCTCAATAATCATTAGAAATTTTATTTAGTAAAAGATTATACCTGTATGAAAATGATCAAAACAAGTCAAGAAAAAATCGCAGAAAAGCATGCTGAGTCACGGGCAGCGCCTCGAAAAGCACGGACGAGCCACATACAGGGAAACTTGCACTCAAGTAGCCCCGCTTCTTATTATTCTTCGCTCTTCCATCATTTCCTTCCTCTCACCACGAGCCCTCATACTTCATCGGACAGTGACGAAGTTCTCTTTTGTATCGCTGATGGATATGATGGGGAGATCTTTAAAGCTAGTACTCTTTTGAAGCGAAAGATCGGAACACAATTAGTTCAAATTCTTTCAAAAGCGAATGCTTTAGAATATTTCATTCTTGTAGCAGCCACCGCTTCGTAAAAGAGCCTTGGGTTGAGACAAACGGGGGCATCCGCAACCCTGCGAGATCCTATCTCGTTTTGGATTCTTCTATGTCAACATAGTGTTGGGCGACTGGGGCTACAAGAGAGAAAAGTTTCATTCAGCCTCGTAATCAGAACGTGTTGGAGGCGCAAGTAAAGCTTCGTCGGTTATTTTTCCGAAAGCATCGCTCCAGCTTCAGAGCCAGCATTCGTGAAAGAGGAGTGTCCTTTGTTCGTGTAGCTCTTTAGTTCTGAGCTCTTCTGGCTACCGAGTTCTGAGCTACCAATCTGCAGCAATAGACGGGAGCTCTCTCACTTGCTCCATCCAAAGCGTCTATCTCTAGCTGCTCTATCAAGCCCTTGCTTAAACTGTTTGAGAATTTGCTCGCATTGCGGTTTATAGTTATTTTATATGTATCCACAGCAGATGTCGGGTTTTAAATGAAAATAATATTGTTACCTAATACAAAATCATTGAACAAAAAACAAATAACAGAACCATCGCGCAAGAATACGAAAGCAAAAGTTTTGAATAAGGGATAAAATCACTAGGCATTGGGCCGATAAAAATTTTGAATAAGGGATAAAAATGATAAAAAAAAAGCGAAAAATACCGAAACAAGCACTGGGAAGTGAATTCTGCAAGTAAAAAAAATTTAAGACTTGAATTGGGCAGGAGAACGTAGGCCCCAACTACCACAAATTATGACGTAGGCTCGACCACTTGGGCCGACCTTACGCAGGCACCCCTCCATAGTGCAATGGAGGTCACCAGCATAGGCCATGGACCTTCTTGATCAACCATCGACCCCGTCCAGGTAAGTATGGAGTCAAATCAACCTCCTTCGACTTATATTACAGTGCTAACTTCTTGTTAAAATACTACGCAGCCGATGTGGGATTTATGCCTTCCAACATTTCACTCATTTCCTACGGCAAACAACTCATTCTAAATACATGAAGAACTTAGATGAAGGTAATCTTCCAAGTTGGATTGAAAAAAATAAAAGAACTAAGTTATTAAATTATTGAGTTTGAATAATACTATTTTTAACACTATTAATGAATGAAGGTAAACTTCGAAGCTGAATTGAAAAAATAAAAACCAAGTTTCTTGATCTGTTTTCTACGAAAAAGTTCCTAACGACGAACTCTACGATTCTGACTAAGTGGATGTATGGAAAGACGAACACCAAAATGAATACCCAAAACTTAGGAAAATTACAAAATAATTCAAGTATACGGAAACCATAATTTGAGATCAAACAACCATACCCTAAATTCACACACTTCTAAATATATTAAACGAACTTGTAGAAATTGTAACGCCCCGATTTCGCATATACATTTATTGTGAATTATAGAAAACATATTCAATTTTATTAAATTAATGCCCGAATAATTTATCATTAATTCATTTTATTTCATCATCATGCAAATTCATTTATACCATTATTATTCATGACAAGTCATGTGATTCGTTTCGTTGCATTTCTCATTTTAATTCATTGTTTCATCTCGTCGTTTCTAGGCCCGAGTCAAATTTTAAGCAATATTAATCGTTACCCATAAGATTTTACAAGTCCATTTTAATTAATTTTAATCCATTTATTTTGGGCCCAATTCAATATCAAGCCCAAATCCTAATTAATTAAGAGCCCAATCATCATTATCATTTTCCATTAAATCATTTCTCTCCTACACGATAGAAGGAAGTTTATGCACTTTCCACACACAACCAACTTAGTGGGAGTAGTGGACATCATGGGGAGGAAGTTATTCTTTATGGGAAGAATCAGTTATCGAATTCCAGTATAAAACCACAAACAACAAAATTTTCACAAGAACACTCACAACAATTCACGTTTCACTTCAGAATCATACAACAGAAACCCGTACATAGCAGCAAATCACATACACGCACACCAAAAATCTCAACAAAACAAATTCTATATACTTTACATCATTACAGAAAATCACCAGAATTCACACATCAAATTACCAACATCTCAGAATTGTCCGGCGAATACATATCAGCAGGTATAATTTTCTGGAAACTCCTTCGATTGTAAGCATTTTGTTTTCTTCTTTTCAATCTCAACCTCAGTCTCCAGTTCTTCTTCGACAGAGAAATTCTTGTGTAGTTCAGTTCTGTTTTCATCACTAATTCCATCACTCACTCAAGTCATACACACTCATACACACAAGCGAGTTCGAAATCATTCAAAGTTCACAATCCCATTTTGAACTCAAAATTTAAATAAGAACATTAGTCGAACTGATTTGTGCGGTCAAGACTAGCTTAACCCTCCACCGCATTGACGTATTGGTCGCCCCACGCAGTCGCCGACAGGACCTTGTCGGAGACCTAAGCCGTTACTTCCTTCCGTAGTGAGTTTGAGTCGAATTTTTGGAAATCGGCTCGGGTTTTTGAATCGCGACGATTTTGGTTGCTACCACGATCTCACAACCTCCGCCATGCCCGCCGAAATTTGGGCGAAACCCTAACCCACGGCCGACCTAAATCGCCGGAGGTCGCCATTGCTACTCCGCCACCGCTGCGGTTTTCTATCATGGTCTTTCGTCGGTTGCCTTGTACGAGTTATGAGCCGCACTCGGAATTCTGAACCACGCGGCCACGAATTTTCCTTCTTTTCATCCGAGCGTGGTGTGTGTGTGTTTTATCGGGAGTTGAGAGAGAGAGAGAGAGAGAGAGAGAGAGAGATGAACTGATGGAGAAGAAGAAGTGAAGCGGCCGATTAATTAGGGTTATGGGTATTTATACCCAAGAACTTTCCAGCATTTTCAATTCAGTCCCCAATTTACCGATTATTTCAATTTGACCTCGTTCGATTTTTCATGTTCTCAAATCAGTCCCTTCTTGACCAAGTCTTTAACCTATTGACTTTATCAAATAATAATATTCAATTTAAGTTATGTCTTGTATATTATTTTCAATTATAGTATTATATTAATAATAAACTATTATTATCTGTAGATAATAACAAGAATTTACGGGCCTAGAATTGTCGAGTCAAGCATCTCATCACATTCAAGTTCAAGAACTGCATTTTATCCAGGTGTGGGGATTTATTACACTTTTGTTTATTTTAATTGCTTTATATATTGTCTCGTATGTGCACGTGAAATCAGTCAGAAGCACTTAAATGTGCAATCGATCGAAGCACTTAAATGTGCAATCATCGAAGCACTTAAATGTACAAATCGATCGAAGCACTTAATTGTGCATAAAGCCTTGAGCTGGCCGGAGCATCGAAATTTATCAGTCATGTTGTTTATACTTGCTAATATATTTAGTAATTAATGTAGACATATTGCGTACTCTCCACACTGAGCGAGTTGGAAGCTCACCCCACCATTTTAACCCCTTTCAGGTTGAGGAGCTCGATGTGGCATGCGATTGAGAGTGGGATGATCAAGCCTATGATTAGATGTTTATTTATTTAATGTTATTTTCTCAAACTATGTTTATGAACAAGTGTTCAATTTGTTTTATTTTTATGTCAAGGTATGTTTTGTTTTAACAATGACTCGAGAAGATTACTTGCAATTATTAAGTTTGTCTTTTAGAAATGTATTTCCGCTGCAAAATTTTTATTTATTCTTCTTAAAATTGTGAAGAATTATATTTTAGAAAAGTGGTCGCTACATAAGTGGTATCAGAGCGGGTCTACGATTCTGTAGACTCGTTAAAATGGTTTCTTTTTCTAAACTAAAATTTTATTTTCGCAAGTAGTCAAATATTTCTTTAGCAATTATGATCATCCACCTCTGCCGCTCCACGTCGACTCCAAGGTACATTAAGTTATGATCATTCATTATGTGATAAATGCAGTTTCCCAGATCAACCATGATTCATGTATTCAGATGCATCTTCAGTCTATTTTGTGCATAAGAATTTTATGATAAAGTATTTGGGCATGAAATTGTTTTCTTATAAATTCCTAAGTATATGTGTGACATGCGTAAATCATCATTGCTAGAAATCTGTGGTTCTCAACCCATAGATGCAATGTAATTCTTCATCTTATTCGTCTCTCTCGTTGGGCAAGTACTGAGGGATCATTGAGTATGATATGCCTTAGGATAATGGCAACTCATAGACGTGGGCCAACTAACCGAGATAGAGATAATCTCGGTGGTCAGAATGCCAACCTCGGTGGTGGTGACAGAGGTCAGGATAACCACAATAATAACATGCCAGCTCCTACTCAGGCACAAGTTGTGCAACAGTTCCGGCGTTTTACCCCACCATCATTCAACGGTCGAGAAGGACCAGCTTTTGTTGATGAATGGTTCATGTCGCTCGAGCGCACCTTTGAGCTCGTTGGGTGCACTGATGCACAACGAATTCTTTACGGACAATACCAAATGGTGGAGGATGCTGGACGCTGGTGGATAAGCTATTGGTGTTTGAGGCCGGCGGCCGAGCGTGCTGCATTAACATGGGATCGGTTCAAGGAAATAGTGATGGAGCAGTACTACCCACATCATTACCGAGAGAAAATGGAGAGAGAGTTTTGGAATCTCGAATGAGAAAGAGAATTTGACGCTAACCTGTATTTAATTAACTCGATGGATTTTGATGTGATCCTTGGTACGGACTGGCTCGATAGACATGATGCCGATATAAGTTGCCGTGAGAAGAAGGTAACATTGAGGTGTTCTGAAGGCGAGTCGATCACCTTTTACGGTACTAAGAGTAGGACAGTACCAAGGGTAATCACAGCCATGAAAGCACTGAGAGGTCTAAGGAAGGATAAATGTCAGGGTTACTTGGTGAGTTTGGTCGACACTCGTACTAATGAGGTGTCCCCTACAGACGTACCTATAGTACGAGAGTTTCTGGATGTGTTTTCAGAAGATTTACCGGGAGTCCCACCCGACCGACAAGTGGAGTGTAGCATTGATTTGGTCCCTGGGGCGGCCCCTACATCCAAAGCGCCATATAGAATGGCTCCGAAGGAACTTCAAGAATTGAAGGTCCAGATTCAAGAGCTACTGGAGCTCGGATTTGTTCGTCCTAGCGTGTCACCCTGGGGCGCACCAGTACTGTTTGTAAGAAAGAAGGATGGGTCACTTCGGATGTGTATAGATTACAGAGAGCTGAACCGACTCACGGTGAAGAACAAGTACCCACTACCGAGAATCGAGGATCTGTTCGATCAGTTGAGGGGAGCCGGAACCTTTTCGAAGATTGATTTACGGTCGGGGTACCACCATCTGAAGATTAGGGAGTGTGACATTCCCAATACGGCCTTCAGAACCCGTTATGGACATTTTGAATTTGTAGTGATGCCTTTTGGCTTGAGTAATGCACCGGCAGTCTTTATGGATTTGATGAACAGGGTGTTCCAACCTTACTTGGATAAGTTCCTGATCGTCTTTATAGATGACATCTTGGTGTATTCTAAGGACAAGGAACAACACCAAGAACATTTGAGGATAACATTGGAGACACTTCGCAAGGAGAAGTTGTATGCTAAATTCAAGAAATGTGAGTTTTGGTTAAACAGAGTTGGATTCCTTGGACATGTGGTGACTTCAAAAGGAATTGAGGTTGATCCCGATAAAGTTGTAGCAGTGAGTAGTTGGGAATACCCAAGAATGCGAGCGAAGTCCATGACTTTCTGGGCCTGGTAGCTATTATAGGAGATTTATCGAAGGATTTTGAAAATCGCCACTCCTATGACCCGATTAACAAGGAAAGGCGTGAGGTTTGAATGGAACAACAAGTGCGAGGAAAGTTTTCAAGAGTTGAAAAGGAGACTAACCTCGGCACCCGATGTGCGATTCTGATCCGACGGAAGACTTTGTTATTTATAGTGATGCCTCAAAGCGGGGTTGGGTTGTGTTACGATGCAACATGGTAAAGTAGTAGCCTATGCATCGAGACGGCTTAAACCACATGAGTTGAACTATCCAACGCATGATCGGAGTTAGGCCTTTGTAGTACATGCGCTGAAGATTTGGCGTCACTATCTCTACGGAGGAAAGTGTGAGATATACACTGACCATAAAAGTTTGAAGTATCTTTTCACACAGAAGGACCTTAACATGAGACAAAGGCGATGGTTAGAATTGGTGAAGGACTATGATTGTACTATTCATTACCATCCGGGTAAGGCTAATGTGGTAGCTGATGCCTTGAGTCGGAAGACTAGAGGCGAGTTAGCTTGCTTGACCGATCAGGAGAGTTTGATAAAGGAGTTCTCCCAGTTGAGGATTGAGGTAGTTGAGTCTTCCAAACATTCGAAAGCAATCCTATCATCTTTGGTCTTGCAACCAAACTTGAGGGATAAGATTAAGGAGGCTCAACCACGTGATAAGTTCTTGTGCAAGATGAAGGATCGAGCACAAGCTGGGAGTATTGAGAAGTTTGTCGTTTCCGCAGACGACGTTTTGACTTATGATGGGAGGTTATGTGTTCCTAAGGATCCATACCTTAGGAAGCATATTCTTTAAGAAGCTCACGATGCACCATAATCCGCTCACCGGGGAGGTACAAAGATGTACCACGACCTGAAGAAGTTCTTTTGGTGGAGAGGAATGAAACGGGACATTGGTGTATTTGTGGAAAGGTGTATGATATGTCAGCAGGTGAAGGCAGAACACCAACGGCCAGGAGGTTTACTCCAACTGTTAGAAATCCCAGAATGGAAATGGGAGCATATCACAATGGATTTCGTGGTTGGTCTGCCACGAACCGTGAGGAAGAACGACGCTATCTGGGTGATAGTAGATCGTTTGACGAAGTCATCTCATTTTCTACCTGTGAGGATGACTTACATTATGGAACAATATGCACAGATTTATATCCGGGAGATTTTGAGGCTACATGGTGTTCCAGTGTCGATCGTATCAGATAGAGATCCGCGATTTACGTCGAAATTTTGGAAGAGCCTTCAGAGTGCTTTGGGCACTAAGTTGAATTTCAGTACTGCATATCATCCGCAAACCGATGGTCAATCTGAGCGGACTATCAAGACACTTGAAGACTTGTTGAGGGCGTGTGTTCTTGATACTGGTGAGAATTGGGAGAATATTTTGCCGTTAGTAGAGTTTGCTTATAACAATAGTTACCAAGCTACTATACAAATGGCCCCATATGAGGCTCTGTATGGAAGGAAATGTCGATCGCCCCTTTATTGGAGTGAGGTTGGAGAAGGAAAAATTTTGGGTCCAGAATTGATCGAGCAGACTGTAGAGAAGATAGCCGAAATCAGAAGTAGAATTAAGACTGCCCAGGATCGGCAGAAGTCTTATGCGGATAAACGGAGGAAGGATATCAAATTTGAGATTGGAGAGAAGGTGTTCCTGAAAGTAGCGCCGATGAAAGGAGTAATACGATTCGGTAAAAAGGGAAAGCTACAGCCTCGTTATATCGGACCTTTTGAGATTTTGGGTCGTGTTGGTGATCTTGCTTATAGTTTGGCATTGCCGATGGAATTATCAGGAGTGCACAATGTCTTTCACGTCTCCATGCTGAGAAAATACGTACATGATCCTGATCATGTATGCAATTTCAAAGAGTTGCATGTAGCCAAGAATCTGACTTATGAGGAGGTACCTATAGCTATTCTGGAGCGTAGGGTACACGATTCTGAAATAAAGAGGTTAAATTGGTGAAAGTTCAATGGAGTCGTCATGGACCAAATGAAGCAACTTGGGAACGTGAAGAGGAGATCCGTTCTAAGTATCCAACATTTATTTTTCAAGGTACGCAACTTACTTTTCGAGGACGAAAATTTGTTAAAGGGGGGTAGGTTGTAACGCCCCGATTTCGCATATACATTTATTGTGAATTATAGAAAACATGTTCAATTTTATTAAATTAATGCCCGAATAATTTATCATTAATTCATTTTATTTCATCATCATGCAAATTCATTTATACCATTATTATTCATGACAAGTCATGTGATTCGTTTCGTTGCATTTCTCATTTTAATTCATTGTTTCATCTCGTCGTTTCTAGGCCCGAGTCAAATTTTAAGCAATATTAATCGTTACCCATAAGATTTTACAAGTCCATTTTAATTAATTTTAATCCATTTATTTTGGGCCCAATTCAATATCAAGCCCAAATCCTAATTAATTAAGAGCCCAATCATCATTATCATTTTCCAGCCCAAATCATTTCTCTCCTACACGATAGAAGGAAGTTTATGCACTTTCCACACACAACCAACTTAGTGGGAGTAGTGGACATCATGGGGAGGAAGTTATTCTTTATGGGAAGAATCAGTTATCGAATTCCAGTATAAAACCACAAACAACAAAAAATTCACAAGAACACGCACAACAATTCACGTTTCACTTGAGAATCATACAATGTAAAACCCGTACATATAGCAAATCACATACACGCACACCAAAAATCTCAACAAAACAAATTCTATATACTTTACATCATTACGTAAAATCACCAATTCACACATCAAATTACCAACATCTCGTAATTGTCCGTGAATACATATCAGCAGGTATAATTTTCTGGAAACTCCTTCGATTGTAAGCATTTTGTTTTCTTCTTTTCAATCTCAACCTCAATCTCCAGTTCTTCTTCGCCAGAGAAATTCTTGTGTAGTTCAGTTCTGTTTTCATCACTAATTCCATCACTCACTCCAGAAGTCATACACACTCATACACACAAGCAGGTTCAGAAATCATTCAAAGTTCACAATCCCATTTTGAACTCAAAATTTAAATAAGAACATTAGTCGAACCGATTTGTGCGGTCAAGACTAGCTTAACCCTCCACCGCATTGGCGTATTGGTCGCCCCACAGAGTCGCCGGCGGACCTTGTCGGAGACCTAAGCCGTTACTTCCTTCCCAGTGAGTTTGAGTCGAAATTTTGGAAATCGGCTCGGGTTTTTGAATCGCGACGATTTTGGTTGCTACCACGATCTCACAACCTCCGCCATGCCCGCCGAAATTTGGGCAGAAACCCTAACCCACAGCCGACCTAAATCGCCGGAGGTCGCCGCTGCTACTCCGCCACCGCTGCGGTTTTCTATCATGGTCTTTCGTCGGTTGCCTTGTACCTGAGTTATGAGCCGCACTCGGAATTCCTGAACCACGCGACGCCGACGAATTTTCCTTCTTTTCATCTGACGTGGTGTGTGTGTGTTTTATCAGGGAGTTGAGAGAGAGAGAGAGAGAGAGAGAGAGATGAACTGATGGAGAAGAAGAAGTGAAGCGGCCGATTAATTAGGGTTATGGGTATTTATACCCAAGAACTTTCCAGCATTTTCAATTCAGTCCCCAATTTACCGATTATTTCAATTTGACCTCGTTCGATTTTTCATGTTCTCAAATCAGTCCCTTCTTGACCAAGTCTTTAACCTATTGACTTTATCAAATAATAATATTCAATTTAAGTTATGTCTTGTATATTATTTTCAATTATAGTATTATATTAATAATAAACTATTATTATCTGTAGATAATAACAATAACTTACTGAACTAGAATAGTCTAGTCAAGAATCTCATCACATTAAAGCTCAATAACAGCATTTTATACAGTGAGGTGATTTATTATGCTTTTGTTTATTTTAATTGCTTTATATATTGTCTCGTATGTGCACGTGAAATCGATCGAAGCACTTAAATGTGCATCGATCGAAGCACTTAAATGTGCAATCGATCAAGCACTTAAATGTGCAAATCACCAAGCACTTAATTGTGCATAAAGCCTTCTGCCAGCCGACGGCATCGAATTTATCACCATGTTGTTTATACTTGCTAATATATTTAGTAATTAACGTAGACATATTGCGTACTCTCCACACTGAGCGAGTTGGAAGCTCACCCCACCATTTTAACCCCTTTCAGGTTGAGGAGCTCGATGTGGCATGCGATTGAGAGTGGGATGATCAAGCCTATGATTAGATGTTTATTTATTTAATGTTATTTTCTCAAACTATGTTTATGAACAAGTGTTCAATTTGTTTTATTTTTATGTCAAGGTATGTTTTGTTTTAACAATGACTCGAGAAGATTACTTGCAATTATTAAGTTTGTCTTTTAGAAATGTATTTCCGCTGCAAAATTTTTATTTATTCTTCTTAAAATTGTGAAGAATTATATTTTAGAAAAGTGGTCGCTACAGAAATGACGAAACAACAATTTTGATTAAGACTACACAAATGTCTAAATGCGAAAAAGTCGCAACAATACGCGTTCTTAATAAAACAGCCCCAAAAGTCGTTCGAATGTCAAAAGTGCAGAATAAAGTAGTTTCAAAATATCAAAAGGATTCCAAGTGAGTCGCCAAAAATATAAAAACACGAAAAACTAAAATTACTAAAAATAGATAAAAGGTGAGTATTACATTTACAAGGTCACATTCTAAATTCAATCTGCTACTTTTTAATTTTACAGTATCTTGATCTTTCATGTGACGGATTTCAAGGTGTAGTATCTTTTCTGCTCGTAAATCTCCATGATGTTAATACCTTAATCTTGGAGATTTTATTCACATAATTTTTAAAATAAGCTTAGAATCGAAAAGATGTGATGTACGTCTCATTTGTCATTTCAGCAGCACTTAAATTTAACGGGAGAAAATAAGAGCGAAAAAAATAATATTGCAAAATACCAACGGATTTTAAGTAATTGATAGTTTAAGTATCAAATATAAAGGCAAATTAATTATTACATGTTGTATACATGTTATTTCACTAGTAGAATAAACATCAAAGATTTCGGTACATCTCACTTCGGTAAACTATATTAGCAAAGTAAAAACAAACAACAACTTTGCTTTTCAATTTACTGAAGTAAAAAACCCACATAGACTTCAGTAAATGGTACCAAATAAAAAAGCAGGAGCTAGTTAAAAATTTTAAGTTACAAAGACTTCGCTAATTTGATAATTAATGAAGTAAAAAACGCAATAAATTTTTTTGAATAAAAATATATCCCCCTTAATAAAGTAACAGGATATCTAAACCGGAATTTTATCTAAACCCTTGCTAACCGCCCCTCAATCTTCTCATTTTCTTTTCTTTTCTGCCCTGTCTCTCTGTCCTTCCCCTCCGATCTCCCTCTCCCTGTTCTTCTTATTCTTTTTTTTTTTACTTTCTCTCAAAACTCACACAATCACACACACACTGGGCTCCGCCTGCACATACACACACACACACGATTTGAGCAGCGGACGTGACATCGGAGGAGCAGCGAGCGGTTAGAATTGCGGGAAATATAATGGTTTCGCTCGAGGTCATTCGGCCCGCGGTGCGGCGGAGAGGGTTGCGACGGCGATGGTGGTGGTCGCGATTGGATGTGAAGCTCTGGTTTTGATTCGGACTTTCGGGTGGTTGGCAGTGGATTATAGGATCTGGACGGTGGTTAGAAGAAGTTAAAGCCCAGATTGTTCGAAGAAAAGATGAGGAAGAAGGTGGTGTTTTCTATCTTTCCTTTTTTATGATCGAATTGAGTAGTCTGCTCTGATTAGGTTTTTGAAAGCCACAATTTCATCTGTCTTCATAAGGTTAAACAAACAATATTTTGTGGAGAAAATGTTTTCATTTCACTTGTTTTGATATCAATCTAAGCATTCGCCATGCCGGATTGTGTTTTGAAATTGTGGAAGTAGGAGTGACGGGGATCGATAATTTAGCTATTTAGAGAAAGGTAATTAATTGTAAGTAGCAATTTAATAAAGATACCCGACAGTTTCTGCTGAATATTACAATTTATATTTGGCTGTACTGGATGAACGTGACGAGATTTTTTTCCGAAATAGTGTTATATTCCGTTGTTCTTTTCTTTGGTTGTAATTTGGGGACATGTTCAGCTTAGGATGCAGCCCCAGAATATCCATGTCACGGAAGGGTGGGCATTAAACTGTGAAAAGGCCTCGGACTTATGACTTTTAAAATGGCTACATTTACAAATAAATGTGTTCAAGCCGATTCCCCTGCCAAAAAAAGGGGTACCAGTTTTCATGATATTTCAGTTCGATCTGCCTTTTCGTTGAGCCCAATGGTTTACAAAGGGAGAAGATAAAATAGATCAGGATTAGTGCATTGTACTCTAGTATCTATCTAATGGTCGTAGTCACTTAATTCATCATATTGATACCATCTCATTTCTTCTTTTTGCTTCATATTGTTTAGTAGATAATGAGCCTATGGGATTAGTAGTATAACATTTAAATTCCAAGGTTGTGACCAACTTGTACTTTTGTACTCTTGCTTTTTGCTTAAATTCTTGAATCCAGTAAATTTTGTCAACATGTGTTTTTTTATATTTGCTTCAAGCTGGAGTTGATAGTGTGTGATTACTCAAGTTCTTTCATTTCTTGATTGTGTTGAGTCTTCTTTATGTTATTTCAAATTTATACGATTTGTTGAATTTCAATCCTTGTTTGATATAACTTTTGTGACCTGCAGCTGACAAGGCAGACATAATCCCCCCTGTGCCCACTCTTACACGATACAGGAAAGGAAGTGGGATCAAAGCTTTTGTGAAGAAGGAATTAACAGATCCAAGGCTGCCTGATGTTAGAAAGTCAAGCAAAATCAACGTTTTGACAACACCATCACTTTGTGTTCAGTTAAATACTCTTTATGTGAGTTGAAACTACATTGTTATCGTCGCCTTTCTAACTACATCTCTTTTTGTTTCTACATTGATTGGCTTCGGGCCCTCCACCTTCGTCCCCTATTATCCCCAAATGAAAACTTTAAACAAACGAAAGGAAATAAAACCAAGTGTTTATGTTCCCAGTTATGGTAGTTTTATCACCCCAATTTGTGATTGTTTTCTTATTTAATTCTCTCTGGTAAGCGGTGATTGAATCTTTCTCAAATCCATTGGTCCTACTTTCATCTAAAGGTTGCGTAACCTTTGGTGTTCAGCAGATAGATATAAGTTGATGGGTCTCCTGTTTGAAAATAATCGAAAAACAGAGTATATAATCATATCTATGTTTTATGTATATAAACAACTATTGTATTTTCCCTTGCAAAGTGCAGTAGGAATTACCACTGGTCACTAGTGATGAGGAGTCTTTGTTGTCTCTGGCTTGACAGCAAGTTATTATATGTTTAGCAGTGAGTTCATTAGAAGTGAAGAAATATCCAGATGTTCATATTCTGAAAGACTGAATTGCTGGGAGATATTTTTAGTTAAAGATGGATGGATTATGTACTGACATGGACAATCAAGTTTATCTTTAGAGGAGCTGAATCATGTATATGTGAAAGTAGGATTTAGTCATTATTTGTGGTAGTAGAAAAATACATCAATTGCTTGTGAAAAACTGCGCCCTCAGAGTAAAGATCAAATGAAAAACACGTTTCACCAAGAATTTGTTTGAAGTAGTGGCATCACACTGATCTCCGTTATTCTTTTTGGTAATTATAGAAGCGCACGAGGCTTAGTCTAATAAAATCTTAAACTCGGTAATCTTTTGAAAAATACACATACAGTTTAGGAATACCGCATTGAGGTTCGTCTTTGATTCTGATTACGTCTTTGAGGAGCAACTTCTATGATGAGAAATCAATGTCATAGGGGGTATTTAAATTTTTTTCATAAGTAGCTCAACCCGAAAGGATTATTTCGCGATGCATACTCGTTTAAGGTCTTCTTTTGTGTACTTATTCATTCTTTTTCATCAACATATGCTGCTTGGTTCCATATCACTCTTGGTAAACTAGTCCTCAGGTCTCACGATAAGTACTAATGCAACCTTTTTGTCAACCTCAGTATGCGATTACCCACCTGAATAAATTGGAAGATAGCATTTGGGAGCGATGGACTAAAAAGCATCATGGTCACCAAATAAGTAAGTTATGCAGACTGACATGAACTGAAGTAGAAGTAATTCATGAGATTTTCTTTTGCATGTTCCCGAATTGGAAATCCTTGATTTTGTGCGTGTGGAGATCATTGACAGTAGGCTGCATTTTGCATAAGATTTGGTGATTTGTCTGCCCTTTCTGATCAATCATATAAAAGAATGTGTTTAAGATGCTTAAAATTTATGTCTGTGGATTGGATTTATGTATGTGTGGTTTTGGATGCATCGTAGTTTTCTGAATTTGAAAGTATGGGTTCTTGATGATTTGATGGTGATATAGGCCATCATGTCCTTGATTTTTGATTTTGTCGATCTGTTTCTTTATTAGATTAACCTTTCAATAGCATTAGATTATGTGCATTGGGGATATGTTAGGGAAAATTGTTAGCCTCATTTCTATGCTCTCTGATTCTTCGATGGCGCCTGATACTCATGCGTGACACGTTCTGTGTCAAGTTACATCATGTGTCTTCTGTTGTGTTGGGTCTTTTAATATTGCTCCCTTCCAGAGTTGCTCTTTGTTACCTTAGAAATGCCTGTTAGGACGAGTTATTCTCAGAATACGTATATCGTCCCGCCTGGGCAGCTCTTTCTATGAGCACCATTGTTATTTGTTAGGAATGGTGAATCTTTTGGCAAGTGTTTCAATGTAGATCATTTGGTCTAAGATGCTTAAATGCTGTGTTGAGTGCAAATATAATATTTAAGGAAATTATTCACATTTGCACTGGATTCCTTTTGCTGGAATCCTTTGATTGCAGAGTCGGTCTTTATATATCTTGGAACTATCATGCTCCTCATTCACAAGATACTCCCATTTATGAGGTGCCTTCTTGCCCATATGTAACTCAAGAAGTTCTCATGTTTGATGGGACACCAAAGACATCATCTTATCTTTCATGTTAAGTTCCTATACGGTGGCATCTTTGGTCTAACATGCTTCCTCTTACTTACTATTCATGCTCACATGATTCTCCAAATATTGGGGAATAATTATGGGTATCAAAACCATTAACTTCTACTTTCATACACATACCCATCTCATTTTATTATTATTATTATTATTAATAATATTATTATTATTATTATTATTATTATTAATATTATTATTATTATTATTTTATTTCTTCTCCAGCACCTCCCTACAGAATCTAGATAATCATTATCTAATATTTGTACCATAGAAATAAGGAGGGAAAATTGCATATAATAGAAACATACTTTGCATCGGTTCCTATTTTTAGCAATCAGCTTTAACAATCACCAGTAATAGTAACGAACTATCCATTTCTTGCAAGATTAGAAACTTTTAACATTTACCTCTGTTAACTGGTGACGTGGCCGTTAATATAATTTTAAAATGCATTTATATTCCACTCTGTATTATTTGTAGGGTCAGTTGGATGATGATATGTCATATTTCCCACTGTCTCTCTCCACGATTCAACTGCCTCTTCGAAAGGCGATTTCACTGGCAGGCGATTTCACAGGCGATTTCACGGGCGATTGGAAGGTAAAATTCTAGGGTTTTTTCAGGCTTCTTCTTCAGGCTCATTATATATGTTCTTGTGTGTCTGCATTGAATGTACAATTTTAGGGTTTTTTATTTTTTTTTATTTTTTGTTATTTATTTGCAGATGGGTGAATCTTCCGTTTGTAAGGGAATTTCAATTGAGATTTATCACTCTGGATTGTTCCTTAAGCATCCATTGTGGTATGCCGGTGGTAACAATCAAAGCTTTGAAAATGTATATTTTAGCAACCTCAGTTTTTCTGAGTTAAAAGATCATTTAATGTTGTTAACCAACTCAAGTAAGTGTGAATCTGTTTATTATTGTGTCCCTGGTAAAGATATACGAAATGGGGGTCTTAGAAGAATTGAATGTGATGTGGATATTAAATTGTTCATGAATCATGGGTTTAAAAGTCCAAGAAAAATATGTGTTTATATGAGCCAATTTACTGATGACCTTAGTGAGTGGATTGGTGAGGATGAAAATGTCAATGTTATCAATGGGGAGGGTAGTGTGGATATTGGAACTAAGAATCTTATTGATGAAAATGATGAGAATGTTGAGAAAAATGAGAATGTTGAGAATTCTTCTTCTAGTGATGAATGTGATGAGAATGATGAAGATATTGAAGTAGATATAACAGACGATGAATCAGACGCTGCTTCTTTAGATCACATATATGATAGAGAGGATGAGGTGTTGGAGGTTAGGCAAAAAAAGTTGAAGAAAGATGCTTGTACAATTGAGTCATCCATATTGTACCAGAAAGCTAAGGAAAAATCAAAAGTGACCCAAAATGTAATTGTTGATAGTGAAGGGAATCAGAAGGATAAGGCAAACAGTGAGGGAGTAGAGTTTATGGTGGTAGAACATGATGAGTTCCTGACTGATTTATCAGGTTATTTGCATAGCCTTAACAATGTTGAGTCAAATGTTGACAATGAGGATGAGTTTGGGTCACTTGAAGATGATGAGCAAAATGGCCCCAGGCATAACCCTAAGGTTCACTGGAAAGTTATGAGACCCTATATAAAAGAGAGGTATGAAAGCCCTATGCAACTAAAACATTGTTTGATTTATAATGCATTGGTCAATGGTTATCAAATCAGGTTTGAACATAATGATCATGCCAAGGTGTTGGCTGTTTGTGGTAAAAAGGATGAAGTTACTAAGAAACGTCATTGCCCATTTAGGTTATGGGCTACCTAGAAGAAAGGAAAAGCTTCATTTCAAGTTAAATCATTAATAGATGAGCATAGGTGTACAAGAAACTTTCAGTCATGTTCCATAGTACATTACAGATGGATTGCAGAAAAGTTTGGGGCTAAAATAAGGCAAAATCCAAAGATACACTTGAAGGATTTGCAGGCTGCTTTCTTGAAAAAGTATAAATGTACCATCACCACCAGTCAAGCAGCAAGGGCTAGAGATTATGCAAAGTTTCAATATGCGGAATCAGTTAGGAAACATTATGAGAAACTTAGAGACTATGCAGCAGAGATTTTATTAACTAATCCTGGTAGTACTGTTAAGCTTAAGGTTGAACGTAATCCTGATGGGCAATTATACTTCCAAGGATTTTATGTATGTTTTAAGGGTTTGAAAGATGGTTGGCTTGATGGATCTAGAAAGATTATTGGTCTAGATGGGTGCTTTTTGAAGACAATTTGCAGGGGGGAGCTACTTTCAGCAATAGGGAGAGATGGGAATAACCATATATTCCCCATTGCATGGGTCATTGTGATCAGAGAGAATAAGGAAAACTGGGAATGGTTCATAGACCTTTTAAGAGATGACCTTCATTTGGGAAATGGTGCTGGTACAACTCTAATGTCTGACCAACATAAGGTATTTTTTTTATCAACATAAGGTATTTAACTTGGTTATATGTGATTGTTATTATTATTACTTGTATTCTACTAATATGTGTAAGTCAATCTCAGGGTTTAATTGAATCTGTTAAACAAGTGTTGCCTAGTGCAGAGCATAGACAATGTGCTAGGTACATTTATGCAAATTTCAGAAAAAGATTCAGTCGTGTTTTGTTTAGAAACCTTTTTTAGAAAATTTCAAAGTCAAGTTACCCTACACTCTTTGAAGAGAATATGGATGAGCTGAAGAAGGCAAACATTGATGCATATAACTACTTGAAGCAAAGGGACCCATCAACCTGGTGCAGAGCATTTTTCAGTACTAATGCTGCTTGTGAGGCTGTTGAGAATGGAATAAGTGAGTGCTTTAACTCACTTATTCGTGAACTTAGAAGAAAACCTATTTTGACAATGCTAGAAGCAATCGGGGTTATACTTATGGAAAGATTGGAAAGTATGAGGACTAAACATGCAAAATGGACTGATGAAATATGTCCAAACATTAGGAAGAGGCTTGAAAAAGCAAAAGATGAGCAAAGGTAATTTCTTTTAATTTCAGTCATCAAATTACTGTAGAATCATTATGTATTTTTTTTGTATGTTTTTTTGTAGAGACTTATATAAACATTTATTTTGTATATTTTTTGTAGAGACTGGAAAGTTATTGCAAGTGGTGGTCCTAAGTTTGAGGTGAGCAAAGGAAGAGAAGGATTTGTAGTTGATGAGGCAGAGAGGTTATGTTCATGTAGGATGTGGCAAGTTACTGGTTTGCCTTGTACACATGTCAGAAATAATTTTCTACATTAGAAGCTTACCAGAAGATTATGTCAGTGACTATTACAAAGCTGCAATGTTTGAAAAAACATATAGTCATTTCTTGCTGCCACTGCATGGTATGAGGGACTGGCCAAAGGTCAACTTGGATAACCCTTTACCTCCTATAGCAAGAAGGATGCCTGGCAGACCAAAACTTAATAGAAGAAAGGATGCCAATGAGGATGTGAGTCATGCTAAGAGATCAAGGGGACAAATGAGGAGAGCAGGCATAGTTATGACATGCAAAAATTGTCTTCAAGAAGGTCATAACTCAAGAAGTTGTACTAATGAAATAAAAAGAAGCACCACCAAAAGTTAAGCGGCCACCAGGAAGAAAAAGGATAAATGATGAGTATCAATGGGGTGGTAATAAATGTGGGAGAAGAAATGCTAATCAGGGTTGAAGAAGCTTTTTGGCATGTTACTGGTTCTGGAACTCTTGTTTCTGTAATGAAGAAGCTTTTTGGCATGTTAATGGTTCTAGAAGTCTTGTTTCTGTAATGAATCAGATTTGCCATGTTTGTTTTTAGAACTCTTGTTTCTGTAATGAATAAGCTTTTTGGCATGTTACTGGTTCTAGAAGTCTTGCTTCTGTAATGAATCAGATTTGCCATTTTTTTTAGAACTCTTGTTGCTGTAATGAATCGGTTTTGCCATGTTTGTTTTTAGAAGGTTATGGTGTTGTTGTAATGAATCAGATTACCACTTTTTTAGGTTATTGTGTTGCTGTAATGAATCAGATTGCCAATGATGTATGTTTCAGATTATGAATCAGATTTGCCAATGTTGTATGTTATCACTCAATGATGTATGTTTCAGACTATGAATCAGATTTGCCAATGTTGTATGTTATCACTCAATGATGTATGTTTCAGACTATGAATCAGATTTGCCAATGTTGTATATGTTATCACTCAATGTATGTTTCACAATGATATGAATCAGATATACAAAGTTATCATTATGTTTCTGTAATGAATGAATCAGATTTGCCATTCAATGACATTCATCACAAAACCTATATTGAAGGGAAAATTATACTGACATTCATCACAAAACCTGATTCATAGTCTGAAACATACAATTATACTAAAAACCTATATTGATTCATAGTCTGATTATACTGATTCATAGTCTGAAACATACAATTATACTACAATTATACTGATTCATAGTCTGATTCATCACAATTATATTGAACACAAAACCTATATTGAACACAAAGTAATCAGGTCTGTATATTTTATGGTCTACTGACATTCATCACAAAACCTATGACATTAAAGGGAAAATTATACTGAAGATACTAAAAACCAATTCTCATTCATATTGAAAATAAATCCAAACCATTACATTACATCAATCAACAAATACTAATTAACACATCCAAAAACTAAATACCAAAAATATCAATATCACCAAACATCTTTTATACAGCTTATTGATCCATTTGTATACATCAACTTCTTCATTTAGAGATTTTAAAGCTTCCAAAGAACTCTTCCTTTTGCATCTTTTCTTGACTAAAGCTTCAATTGTCGCTTCTTTCTCATTCCTTTCATGAGTTAGAGACTTCATTAGTTCTTCTTTCCCATCCCTTTCATGACCAATTAAACCAAGCTCGTACATTGCTTCCTTATACCTCTGGTCGCTTAAAGGAGGATCGATCCAGTCAAAAGATTCACAATGCTCAATTTAATTTCCCTAAAAACATAGAAACATAAAATAGAAGATGAAGAAGACACTTTCAGTCGCTTAAACAATCAATCTCAAAAAGGGAAAACTTACTGTATATTTACGACAACCCATAAATCTTCGGTTTGGGTTCTTCATTGTCCAGGATGTACGCTCAACTCTTCTAAGCGGAGGGTCACAATCACACAATCCATCTTTCTTCCTCGAATTGTTGCTGCGATTTACAGAAGATGAAGAAGACATTTCATGCGCCTTTTTTTTTCTTCGAATGGGTATAAACCCTAAATGGGTAAATTTCCCTTCTTTTCTGAAATCGTGAAGAAGACCCATAAATGGGATCCAACTGACCCTACAAATAATACAGAGTGGAATATAAATGTATTTTAAAATTATATTAACGGCCACATCACCAGTTAACAGAGGTAAATGTTAAAAGTTTCTAATCTTGCAAGAAATGGATAGTTCGTTACTATTACTGGTGATTGTTAAAGCTGATTGCTAAAAATAGGAACCGATGCAATGTATGTTTCTATTATATGCAATTTTCCCAAATAAGGATCATGGACATACTATTATATTTGATTTAACTGTAGGTGACAATGGAGGGAGAATTCTACCACAAGTCATGATTCAGGTGTGCCTATGGAGGGTGTTTTCTGACAACCTCATCCTACGCTGCATTGGATGGAATCCTCTACTGCAAGCCCCACTTTGCTCAGCTGTTCAAGGAGAAGGGCAGCTACACCCATCTCACCAAGACTACTCCTCTCAAGAAAAATGATGATCAGGATAATAATAATAATAATAACCCATCTCACCAAGACTACATTTGCTAATTTGTTCTTGATTCACATAGTTTATCAAGTGTAAAACTGCTAGTTCTTTGTTTTTTCTCACTTCTAAATTTATTTTAGTTGATGGTACATTTGATGATTTGGTGCTAATATTTGTTTCTTGATTGACAGATGTTTCCACTACTGTCGAAGATGCCGTGTTAGGGCTCCTATTGCAACGAAATATTCAGTTGCCGTCACTGTCATAACGATGCAAAGGTGAATATATGTTCATTCAGTTTCATATGTTTATCCGGTTTGCTGTGCTTACCCTCTGGGGTTGTCAAATTGGTTTTGATTCACACAAAAAGTTTTTTGTGGTTTTCGTTTAATTAAATGGGGGTTAATATCCAACTATCATGAGATTGTGAAATGACCCAAATTTTTTCATTTTTGTGTAATCATAAGAATATTTGCATTGACCAAAAGCTGGCTAGCATTATGTTTTTTTTATGCATCACTAGAATTGCTATTCTGTGGTGATGTGTTTACATATTAGAGAAATTGGAAGTTTGGCACTTTAGTCGATCAACGTGCTGTTGAAATTTTGGATTGTGTCGATCATAATATTTCTATGGTTCATCACACTTTGTAGAAGTTATTTTTGACTGTTTGATAATGTTGTAGTATGTGTGTTACGACATATTATGCTAATATTATTTAGTTGGTAATATAATTTTGGCTTTCAGGCAAAACCTTGTAAGTTATTTATTGGGGAAGAAGATTTGTTAAACCAGCAACAAAGTGATTATATGGATTTGTTTGCTTCATGCCGATGTTGAAGATTTGAAGAAGAAAGTTGATGAGAAGATGATTCCATGAACAAGAAGTATGATCGTCTGATGAAAAGCAATGATGTGCTGAAGAGAGACTTTGTCGTTTCGAAGTATATGATCTTTTTTAATCCTTTTTTTTCCTATTTGTGCTGTTCATGATGAAATAGATAGAATATTCTTATATATTCTCTGTCTTTGTTATGATACGTATTTGGTTTTGAATTGGTTGGAGCACATGTTATTTTTTAAGATGAGATGATATGAAATTGGTGGTTCTTATATTATTGAGCTCTTGTGGTTGATGGTTAGTTATAATTGAATGTAGATTTTGGTAATGAATTTTAAATTGAAATATGAAATATTAATATATATTACTGCAGAAATACTAATATATATTATACAATAACTAAAGTAAAAAGTTTTTTATTTACTACAGCAATTATAAAATAACCGAATTTAAAGGCATTCTTTTACTTCACTTACCCCCCACATTTGGATCATAATCAGAAAAAAATCGAGATAGACTTCGGTTATTAGGATATTAGACTTCGCATAAAAAGCGAAGTCTAAAGTATACCTTTTACTACACGAACATAGACTTCGGTAATTATAACATTTTTACTTCAGATATTATCCGAAGTATTTGACGTTTATTCTTATAGTGTTTACCTAAACACAATGTATAATTAATATTAAACCAATTCTTATTCCATATCTAAAAATCACACTATTTATATTTTTCTAATTGAGTGAATGAATTAATGAGTTAAAACCTGAAGTATTTGATTGATTGATAGATAAATGAGTTGATTAATTTTTTCCATTTATCTACATGTACCAATTTGGATTCACAAGTAGTATATAGGGGATACTTTAGTTCATTTCTATCTCCTCTTTATGACTCTTTTTATTTAATTTTTCATTTCAAATTACTACGGCTGGAACATTCTGCCCCGCACATTGAAAAAACTCGGTCTGAACCGGGACCTATATGTTCCTTTTTTTCTAGATTTTCTATTCTTGGTTATGCGGTTCGGTTATTTGTAAGGATTTATTTCTAGGTTTCGGTTTTTGAAATTTTTATAGATAGATAACTGGAACTGTATAATATATAAAAGAATTCTAAATTTATATATAGTAAAAGATAAAATATAAATATAAATTTCTATTTTATGTTCTCCTCCATCCTTTTTTCTTCATGCCATCTTTTTGTTCTTGAGTTGCAATTTGGCTCTTGTTTTTACGGATTTTCTTTTTGTAGTTTTGGTTTGGGATGTTTTATTTTTTCAGTTCTGGGTATGTACTATAATAATATAACCAAATTATATATATTTATAGGTAACAAAAGATAAAATAAATATAATTGATATTCTGAATTTTCTTCTATCCTCTTTTTGCGTGCGTTGTTCTCGGTTCTTGAGTTGTATTTCAGTTCTTGGTATATACATATGGGTGATTATATTTTATATTCTTTTGGTTCTTTAGATAACTAGAAGAATCGACCGGCTTCAGTAGGCTCGGTTCCACTCCGTTTCCTCTAAAAAAACATAAGAAAAACGAGATAGTTATTGAGTTAAGGTTTTTGTTTCGGTTGCTCAAATTTTGCTAAAAATCGAAACGGTCCCAACCCTACAATTTACAAGGGATTTTTTGAAAGATGCATTAAATTCATTAAGACAACCTTATTCCCATATTATTATATATACAAAATTACTCATCTCTATTTTTTTTTACTTTTCGAAACAAATACGGTGCAGGCACACGGTAATCTTGCATCCTATATAAATTCAGTTAATCTTATGGACCAACATATGTTGATTTATGTATGGTGCATGCGAGATTTGGTGAATACGGTGTAATCTATTTACATGATGCGGTTGGTATTATTACTGCATCATGGTTAGTTTATTTATATGATGTAGTAGATAATGTTACTGACTATTGTATCGTACTTGAGTTGTTTGTTTGTTAGGCATACGAAATTAGCATAAATTTGGCCATGATAAAGTTACATCATCTGCGACTTTCATAATATAACTTTCATTGCATTGCATGCAATTCTCAAATATTACTGTATCATAGTTGATTTGTTTGTTTGCAAGAATTTGAATTTAAAATATCAACAACTACATCATATATATAAAATAATTGCATCATAGTTGGTTTATATGATAATACGTGGTCGTTTAATTTAAGGGCAAATAAGTCGTCTACATTTGATTTATATTTGAGCGGAAGTTTCTTTCGGGAGTGCTTGAAGCTACCAAATTATACCGGTTGGGTCATTTCCCCCATAATTAAGCTCAAGAAAATATTGTCGAAGCTGCCAAATTATACCGGTTGGGCATTTCCCCCATAATTAAGCTCAAGAAAATATTATCGAAGTCCCTTTGCAATAAGCTCGAAGTAATTTATTTGTTCACAGGTTTACGAAGACACACAGACCTTTTGGAGATACAATTTTAGAAAAAATGTGATACTTTTGTTTGAATAATTGTGTGGGCAACCTACGATCGAGTTGTCTGAGACAACTGGCGATTTAAAAGAAATTGCTCTTACCATTAACAATGTGACATGACCTTTGCATGTAGCCTAACTAATTTGAGTCCCTCATCATATCCCTTAATTTGTCAGAGCGAGTTGTCTCGGAAAATTATTTTAGGAATTTGTTAAGGCTGAAAATATTTTTGGCATATGGAAACAAGATGATTTTTTGTTCAGTTGGAACACTCCCATTCTAGTTCACACGCTTATCTTTGAGAACATAGAAGTTGGATACAACAATTCCTTACTTGATTCTACTTAGAACTAATTTAATTTATTTGAGCTTGCAAAAACAATACTTACTCGATATGACATATGAGGAATATGAGTTATTTGGGCCTAACAAAAAAAGATATTGTAAATACCATTTCAAATTGTTATCGAAATTCATCCCACACTAAAATATATAAGGACTTAATAGTTAAAATGCTTCTCGATAGTGTAACACCCCCAAGACGTTCAGGGCATATTACAGCGCCGTGGAACCCACACTGTGGAATCCACCAGGCTAACGTACCAAACAAGACATTCGACAATGACAAACCATCATAAATAAAATGACAAGCTAAATAAAAGACTATAACCGACAATTAAAATTCTGACATCAAATCCATTTTCCCAAAACGGGAACACAACATTAACAAATTCAAATCGGAAGTACTCGAGTACTTAAACAAATTTTATAATACAGAATCCCAAAATTAGACATCAATAATAATTTGACTGACAAGACACCAATAATCAACTTCTGGACAATATCATGCTTGCCCATCATCCTCATACGGCTCGGGTACTCGCTTGTCCCCACGATCAATGCCTGAAATACAAAAAGTATTTCCCCCATTTAAGGGGTTAGCGACAACTGCTAGTGTAAGTACAATCCATTTGAACTACATTCTAATCAGATGAATATATGCGCCAAAAAGTCATTTAAGAAAACATTTTATATTCCGGAATATTTATGATGTACAGTCACAAAACACATTATCTTCAACAAATCACAATTCAAAGTTAACCGTTGGTACGAGACTCCCGGCCACCGTACCCCGCAGAGCCCCGTCGGACATCCCTGGGTGGCTAACCACAGTTCGCGATACGCACACTCACGGCAATACGTATCCCTAGAGGCCCCGTCGGACCGTCCCTAGGTGAACATACACATATCCATCCCCAACAACCACGATAAAGCCATAATTCAAATACTAAAACATGTAAACAAATGTAAAGTACTTGCCTTTGAGACATTCTTGAAGAAACGGAGTTGAAGCACGACTACGAACGGTCCGGATGGAAAACGATGGTTCCTAAACGAAGGACCAATACAGGTCAGTCCCCACGGACAACAATACTCTAATGGAATACACCCATAACCCCGATTACATGATACGACAATGAACGATCAATCGATACGGGCGAGGGTTTACACAAAATCTCCCCGTATCGATAATTCGCGGATTAAAATCAAGGAAGTTGGATTAAGAATCACTCAATAATCACAACCGGTAAAGAATATCGTAATAAAGATGAACAATTCGGAACTAAACCCTAAAATCCCGAAAATCCCCCAAATTCGTCAAAATTAGGGTTCCTGAGGAATTACCTTTAATTCGGCTGATGAAAGGTGATTATGGTGATTATGATATGATGGCTTGATTCTACCGTGATGGAATTTGAAGAGAACTCCGAATAGAACTGGTGGAAATCGTCTCTGAGGTCGCACGTCGAAGAAACGAAGAGAAAAGAAATAAACTGTTGTTCTGAAACTGTCCGCTGACTTATATTCAGTGGAGTTAGCGCACGCTAATCGTCATATGTAGCGCGCGCTAATGGGGCCGTGACAGGTCCAGTGGCTACTGCCACCCTTCGTTAGCATACGCTAACAATAGGGCATTAGCGTACGCTAACTGCACATCAGTAGCGCACGCAAGGGAACAGGGATAGCGTGCGCTACCTACATGATTCGGCAAAGATCCTGATGTCACATCGCAGATAGCCGCCGAGGGTATAAAACACGAAACACACGACGAGACCAGAATCCAGGAACATAGACGCGAAGCATACAAGACGACGGAGCTAAGCGCTGAAAGAAAATACAATTCCGACCACCGGAGGGTCCGTAATGCGACAACGAAACTAAGATTCCCTAAACTATTAGGAAATTACAAAAATGGCCCAAGTGCCCGAAAATCACGAAACGACGTCGGATTTACAAACCGAAAGTCTCCACATGACCAACTCAACCATACGAACTTGTACAAACCAAGAAACAACGAAAACGAATGAGTTTTACAAGAATCGAATGTTCATATGGCAAAACATGCCATAAACGAAATTACGTGAAAACATCATCAAAACCCATCCAAATGGAGAAACTCCAAGAACAAAATAGATTCAAAATGTCGAAACGGTTACAAGCGAGTCGATAAAAATAGACATACACCAAAAATGGAAACTGCTAAAAATGGAAAAATTACGGATATTACATTCTCCCCCTCTAAAATAAAGTTTCGTCCCGAAACTTAAGAATCAAAAAGCTCGGGGTATCTCGAACGCATATCCTCCTCTAGCTCCCACGTCGCTTCTTCTACTCCGTGCCTCGACCATTGCACCTTAACCAAAGGAATGGTTTTGTGCCTTAACTGCTTGTCACGACGCTCCAAAATTCTGACGGGCCTCTCTTCAAACGTAATATCCTTCTCTATCTCCATGTCCCCAAAGTCAATAATGTGGGACGGGTCCGGAACGTACTTCCTCAACTGGGAACGTGAAATACGCTATGAACATGACTAAGCGACGGAAGTAACGCCAAACGGTACGCTAACTCACCGACTCTCTCTAATACCTCGAAAGGTCGAATATATCTCGGGCTGAGTTTCCCCTTCTTCCCAAAACGGAAAACTCCTTTCGTCGGGGACACTCTCAACAGAACATGATATCCCACTTCAAACTCCAAGGGTCTACGCCTAACATCCGCATAAGACTTTTGTCGACTCTGAGCAGCCAACATCCTCTTTCTAATCAATTCAACTTTCTCCCTCGTCTCCAACACAAGGTCCGGCTCGGTGCCAACCAAATCGGACGGCTCATCCCAACATATCGGTGATCGGCTGTAACACCCCCAATCCGCTTAGGGATATTACACGCCGTAGAACCCTTCCTCAAGGATCTACCAGGCTGGTAACGACATATAACAACTCAACCATGCCTTTAAGGCTAAAATGACTCAGTAGACCGATTTGGTCTTTCAACAAATACATACAACTCAATTACAATTCATGCCCACGCAGGGGTCAAAATACAATAAACTCCCGTACAACGGGGAAAAGATACTGCAGCGGAAAAGAAAATACAACTAGACCAATACGACATCAACGGATCCTCGTGTGATTAGTATCGTTCATCTTTCATCATCCTTCGTGCCGACCCTGTGTTATGCTCCAAAACCTGAATGCAAAAATAGACATCCACCCCCCGAATACTCGGGGGTTAGCAAAACTCCACTGTTTTGCTAGTGCAAATACAAAGTGCAAATATGAGCCATACAATTCACATTCCACGAATAACAATAACCAGGAATCCTCAAAGATCCAAACGAAACGAAAAGTACTTCTCAAGGCAAGGGTTTGAGAAAAAAAACTTTAAAAATCGAAATACCATAAATCAATGGAAATAATTTATAAGACGGTTTAGAATGCCATCGAGAGTTTTAATAGAAAACCATTTAGGATTATCAAATCCTACTTTTCAAAATCCACAAGACAAAAGGGGTCACCGCCCCAAATCTTTACTTTCCGAAAAATAACATTTACCAACCCGTTGGGATTTTAGCCCCAAATCCATAAAACGACTTTTACAAAACCATTGGGATTTTAGCCCCAAATCTCATCAACTCACAGTACACAAGAACGACCACAAGGCTCGTCTCCCAACATCAAAATCCACAAATAAAGGATTTAAAACAAACAACAAAATACTCTAGTGCCATCCTAGCCAAGTAAGCCAAACGAACACTTACCTCTTACACACTTAGTCGATGCATGCAATCATGAAAACATAGTTCCAAAACACTCATTTCCGGAAATGCCAATATCGAATCACATTTGTAAAATGCACCACAATTAACCGTCGATCCACACCTCCGTGGACCCCTACCGAGACCCCGTCGGATCTAACCCGTAGTGGTTAAAAGCAAAGCTCGTCGATCCACACCTCCGTGGACCCCTACCGAGACCCCGTCTGATCTAACCCGTAGTGAGCATACACACACACACGTTACTCATGCAATACTAACATGCTAAGAATGTAAGTTCATTAAGAATACTCACTAGAGATGGCCATTAACTCGACACCATTACCAAACTCTTCAAAAACACAATAACAAGATTAGATACGGAATACACGATTCCATAACTTTAAACACATAGGAGTATCATCATAAAATCCTTCAACGTTCAAAATAATCAAATCATAATCAATTCTCAAAACACCGTTCACAAAACACACGCGTTTTGAAAGAAAGCCTTTAACGAGGCCAAACATAAATCCTTTTGAAACTTCGTTTCAAACAACCAAACAAACACACTAATACGATCACCGATCATCATATCCACAAAATAAGAAAAGTATGGGCAAGGTACTTGCCTCGATATCACGAGCAATGGAAAAGTGAACGGATACGGCCGGGTAGCCCTCAAATCCCGAACACTATCTAACGCGATAACACCGAAATTACTACGGAAAACACCACATGAATCATCAATCACCAACGGAATTCAACATCGGAATCATCGAGCACCTATAATCCTCCGTAAGGAATAATAAAACATGATTACGACGAGAATCAAGGCCGAAAACAACGGAAATCCCAACAAACTATCAAAGGGAACTCATTCGAACATTTAATCGAACATTAAATGTTCAAGACCCTTCAAGAACAAAGAAATCACCTCTCGGTCGAACGAACCAAAGATACGAGTATCCAATCTGTAGAACAAGTTCAAAACAACGTTTATACAACAACTAATTGATCAAAACGGATTGGAATCGAAATCAAAAAGGAAAATCCCCAAATCTACAAAAACAAGGGTTCAAGCCACAATACCTTGATTCGATGAAGGATTCAAGTAGAGATCGAAAATCTTCAACAAGACTTGAGGAGGATGATCTCTACAAGTTTTGGAGCACTCAAATCGCCCAAAATCGCCATCAAATCGCCTAAGATGAAGGAGGAAGAAGAGAGGAGAAAAATGAAGTTTTTCTCCTCGCAACCGCTAAAAACGCAGAAAAGCCCGTGTGCCGCGGCACAGACAAGTGTGCCGCGGCACAGACAAGTGTGCCGCGGCCTGTGGCCACCAAAACGCCAGAATCAGCTTAGTGCCGCGGCACACTGAGTGTGCCGCGGCACACGGCATGCCCCCTTCAACACCAAAAAGGCACACCGTGCAGTCTTCGCTATTTTGACCATAACTCCTTCGTCTGGACTCCGATTGACTCACCGTTTGAACCATTGGAAAGCTAACTTGATTCTCTATAATGTTGCAAAGATTCAGAATTTTTGGAGTTTCCAAGAATTAATGGTGACTTTACAAAGTCGAACTCCCACGTGAAAAAGTCGATTAAGGACACGGAACTCAACAAAACGACACCAAAACGAACTCGGATAACAAAAAGTGCAGAATTAATCATTCTCGGAATGACGAAAAGGTCAGGAGTGAGTTGTCAAAACGAACTTCCTCCTAAAAAAAGAAAATTACCGAAATTCGAAATTGCGGATATTACATTCTACCCTCCTTAAAAGAAGTTTCGTCCCGAAACTTAAAACAAGTAGGGGGGAGCAATATACCCGCCAGGAAAACTCGACGAGATACACAAAAATAGAAAACTCGCGCCCAACGGTGAAACGCTGCAAGAAACGCAGAGAGACATACGGCGTGAAAACACGCTCCACGACGACCAACACAACGTCGCCGTTAGGGATACAATAAAACCAACAAATGACAAGCGTCATCAAACGGATAATATAGCCAAGTCAATTATCCGACAATCACAAAACACAACGAACGAAAGTCAGTATGATTGACCAACCCAACGATACATCAATCAAACGCGAGCCAATCACGAACTAATACGGAATTCCACCGCCCAAGGGTTGGAAGATCGAAAACGAGACTAATTTCCCAAACTTAAGGGAATTAGGAAGGAGCCTGAATGCTCAACGATCACGAAACGAGGACAAAAACCGAACAAACAAACGACCGAACCACAACGGTCGAGACAACAAAAGCGAACAATCATGTTCGAATCACGAAGAACAATAAAATTCAAACAACAACTCCAAGGTTCACATCTCGACTCGAGACAATATATGATCCGGTGAAAACAACAACGTATGCATTCACATAAGATCCACATGAAAGGGAATAGAAATTGAAAAGTCACAACGACAAACGAGTTATTCCGAAATGATGCCACACTCGTTCGATAAACAAAAACAAGGGGCACGACAAGCTCAGAAATGTCAACGAACATAAATGAGTCGACAAAGTAGAATATACAGAAGTTCAAAATCCGATCCCTTCGAATAAAAGGACTAGTAGAACCAAATGATGTTACTCCCGAACAAGGTTCACAAGAATCGAACCGAATTCGAAAAAATAAAGTCACATCGATAACCAGATCGGCCCACAACAAGATCACAGCTCGTTCGAACGATGAAACCGAAATACAGAACAAGTTCATAAAGTGTCAACGAACATGAGCGAATCGATAGACTGGAGGAAGAGAAAATACAGAAGTCAACATAGTACGGGCATTACCTCCGACCTCGTCCACGAAATTCACAAAAACGGGAGCAAGGTAACAAGACATTAAACAACCGACACATAACGGAACTATCACCGATACACACGGTCATACCAAACCAAGCTCTAACAGCTCGCACATGCGCGACAACGCAGAAATCACCACGAGGCGACAATATTCAACACCAACATCCCACCTCTCACAAGGGGCTAACACAACAAATGTGTGGAAAACGACTCAACGCTCACACCGCCAATTCGGTCATACTGGAGCAAACATCAAAATGACAACGCGAACATCATACATATATACCAAGCACTCAAACGGGAATGGATAGGTTTTAAAAACGAAAACCTCATTTTGAAAATAATTTAGAAGAACACCGATTGATCTTGAGTATCACCTTTCAAGAAGTACAAACGTGAAACATCCTTATCGAGACTTTGGAGAACCGTTTCGCATTTCATAAAAATGAGGACACTTTCTCTTAGTGAAAACTTTCAGAATATTCGACCCTCGGGACTAGATAAAAGTGTTTCTAAAACATTGAAAATATCTCAAAACATTTTGGTCCTCGAGCCAGAAAAATTTTGAAATATATTGTGGCACCTGGATGTACCACAAGAAAATAACTCATTTGAAAAAAATATGTCTCGAAATTTATTTCTAAGATACTCAAGTTTTCGAAAATAATTCAATGCCAAAAGGACGATGCCAAAAAGGCTAGAATGCCCAAAAATTTCTGTAATCACACGGAACATCATAGCGCCTGTGGGTCCCGTCGAACCCCATGCTAAAAACCATTTACAAAAATACCAAAAAGGCTGATGACGGTAATATTTCAAAAACTCACAGAAGCCATTTACAAAATGCTAAATACCGTCATAAGAATTTCGCCAAAATGATCAAGGCCATAATGCCAAAAACTCGGTTAAGGGAATCGGTTTTCGAAATAAAACTCGATCGGTAAAATACCGAAAGTCATTACAAAAGAACTCACGCAACGGATAAAAGAAATACAGTTCAACACGCACAATCCAGCAACACCACTCCTCATAAGAACAAAATATTAGAGTCAAATAACCACATTCAGAACAAAACCACTGGCCCCATTCGAGGCCTCTAAAGACCCTACCGCACTGGCTAGTGAACAAGTCGAATGTGTATAAGCACAAAGCTTCCACAAGAGAACTTGTAAAACGTGCAAATCGATTCGAAAATCATCAAAGAACGGACAAAAACAATAATAAAAAGACATCACAAGCGACGACACTCCTCGTATAAATCAAATACGAGAGTCGATTAAATACATATCGTGAAATCAAAATCCACATAAAGATTCCATCACTTAACAAATAATCATAAAAATAGCTCGTGTCACACGAGGTACAACACGAAGAAGGAGACTTACTTCCACAGGTCGCACGAAGATGATGATCGCCCCACGATACTAATCACGACCAACAAACTCAAACAACGCGTCGCGACACGACTCAGTCAGATAAAATCCGACGAAACAAGACTCAAACAACACGACTTGACCCGACAGCCTAGGTTTCCTCAACCTGTCTCCGATACCATTTATGTAACACCCCCAATCCGCTCAGGGATATTACACGCCGTAGAACCCTTCCTCAAGGATCTACCAGGCTGGTAACGACATATAACAACTCAACCATGCCTTTAAGGCTAAAATGACTCAAGAGACCGATTTGGTCTTTCAACAAATACATACAACTCAAATACAATTCATGCCCACGCAGGGTCAAAATACAATAAACTCCCGCACAACGGGGAAAAGATACTGCAGCGGAAAAGAAAATACAACTAGACCAATACGACATCAACGGATCCTCGTGTGATTAGTATCGTTCATCTTTCATCATCCTTCGTGCCGACTCCGTGTTATGCTCCAAAACCCGAATGCAAAAATAGACATCCACCCCGAATACTCGGGGGTTAGCAAACTCCACCGTTTTGCTAGTGCAAATACAAAGTGCAAATACGAGCCATACAATTCACATTCCACGAATAACAATAACCAGAATCCTCAAAGATCCAAACGAAACGAAAAGTACTTCTCGAGGCAAGGGTTTGAAAAAAAAACTTTAAAAATCGAAATACCATAAATCAATGGAAATAATTTATAAGACGGTTTAGAATGCCATCGAGAGTTTTAATAGAAAACCATTTAGGATTATCAAATCCTACTTTTCAAAATCCACAAGACAAAAGGGGTCACCGCCCCAAATCTTTACTTTCCGAAAATAACATTTACTAACCCGTTGGGATTTTAGCCCCAAATCCATAAAACGACTTTTACAAAACCATTGGGATTTTAGCCCCAAATCTCATCAACTCACAAGATACAAGAACGACCACAAGGCTCGTCTCCCAACATCAAAATCCACAAATAAAGGATTTAAAACAAACAACAAAATACTCTAGTGCCATCCTAGCCAAGTAAGCCAAACGAACACTTACCTCTTACACACTTAGTCGATGCATGCAATCATGAAAACATAGTTCCAAAACACTCATTTCGGAAATGCCAATATCGAATCACATATGGAAAATGCACAACAATTAACCGTCTATCCACACCTCCGTGGACCCCTACCGAGACCCCGTCGGATCTAACCCGTAGTGGTTAAAATCAAAGCTCGTCGATCCACACCTCCGTGGACCCCTACCGAGACCCCGTCGGATCTAACCCGTAGTGAGCATACACACACACACGTTACTCATGCAATACTAACATGTTAAGAATGTAAGTTCATTAAGAATACTCACTAGAGATGGCCATTAACTCGACACCATTACCAAACTCTTCAAAAACACAATAACAAGATTAAATACGGAATACACGATTCCATAACTTTAAACACATAGGAGTATCATCATAAAATCCTTCAACGTTCAAAATAATCAAATCATAATCAATTCTCAAAACACCGTTCACAAAACACACGCGTTTGGAAAGAAAGCCTTTAACGAGGCCAAACCGAAATCCTTTTGAAACTTCGTTTCAAACAACCAAACAAACACACTAATACGATCACCGATCATCATATCCACAAAATAAGAAAAGTATGGGCAAGGTACTTGCCTCGATATCACGAGCAATGGAAAAGTGAACGGATACGGCCGGGTAGCCCTCAAATCCCCGAACACTATCTAGAACGCGATAACACCGCAATTACTACGAGAAAACACCACATGAATCATCAATCACCAACGGAATTCAACATCGGAATCATCGAGCACCTATAATCCTCCGTAAGGAATAATAAAACATGATTACAACGATAATCAAGGCCGAAAACAACGGAAATCCCAACAAACTATCAAAGGGAACTCATTCGAACATTTAATCGAACATTAAATGTTCAAGACCCTTCAAGAACAAAGAAATCACCTCTCGGGTCGAACGAACCAAAGATACGAGTATCCAATCCGTAGAACAAGTTCAAAACAACGTTTATACAACAACTAATTGATCAAAAACGGATTGGAATCGAAATCAAAAAGGAAAATCCCCAAATCTACAAAAACAAGGGTTCAAGCCACAATACCTTGATTTGGATGAAGGATTCAAGTAGAGATCGAAAATCTTCAACAAGACTTGAGGAGGATGATCTCTACAAGTTTTGGAGCACTCAAATCGCCCAAAATCGCCATCAAATCGCCTAAGATGAAGGAGGAATAAGAGAGGAGAAAAATGAAGTTTTCTCCTCGCAAATCTGCTAAAAACGCAGAAAAAGCCCGTGTGCGCGGCACAGACAAGTGTGCCGCGCCCAGGCCACCAAAACGCCCAGGAATCAGCTTAGTGCCGCGGCACACTGAGTGTGCCGCGGCACAGTGCACCCCTTCAACACCAAAAAGGCACACCGTGCGATCTCGCTATTTCGACCATCACTCCTTCGTCTGGACTCGATTGACTCACCGCTTGAACCATTGGAAAGCTAACTTGATTCTCTATAATGTTGCAAAGATTCAGAATTTTGGAGTTTCCAAGAATTAATGGTGACTTTACAAAGTCGAACTCCCACGTGAAAAAGTCGATTAAGGACACGGAACTCAACAAAACGACACCGAAACGAACTCGGATGACAAAAAGTGCAGAATTAATCATTCTCGGAATGACGAAACGGTCAGGAGTGAGTTGTCAAAACGAACTTCCTCCTAAAAAAAGAAAATTACCGAAATTCGAAATTGCGGATATTACATTCTACCCTCCTTAAAAGAAGTTTCGTCCCGAAACTTAAAACAAGTAGGGGGGAGCAATATACCCGCCAGGAAAACTCGACGAGATACACAAAAATAGAAAACTCGCGCCCAACGGTGAAACGCTGCAAGAAACGCAAAGAGACATACGGCGTGAAAACACGCTCCACGACGACCAACACAACGTCGCCGTTAGGGATACAATAAAACCAACAAATGACAAGCGTCATCAAACGGATAATATAGCCAAGTCAATTATCCGACAATCACAAAACACAACGAACGAAAGTCAGTATGATTGACCAACCCAACGATACATCAATCGAAACGCGAGCCAATCGCTGAACTAATACGGAATTCCACCGCCCAAGGGTTGGAAGATCGAAAACGAGACTAATTTCCCAAACTTAAGGGAATTAGGAAGGAGCCTGAATGCTCAACGATCACGAAACGAGGACAAAAACCGAACAAACAAACGACCGAACCACAACGGTCGAGACAACAAAAGCGAACAATCATGTTCGAATCACGAAGAACAATAAAATTCAAACAACAACTCCAAGGTTCACATCTCGACTCGAGACAATATATGATCCGGTGAAAACAACAACGTATGCATTCACATAAGATCCACATGAAAGGGAATAGAAATTGAAAAGTCACAACGACAAACGAGTTATTCCGAAATGATGCCACACTCGTTCGATAAACAAAAACAAGGGGCACGACAAGCTCATAAATGTCAACGAACATAAATGAGTCGACAAAGTAGAATATACAGAAGTTCAAAATCCGATCCCTTCGAATAAAAGGACTAGTAGAACCAAATGATGTTACTCCCGAACAAGGTTCACAAGAATCGAACCGAATTCGAAAAAATAAAGTCACATCGATAACCAGATCGGCCCACAACAAGATCACAGCTCGTTCGAACGATGAAACCGAAATACAGAACAAGTTCATAAAGTGTCAACGAACATGAGCGAATCGATAGACTGGAGGAAGAGAAAATACAGAAGTCAACATAGTACGGGCATTACCTCCGACCTCGTCCACGAAATTCACAAAAACGGGAGCAAGGTAACAAGACATTAAACAACCGACACATAACGGAACTATCACCGATACACACGGTCATACCAAACCAAGCTCTAACAGCTCGCACATGCGCGACAACGCAGAAATCACCACGAGGCGACAATATTCAACACCAACATCCCACCTCTCACAAGGGGCTAACACAACAAATGTGTGGAAAACGACTCAACGCTCACACCGCCAATTCGGTCATACTCGGGAGCAAACATCAAAATGACAACGCGAACATCATACATATATACCCAGCCCTCAAACGGGAATGGATAGGTTTTAAAAACGAAAACCTCATTTTGAAAATAATTTAGAAGAACACCGATTGATCTTGAGTATCACCTTTCAAGAAGTACAAACGTGAAACATCCTTATCGAGACTTTGGAGAACCGTTTCGCATTTCATAAAAATGAGGACACTTTCTCTTAGTGAAAACTTTCAGAATATTCGACCCTCGGGACTAGATAAAAGTGTTTCTAAAACATTGAAAATATCTCAAAACATTTTGGTCCTCGAGCCAGAAAAATTTTGAAATATATTGTGGCACCTGGATGTACCACAAGAAAATAACTCATTTGAAAAAAATATGTCTCGAAATTTATTTCTAAGATACTCAAGTTTTCGAAAATAATTCAATGCCAAAAAGGACGATGCCAAAAAGGCTAGAATGCCCAAAAATTTCAGGTAATCACACGGAACATCATAGCGCTGTGGGTCCCGCGTCGGAACCCCATGCTAAAAACCATTTACAAAAATACCAAAAAGGCTGATGACGGTAATATTTCAAAAACTCACAGAAGCCATTTACAAAATGCTAAATACCGTCATAAGAATTTCGCCAAAATGATCAAGGCCATAATGCCAAAAACTCGGTTAAGGGAATCGGTTTTCGAAATAAAACTCGATCGGTAAAATACCGAAAGTCATTACAAAAGAACTCACGCAACGGATAAAAGAAATACAGTTCAACACGCACAATCCAGCAACACCACTCCTCATAAGAACAAAATATTAGAGTCAAATAACCACATTCAGAACAAAACCACTGGCCCCATTCGAGGCCTCTAAAGACCCTACCGATGGCTAGTGAACAAGTCGAATGTGTATAAGCACAAAGCTTCCACAAGAGAACTTGTAAAACGTGCAAATCGATTCGAAAATCATCAGCAACGGACAAAAACAATAATAAAAAGACATCACAAGCGACGACACTCCTCGTATAAATCAAATACGAGAGTCGATTAAATACATATCGTGAAATCAAAATCCACATAAAGATTCCATCACTTAACAAATAATCATAAAAATAGCTCGTGTCACACGAGGTACAACACGAAGAAGGGAGACTTACTTCCACAGGTCGCACGAAGATGATGATCGCCCCACGATACTAATCACGACCAACAAACTCAAACGACGCGTCGCGACACGACTCAGTCAGATAAAATCCGACGAAACAAGACTCAAACAACACGACTTGACCCGACAGCCTAGGTTTCCTCAACCTGTCTCCGATACCATTTATGTAACACCCCCAATCCGCTCAGGGATATTACACGCCGTAGAACCCTTCCTCAAGGATCTACCAGGCTGGTAACGACATATAACAACTCAACCATGCCTTTAAGGCTAAAATGACTCAGTAGACCGATTTGGTCTTTCAACAAATACATACAACTCAAATACAATTCATGCCCACGCAGGGGTCAAAATACAATAAACTCCGTCTGGCAACGGGAAAAAGATCTTGCGGCGGAAAGAAAATACAACTAGACCAATACAACATCAACGGATCCTCGTGTGATTAGTATCGTTCATCTTTCATCATCCTTCGTGCCGACCCCGTGTTATGCTCCAAAACCTGAATGCAAAAATAGACATCCACCCCCCGAATACTCGGGGGTTAGCAAAACTCCACTGTTTTGCTAGTGCAAATACAAAGTGCAAATACGAGCCATACAATTCACATTCCACGAATAACAATAACCAGGAATCCTCAAAGATCCAAACGAAACGAAAAGTACTTCTCAAGGCAAGGGTTTGAGAAAAAAAACTTTAAAAATCGAAATACCATAAATCAATGGAAATAATTTATAAGATGGTTTAGAATGCCATCGAGAGTTTTAATAGAAAACCATTTAGGATTATCAAATCCTACTTTTCAAAATCCACAAGACAAAAGGGGTCACCGCCCCAAATCTTTACTTTCCGAAAAATAACATTTACCAACCCGTTGGGATTTTAGCCCCAAATCCATAAAACGACTTTTACAAAACCATTGGGATTTTAGCCCCAAATCTCATCAACTCACAAGACACAAGAACGACCACAAGGCTCGTCTCCCAACATCAAAATCCACAAATAAAGGATTTAAAACAAACAACAAAATACTCTAGTGCCATCCTAGCCAAGTAAGCCAAACGAACACTTACCTCTTACACACTTAGTCGATGCATGCAATCATGAAAACATAGTTCCAAAACACTCATTTCCGGAAATGCCAATATCGAATCACATTTGTAAAATGCACCACAATTAACCGTCGATCCACACCTCCGTGGACCCCTACCGAGACCCCGTCGGATCTAACCCGTAGTGGTTAAAAGCAAAGCTCGTCGATCCACACCTCCGTGGACCCCTACCGAGACCCCGTCGGATCTAACCCGTAGTGAGCATACACACACACACGTTACTCATGCAATACTAACATGTTAAGAATGTAAGTTCATTAAGAATACTCACTAGAGATGGCCATTAACTCGACACCATTACCAAACTCTTCAAAAACACAATAACAAGATTAAATACGGAATACACGATTCCATAACTTTAAACACATAGGAGTATCATCATAAAATCCTTCAACGTTCAAAATAATCAAATCATAATCAATTCTCAAAACACCGTTCACAAAACACACGCGTTTTGAAAGAAAGCCTTTAACGAGGCCAAACCGAAATCCTTTTGAAACTTCGTTTCAAACAACCAAACAAACACACTAATACGATCACCGATCATCATATCCACAAAATAAGAAAAGTATGGGCAAGGTACTTGCCTCGATATCACGAGCAATGGAAAAGTGAACGGATACGGCGGGTAGCCCTCAAATCCCCGAACACTATCTAGAACGCGATAACACCGCAATTACTACGAGAAAACACCACATGAATCATCAATCACCAACGGAATTCAACATCGGAATCATCGAGCACCTATAATCCTCCGTAAGGAATAATAAAACATGATTACAACGATAATCAAGGCCGAAAACAACGGAAATCCCAACAAACTATCAAAGGGAACTCATTCGAACATTTAATCGAACATTAAATGTTCAAGACCCTTCAAGAACAAAGAAATCACCTCTCGGGTCGAACGAACCAAAGATACGAGTATCCAATCCGTAGAACAAGTTCAAAACAACGTTTATACAACAACTAATTGATCAAAACGGATTGGAATCGAAATCAAAAAGGAAAATCCCCAAATCTACAAAAACAAGGGTTCAAGCCACAATACCTTGATTTGGATGAAGGATTCAAGTAGAGATCGAAAATCTTCAACAAGACTTGAGGAGGATGATCTCTACAAGTTTTGGAGCACTCAAATCGCCCAAAATCGCCATCAAATCGCCTAAGATGAAGGAGGAATAAGAGAGGAGAAAAAATGAAGTTTTTCTCTCGCAAATCCGCTAAAAACGCAGAAAAAGCCCGTGTGCCGCGGCACAGGACAAGTGTGCCGCGCCCGGGGCCACCAAAACGCCCAGGAATCAGCTTAGTGCCGCGGCACAGCTCGAGTGTGCCGCGGCACACGGTACGACCCCTTCAACACCAAAAAGGCACACCGTGCGATCTTCGCTATTTCGACCATCACTCCTTAAATCGGACTCCGATTGACTCACCGTTTGAACCATTGGAAAGCTAACTTGATTCTCTATAATGTTGCAAAGATTCAGAATTTTTGGAGTTTCCAAGAATTAATGGTGACTTTACAAAGTCGAACTCCCACGTGAAAAAGTCGATTAAGGACACGGAACTCAACAAAACGACACCGAAACGAACTCGGATGACAAAAAGTGCAGAATTAATCATTCTCGGAATGACGAAACGGTCAGGAGTGAGTTGTCAAAACGAACTTCCTCCTAAAAAAAGAAAATTACCGAAATTCGAAATTGCGGATATTACATTCTACCCTCCTTAAAAGAAGTTTCGTCCCGAAACTTAAAACAAGTAGGGGGGAGCAATATACCCGCCAGGAAAACTCGACGAGATACACAAAAATAGAAAACTCGCGCCCAACGGTGAAACGCTGCAAGAAACGCAAAGAGACATACGGCGTGAAAACACGCTCCACGACGACCAACACAACGTCGCCGTTAGGGATACAATAAAACCAACAAATGACAAGCGTCATCAAACGGATAATATAGCCAAGTCAATTATCCGACAATCACAAAACACAACGAACGAAAGTCAGTATGATTGACCAACCCAACGATACATCAATCGAAACGCGAGCCAATCGGCCGAACTAATACGAATTCCACCGCCAAGGTTGGAAGATCGAAACGAGACTAATTTCCCAAACTTAAGGGAATTAGGAAGGAGCCTGAATGCTCAACGATCACGAAACGAGGACAAAAACCGAACAAACAAACGACCGAACCACAACGGTCGAGACAACAAAAGCGAACAATCATGTTCGAATCACGAAGAACAATAAAATTCAAACAACAACTCCAAGGTTCACATCTCGACTCGAGACAATATATGATCCGGTGAAAACAACAACGTATGCATTCACATAAGATCCACATGAAAGGGAATAGAAATTGAAAAGTCACAACGACAAACGAGTTATTCCGAAATGATGCCACACTCGTTCGATAAACAAAAACAAGGGGCACGACAAGCTCAAATGTCAACGAACATAAATGAGTCGACAAAGTAGAATATACAGAAGTTCAAAATCCGATCCCTTCGAATAAAAGGACTAGTAGAACCAAATGATGTTACTCCCGAACAAGGTTCACAAGAATCGAACCGAACTCGAAAAAATAAAGTCACATCGATAACCAGATCGGCCCACAACAAGATCACAGCTCGTTCGAACGATGAAACCGAAATACAGAACAAGTTCATAAAGTGTCAACGAACATGAGCGAATCGATAGACTGGAGGAAGAGAAAATACAGAAGTCAACATAGTACGGGCATTACCTCCGACCTCGTCCACGAAATTCACAAAAACGGGAGCAAGGTAACAAGACATTAAACAACCGACACATAACGGAACTATCACCGATACACACGGTCATACCAAACCAAGCTCTAACAGCTCGCACATGCGCGACAACGCAGAAATCACCACGAGGCGACAATATTCAACACCAACATCCCACCTCTCACAAGGGGCTAACACAACAAATGTGTGGAAAACGACTCAACGCTCACACCGCCAATTCGGTCATACTCGGGAGCAAACATCAAAATGACAACGCGAACATCATACATATATACCCAGCCCTCAAACGGGAATGGATAGGTTTTAAAAACGAAAACCTCATTTTGAAAATAATTTAGAAGAACACCGATTGATCTTGAGTATCACCTTTCAAGAAGTACAAACGTGAAACATCCTTATCGAGACTTTGGAGAACCGTTTCGCATTTCATAAAAATGAGGACACTTTCTCTTAGTAAAAACTTTCAGAATATTCGACCCTCGGGTCTAGATAAAAGTGTTTCTAAAACATTGAAAATATCTTAAAACATTTTGGTCCTCGAGCCAGAAAAATTTTGAAATATATTGTGGCACCTGGATGTACCACAAGAAAATAACTCATTTGAAAAAAATATGTCTCGAAATTTATTTCTAAGATACTCAAGTTTTCGAAAATAATTCAATGCCAAAAAGGACGATGCCAAAAAGGCTAGAATGCCCAAAAATTTCAGGTAATCACACGGAACATCATAGCGCTGTGGGTCCCGCGTCGGAACCCCAGGCTAAAAACCATTTACAAAAATGCCAAAAAGGCTGATGACGGTAATATTTCAAAACTCACGAAGCCATTTACAAAATGCTAAATACCGTCATAAGAATTTCGCCAAAATGATCAAGGCCATAATGCCAAAAACTCGGTTAAGGGAATCGGTTTTCGAAATAAAACTCGATCGGTAAAATACCGAAAGTCATTACAAAAGAACTCACGCAACGGATAAAAGAAATACAGTTCAACACGCACAATCCAGCAACACCACTCCTCATAAGAACAAAATATTAGAGTCAAATAACCACATTCAGAACAAAACCACTGGCCCCAGTCGAGGCCTCTAAAGACCCTACCGCACTGGCTAGTGAACAAGTCGAATGTGTATAAGCACAAAGCTTCCACAAGAGAACTTGTAAAACGTGCAAATCGATTCGAAAATCATCAGCAACGGACAAAAACAATAATAAAAAGACATCACAAGCGACGACACTCCTCGTATAAATCAAATACGAGAGTCGATTAAATACATATCGTGAAATCAAAATCCACATAAAGATTCCATCACTTAACAAATAATCATAAAAATAGCTCGTGTCACACGAGGTACAACACGAAGAAGGGAGACTTACTTCCACAGGTCGCACGAAGATGATGATCGCCCCACGATACTAATCACGACCAACAAACTCAAACGACGCGTCGCGACACGACTCGATCGGATAAAATCCGACGAAACAAGACTCAAACAACACGACTTGACCCGGATACCTAGGTTTCCTCAACTCGTCTCCGATACCATTTATGTAACACCCCAATCCGCTCGGGGATATTACACGCCGTAGAACCCTTCCTCAAGGATCTACCAGTGGTAACGACATATAACAACTCAACCATGCCTTTAAGGCTAAAATGACTCGATGAGACCGATTTGGTCTTTCAACAAATACATACAACTCAAATACAATTCATGCCACGCAGGTCAAAATCTGATAAACTCCGTCTAACGGGAAAAGATACTGCAGCGGAAAAGAAAATACAACTAGACCAATACGACATCAACGGATCCTCGTGTGATTAGTATCGTTCATCTTTCATCATCCTTCGTGCCGACCCTGTGTTATGCTCCAAAACCTGAATGCAAAAATAGACATCCACCCCCCGAATACTCGGGGGTTAGCAAAACTCCACTGTTTTGCTAGTGCAAATACAAAGTGCAAATACGAGCCATACAATTCACATTCCACGAATAACAATAACCAGGAATCCTCAAAGATCCAAACGAAACGAAAAGTACTTCTCAAGGCAAGGGTTTGAGAAAAAAAACTTTAAAAATCGAAATACCATAAATCAATGGAAATAATTTATAAGACGGTTTAGAATGCCATCGAGAGTTTTAATAGAAAACCATTTAGGATTATCAAATCCTACATTTCAAAATCCACAAGACAAAAGGGGTCACCGCCCCAAATCTTTACTTTCCGAAAAATAACATTTACCAACCCGTTGGGATTTTAGCCCCAAATCCATAAAACGACTTTTACAAAACCATTGGGATTTTAGCCCCAAATCTCATCAACTCACAGTACACAAGAACGACCACAAGGCTCGTCTCCCAACATCAAAATCCACAAATAAAGGATTTAAAACAAACAACAAAATACTCTAGTGCCATCCTAGCCAAGTAAGCCAAACGAACACTTACCTCTTACACACTTAGTCGATGCATGCAATCATGAAAACATAGTTCCAAAACACTCATTTAGGAAATGCCAATATCGAATCACATTTGTAAAATGCACCACAATTAACCGTCGATCCACACCTCCGTGGACCCCTACCGAGACCCCGTCGGATCTAACCCGTAGTGGTTAAAAGCAAAGCTCGTCGATCCACACCTCCGTGGACCCCTACCGAGACCCCGTCGGATCTAACCCGTAGTGAGCATACACACACACACGTTACTCATGCAATACTAACATGCTAAGAATGTAAGTTCATTAAGAATACTCACTAGAGATGGCCATTAACTCGACACCATTACCAAACTCTTCAAAAACACAATAACAAGATTAAATACGGAATACACGATTCCATAACTTTAAACACATAGAAGTATCATCATAAAATCCTTCAACGTTCAAAATAATCAAATCATAATCAATTCTCAAAACACCGTTCACAAAACACACGCGTTTTGAAAGAAAGCCTTTAACGAGGCCAAACCGAAATCCTTTTGAAACTTCGTTTCAAACAACCAAACAAACACACTAATACGATCACCGATCATCATATCCACAAAATAAGAAAAGTATGGGCAAGGTACTTGCCTAGATATCACGAGCAATGGAAAAGTGAACGGATACGGCCGGGTAGCCCTCAAATCCCCGAACACTATCTAGAACGCGATAACACCGCAATTACTACGAGAAAACACCACATGAATCATCAATCAATTCTCAAAACACCGTTCACAAAACACACGCGTTTTGAAAGAAAGCCTTTAACGAGGCCAAACCGAAATCCTTTTGAAACTTCGTTTCAAACAACCAAACAAACACACTAATACGATCACCGATCATCATATCCACAAAATAAGAAAAGTATGGGCAAGGTACTTGCCTCGATATCACGAGCAATGGAAAAGTGAACGGATACGGCCGGGTAGCCCTCAAATCCCCGAACACTATCTAGAACGCGATAACACCGCAATTACTACGAGAAAACACCACATGAATCATCAATCACCAACGGAATTCAACATCGGAATCATCGAGCACCTATAATCCTCCGTAAGGAATAATAAAACATGATTACAATGATAATCAAGGCCGAAAACAACGGAAATCCCAACAAACTATCAAAGGGAACTCATTCGAACATTTAATCGAACATTAAATGTTCAAGACCCTTCAAGAACAAAGAAATCACCTCTCGGGTCGAGCAGACCAAAGATACGAGTATCCAATCCGTAGAACAAGTTCAAAACAACGTTTATACAACAACTAATTGATCAAAAACGGATTGGAATCGAAATCAAAAAGGAAAATCCCCAAATCTACAAAAACAAGGGTTCAAGCCACAATACCTTGATTTGGATGAAGGATTCAAGTAGAGATCGAAAATCTTCAACAAGACTTGAGGAGGATGATCTCTACAAGTTTTGGAGCACTCAAATCGCCCAAAATCGCCATCAAATCGCCTAAGATGAAGGAGGAAGAAGAGAGGAGAAAAAATGAAGTTTTTCTCCTCGCAAATCTGCTAAAAAACGCAGAAAAAGCCCGTGTGCCGCGGCACAGGACAAGTGTGCCGCGGCCCAGGGCCACCAAAAACGCCCAGGAATCAGCTTAGTGCCGCGGCACAGCCTGAGTGTGCCGCGGCACACGGTACAGCCCCCTTCAACACCAAAAAGGCACACCGTGCAGTCTTCGCTATTTCGACCATAACTCCTTCGTCTGGACTCCGATTGACTCACCGTTTGAACCATTGGAAAGCTAACTTGATTCTCTATAATGTTGCAAAGATTCAGAATTTTTGGAGTTTCCAAGAATTAATGGTGACTTTACAAAGTCGAACTCCCACGTGAAAAAGTCGATTAAGGACACGGAACTCAACAAAACGACACCGAAACGAACTCGGATGACAAAAAGTGCAGAATTAATCATTCTCGGAATGACGAAACGGTCAGGAGTGAGTTGTCAAAACGAACTTCCTCCTAAAAAAAGAAAATTACCGAAATTCGAAATTGCGGATATTACATTGGCAACGTCGGCCATAAAGTGCCTCATACGGTGCCATCTTAATCGACGCGTGCCAGCTATTATTATAAGTAAACTCAATTAAAGCCAGATGATCCTCCCAGTCACTACTCCAATCTAACGCACACGCGCGCAACAAATCCTCGAACGTCTGAATGGTACGTTCGGACTGCCCATCGGTCTGGGGATGGAAAGAAGTGCTCAGACGTAATCGTGTCCCCAATGCCTTATGTACCGCCTGCCAAAAATGCGATACAAATCGGCCATCTCTATCCGAAATAATGGTCTTCGGCGTACCATGAAGTCTCACTATCTGTGCGATAAAGACACGAGCCAACTTTTCTGGACCCCAAGTATCCTTGATGCCCAGAAAATGTGCCGACTTAGTTAGTCGGTCTACAATCACCCACACCATATTCATACCAGTCTTCGTCCTCGGCAAACTCGTGACAAAATCCATAGAGATGTCCTCCCACTTCCATTCCGGAACGGGAAGTGGTTTCAAAAATCCGGCTGGCCACTGATGCTCAATCTTGACTTGCTGACAAGTCAAACACTTAGCCACAAACTGAACTACCTCTTTCTTCATGTCGTTCCACCAGAAATTCTTCCTCAGATCTTTATACATTTTACTCGAGCCCGGATGGACTGAGTAAGGTGACGCATGAGCCTCTCGCATGATACTCTGTCTCAATTCCGAGTCGTTCGGAACGCACAACCGACCTTGGAATCTCAACACTCCGTCCTCATGAATAACGAATCCCGGGGCTTTCCCCTTCCCTACACTCTCCCGAAGCTGAATAAACATCGGGTCCTCCAACTGTCCCGATTTAATGTCCTCTACCAGAGATGAAGAAATCTCAAGAGTACGCAACTGCCCGGAACTCTCTGGCAGTACAATCTCAATGCTCAACCTCATAAACTCTCGCTATAGTCCCGACTGGGCCGTAAGCAACTCAAGTGCTCGAAGCGATACCGATTTCCGGCTCAAGGCATCTGCTACCACATTAGCCTTGCCCGGATGATAAAGGATCTCGAGATCGTAATCCTTAATTAATTCCAACCATCTCCTCTGTCTCATATTGAGCTCTTTCTGGGTGAAAATGTACTTTAGGCTCTTGTGATCGGTGAAAATCTGACACGACGAGCCATACAAGTAATGACGCCAGATCTTCAACGCAAATACAACTGAGGCCAACTCAAGATCGTGCGTAGGGTAATTCAGCTCGTACGGTTTCAGCTGACGGGAAGCATAGGCAATCGTCCTCCGTGCTGCATAAGTACGCATTCGAGCCCTTGGCCCGAAGCATCACTGAAAACTGAGAAACCATCATTACCACTCGGTAAAGCCAAAACGGGAGCAGTCGTCAACCGCTTCTTGAACTCCTCAAAACTATTCTGCCTCTCATCGGTCCACACAAACTTCTCTGACTTCTGTAACAACTGAGTCAGCGGTCGAGCGAGCTTAGAGAACCCCTCGACGAATCTGCGGTAATACCCGGCTAATCCCAGAAAACTGCGGACCTCTTTCACGTTCTTGGGCGGCGCCCAATCCAACACTGCCTCTACCTTATGTGGGTCCACACGAACACCCTCGGCCGAGATCACATGACCGAGAAACATAACCTCCCGTAACCAAAATTCGCACTTTTAGAACTTCGTAAAAAGATGCTGAGTTCTCAAAACGTCTAACACAATATGTAAATGATGGGCATGCTCCTCCTCGTTCCTCGAGTAAATCAGAATATCGTCGATAAAGACGACTACACATTTATCGAGGTACTCGATAAAGACTTTGTTCATAAGCTGCATGAACACGGCTGGGGCGTTGGTTAGCCCAAAAGGCATAACCACAAACTCGTAGTGTCCGTATCTCGTCCGAAAGGCCGTCTTCGGAATATCGGTATCCTTCACTCGGAGCTGATAATACCCCGATCTCAAATCAATCTTCGAAAACACGGTTGCCCCTTGCAACTGATCAAACAAGTCATCAATCCTCGGGAGCGGATACTTGTTTTTTATGGTCACTTTGTTCAGCTCTCGGTAGTCGATACACAAACGAAGTGACCCATCCTTCTTCTTCACAAACAGGACTGGTGCGCCCCAAGGTGAAGCACTCGGTCGAATATACCCCATGTCTAGCAACTCTCCCAACTGTTTCTTCAACTCAAGCATCTCGGCAGGCGCCATACGGTATGGCGTCTTAGAAATCGGGGCTGCCCCCGGCTCTAAATCGACGGTAAACTCAACTTCTCGATCCGGCGGCAAACCCGGCAACTCGTCTGGTAAAACATCAGGATACTCACACACTACCGGAATATACGAGAGCTCGACTCCCCCTTCTTCCGATCTCAAAGCGTAACACCAATAGCCCGTGCAACCTCCTCGAAGGAGTCTCACCGCCCTCAAGGCGCTGATCAGTAATCTCTGGCTACTCCGCTTACGCCCCACAAAAGAATGCTCAGTACCATCAAAGGCTAACATCGAAACAGTCCTCGTTCTATAATTCATGATCGCTCCATGACGGTCCAGCCAATCCTCTCCTAGAATCAAATCCTCATCTCTAATATCCACCGCAATCAGATTAGAAGGCCAAACCCTCCCCGCGATACTTACTGGAAATCCCTAATCTCACGATCCCCCACGATGCTATCCGCGCTAGGAAGTTTAACAACAAAAGGCTCACAAGCAACAAGGAAATCAACATGCAGACGATGCACACAATCCATAGACATAAAAGAATGCGTAGCACCAGAATCGAACAATACGGAAACAGGATGATCAAGGATGTGGACGGTACCTGTAGCCACCGTCGCGTCGGGATCTCCGGCTCGCCTCATCTCATACACACGGGGCGGAACAGACCCCGCACTAGAAGCTCCCCCTCTAGAAGGCTGACCACGACCTCGACCTCTACCAAAACTCTACTGCGGCTGAGGAACTGTCGGTGCCTGATTCACACTCGGCTCTCCCGCAGCTGGGGCTGATATCTGAGTAACTGGAGCCCGAGCTGCATCCGTACAAAACTTAGCACGATGACCCATATGACCACAAGCAAGACACTGAATCGGAGGCCTATCACACTCACTCATCATGTGGCCCAAACGACTGCAGTTGAAACACTTAGGACCACGAACGGAACCAGCAGGAGCAGACCTAGAACCGTTTCCTCGACCAACTGATGGCGACTGACTCCCGAAGACTCGCGAACCAGACTGAGCCTTCGGATACCCTCTTGACTTGCCTCCCGAAAACTGACCGGAGGTCTTCTGCTTCTTTCCTTCAACTGCCATCTCTGTCGCAGAAAACGACATCTCGTAAGCCATCGCTTTATGCTGATAATCTTTCAAAGTCGTGCACCCCAGACCAGACATGTAGTGGCGCACCCTCGGTTTCATCCGCATATCAAAGTGGCGGATCTTATCAAGCTCATCGCAGACTTGGTTTCTCACATAATGCAACTGTTGATTGTAGTCTTTGATAGCTTGAGATATAGGAACATCTTGGGGTTTAGCCTCAAAGAAGGCTCGGATCCTCCCCTCTTTCACTGGCCAAGGACAGAATTCGTCTTCCATCAGATCCCGAAACTCTGCCCACGTAGCTGCTCGGTCACGCGGTTTCACCGCTTGCCACCACGTTGCTGCCTCCTTGGCGAGGAAGTACTGAGCAATGGGTATTTTCCTCTCCTCGGAACAATTAGCAGCCTCAAACACTTTCTCCATCTCGAATAGCCAATTCTCCCAACCAGAAGGGTCAGAAGCACCATCAAACTGCGGAGGACGCATACGAATCACGTCCTGAAGTAGCTTATCACTGCCGGATCCAGTAGGCGGAACCGGGTTGGCATTAGCTTGGCCGACTAGAATGGCCTGAGTCAGTAGCGTCATCTGGTTCGCTACTTGCTGCAAAATGTTGGCCACTCCAACATTCTCATGTGCATTACCGGAGCTAGCAGACTGGTCCTGCTGACCTCCGGAACTAGGGGGAACACTGTTCGACAAGGAAGGCATCGCCGAACCAGTTCCCGAGTGATCGGACATGGCCGCCCCACCGGCTGCGCCACGTCCCCTACCGCGTCCGCGACCGTGTCCGCGTCCTCTACCCGCAGGAATTCTGAAGAAGCAACGGGTAAGTACAATTCAAACGCAAAACGCAACAAGATACTAAGACAGGAATGGAACATAACGGTGAAACGAGTCAAGTTAGGAAAACTTACGAGCACCGGCGTACTGAGATGATGGCGTAGCAGTGACACTGTCCCAAAAACGACACTTAACTAGACCCAAATAACCGACAGCCTAGGTATCCATAAACCTAAGCTCCGATAGCATATTCTGTAACACCCCCAAGACGTTCAGGGCATATTACAGCGCCGTGGAACCCATACTGTGGAATCCACCAGGCTAACGTACCAAACAAGACATTCGACAACGACAAACCATCATAAATAAAACGACAAGCTAAATAAAAGACTATAACCGACAATTAAAATTCTGACATCAAATCCATTTTTCCAAAACGGGAACACAACATTAACAAATTCAAATCGAAAGTACTCGAGTACTTAAACAAATTTTATAATACAGAATCCCAAAATCAGACATCAATAATAATTTGACTGACAAGACACCAATAATCAACTTCTGGACAATATCATGTTTGCCCATCATCCTCATACGGCTCGGGTACTCGCTTGTCCCCACGATCAATGCCTGAAATACAAAAAGTATTTCCCCCATTTAAGGGGTTAGCGACAACTGCTAGTGCAAGTACAATCCATTTGAACTACATTCTAATCAGATGAATATATGCGCCAAAAAGTCATTTAAGAAAACATTTTATATTCCGGAATATTTATGATGTACAGTCACAAAACACATTATCTCCAACAAATCACAATTCAAAGTTAACCGTTGGTACGAGACTCCCGGCCACCGTACCCCGCAGAGCCCCGTCGGACATCCCTGGGTGGCTAACCACAGTTCGCGATACGCACACTCACGGCAATACGTATCCCTAGAGGCCCCGTCGGACCGTCCCTAGGTGAACATACACATATCCATCCCCAACAACCACGATACAGCCATAATTCAAATACTAGAACATGTAAACAAATGTAAAGTACTTGCCTTTGAGACATTCTTGAAGAAACGGAGTTGAAGCACGACTATGAACGGTCCGGATGGAAAACGATGGTTCTTAAACGAAGGACCAATACAGTTCAGTCCCCACGGACAACAATACTCTAATGGAATACACCCATAACCCCGATTACATGATACGGCAATGAACGATCAATCGATACGGGCGAGGGTTTACACAAAATCTCCCCGTATCGATAATTCGCGGATTAAAATCAAGGAATTTTGATTAAGAATCACTCAATAATCACAACCGGTAAAGAATATCGTAATAAAGATGAACAATTCGGAACTAAACCCTAAAATCCCGAAAATCCCCCAAATTCGTCAAAATTAGGGTTCCTGAGGAATTACCTTTAATTCGACTGATGAAAGGTGATTATGCTGATTATGATATGATGGCTTGATTCTACCGTGATGGAATTTGAAGAGAACTCCGAATAGAACTGGTGGAAATCGCCTCTGAGGTCGCACGTCGAAGAAACGAATAGAAAAGAAATAAACTGTTGTTCTGAAACTGTCCGCTGACTTATATTCAGTGGAGTTAGCGCACGCTAATCATCATATGTAGCGCGCGCTAACGGGGCCGTGACAGGTCCAGTGGCTACTGCCACCCTTCGTTAGCGTACGCTAACAATAGGGCGTTAGCGTACGCTAACTGCACATCGATAGCGCACGCAAGGGAACAGGGATAGTGTGCGCTACCTACACAGCAGTTCAGCACTGCTGATGTCACATCAGCAGTAAGCTGCTGCCGAGGGTATAAAACACAAAACACACGACGAGACCAGAATCCAGGAACATAGACGCGAAGCATACAAGACGATGGAGCTAAACGCTGAAAGAAAATACAATTCCGACCACCGGAGGGTCCGTAATGCGACAACGAAACTAAGATTCCCTAAACTATTAGGAAATTACAAAAATGGTCCAAGTGCCCGAAAATCACGAAACGACGTCGGATTTACAAACCGAAAGTCTCCACATGACCAACTCAACCATACGAACTTGTACAAACCAAGAAACAACGAAAACGAATGAGTTTTACAAGAATCGAACGTTCATACGGCAAAACATGCCATAAACGAAATTACGTGAAAACATCATCAAAACCCATCCAAATGGAAAAACTCCAAGAACAAAATAGATTCAAAATGTCGAAACGGTTACAAGCGAGTCGATAAAAATAGACATACACCAAAAATGGAAACTGCTAAAAATGGAAAAATTACAGATATTACAGATAGGTATCTCCATTGGTCTCACATTCCTTACGTAATTAGCGATGCACAATGCTTTCTTTGATATTATCTCCCGAATTTATGTTTCCTCCCCTTTTCTAAAATCTTACATATTTTGTGTAATGTAATCTCCTAAAAAAATTCGCGGATATTCTCTAGCTCCTCATGGTCTTCACAAAAGCCTGTCGGAATCTTTCAAAAAGTATTTGTGGGGAGAAAAGGTAAAGTAATTATGTGATTATCATAATTATACATATATATTAACTCCTATTCTCTAGCAACCCATGAGAATGTGGCCGAGACGGAGGAGGGACATGAGCAAGGGAAGCTATTTGAGTTCTTGAAACAATTCAAATTAAAATAAAAGCTTGTGGTTCATCTCGAGTTCTTGAACATTTCAAATTGCTAAATTTTCGAGTGAACACTTCCGTATAGTTTGTGCACTATTATTTTACAATTTTTACACTGCTATTTATGCGGAATATCTATCTTCCGAATTTTTCAAAGTCAATCACCACAAATCAAACATGACTGGAACGATTATATCACTTCAAACGATCTTTACATTTGTTTTTCATCTAGATCTTGATTTTTCTCTCACAATTGGAAAGATCTATCCAGTTTCTTTTTAACAATTCAAATATAGTTTGTTACTCCTAAATATTCGTAGAGAACGAATTATTTCATACAGATTGATGCAATTTTTTGCATGAAATGATTCTCAATAATCATTCGGAAAATTTATTTATTAAAAAAATTATACTTGTATGAAAGTGATCAAAACAAATCAAGGAAAAATCGCGGAAAATGTTATTTTTATATCTATCAACAACAGATGTGGGATTTTAAATGAAAGTAATATTGTACCTAATCCAATTTTATTGAACAAAAAACAAAGGATAGAAAACTTTTGGCTCAAAAAAACAAAGCCAGGATTTGGAGTAGGGATCAAATAAGAGAGAATTGGGCGGTAGAATAATAAAATGGGAGAATGACCAAAAACTACAATTTATGTTGAAAATTGACAATTAACTCATTTAACCTTTCCTTTTTTTCCACTAACTCATATTTTACCTACTAAGGCCAAGATACCCTTTGTAACACCCCCAATCCGCTCAGAGATATTACTCGTTGTAGAACCTTTCCTCAAGGATCTACCAGACTGGTAACAAAATCGAACATCTCAATGCCTTTAAGGCTACAAGGACTCAGTAGACCGATTTGGTCTTTCAAATAATACATACAACTCAATCTCAATACATGCCCACGAAGGGGTCAATATACAACACATTCCCGTACAATGGGGAAAATACTGCAGCGGAAATAAAATACAACCAAACCATACAACAACGTACGGGTTCTCATGTGATTAGTATCGATCATCTTTCATCATCCTTCATGTCGACCCAGTGTTATGCTCCCCAAAACCTGAATGCAATACAGACATCCATGCCCAATTTCTCGGGGGTTAGCAAAATTCCACTATTTTGCTAGTGCAAGTACAAAGTGCAAATACGAGTCATACAAATCATATTCTAAGAATAACAATAACCACGAATCCCCAAAGATTCAAACATAACGAAAAGTACTTCCCGAGGAAAGAGTTTGAGTAAAACTTTCCAAAAATTAAAGATCACAATTCAAGGGAACAATTTACAAAATGGTTTAAAAATGCCATTGGGAGTTTTAATAGAAAACAATTTAGGATTATCGAATCCTTCTCGTTCCAAAATCAACAGGGGTCACAGCCCAAAGATTTGCTTTCTCGAATAAAACCAACAACCATTCACAGAGTTATAACCCACGTCATGTGTCCTTGACGGACATAAAAATAAACACAACATAACCATCCAAGATACACAAATCTTGGTCACACGCCCAAGGTACTCAACCCGGCAAAACATTCACAAATCATGTACACACCAGCGTGATCACATGTCACGGAATCTCACGATTGGATCAATCACTTGTTGTCTCCAGACCACATGATCACACGCCATGTGTCACCGTAGGTATTCTTTGGCGCTCACGGTTCGATCAATCACTTGTTGCATCCTGACCACATGATCACAAGCCATGTGTCACCGTAGTTGTTCTTAGGCTCTCACAGTTAGATCAATCGCTTGTTGCATCCTGACCACATGATTGCATGCCATGTGTCACCGTAGGCCCCGCCCACATCCACACATTCACACACATAGTACAATACAACAAAGATATCCAAACAATTCACCCAGAGACATCAAACACTTAGCAAAACACAACGTCAAACCACAACCCACCGAAATGAGGAAATATACGTACACACGCATTACCAAGCGCAACATCAACACCAAACATATCCATAGAATTCACATAGTCATTTACGAAACACATCATTCGCAAAATACATACGAGTTTTGAAAGAGAGCCTTTAACGAGGCTAAACCAAATCTTTTGAAAGTTCATTTCAAACAATCAGGCAAATATGACAAGACGATCACCGATCATCATATCCTCAAAATAAGAATTGTACGGACAAGGTACTTGCCTTGAAACCGCGATCGCAATGAGACGACGGATGGGATGCGGTCGAAATGCCCCGAACTCCCGAACACTATGAAGAACACGATAGCACCGCGAACACTACGAGAATAACACGAATTAACAATCACCAAACGAGATTCAACTCGAAATCCTCGAGCACCTATAATCCTCCGGAAGGAACAACAAAAACATGATTACGACGAGGATCAAGACCAAAAACAACGGAAATCACAACAAATTATTGAAGGAAAACTCATTTGAACATTTGATCAAACATCAAATGTTCACTACACCTCAAGAACACCGAAATCACCCTTCGGATTGAAATTAACTGAAGATATGGATATATAATCTATAAAACAAGTTTAATAACAACATCTAACACCAATCGATTTATCAAAATCGGATGAAAAACGAAATCAAGAACAAAACTCCCAAAAATTCAACTCCGGAGAATCAAGAAAATACCTATTAATGACGAAGAACACGAATCGATGTTGTTAATCCATACCAAGAACTTGAGGAGGGTGATATCTCTGCGCCAAATTGCCCAAAAATCGCCCCTAAATCACCTAGATCGTGAGGGAGAATAAGAGAGGAAATGAAATGAAATCCTCTCCCAAAAACCCACTCAGATATACCCTGACTGACCCGCGTTCCGCGGCACAGGTCGAGTGTGCCGCGGCCCGCGGCTAAAATACATGGTCAGGCATCCAGGCCGTGCCGCAGCACATACCGAGCGTGCCGCGCCCCGCGGTACAGCCGCGCCCAGTTCAGCCCCTGAAAAGGGTTATGCCTAGGCACAGAACTTGTGTGCGGAAAACACGAAATAACAGTTTCGGACGAGATTCGCAAGAATCGAACTCAAGTGCGGAAAAGTCGCTACACTGAAACGAACTCAGATGACAAAAAGTGAAGAATTAAACATTCTCGGAATGACGAAACGGTCACAATAGAGTCACTAAAATGGACTTCCGCCAAAAAAGAAAATTATCAGAAATTGAAATTGCGGATATCACACCCTTTACGAACCATCTTCCTCTTTCATTTTTTGTCTGCATGTGCGTAATTGGTGCATAAGTTGTGTAATCAGTGGTCGTCTTTGTAATCATACTCCATACCAAATTTCTCCATCTCCTAGTACTCATCCATCTTCGTGTAATTTTTTTTCTATTAAGAAAGTTGTTCAAAAAATCGAACGATAGGGAGGATAAATGAGCAAGGTTCAAATTCAAGTAATAATTAGGTCTCATAATGTTGTCACTGCAAATCGACAACACTATATAACACAAAAAAAAAGTTATTAGGTCATCCCGAAGTGGGAAGAAGAAGCAAAATACGGAAACATAAAATTACTCAAATATGAAGAAAAATAAAGTGAAATTGGCCGTAAATGTAACTAGTAACTCACCTGAGCATTGAGAAAGAGAAATACGAAGGGTTAGGTTGAGCAGGGATGCGACAAGAAGGGTCTCTTAAAGTTGGAAGTACAAGAGTTATTAGGTCTATAGTGTAGAATCACCACTCAAGTAATTACTATCTACCAGAACTCCATAATATTATTTAAAAAAAGTAGCTATTCAGATAATATCATTACCTATATCGATAATACCATTACTTGCTTCAAACATAATATTACTTATCGTGATAATTATAGTCAAATGTACAAACCATCATTATTTACTCCATTCGACCACTACCATTCTACAAGTCCGGTTTAGCTCCTTAGAATGATTTCTAGGGAGCCTCCTTAAGAAGGGTAAAATAGTATAAATTATTTTGATATAAAGAATCTGCCATAATAATTAGAAACAAAAAAAATAGAAAACACATTAATCATTTGAATCACTTAAATCTTGGGCACAAACAATATCCAAAGAAATAGTGGTCATCCCTTTTTAATTCATTTCTTCATGTCTTCATTCCTTTTCCCGTCACAAAATTCGAACTGTTCTCAAAATCCTGCAAAAAAATTGAATTAAATAAATTTCAATTATGATAATAACTTCTGCTACAAAGTTCGAATTGCAGAAAATGTCATCACCCCAATACATACTTTTGGACACACTTTCATACCCAAATGAAAGTTACTGTTGTCACCATTATACACTAATAATCTGGTGACAAAACAACACTAACTGTTATCATCTAAAGGATAATATTTAGAAACAAACATATTGCAACTGAATAAGTTCGAAAATAATAAGTGTTATCACATGCACACATAAGTATAAAAATATTTGAACAGAATGTTACCACATGCAATATAATAATAAAAACTTTTTGAATAAAATGTCACTCAAATAATGTATATATGTGGAAACACTAACATGAGTAAAATAAGAAAAACTATTATCACCATCTACGAGATAACATGTAGAAACAAATATACTACGACTAAATAAATCTAAAAATAGAATGTGTCACCACATTCAAACGGAAATATGGAAACACTTGCTCAAAAATGTCACCATCCCTGTGCTCAAAAGTGAAAACAAATATAATACACATGAATACATTAAAATACAATATATGTCACCACGTTCACACATTGTAATGGAAATATTTTTAGGAAAATGTCACTCAAATTATACAGGAAATGGAACTATTAGAGAAACTTTGCCAAATAATCATTTACTACTATAAAATACCAACATACCGCATGTGATATCCCAACTCGACAATCACATTACCGATTTTCACAATTTCAGTAGAATTCGAAAATAAAACCATGGTGGCATGGAAATCTCGCCCTCTTCCGTTTGCGATTCTCACAGTTTCGGTTGCTCTTTACTCACTGCGATCATCCGCCACCATTGCGCTAGTCAACAAAAAAATTACCGGCGGTTCACAGCTAATTAAGGACACGACAAAATTGCGGTGGTGGAGATCTTATTTTTGTCTTTGATAGATTGATTGTTGTGGATGAAGAGAAAGATGGATAGTTAATTCAAATATGAAATGAAGGAGAGACTAGAAATGGATGGAATGTTAATTTCCAAATTCAAAAGAAGCAAAAAAAATCATATTAAATCGTCAGGATCTCATGGGCTATATTTAGGAAGCTGACAACTATTTTAGTATTTATTCCACATTGCAAAATAATTAATATTTAGAATAAATCCGAAAAACGATTAAGGAGTTTATATGTTGACTAGTTTGCCCGTTTTAGAGATAATTCAATAAGAACCGTAGATCATTAATATATCTATATTGTACAGTTGAGATCTTCTTAACGAGGACCCTTAGGATTTTTGCCCAGCAAGTTATGCCAAATTTCCATTCTAACACCACTGAACCTTCATCACTCCACCACTACTATCATTATTTACTCGAATAATACTATAACTTAACCTAATAATAAACACTATTACTGGATCATATAATATCATTGCATATATGGATTATACTATTATCCATCTCAGTTAAAAATATCATAAACCAAAAAAAAAACGCAAGTTAATTTACTGAATTCTATCAAAGAGAACTAAAAATAAAAAAAAGCTTTATACTTCAATTAATTCAGACAAACAAAATTTTTTTCATATATGTTTCTTCGCCTAAATTGATTTACAAATCCCTCCTCGAACGAGATTTTGTTAAACGGCCTTCCTCTTTCTCCCTCTGACCGGGGCACATCTAACTCACTCACACAACGGAGAAAACACCACGCGGTAGTAGACGCGAGCAGCACAATGAAGGTGGCATGTGTCACTTAACGACATGTCAGCAAGTCTGTTAGATTTAACTGCGGGATTTTTACGGATACCCTAACTTGGTTGGACGGAAATAAATTCATATCTCCTAGAAAAAAAAAGTTTGTTACTATGTGCAAAATTTGAGAAAGTTCATAGCCCTAATTGGTAATTTTGCCAATTAATTGTCAATAATAAGATACTTATTTTAATGGCAAGACTGAATTTGACATGTTGTTATGGATGTAAAAAAATGCTCGATAAGAAAAATACTCAAACAAGAAGCACTAGGAAATGAAATATGCCTAATAAACATATTAAGACTTGAATCAGGCAGGAGCCGCACGAACACAGGTCCCACTACCACAAAATATGACGTAGGCTCGACCACCTGGGCCGACCTTAGGCGGACACTCCTCCGTAGTGCAATGGAGATCACCAGCTTAGGCCATGGGCCTTTTTGATCACCATTGACCCCATCGAGATAAGTATGGAAGACAATCAACTTCCCCTTATATACCATCTTAACTCCTTGTTAAAATACATGAAGAACTTAAATGATGGTAATCTTCGAGTTGGATTGAAGAAAATAAAAGAACTAAGTTATTAAATTATTGAGTTTGAATAATACTATTTTTAGCACTATTAATGAATGAAGGTAACTTTCAAAGTTGAATTGAAAAAAAAAAAACTAAGTTTCCATCTATTTTGTATTACAAATAATATTATTTATTATGTAGTGTGTAAAGTTGGGGTAAAAAAGACAAAATTTAGGCTTAAGATCTAACCTCTATTTCAAATCCATAGAATTTCACAGAATCAGAAACTATTAAAAATTAAACAAAAAAAAGTAGGATAAGAAACAAAAGAGGTACAAAAGCCTTAAAACCGGAAGAAGCGATTCAGTTCCACTAAACTCGGTTCCATTTCAGCTTCTCAAAAGAAACGGAAAAAAAACGAGATAGTTTTTGTGTTAAGGTTTTCATTCCGGTTCTTCCAAATTTTGCTTTCCCTACAAATTAGAAGATTTTTTTTTTTTTTGAAAGATGATTTCGCTGAAATTAAACTCAAAATTTTATTTAGCTGAAATTAGACTCAATTAAGCTCAAAAAGGAAGGATAAAAAAACAAAAGATACAAAAGCATTAAAAACTCATCTGTTGGGTCCTTCCAGAGGAGAGACCCTCCAAAAAATGGCGTATGCTGTTTGATTTGTGGCGTACACACGGTATTCTTTAGTAAAAGGCGAAAGAATAGTTCGCTTTGTGCACACCACGCAGCTGCGTGGAGAACATGTGAGTTTCCATTGACCATTTTATTTAGAGAGACTCCCCATTACTTTTGTATCCATCTCCGATGCGGGATACTCGAACCACGGACTACGAGGCGTTTTAAGAACTAATTCCAACATTTTCAGTTTATAGAATCGTATGTCAAGTCTATAGTTTGATATTGCTTGGAGACTTTCAACTTGTACGAATAAATTTTTAAGATGAGTATTATTTGACCAATTACCTTATAGATCAGTTAATGGAATAAGCATTTGGGCACCTTTAATTAGAGGTGTTCAAGATTTCAAAACGGTCCGTTTTTTGAACCGACGGTTCACGGTTCGCTTTTTCTTTTTAGATTATAAGATTAAGTTTTTACATTTAAAATAAAACGTATGGAGTAAAAAATGGGTTTGAGTTTAATTCAAATACTTAACTTGAATTTTTTCATTTTAAATATTTGAATTAAGTGCCGACATATTCGATATCCGTACTTTAGAGTGAGACTTATTGTCGCGTGCGCCTCTTTGATTAAATATGTGCTTGTGATGTGGTACGTTATGTTTCGTAGTATGCTCGTTATTGTTTAGAATCATAGATGGTGCATCTGAGTCACCAGGACGTTTTCGAACGTCTAACCGGACGGTCGGAATTGTGGCATGAGAGCTACGGCCGTAAGAATGGTGTGTTACGACCGTAAGGTTATGAGTATTGTGGCCGTAATGTATGGCCGAGTTACGACCGTAGTGCGCCCGCACATTTTGGGCAGAAGCCCCGAGAGGCCTGGTTACGGCCGTAAGGGAGAGGCCGAGTATGGCTGTAAGGGGAGTGGCCGAGTTACGGCCGTAAGGTACTGCATGTTACGGCCGTAACATGCTCGGCTATTTGTGGCCAACAAAATCTGTTGCAGGGAATTGATGTGTGGAAAAAGAATGTGAGAAAAAATGGATAATTATTTGATAAATGCAGGAAAGTCTAAAAGTGAATAAATAAAAAAACAAGGTTGCATTAAAATGACGGGGATCTTGCGTATCGATTAGGTTTGTCGTCGTCTTTGAGTCATGTGCATAATGTATTTTATGTCTCACAATTGAGGAAATACGTACGGATCCTAGTCACGTTATCGATTTTGGAGAGATTGTGGTAGGGCTTTGGGGAGAGACCGTTTCAGATTCTAGAGCGTCGGGTCAAATAGCTTAGGCACAAAACCACCCACTTCAGTTTTTGAGACACATTAATAATGTAGATTTTATTTTCTTTACAATATGATGTGAGTCGAATTTATGTCAATCAAGAAAAATGTAGATCTGATTTTTTTAACGAAATCATTATATCTAGGTTTATACAAAGAAAAAATTATCCAATAATTGGCCATCGAGGTAGATATTTTTTTGACAAACTTGAACAAAAAAAAAAAGAACTAGAAAAAATACATTATCGGATATATGTTACAAAATGTAGAGATAAGAACACAAATTGACTTAGCAACAGTTTCTAAGAACCATAAAAATTGTATATAATATATTAAACTTCATAAATGTGAATCACATGAAAATTTTAGAGAGAAAAAACAATCTCTATCGCTTGACCAACAGATGGCGGAAAAGCGGAAAAGTAAACTTCATCGCATATAATAAAATTTTATAAATTTTGCCATTGCCTCACAAGTATAAACAATTTTGTCATTGCCTCACAAGTATAAACAAGAGTCATACGATATACCTTAGAAATTTAATTTGTGGCTGTTTTTAAAGAGAGAAATCAAGAATAGTTGAAAAGATCAATTTAGAACACCCACAAGCCTTGTTGATCACCAAAACATAATACATCATTCCTAATCTTTTCTTTACCTTTTTTTTTGTTTGCTTTGTTAAAAAATATAAATAAATATAATGAAAATAACATCAAAGACTGAATTAAATAAATAATAATAATTAAAGAAAAACAAAAAAATGAAATATAAAAAAATGAATAAATAAAAGAAATGATCTTTTGCTGATGCGGGATCAGAAGTCAAAAGTATATAAAAATAATTATGCGAGAGTAATAGAAATGAAATTAAAGAAAAACAATAAAATGAAATATAAAAAAGAAGAAAATATTATCTTTTATACGAAGTGATATCTGACCCGAAAGTAAAAATATATACAAATATAGTTATACGAGAGTAAAAATATATTCAAAAGAAAAAGTATATTGTAAATATTTCTCTTAAATATAAATATATTTAAATAAATTAAATTAATTTGAAAAAATATATTTTTACTAAATAAGGAGGGTCAAATTAAAACCAGGGCGTATTAGATTTTTCCTTCTTATTTTGTCCTCTTGAGGAGGGTACTAAAGGGAGGGGATTATTGGGGACACGCCTCATTCCGAGCAATGGCGACTCACCGGAAAATATGGATGGTCGGAGGAGGATAATAAATCTCTCACTTGGCAACTGTTGCGAGATCTTCACATTGGCTTCACAAGACCTTGGCTTATACTTGTTGACTTCAATGAGATTTTGTTTGGCTTCGAGAAGATAGGAGGGAGAAGTAGGGAGTTATTGAAGATCGAGTGTTTCCGGGATGTATTGACCGAGTGTGGGTTAGACGATCTAGCTTATGATGGTTATAATTAAACATGGACAAATGGTTAGACAGGTGCGTGGGAAACACAAAGTGGACAACAAAATTCTCTTCTAACATGGTGGAACATAGAGTCCGACAAGATTCAATCATTGCCCTATACATATATATGTCGGAAACCACTATAGCCCTTCGGGAGGATAGGAACGGGGACGAACAAACGGATGAAATTATTCCGGTTTGAGACCATGTGTCTGCAAGATGCTATGTCTAGAGAGGTTTTTCGTGGGCAAGTGGCCCTGGGGAACAACTTGTCTTATTGTGTGCAAGCTAGAGGGTTGTGGCCAAGCTCTTTCTAAGTGGGAGTTGACGCACTTTGGAAACATTTAGATAAACTGAAGCTGGGAGTCTCTGCAGCTGGAGGACAGAATGGATCAGTTAATGGAAAAAAAAAGGTTATGTGGCACTAGAGAGCCAGGGTCAAGTGGAAGAGGGGCGGCGATAAAAATACATCATTCGTCCATAAGGTGGCCAGTGGGAAAAGAATATAGAACATATCCTGGATGAATCTGGATGACAATGGGTGAATGACTCGGATATTAGCAGGGTGTTTCAAACGTATTATGAGGAGTTATTCTCAATCGGGGGTAATCTGAATATTAATAACATGGTTGACTCGGTCGATCACAAAGCAACGATCGATATGATAGTCAACTCTGTAAGAGCCGTTTACCAAGGTAGAAATTTTGACTGCACTTTCTCAAATGCATCCGACAAAGGCTCCCGGCCCAAATGGTATGTCCACAATTTTCTTTCATAAGTTTTGGTCTATTATTAGTCCTAATCTTGTCTCTTGTATTCTTCGTAGTTTGAATGAGGGGGCTGATTGTAACACCCCCAGAATACGTCCGGAAATGTTACACGCCGTAGGCCCTTCTCACAAGGATCTACCAGGCTAAACTCCACTAGTCTACACAATGATCGACCGACCGGGGTCAATCTAAATACAACGCAGACCGACAAGGTCATTAAACAATTCAGAAACTAATAAATTTAATATCTCCATGACAAAGAATAAACTTTCACACAAAAAGGGATGACAACTCCATTTAATAAAGGAAAACCTACACCCGTGCAAGGGTGAGTACTCAACCAAATGGAAAATACCGACCCCGATGGAATAAATGCAAAAGACTCTGACTCTTGTGTGATTAGCATCGTCGTCTTCCATCTCCTTCCAAGCTAATCCCGTGACTGCTCCCGAGCTGCCAAAACCTGAGCGCATAACAGGCACCCACCCCCCGAAAACTCGGGGGTTAGCAAACTGGAATTTTGCTAGTGCAAGTACATAATATACAAGATATACGAACAATAACAACACAAAATTCAACCATCGTGAAGCCTTAACACAAGCCATACATTCCAAAAATCAACACAGTATAGCACTCGTATACACAAGGTGAAAAATAATCACATAGTTATATTCTCTATATGGAACATAACGCCAATCAAACTTTGGACGAGCCCAAGGAGTCAAAAGATTAAGTTCGAAAATCCATTTTTATAAAAGGAAAAGTATTTTGATAAGATAGTTTAAAAAATATTATTAATGACTCGGGCCGTCTTGGGATTTTGGAAATTGAATGGGAATACCTTTAGAAAATAATTTCAAAAGCTCTCGGGTCCTCGACCCAATTTATAGAACACTGTCACAAACGAAATCATTACAACATCTCACGGGGTTCTCAAACCAATCCAAATAACATCATCACGACATCAATCATCTCAGCATTTCACAGGGTCCTCGACCCAAATCACAGAATAGCACCACAATACAATCGAAGGCACAAGCTCTCATTCGACATATCCTGCTCAAGACCCCCGATTAATTAACCCTCGGAGATTTCGTCAAACCTCCTTGGTTAATTAACCCTGATACCAACGCTTCAAAAACAAGTTGAAACAAACTTTTCAAAAACGCGAATCGCGGTCTATATCAAGACAAACGTTTAAGAGAGAGTTTGAAAGATTTTAGATACGAACATCGTTCGGTAACGGGGTCTTAGCGATCTCACAAATACCGTAACCAATAAGCACTGCCGGGCGCCTCCCTTGCGCACTGTGTCCGGCGTTCACTTCCATCATGTTGGCCGCTCATTGAACATGTCACCGCACCGGCGTCACTCCCGCAAGAGCCGCCTTGCGCGCGCATTAGGTGACATCGGCGTTCACCACCCATATGGAGCCGCACATTGTAGCATACACTGGCCGGAGTGCACGCCCGCCCTCGAGAGGTTCCGGATACGACGTTTCTCACAACAAATATCCACATTATCACAAACATCAAGCACATGGACAAACGTCACAACAATTTTCAACTCGGTACATCAAGTTACACAATTTTCTCCGCCAATCCATAACCACACAAATAAACAATAACACACACGTTATCAATCAAACTCAATCACAATAAGCCTTCAAGCATAACCAACCAACACCGCACATATATCCCTATATTGCGACTCAACTGAATATATATATATATATAACCTTACTATATTATAAGAGTAAATATAGTTTACCCATCAATCCAGTCGAGTACGTCATCTAGTGTTAGTATTCATCACTCGTCATTCACCAATATAGGCGCTTATATCAATATATGTATATACATACATATATTTAACATATAAATATATATACATATATAAAACTAGACATATATATACATACACACATATATATATATATACACACATTTATACATCCGTATAAATTCATACACTTCGACAACAATGATTTCACGCGATTCTGATTACAATTCGTATCAAGGTACTTGCCTTGGAAATCTCTCACGAATACTTCAGAAAATGCGGTTGATTGGAGAAATCCGGAACTCCAATGAAAACGGCGATCGGAAAGGCTCAACACTAGATTTTTGTGGGGAAATCGTCCCTAGTATTCTATCATCAAATAAACAACAAATCACACGAGGAAAACATCGCAAAACGACCAATTTTCTCTCTGCGGCATTTTTCCGGACACTTTGAAGGCGTCAAACGAAAGTTCATATAAACGATGAATCGGAAATGGTAAAACCGTGGAAAGATGATGAAAATGATAGAATACTACTTAATCTACAATTATCCATCAGAAATATGAGTTAAAACGATCAAATCGGACAAAATCAACTAAAACCCCCAAAACTAGATTTCTAGAAAATCTGACCTGATTCGATAGATCGGAGGGTGTTATAGGATGGATGATTGATGATATGAACTCCAAAACTTCATGGGTTGATTGTCCAACAACATCTCTCCATGATTTACCAAGATCCAGCCGCGGAAGAGAAGAAAAGAATGAGAAAATGGCTGAAGAAAAACGCTGCCAGGCCTTAAATAGGCTGACAGACTCGACCGTGTCCGCCTGACACGGTCGTGGTGCGCACTGGCGGCAGCGGGGACTCGACCGTGTCCTGCTAGACACGGTCGCGCCGCTGAGGGGCCTACCGATAGTGACCTGTCCGCGGCGCTCGGCATTGACTCGACCGTGTCCTGGAACACGGTCGGGCCTCTGGGTAGTCGCGTCCGGCTTATCCGGAAGAGTTCGGCTCGGCCGTGCCAGACGACACGGTCGGGTCCTGATGCAGAGACTTCCGGCTTATCCGTACGAGTACGGCACGGGCCGTGTCGGACGACACGGCCGAGTTCGGCCGGCAGTGATCGGCCAATAATGAGCGGTGAGCTAAAACGACCATAACTCTCTCGTCCGGACTCCGATTGACTCACCGTTTGAACCATTGGAAAGTTAACTTGATGCTCTATAATGTTGCGAAGATTCAGAATTTTTGGAGTTTCCAAGAATTAATGGTGACGTTACAAAGTCGAACTCCCACGTGAAAAAGTCGATTAAGGACACGGAACTCAACAAAACGACACCGAAACGAACTCGGATGACAAAAAGTGCAGAATTAATCATTCTCGGAATGACGAAACGGTCATGATAGAGTTGTCAAAACGAACTTCCTCCGAAAAAAAATTTTACCGAAATTCGAAATTGCGGATATTACATTCTACTCTCCTTAAAAGAAGTTTCATCCCGAAACTTAAAACAAGTAAGGAGAAGCAATATCCCGCCAGGAAAACTCAATGAGATACGCAAGAAACGCGTAACTAATGCCAAACGACGAAACGTTACATACAACGCAACGGAATATACGGTGTGAAAACACGCCCCACGACGACTAACGCAACGCCACCGACCATGTTTCAAACAATAACGAGCAATTAACGATGCATCACATACCACATCACATGCACACATTTAATCGAAGAAACGTACGCTACAACAAGTCTCACCCGACTAAAACGGCTATGCAATAGAAACAAGTACGGGTAACAATTGAATTACCAACAATGAAAGGTCACACAATACTGAAAATATCAAGAAAAGTACGGGTAACACATTCCCACATACTAAAAAGATATTACGACCCCGAAACTTAGAACAACAAGAGTTGGAAATGTAAAGCAATGAAACGAAATACGATCGAAGTCACGATTGGTTGAAACAGCAACGTTTAAGACATAGTACAAAATCTTCATTCTCCCATGCTAGGATCTTCAGAAGGAAACATAGGGTTTCGAGACACTTCCCGATCACTAGCTCTGCTCTCTCTCGGGCGGCATTCTTTGCCAATTCGAAACTGTCTCACGGTGTTTCTCCCGATGACCTTCACACCCACACCGGTAACAAGTCAAGAGTGGGGAGGGACAATTTGCACGAACATGTCCCCGACATTCTGTTGAAACATCTTCTCTTCTTACCGCGAGTCACCGATCTTGGTTTGGGATTTCCAGCGTTCACTCCCGACCGCGAAGATGACGCTTTCGAACAACGTGAGGGCTTGGGAGCCTTAGTCTCCTCACCGCCAGAAATTTTCCCGATACCCTCGGTCTCTTTGCTTCGCTCGTGGGCTCGATTGCGAGGAGATTTCATAGGATATCGTTTGATCTCGATACTCCTTCACCGTAGCATGGATAGTTGTCGACGAACCACCTTGTCGTTTCCACTTCCGTCATCACACTTACGTCCGCCAAGGCTCGACATACTAATACAGATAGTACCATTCGGCATTATCAAATAATCGGTAAATGATATACCACCCTTATCAACACAAGGTTTAGTTAACATCTATAGAATAACGGTAATATCGTAAAGCATAGAGTTTTATGAAGTTAACTCCGGTCCTTCGACTAGGATGATCATTATATATATATGTGCTTAATGAAAACAAATTTTTGAAAAAGAGAGCGAGTCACGTTACGCCCAAAGCTTGTAAATACTGTCCTTTATTTCAGAAGAGGAAGTTTATACAACGACTCTAAAATTTATTTTCGAGTGATGTATAAAAGAAAATTGGAAATGAATTGTAACTAATTTGAAGTATTTCAAAAGTGTTGAGTCCCAAATACCACAATTTTGAAAATCTACCCTCTCCTACCAAAACGTTTATTTTGAAAGAATTTACCACCGAGATACGTGACGAATTGACATGACGACATTAAATCATGGCTTTCCACAACGTTAGAAAATTTCAAAGCACCACTTTAAAATATTCGTGATACTACAGCGCCGTGGGCCCCGTACCGGAACCCACCAGGCTAAAAATCATTTAAGAAAATGTTCAAAATGCCAAAAAGGCCGATGTCGGTAATATTCTCAAATACTCACAAAAGTCATTTATAAAATATCAAATACCATCATAAGAATACAATCAAAACGTGCAAAATCAAAATATCAAAACTCGGTTTGCAAGACACCAAGAACCATCTCAAAATATTCACGCGGCGGATAAATTTAACATTCATAAATTTATTCTAATAAAGTGCAAGAACAAATAAATATGCTCGACTTCCGAAGCATATTACATAACCATTTTTACTCGGACCGCATACGCATGTTATATCTTAAAACAATAATATCACCGACAAGTTCCAATTCCTAGTTCACATTAAACATATTAGCACAATATAATCAAATACGTATATAAGGGGACTTACGATCGGGAGGCTTACCATCACGGATTGCCGGAAGATGATGTCGGAACCACGATACTAATCACAACTCTGATGCGCGCGACTTACACCGGACATGGACTTGACCCAACGGCCTAGGTTTTTCGCAAACCTACGCTCCGATACCATAAATATAACACCCCCAGAATACGTCCGGAAATGTTACACGCCGTAGGCCCTTCTCACAAGGATCTACCAGGCTAAACTCCACTAGTCTACACAATGATCGACCGACCGGGGTCAATCTAAATACAACGCAGACCGACAAGGTCATTAAACAATTCAGAAACTAATAAATTTAATATCTCCATGACAAAGAATAAACTTTCACACAAAAAGGGATGACAACTCCATTTAATAAAGGAAAACCTACACCCGTGCAAGGGTGAGTACTCAACCAAATGGAAAATACCGACCCCGATGGAATAAATGCAAAAGACTCTGACTCTTGTGTGATTAGCATCGTCGTCTTCCATCTCCTTCCAAGCTAATCCCGTGATTGCTCCCGATTGCCAAAACTGAGCGCATAACAGACTCCACCCCGAAAACTCGGGGTTAGCAACTGGAATTTTGCTAGTGCAAGTACATAATATACAAGATATACGAACAATAACAACACAAAATTCAACCATCGTGAAGCCTTAACACAAGCCATACATTCCAAAAATCAACACAGTATAGCACTCGTATACACAAGGTGAAAAATAATCACATAGTTATATTCTCTATATGGAACATAACGCCAATCAAACTTTGGACGAGCCCAAGGAGCAAAAGATTAAGTTCGAAAATCCATTTTTATAAAAGGAAAAGTATTTTGATAAGATAGTTTAAAAAAATATTATTAATGACTCGGGCCGTCTTGGGATTTTGGAAATTGAATGGGAATACCTTTAGAAAATAATTTCAAAAGCTCTCGGGTCCTCGACCCAATTTATAGAACACTGTCACAAACGAAATCATTATAACATCTCACGGGGTTCTCAAACCAATCCAAATAACATCATCACGACATCAATCATCTCAGCATTTCACAGGGTCCTCGACCCAAATCACAGAATAGCACCACAATACAATCGAAGGCACAAGCTCTCATTCGGCATATCCTGCTCAAGACCCCCGATTAATTAACCCTCGGAGATTTCGTCAAACCTCATTGGTTAATTAACCCTGATACCAACGATTAAAAAACAAGTTGATACTAAATTTTCAAAAACGCGAATCGCGGTCTATATCAAGACAAACGTTTAAGAGAGAGTTTGAAAGATTTTAGATACGAACATCGTTCAGAACGGGTCTTAGCGATCTCACAAATACCCGTAACCAATAAGCTGCCAGCGCCTCCCTTGCGCACTGTGTGTACGGCGTTCACTTCCATCATGTTGGCCGCTCATTGAACATGTCACCGCACCGCGTCACTCCCGCAAGAGCAGCCCCTTGCGCGCGGATTTGGTGTCATCGGCGTTCTCCAGCCATATGGAGCCGCAGATTGCGGCATACACTGGGCCGGAGTGCACGCCCCGCCCTCAGAGGTTCCCGGATACGACGTTTCTCACAACAAATATCCACATTATCACAAACATCAAGCACATGGACAAACGTCACAACAATTTTCAACTCGGTACATCAAGTTACACAATTTTCTCCGCCAATCCATAACCACACAAATAAACAATAACACACACGTTATCAATCAAACTCAATCACAATAAGCCTTCAAGCATAACCAACCAACACCGCACATATATCCCTATATTGCGACTCAACTGAATATATATATATATATAACCTTACTATATTATAAGAGTAAATATAGTTTACCCATCAATCCAGGTTGAGTACGTCATCTAGTGTTAGTATTCATCACTCGTCATTCACCAATATAGGCGCTTATATCAATATATGTATATACATACATATATTTAACATATAAATATATATACATATATAAAACTAGACATATATATACATACACACATATATATATATATACACACATTTATACATCCGTATAAATTCATACACTTCGACAACAATGATTTCACGCGATTCTGATTCGTATATCAAGGTACTTGCCTTGGAAATCTCTCACGAATACTTGAGAAAATGCGGTTGATTGGAGAAATCCGAACTCCAATGAAAACGGCGATCGGAAAGGCTCAACACTAGATTTTTGTGGGGAAATCGTCCCTAGTATCCTATCATCAAATAAACAACAAATCACACGAGGAAAACATCGCAAAGCGACCAATTTTCTCTGCGGCATTTTCCGGACACCTTGAAGGCGTCAAGCGAAAGTTCATATAAGCAGCGAATCGGAAATGGTAAAACCGTGGAAAGATGATGAAAATGATAGAATACTACTTAATCTACAATTATCCATCGAAATATGAGTTAAAACGATCAAATCGGACAAAATCAACTAAAACCCCCAAAACTAGATTTCTAGAAAATCTGACCTGATTCGATAGATCGGAGGGTGTTATAGGATGGATGATTGATGATATGAACTCCAAAACTTCATGGGTTGATTGTCCAACAACATCTCTCCATGATTTACCAAGATCCAGCCGCGGAAGAGAAGAAAAGAATGAGAAAATGGCTGAAGAAAAACGCTGCCAGGCCTTAAATAGGCTGACAGACTCGACCGTGTCCGCCTGACACGGTCGTGGCGCGCAGCTGGCCGGCAGGGACTCGACCGTGTCCTGCTAGACACGGTCGTGCCGCTGAGGGGCCTACCGATAGTGACCTGTCCGCGGCGCTCGGCATTGACTCGACCGTGTCCTGGAACACGGTCGGGCCTCAAGCGATCGCGTCGGCTTATCGGAAGAGTTCGGCTCGGCCGTGCCAGGACGACACGGTCGGGTCTGAGGCGAGACTTCCGGATTATCCGGACGAGTGCAGGCAGGCCGTGTCGGACGACACGGCCGAGTTCGCCGCGTGATCGGCCAATACCGAGCGGTGAGCTAAAACGACCACAACTCTCTCGTCCGGACTCCGATTGACTCACCGTTTGAACCATTGGAAAGTTAACTTGATGCTCTATAATGTTGCGAAGATTCAGAATTTTTGGAGTTTCCAAGAATTAATGGTGACGTTACAAAGTCGAACTCCCACGTGAAAAAGTCGATTAAGGACACGGAACTCAACAAAACGACACCGAAACGAACTCGGATGACAAAAAGTGCAGAATTAATCATTCTCGGAATGACGAAACGGTCATGATAGAGTTGTCAAAACGAACTTCCTCCGAAAAAAAAAATTACCGAAATTCGAAATTGCGGATATTACACTGATCCTATCTTTTTTAATCACACCCACATTGTTCTAAATCCTAAAAAGAAAAACCCCACGTATACTAAAGAGTATCCCCCATTCAGTCTATGTAATGTGGTTTTTAAAATAATAATCATTTCTATCGCAAATATGTTGGAATTGTGTATGTTGTTCCTCATTGATAGTTATCAATCTGCTTTTATTTCGGGTCGTCTGAACTCGGATAATGCACACTCGCATTTGAGATATTTCCTGCGATGAAAATTAATAAAACACGTAAAAAAAGTTCTTTCAATTTTAAGTTGGATATGAGTAAAGCATACGATAGGGTTAAATGATTGCTTCTTTGAAAGGGTCGTGCTTAAGTTGAGGTTGGTATCACTTTAGTGAGTCTGATCATGAGATGCGTTTTCACATTGTCTTTCTCTATCTTAATTAATGGCATTCCCGGTGAAAGCTTTATTCCATGAAGGGGTCTCTAACAATGAGACCCTTTTTATCACCATGCGTGTTCTTATTGTGTGCACAGACAATCTCGAGCCTACTTAGAAAGAATGAAAGAGCGGCCTTGCTGAATGGGGTGCATATATGCCGAGGTGCCCCTCCAATTACACACCTTTTTTTTGCAGATGATAGCATTATATTCGAAATAGAAAACTCTATGCAGCTGAATAGGGTGAAGTATGTAATTCGAAAATATGAAAGAGCATCAGTACATTAGTTTAGAGAAATCAGAGGTTCCCTTTAGCGGGGGAGTTGATCTGATTGTGGCGAGTAACTTGGCTGCAGAATTAGGCGTGGCTCTGGTTGATAAACACCAGATTTATCTGGGCCTTCCAGCATCAGTAGGCAGATCTATAATTGAATTATTCCAAGTGCTGGTAAACCAAGTGGCCATCGTTTGCAAAGTCATCGTTTCAATGGCAAGTGAGATGAAGATACCTAAAGGAGTGATTGAGACGGACTCGCTGCAAGTATTCTCGACCTTGTCCAACCGTAGAGTGGATCTATCGTACTCAGGGAATATTAAAGCAGATATTCTCAACATTTGTTCTTGCTTTGACTCATTTTCTTTTAGTTGGGTCAAACAGACAAGTAATACACCTGTGCATAACCTTGCTAGATTGTCTTTTAATTCAGGCTTTCATGGTAATATGTTGGTATAGTTCCACCATATCTTCATCATATTTTTGCTAGATGATGCCTGTTTGGCTCGTTATTAATAGATATTAGCTCAAAAGAAAAGGGAGAGAGGATTAATAGACTCCATTTTTCTAGCATCTTCTCAACAAAAATATTCTCTATTTTTCTATCAAATCAATCACTTCAAACTGATCTATTATTCAAGAATAATTTGAACTGAGATTTTCTGTATGCCCACAACCGTGCCACAAATTCGAGAATGATTTGTTTTATCAAATTTAATTATTTCAAATAAGTCGATACATCTCATTTTAAAAATAAATATAAAAATATAAAAAATGGATGGTCTGCATCATTCATTTATTATAAATCTTTGATCCACACTAATTTCAATATTTGAAACCAAAAAATAAAATGTTAAATTAAAAAAAAAAACTGAAAATCTCAAAAAAAGTTGTGCTTGAAAATTTTAATTATGTTTGAGTGTAGCAAGTGAAAAGACATTGAGGAAGTATAATCTATTCAATAATTATAGGCTATTGCTTCTCCTTATCTCCCCCACCCACCCACCCACCATCGCGAAATGTTAAAGAGTATAAAAATCAACTTAATTTTATTATTTTAACTCATATATCCACCGACTTAATATAATTGGATTTAAGATTCAGATATTGATGTTTTAACTACATATTCTCATACACGTGCCTGATTAACTATACTTTCCTCCGACATGGGATCCAAATATAATATAAAACTACTACAAATCCCAGATAATATACGAGATTTAAAATATACTCTATACATTTGTTTTTTATATGTTAAGTTATAAAAGAAATGGACAAATATCAAATTATTACTTATAAAAATATATATTTTTTGTATATATCAAAGAACTATTAAATATTATATAAAACACAACAAAATAGAATAAAAAAGGATACACAATCACAAAATAATTTATTTATTATATATATATATTTATTATATATATATATATATATATGTATCAAGATGGCAATGGGTATGATGATGGATATACATATTTAAATGTGGTTAAGGGTAATAATACTCTTATCGATATCAAATTTATATATTAATAATATTATACGTACGCGGCAAATATTGAATCACAAATACGAAAAACATATTGTTGCCAGCCCATTTCTTTCTTTACTTGTCTAATTTAAAAAAAAATTATCCATATTCTAGTTAAGGAAAATTATGTATATATTTTAATGTCAAAATTGACATTAATGTATGTTAACATTAATAAAATTGACTTGTCATAATAATTTTTTAAGATTATTTTTAAAATAAGACATGTCATAATACTTGAACATAATCGGTTAGTAAAATCATTGAGCTCCAATTTTATGCCATTTGGCAATTTAATTTTATAACTAATCTTTGTCCTTTCGGACTTAATTTCAACTCATTTCAGTTTAACTATATTCATTTTAGTTTAGTCCAGTTTAATTCAGTATAGTCTAGTTCAGGAAATTTCAGTTCAGTTAAGTTCAGCTTTGAAATCAATAGTATTAATAATAATTATTATTTATATTATCAATAATATTATATGTAATAATTATTATAATTGTTTATTTTAGTACTATTATTTTGTTGTTTGTAGTATAAACAATAAGTTTTGTCGTATATATTATTTTAAAACTACGATTAATTACTAGAATAATCCATTTTCACCGCAAAATTCTCAAATAATTTTTTAGAAAATATATATTGTAAATTCAAAATTACAAACCTGTATCAAAATATGGACTCTATTGAATACATTACAAGAGTATAGAAACATCTGCAATATTACACATGTGATTTTAAGCATCTCAGGATTAAAAATTGCACTTTATTAAATTGGGATTCACACAAACTTGGGATTGGTGAAATTTGAAACTTGTATTGGTCAAGAGCCGCGCGAACGCAGGCCCACTCTACCACAATTATGACGTAGGGTCGACCACTTGGGCCGACCTTAGGCGGGCACCCCTCTGTAGTGCAATGGAGGTCACCAACTTAGGCCATGGGCCTTTTTGATCACCCATTGACCCCGTCCAGGTAAGTAAGGAGCACATATAAATCCCTTCCAATTATATTCTCTATCATAGCTTCCTCAGTGCATTTCGCACTTGATGTGGGATTGAAAAACCCCCCTACATTACCCATTTACCTGCATAGTAATTCTTAAATCTCAATATAGAGGTGGCCAAAAAAACCAAAACCGGGAACCGAACCGTGGAACCGGACCGTATAGGACGGTTATGAACCGGAACCGTGTTAGACGGTTCCGAACCGAATCAAACCCGTGTCGAGTTCGGTTCGGTTCGAAAATAGCTGGCGGTTCGGTTGGGAATCAGAATCAACTGGTGGAACCGCGAACTGCTCGGAATCCGCGGTTTACGGTTCGAAATCGGGAACCGTTGAAAAAATGGGAACCGGCCGTGGATCAAGGGAACCGTTGAAAAAGGAAACACATGGGGATCCGGCCGTGGATCAAGGGAACAATTTTATTTCAATTGATTTTGTCTATTTCCCAGAACAAGGCTCTTATTTTCTTTCATTAGGGACGCAGTTGGTCGTTCTGTCATCTCACAGAGGCAACAAACACATGCCAAATTAGCAAGCATGAATGTAGACACTCCGACATGGCCGTTCTCTTTACGAAGATGATATGTAGCAAAATTTTATAAGATTGTTTCTTTTATTTTATATTGATTATTTCATTATAAAAACAATTAAAGTGAAGTAAAAAAAAAAGGGTTCGGACGGTTCGAACCGGGAACTGCCGGTTCGGAACCGAAACCGGAACTGCCGGTTCCCGGTTCGAACCGAAACCGTAGCACTAAGTTACCGGTTCGGTTCCGGTTCCCGTTTCCGGAACCGTGGAACCGGCGGTTCGGTTCCGGTTCGAACCGAAACCGTGGCCACCTCTATCTCAATATAGTAGATCTTCATTTCCACTGTTTCTTAATCTATACTTTTGAAATTAGTTTGTTTTTAAATTATAGTAATTAGTTTGTTTTTAATTATGATTTGTGAGTTACACAAATCATTCTATTTTCACATCTTACTTAAAAATATTTGAGCTATATTAAAAAAATAAACAATCACAATTAAAATCTTATTAATAAAATTAAATTTAAAATATTATAAACCCTTAAATTCATTAAAAGTTGCATATTTTGTTGTTATAATAAATAAATGAATAAAAAATTAGAATTGATAAATTTAAGTAAAAAAATAATCATTTTAGTTAATAGACCAATAAGTGACAAGAGAGTTAAATAAATAAACATGTTTTGACATATATACTATGAAATAAAATTTACTTAAATACTTCAATATAGTAGAGTGCATAACAAATCAGCTTAAAGAATTAATACAAAATATTCAATATTAACAAACACTACATCATTTTAAGTCCAGCTATGCTCACTTCAACTTAAACTAAAATTTTAATATTAAAATCCAACCATACTAATAATATAATTGAATGAAGAATCTTGGTTTTACTTTTATATATGCCCAATGGGTGTCATGAATTTGATAATTTTTCAAAAAAAAGGGTATAAAACTTAAATTTATTACTCCTTCCGTTCCGTCCGAAACGCAATATTTAGTCCAAAAAGTGTCTCTTTAGAAATGCAATAGTTCATTAAATATTTCAAGTCACATCAAACAATCACATTTACTTTTTAATCTTCACCACACACTTATCATCAGTATCTTTTATCTTTTAATCTACACAACACAATCAACATCAATACTTACAAAACTTGCACATTTATCACATCAAATCATTAACCTAAAATACATCAAATTTCTTCTAAATATTGCACTTGGGCTGGAACGGAGGGAGTAATAAATAAAAATTATAAAAAAGCTCATCCCAGATACATCAAATTTTTACTAAAATTTTAATTTTAAAATCCAACCATACTAGAAATATAATTGAATGAAGAATCTTGGTTTTACTTTTATATATGCCCAATGAGTGTCATGAATTTGATAATTTGTTAAAAAAAAGGTATAAAACTTTAAATTTATTACTTTCTTCGTTCCGTCCGAAACGCAATATTTAGTCCAAAAAGTGTCTCTTTAGAAATGCAATAGTTCATTAAATATTTCAAGTCACATCAAACAATCACATTTACTTTTTAACCTCCATCACACACTTATCATCAGTATCTTTTATCTTTTATTCTACAACACACAATCAGCATCAATACTTACAAGACTTACATATTTATCACATCAAATTATTAACCTAAAATACATCAAATTTCTTCTAAATATTGCACTTGGGCTGGAACAGAGGGATTAATAAATAAAAATTATAAAAAAGCCCATCCCAGATCCGCACACCAGAATTTTTTTTGCATTATTTTATTGCTAAAAAGTAGTAGGATTAGTTTGAACATAATAATAATATTCCTGTAAATTTTCACAGCTGACCTGCTTCACTACTACAAAATACCCATTTAACAGCGGACAATTAACAGCGGTTATCATAAAACCGCTGTTAAATTTGTGCGGTGGCACGGTTCGTAAATACTATGAAAAATTAACAACGGTTATTACAGAAACCGCTGTTAAATTAAGACAGTTAACGGCGGTTTCTGTAAAACCGCTGTTAAAATCCGCCAATTAACGGCGGTTATTAAGAAACCGCCGTTAATTTTTCATATTTTACGGCGGTTTCTTAATAACCGCCAGTTAATCATGGGTTCTAACGGTTACTTGAAAACCGCTGTTAGACTTCCATTTAATTACACCCGTTTCTTTCTTTCTTTCTTCTTTTTTCCTTTCTTTCTTCCTACGCTTGACTCCGCGACTTTTCACAGGCGACCCGCGACCTCCGGTGACCTCGTGACCCCCGCGACCTCCGGCGACCTCGTGACCCCCGCGAACTCCGGCGACCTCGCGACCCCCGCAACCTCCTCGGCGTTTCGCAATCGACCACCGCGAATTATTTGGTAATTATTCCGAACTCTCTTCTTTGTTCATATTTGGTAATTTTATCTAGTCTTTTAAGGATTGTTGTGTGATGTTTAATGTGTGTGTTGTGTGTGTATGTGCATGTATAGGTGTGGTAGTGTGTGTGTGTGCAGTGTGTGTGTGTATTGTGTGTGGCAGTGTGTGTGTGTATTGTGTGTGTGTGTGTGTGTGTGGCAGTGTGTGTGTATTGTGTGTGGCAGTGTGTGTGTGTGTATCGTGTTTGTTTGTGTTGTGTGTATTGTTTGTGTGTAATATAGTTTTACATGTTATTTTCTTCTTGTTTGTCGTATAATTTAATCGATTTAGTTGAGTGTGCGTGTTTAATTATGTGTGTTGCTTTTGACAACACTATTTTGTGGAACATGAATTATTTTGGGATAGCTTTGGTTAACTTCTTAAAGATCTTCTTCCTTTGGGATAGATGTTAACTTTCGTCTTAAGGATCTTCTCCCAACAGTTCGTGCAGATAGAGTTAGCAATCTTGACAAAGCCATAAGTTGACGTAGTATACAGTTAATTCTATTTTGACAACCGTCGTTCATGTTTCTATTGTAAACAACAATTATAGGACTACCATACCTTTGTCATTCTCTCTGTCAAAACAATTTTCAAAAAGTTAGTAATCATATAGAAATGAAATTCTTCCCCTTTATACAAAACAGTAGAAAATTGATGAACATAGTATGTGTAATGAAAAGAAGAAATGGATCGAAGTTGGATGAATGCAAGTCGTGCGAGTGCGGAGTATGACAATGGAATTGAGCAATTTCTTAAATTTGCTCGACAACATCGCTTGGAACCCGATGAATGATACTTTTGCCCTTGTGTGAAGTGTATGAATGGGAGACGACATGAGGCTGACACAATTCGTGAACATCTTGTTTGTGAGGGGATAAACACCAACTATACGGTGTGGATATGGCATGGCGAAATAGTAGATGTTCCAACTGGAAACACTCATGTAGATATAGATGGTGATCAATTTGAAGAAATGATTCGTGATGTCGGACAAGAATCATTTCAAAGAGCTCATGTTTATGATGCGTTGAAAAGTGATTCAGAGACTCCATTGTATCCGGGTGTGAAAATTTCACACGTCTATCTGCCGTGTTGAAGCTGGTTAATTTGAAGGCAATAAATGGGTGGAGTGACAAAAGTTTCACCGAATTGCTCCAGTTGATGAATGAGATGCTACCAACAGGCAATACATTGCCTAAGCGTACCTATGAGACGAAGAAGGTTTTGTGTCCGATGGTTATGGAGTATAAAAAAATACACGCTTGTCCCAATGATTGCATACTGTACAGAAAAGAGTTTGAAGAATTGCATAAGTGTCCTAGGTGTGGGGTATCACGATACAAAGTGAAGAATGATGGAGAGAACACACAACAAGGACCTCCCGTGAAGGTGTTATGGTATCTTCCGATTGTTCCAAGGTTCAAGCGATTGTTTGCTAATAGAGATGATGCAAAGAATCTCACATGGCACGCAAATGAGAGAAAATGCGACGGGCTAATTCGTCATCCAGCTGATGCTGCACAATGGAAGAAAATAGATCATTTATTTCCAGATTTCGGGAGTGACGCAAGAAACCTTAGGCTTGGACTTTCCACAGATGGAATGAATCCGTTCGGTAACTTAAGCACCAAGCATAGCTCTTGGCCTGTTTTACTTGTGATATATAATCTACCTCATTGGTTATGTATGAAACGGAAGTACGTTATGTTGTCAATGATGATTTCAGACCAAAACAACCAGAAATGACATAGATGTTTATCTAAGTCCGTTGATTGATGACTTGAGAATGATGTGGGATGAAGGGATTTACGTGTTTGATGGTTACCGACAAAGTTTCAAGTTGCGTGCAATGTTATTTTGTACGATTAATGACTTTCCTGCATATGGAAACTTGAGTGGATATAGTGTGAAGGGACATCATGCATGTCCTATATGTGAAGAAAACACAAGCTACATCCAGTTGAAACATGGAAATAAAACAGTTTACACTCAACATCGGAGGTTTCTCAGTCGCCATCACCCGTATCGTAGATTGCGAAAAGCTTTTAATGGATTCCCAGAAAATGGACTTGCGCCGATGCCCTTAACAGGTGAGCAAGTGTATGATCGTGTGAAGAACATACATACTATATTTGGAAAAACTAAAAAGAAGGCTGCTACGACAAACATTTGGAAGAAGAGGTCAATATTTTTTGATCTTCCTTACTGGAGACATCTAGATGTTAGACATTGCATAGATGTTATGCATGTCGAAAAAAATGTTTGCGATAGTGTGATCGGCACACTTCTCAATGTTAAACACAAAACAAAGGATGGTGTCCAGCTCGTCAAGACTTAGAGGAAATGGGTATACGTCCTCGGTTGCATCCGCAAGTAGTCGGTAAACGAACTTATCTTCCCCGGCATGTTATACTTTATCCGAGAGAGAAAATCAGCTTTTGTAATTGTTTACAAGGCATTAAAGTGCCACAAGGTTATTCGTCGAATATTAAGAGTCTTGTATCGATGCAAAATCGACATTGGCGGCTTAAAGTCTCATGATTGTCATGTCTTGATGCAACAACTTCTATTGTGGCTATACGTGACGTCTTGCCTAAAAAGTGAGAAATGCCATAACTCGCTTGTGTTTTTCTTCAATTCTATATGTAGCAAAGTGATTGATCCTTTGGTTTTGGATGAGTGGAAAACGAGGTCGTTGTTATCTTGTGCCAATTGGAGATGTATTTTCCTCCTTCTTTTTTGATATTATGGTTCACTTACTTGTCCATGTAGTTAGAGAGATTGAAGAGTGTGGCCCGTTTATTTGCGATGGATGTTTCCGATTGAGCGATACATGAAGATTTTTAAAGGGTATAGTAAAAACCCATTTCGTCGTAAGCATCTATTGTTGAGAGGTATATTGCGGAAGAAGCAATCGAGTTTTGCCTGATTACATGTCACAAACACCATATGTAGGGCTTAGAAGTCTCGACATGATGGGAAACTTAATGGAAAGGGTACACGAGGTGTTAAAATATTAACCAAGAATCGCGATGAGGTGCTTCAAGCACATTTGTACGTTTTGAATAACACCGATGAGGTTCTTCCGTACTTGTCCGCTCACAAGAATCTTTTGAAGACAAAGAATCCCGAATGAGCGAGAAATGGTTGTTGATTGAACATAATAAGACTTTTTTGAGGTGGTTTAAGGTACAAATCTCCGAAAGTGATAGCGCATCCGAAATGTTAAAATGGCTAGCTTACGGGCGAAGTCCGATGTCGTAACTTGGAATGGATATGATATCAATAAGTACTCATTCTATACAAAGTCACAAGATGACAAAAGTTCGGTTCAAAATAGCGGAGTTACTCTTCAAGCCGAGTCCATGCACTTTTCAAGCTCGAAAGATAAAAATCCAGTTATGGCATCGACAAGTTACTATGGAGTTATTGAAGATATATGGGAACTTGATTATGTTAAGTTTAGAGTGCCTATTTTTAAGTGTAAGTGGGTTGATAATAACATGGGTGTGGTAATCGATGAACTGGGCTTTACATTGGTAGATCTTCATAAGATAGCTTACACTGACGAGCCTTTTATCATGGCATATCAAGCTAAACAGGTGTTTTATGTCAAGGATCCATGCAATGAAATATTGTCAGTGGTCATTCTGGGTAGAAGTGTGGATATTAATGAAACTGAAGAGTCAAGTTTTGACATTTGTGAGTTTATTCCTTTATCAACACGGATGCCGACTATCGTTGAAGAAAATGTAGCAGACGACATACATGCCATTCGAGATGATCATGATGAAGGCATATGGGAAAACATTGTTATCTAGAGTCAAGTTAGATAGTTGATGATGAAGGCATAGTCGATTATGTTGAATTGTAGTATTAATGTTCAATTTTGTGACATTGTTAATGATAAAGTTGTTTTTGTTGAATTTTAGTATTAATGTTGAACGTTCTGTTATGAAGAATCAAGTATTTATATTTTAGTAATTAAGATTATTTCATTATTTGTTATTAAAAAAAATGTGTGTGTGCGTGTGTATATGCACTCTGTGTAGTGTGTATAGCAATGTTTTAAAAACGATCGGCTAATGCAGTCGACTCGCGAGTCGTACAATAAAACTTACATATTAATAACACAATAAAAGCTCATACGATAACTAATGACAATCGAGAAATGGTCCAAAATAAAATTTTATTAATAAAATTTTACATATTAATTCAATTGTACCTTCCACAGCTAGACTTTCAACTTCCTTCTCGTTTCAATTTGACGTACTCGGCAGAAGATGAAAGTAATGGGGACACACCTGTCATAATACACAGAGCTGTTCTTGTGTCGGTTGAACGCATGTTATCTATACTTATTGAGAACTATAAGGGGAAATGGCCTCTGTGGCTTAGTCCACGTCAAGCTATTGTTTGCTCGGTGTCGATAAATCACAAGCATATCTTTGTATGAGTTATGTTCATCTTACTGTGTTTTTCTGTTCTATTGTTTACTGCAACTTCTCTATATTTGTATTGTCTAATTTGGGAGTTGCAATAATGCCAATACGGAGGAAGCACATTGAATGTGTTTCCTACTTAACTAAGGTCAAAATGAAAAGTTAAGATTTAACCAAGAGATTTCATCCGAGTTTTCTGCCAAAATTGTGACAGAATATATAACTTATTTAACGACTTATATTATATCATTGTTAGAAAAAATATGTTTTTTTTTCATTCGATTATATCGAGATATTACCGATCTCTCCTATGTAACTTTTGATAGGTAAAGGAGCGATTCATGAAGTTTGGATATTATGTAGATGTTGATATAAGTGATAAGACCGTGAACAAGAAGGTGATACAAATTTTGCTCTAGTGCTTAATACCATGTTGTAGTTCTTCATATAACTACGTACATAGATATTACTCTTGTTCGACAAAAAGGAGTCCCATTTGAAACGTGTTTGTTACATAAGAATGAGTTGACTATTTATTAAGCGTATTAAAATGTGATACATCATCGTCAAGTTTATTAGTCATGTCTTCTGTCGATCTATATATTACAAGTACCTATACTTGGGTTGGAGTAATCATGGAATAAAGGTACATCTTTAAGAAGTTTAAGTTGGAAAGATGACTATTTTACATGAAATTATGGGGGCAATATCTACTCGCTTTAACAAAAGCGTTGCGATTTGGCTTTCGTTATATTTAAACGGAAAACCAAATGCTTACAAGCGATGACTATCAAGAATATCTTGTGGTTAACTTGTGTATGTGGTCGTTGATATATATTTGGGCTGCAGTGCAGGAAGCTCAAGATAAACTCTCATTTGTGGTTGGCAAGGCAGTGCCATCTTCCTGTGGTCTCGATCGATGTAGGCCAACTCATCGGACATTCCTTTGTCGATGTAGGCCAACTCATTGTGGCGGCATTCGTTTTTTTACATCACTCATTGTGTGGCTAACTCTAGTTTTAATTGTCAATATGTAGGCCAATTTTGATGTTAGCGGATTAGCAATCTTGGTCATTTTCAAAAGACGTGTTTACTGTCCATTGGCGTAAAATGGAGGCGGTTTAAGTCTGATTTGACCGGTGAGTACATATATGGTCCAAGCAAAGAAAAATCTCCTTGTGACAAGTATGGTATCTCCGAGGAGGACTGGAGAGATTTCAAAAGGATTCGTGAGGACTCCGCTTGGGAGGTAAAACCGAATACAATGTTTTAAGTTTTTTTAAAGTTCAATGTGAAAATAATGAACGCATAATTAAATAAAATAATTTCTAATTAATAACATAAAATCAAATAAAAAAATGTTTTAAGTTTTTTTAAAGTTCAATCTTGAAAATAATGAACGCACAATCAAATAAAATAATTTCTAATTAATAACATAAAATCGAAATAAAAAATGTTTTAAGTTTTTTTAAAGTTCAATCTCAAAATAATGAACGCACAATCAAATAAAATAATTTTTAATTAATAACATAAAATCAAATACAAAAATGTTTTAAGTTTTTTTAAAGTTCAATCTTGAAAATAATGAACGCACAATCAAATAAAATAATTTCTAATTAATAACATAAAATCGAAATAAAAAAATGTTTTAATTTTTTTAAGTTCAATCTTGAAAATAATGAACGCACAATCAAATAAAACAATTTCTAATTAATAACATAAAATCTGAATAATTTTACAAGAATCAAATAAAACAATTTCTAATTAAGAACCTATTTCTAATTAAGAACATAAAATATGAAAAAAATGTTTTGAATTTGAAAATATTTATAAAATTGTTTATGGATTATTTGATACTTGTATCAGGAACAAAGAAGTAAGAAACAAGAATTAGCCAAAATGAACATTCCGCATTATATGGCTCGAGGAGGGTGCGACTTGGTGGATATACGGGAGATGGAGAGGAAGATGAAGGAGCGTCGAGAAGTATCCAAATCTGAAGAAGATATTTTTATTGATCCTCCGTCTCCACCTACACGTCATCAAAGGTGGAAGCTTGGTCATACAAAAAGACGGGAGGGTACGTCATCCGATGCTGCACGGGAGATTGTCGAGAGGATTGTAAGTTTTTTTTTAAGAATTATTTTTTCTTGTAAGAGAAAGAAAAAGCTCCCCTTTTTTGTTGCTAAGTGTTAGCAAACATTAAAAATTTGAGGTAAATTATTTGCTTTATTAAATGTAAATAACCACTTTTCTACCCAATTATTTTTATCTACATTCTTGTATTGTTTTTTCTCCTTCATCAACTTGTATCAGTTGTTTGCAAATTTCAAAATTTTGTAATATGGTGCCAAATTAAATTTTTGTAGGATGATTTGGAGAAGCAGTATACACAAGGTACCTTCATTCTTGAGGGACGACAGGATATATTGGCGGTGCCATTGGGAGACCCGAGCACCACAGTCGTGTTCGTGGCATTGGTTTTGGTGTGGGTATTCGCGATTACTTTGGACGATCATGTGGATTGACGTCTTCCGTAAGTAAAGATGTGTTGGAGCAGTTAAGGAAAGAGATCACCCTTGATGTCACAAAGAATTTGAGGAAAGAGTTCGGCCAGACAATGGGTGCTAGTTCCCAGCGGCCTGTTGATATTCATACACCGGATGAGGTTACTCGTGTTAGCACGAAGGGGAGTTGTGCTGATGCTATTTCTGGCCCTTCCGGAGAGAGGCCTGTGACTGGAGACACTCATCGAGTTGGATTTTATGTGGACGAGCATCCTCCCCATCTAGTTGCTATCGGTAGGGTTATTCAGGGCGATTCGACCCTACATTGTGCTCCTTTACCAGCTCATTTGGTTAAGGTAGTGGTTGAGGAGGCCGTAGATGCAGTACGAAGTCCTGTGGCGGTGATGAGGTGAGAGTCGTGGGGGAAGCTTTAGGTGGATTTATTGCATGGCCACGAGATTTTATTTTCTCCGATTTTTCAAAGGTAAAAATTTTCTTTTTCTTTTTAGTAACTCTTGTTCTGGCAGAGGTGGCTTTCACACTAGCTTGAGAGACATGTTTAGTAATTTGCTCAAATTTTCTCTTACTGTCTTCATCTTTTCCCAAACTTATAACATTCTAACCCATTCTATATTCCGCCCTACTGTTTGTTGCATCTCGAAATATAGTATGATAAGTAAGGCAGTTAAGAAACTTGAATCTTCTGCCCCTTCCTAGGTACAGTTCCACAGTTCATCAATAGGGGGAGTGATCAGAACATCCAGGATTGCACCTCAACCTTCACACTTCTAAACTGCTGCTGCCACTGCGCATTATCAAAACCTCTATCTATTTTAGAGTAGATAGGTTGTTTTCTTGCTTATTACACCAAGTAAATTCCCATCCTAAGTAGGGCAGCTCCTGTAGATGAGCATCAACTAAACAAGAACTGAAATCTTCACATTCTGCAGCAGTCACATGAAGTCCTTCTCTCCTGTCTGCTGAAGCCAGGACATTATTGATGTCCCCCATGATCATTCAAGCTTCTTGTGTAGAGCTCGCAATCCTCCTCAAATAAGGCCATAAGGAGTTTCCATTATCACTTGTGTTCTGGCCATAAACAAAAGCGACACAGGCTTTCAAACTACCATCTAAGCTGCTTACTTCACCATGAATGTACTTGGGTTTTATCCCACATAACCCACATTCTCCCATTAACTGCCATACCATAATTATCCACAAATTCCATATTGGAACCAAAACTACTTCTAACCCTGTCAGCTTTTTGTTGCTTGACTCTGGTCTCAAGCAGTCCAGCAAGCACTACCTTATTATTTTTCAAAACCTTATTTGCCTATATTTGTCTTAAAGACTTATTTAAACCCCTATTGTTCCATCTAAGAATCATGGATTAACATTTGGGGGTCCAGGGTTACCCTGGGGGATATTGAAAGTACCAAACCTCATCTCACTCATTTGCAGCATCGAGTATTAATGAGTTTATATAGTATTCAATAGATACGTTTATCCTTCATCCTTTCTGAAGTTACAATGGAAAGAAAACAAAATAAATTATTTCAAATTTACTTGTATTTTACACTATACTATATGAAATAGGATATTCAGCGACCAAAGAAGCAGGCTCGTCAGAATGACGGGTCGAGGACCAAATATGACATCATGAGAGACTTACTTATGGCTGCGTCGAGTATGTACAATAGTCCGATATCAATGTCGTGGGATACAGCTATCTTTGGCTGTGGTGGTGATGATGTTCCATTGTACATCGCTCACACTGATATTTTAGAGATCGTTCAAGGAAAGGAGTGGCTTAGTTTATCAGTTTTACAGCTTTGGACTATGTGAGTAATTTTTTTTATGGAATCTTTCTACATTCGTAGTATGTGTGTGTGTACAGTGTGTGTGTGTGTGCAGTGTTTGTGTGTGCAGTGTGTGTGCGTATGTGCAGTGTGTGTGTGTTTTTATTGTGTGGCAGTGTGTGTGTGTGAAAAGTGTGTTTGTGTGTGTTTGTGTGCAGTGTGTGGAGTGTTTTTTTTATATTAATATTTTGCTTAACAAATTAGGTATTTGTCTACTATGAATGTGGGCACGATGGACGAGGTTTTGTATGTATATTTTGATCCTCAATCCATATAAAATATGGGACAGAGGGGAGAGGAGATCTCGAGATATATATCGACGCGTATGCTTGAGTCGAAGAAGCAAATATACATTGGAGCTTACCATCATAAGTAAGATAAAAGATTGTAAATTTCAAAATATTTTCTTTCTAACAAAACTATTTCCTTTTTTTTACAACATACTGTAGTAATATGTTCTTTCTTTCAAATGCATTTATCTATGTAGGCATCATTGGCAACTTCTGGTCATTGTGCCAGCAAGAGGAGCTATTATATGGTTTTGCTCACTATATAGTAGGCCTGACTCTCGCATTAAGGCCATACTCCAAAAGTAAGATTTTATTTATAATATATTTGCTTTAAAATTTTATAGTAACGACTCAATATATTATTGTTACTTTTAAGCAGTGCCGTGACCGCATTCAAGACCATGGATGGTATGCATACAAGTAAATCAAAGCAGGCGGTTAGTTGGATATATCCCAAGGTAATACATTTAATTACATGAGTGTAAATATGTGTGTTTGTGTGTATGAATATTTGAGTGTGTACGACAATATTGTTTTTGGAAACACGAATTATTTTGGGATAGACGTGGTTAACGTCGTAAGGATCTTCTCCCTTTGGGATAGATGTTAACTTTCGTCTTAAGGATCTTCTCCCAACATATCATGTATGAAGTGTCCGTTTGTTTGTGTTGGTTTTTTTTTCTATGCAGTGTGTGTGTTTGTGTGCAGTGGCAGTGTGTGTGTGCTGTGCTGTGTGTTTGTGTTTGTGTGTGTTCGTCAACAAACTAGTGATCCTCAAGGACCTGTTAGTTTATGGATATGTGCTGCCCCTTTAGCAGAGGGGTATAACACTCGCAGCAAGATATCTGATGTCCTGCTAAGTTTGTTTTCATGTGAGAGTCTTGTAATTCTCAAGGACCTGTTTGTTTGTGTTATTTTTCAATTTATGCATGAACTCTTGAATTGGATTTAATAATATGCTTCATATATTATGTATTTATGTACTTGTGGCGCTAAAATTTCAAATAGCCCTCAGTTTAGCGATCATTTGTATCGATGAGGACCTTATCTCTATAAGGTGCTATATGCGATTAACAACTATGCCATATTGTACCTTTCCCGTCCGTGGAACATCCTTAGGATTTTTAGTCACATTTAATGCATAAAGCACCTATGATGCATATGGTGGACAAATTTATACAAAAAGGCACTTTGTCTTGTTCTTGTGACGTTCTAATATTGCCTTGTCAAGTGTCATTTGGCTTGAAATCTCGTTTACCAGATATATCATGGCGTATTTTAGTGGACTGATCGAGTGCGAACTTTGGAGTCCATTGCTTCTAATTCCCTAGAATTTGGAGTGTGAAGAAGAATTTGAGTCAACATGTTAAGGTTCTTTACTTTCACGCTATTGTTTTTCCGAATGATGGCACTGAAAAAGGGGGTTTTTCAAGTTGCCCAGTGCTTGAAGATTTGGTGCTATATGGATGTGTTTTCAGTAGGGTTTGTGTCAAGTTCGATGTTTTTAATCAGAACCTCAAACGACTCACATTGACGTGTATCAGTCCAGGAGAGCAAAAACGGCCTGTTGTGCAGTGTGTGTGTGTTTGGGTTTTTTTTTTTTCTGTTTGTGCAGTGTGTGTGTTGTGTGTGTTTATGTTTGTGTTTTTTTTTATGTTTGTGTGTGTATTGTGTTTATGCTGTGTGCAGTGTGTGTGTGTGTTTGTGTTGTTTTTTTTTTTTTTTCTTTTCTGTTTGTGCAGTGTGTGTGTGCTGTCTGTGTTTTTTTTTTTGTGCATTGTGTGTTTGTGTCAGTGTGTGTTTTTTAACTGTGTATGTTGTGTACGTGTTGATTTTATTTACTGAAAGTGACTCATATAATTGTGTCTTATTTTGTTTTAGTGTAATAAACAAAATGGAGGTTGGGAGTGTGGTTATTATGTTATGCACTGGATGTCGACTATCGCCCGAGCGCGTATTTTGGATGGTTGGATGGAGGTAGTATATTTTTTACTTGAAGTGGTGATAAAACTGTTTACTCTTTTACATTTAAAGTTTGTTTATTATACGTTTATATGTGCAGATGTTTGATGATGTTGGAGCACTGTCTGAAGATGTTTTTGATAAAATTCGAGTTGATTGGGGACTTTATTTCTTGGAGGTGCGAAATCGTCTCGCGACATGATTTTGGTGTTTTTGTGTGAATACATTGGATATTTGTATGAATTATTTTGGATGAATTGGGATTTTTGTATTATCTTTTTCAATGTATTGGTGGTTCAATGAATTTGGTGTTGGTTATTGGATATTTGTATGAATTATTTTTGGATGAATTGGGATTTTTGTATTATCTTTTTCAATGTATTGGTGGTTCAATGAATTTGGTGTTGGTTAGTTCTTTTCGGTGTGTTTGGATTCGATGAATTGGTGGTTTATTGATTAGTTTGATCCGATTCAGGTACTGGATTGTGCAAAATAGGGCAAAAACTGGATAAAATGATTTATATTTCAACAGCGGTTCCTCCATAACCATTGTTAATTCTTACACTTAACGGCGGTTTGATAACCGTGTGGAGTATCTGTTTTAACATCGGTTACCTTTAACCGCTGTTAAATTTCACATTTAACTGCGGTTTCATGAAACCGCCGTAACTTATGTTAAAATTCAACGGCGGTTTTAGAACCGCCGTTAATTTCAAGTTTAACAGCGGGTAATAAGAACCGCCGTTATTAGGCAAATCCAACGGCGGTTTTGAAAACCGCCGTTGATATTAACAGCGGTACATATAACGGCGGTTCCGGAACCGCCGTTAATTTGGCATTTTAACCGCTGTTAAAAGCCAGTTTTGTAGTAGTGCTTGTTATAAATGGCCCAAAAATCAATCAATTTGTGCAACTTTGGATAACTTGTGAAAAAAGTTTTAGTACATATATGAGCTCTAACATAATGGGAATCAAAACTATGAACTTTTAGTGTCTGTTTTGGTGGTTCAAACTACTTTGGGTTGTTAGAATTTAGAACTAAAGTGGCTTTTGGGTTGATGTGATGGATATTGATGATTTTGTTTTGATACCGAAGTTCCAAGCTTACACCTGACTAGTCCTCGGGATAACAGCCCCAGCCCCTATTAACATATTTGGTTGATTGAGTTACTCGAGTTTCGAAAAATCAAGTCAAATATAAATATGAAACATAGGTTAAAAGTTGGATATTGGAACCCACCCAATTGGGTTGCAAATAACATTTTGCTTAATTGTAACACCCTCAAGATATTCAGAGTATGTCATAGCGCAGTGAATCCTGTCTAGGAACTCACAAGGCTAAAGTATACGACATCCACGAAAAAAACTCCTCAAACTCACCAGACATTCATCAATAAATTCCAAGAACCAAATTCAAACCACAAAGACGACAAGTTCGACGTAATCAACGACAAAAATAACCCCTACAGTACCCGAGTACCAACTATCAAATAAAAAAAAGTTTTACATCCAGACTCCAAAAAAATAAGACATCCAGACATTTCACAGTATCACGTCTACCCTTCATCATCGTACTGCCCCGGTGCTCGTCCAGCCATATTCTTTGAACCTGAAATACATGAAAGGTATTTCCCCCGAATGGGGTTAGCCGTGGAATAGCTAGTACAAGTAACACAGACGAACTCTAACATTTTACAATATCAAAGCACATGCATCAATAGTTTCAAAACGCATAAGATAATGATTTTCAGAAATGCAAAATCCACAATGTATCACAAAACACAGCCCTCCGGATTAACCATGGACCCGACCATGCGCGAATCCCTCCGAGGCCCCGATAGACCCTCCCGGAGTGGTTAACCCAAAAGTTTGTGAATCTCAACAAGTCCAAGTTATACTCGACGAGGGCGGATCGCATCCAAAACCATCTCAAATCTCAACAAGTCCAAGTATAACCCATAATCTCGTAGGAAAAGCATGTATTGGGGATAGATAACTCATACTCAACTCAATTACTCCCAAATTACGACTAAAATCGAAGGATCACGAAGAAACCCCCAAATTCTCGAAAATCTAGGGTTCTATAGAATTACCTCGATTCCAAGATGAAAAGGAAGGATTGCTGTTGATATTTTATACCACAATCCCAAAAAGGATGATAGCTAGGTGATTGGAGAGTCGAAAATCGCCCAAAACCGCCTGTGAATCGCCCAAGTCGCGGAGGAGAGAAAAGAAGGAGAAAAGTGGGCGTTTTCGGTCAGACCTGGGTATTTAAAACCAGAAACGTTACGTACGTAATGCATGATGCATTAACGTACGTTAGCCCCTTAACGTACGCAATACCCTTAAGGTTACGTACGTAAAGGTCTGGCAGAACCTTCTGCCCGATTTCCTGAAGACCCTAACGTACGCTATGAGGAAGGGATTAACGTACGTTAGAAAAACTATGTTACGTACGTAATGGAGATAAATCAACGTACGTAAGTCTCTCAGGATAGGGATCAGCTGGGCAGAAAATGGCACGAACACCAAAAGTGGCATTTAACGAATTGTGCAGAATCAGTATAAATAGTCCGATACGGCAACTTAAGCGCTAAAGGAAAAATATGATCCCGATCATCCGAAGGTCCAGAATGCGATAAGAAAAGTAATTACACAAAATTTTTAGGAAATTACAAAACGGCCCAAAACCACCGAAAAACATAATACGGGATCGAGCAACCGTACCGAAGCTCACAACATGTCCACAACAATAAACAAACTCGCACCAAACTCGAAATGACAGTTTTGCACAACAATTACATCGAACGAGCCGACAAGCGGAAAAGTTACTAGAATACACGAAATCGAGTAGAACAGTCTCGAAATGTGATCGGATGCCAAAACATACAGAATTAAACATTCTCGAAATATTGAGACGGTTACAAGCGAGTCGCTAAGAATGGAAAATGTACCGAAATGGAAACTACCAAAAAATAGAAAAAGTACGGATATTACATTCTCCCCCTCTAGAAATAAGTTTCGTCCCGTAACTTAAGAAGTAAATAGTTCCAGATATTTAGCGCGCATGCTGTCTTTGGTATCCCAAGTTGCCTCCTCAACTCCATGCCTCGACCACTGAACCTTAACCAACGGAATGGTCTTATTTCGGAGTTGCTTGACATGATGCTCAAGGATCTTCACCGGCCTTTCTTCAAACGTGACATCTTCCGCTACTTCGATATCCCCATAATCGATGATGTGACTCGGGTCTGGAACGTACTTCAACTGAGAAACATGAAACACATTGTGAACGTGACTAAGGGATGGAGGTGACGCCAACCGATAAGCCAGCTCACCGATTTTTGTCTAGAATCTCAAACGACCCAATATATCCCGGGCTGAGCTTTCCCTTCTTCCTGAAATGGTAAACCCCTATCGTCGGTGATACTTTGAGTAAAACATGATCCCCTACTTCAAACTCCAAAGGTCGACGGCGAACATCCACATAAAAAATCTGTCGACTCTGAGCAGTCAACAGTCTGTCTCGAATGATAGAAATCTTTCTCTAGTTTCCATCAACATGTCCGGTTCCGTTCCCACCAGTTCTGAGGCCTAATCCCAACAACGTAGAGACCTACACCGTCTATCAGATAATGCTTCGTAAGGCGCCATTTTGATCGATGCGTGCCAACTATTATTGTAAGTAAACTCGATCAACGGCAGATGCAACTCCCATTCATTACTCCAGTCTAAGGCACAAGCCCGCAACATATCCTCCAATGTCTGAATCGTCCGCTCCGTTTGACTGTCCGAATGCGGATGGAAAGATGTACTCAATCTCAATTCGGTACCTAAAGCCTGATGGATCGACTGCCAGAAATGCGAGACGAAACGATCATCCCGATCAGATACGATAGTCTTAGGCATGTCGTGTAGCCATACTATCTCTGCTATGAATACCCGGGCCAACCTCTCCGGTCCCTAAGTATCCTTAATACCAAGAAAATACGCGGATTTCGTCAATCGGTCAATAATCACCCAAATCATATTCATTCTGGTCTTCGTCCTCGGCATCCCGGTGAGGAAATCCATGGAAATATCTTTTCACTTCCACTCGGGAATATGAAGCGGCTTCAACAGCCCGGATGGCCTCTGATGCTCAATCTATACTTGTTGGCAAGTCAAACATCATGCTACAAACTCCGTAACATCCTTTTTCATATTACTCCACCAGAAATTCTTTTTAAGGTCTTTATACATCTTACTCGTTCCAGGATGGATAGAGTAAGGAGTAGCATGAGCTTCTCGAAGTATTTTATGTCTCAAGTCTAAATCATTTGGAATGCAGAGTCTCCCTTGAAACCTCAAACTGCCGTCCTCATGAACCATAAAGCCGGGGGCTTTCTATTTTTCTGTATCCACCTTTAGCTGACTGATCATCGGGTCATTACTCTGCCCCCCTTGATATCATCAACCAAAGACGAAGTAATCTCGAGGGCACGTAACTGACCCTGCACTTGCTGAATCCATACTTCGATTCCCTGTTCAGTAAAGCTCCTGTCGAATTCTCGCCTGTGGTGTGAGAACCTCAAGCATCTGGAGTGATACCGGTTTCCGACTCAACGCGTCTGCCACAACATTGGCCTTTCTCGGATGATACCGGTTTACATCACTGTAAACCGAAGACCCACCGTTCCCTTGAGGCAAAGCAAACACCGGTGCCTTAGTCAAACGCCTTTTCAGTTCCTCGAAACTCTGTTGCCTCTTGTCATTCCATTCAAACTTCTCGGACTTCTGGAGTAACTGAGTAAGCGGTCGAGCAAGTTTAGAAAACCCCTCGACGAACCGTCTATAATACCCAGCAAGTCCCAAAAAGCTACGAACCTCCTTCACGTTCTTAGGCGTTTTGCCCAACCTAACACTGCCTCGATTTTCTGGGGATCTACACGAACCCCTTCAGCTGAAACCACATGTCCTAGAAACATAACCTCCTTCAGCCAAAACTCACACTTCGAGAACTTCGCGTAGAGACGCTGAGCTCTCAAAATCTCCAACACTAGTCGCAAATGCTGAGCATGTTCCTTGTCATCACGAGAGTAGACTAAGATATTGTCTATAAAAACGACTACGCACTTATCAAGATGCTCGATAAATATCTTATTCATTAGCTGCATAAATACTACTGGCGCATTGGTTAGCCCGAACGGCATAACCACAAACTCGTAATGCCCATACCTCATACGAAAAGCGGTCTTAGGAATATCGGACTCCCTCACTCGAAGCTGGTAGTACCCAGATCTCAAATCGATTTTCGAAAACACCGCAACTCTTTGTAACTGATCGAACAAATTGTCGATACGAGGCAAAAGATATTTATTTTTAAGGTCACCTTGTTCAGTTCCCGATAATCGATACATAAACGCAGTGAACCATCTTTCTTCCTCACAAACAAGACCGGTGGTTGCACCCCAAGGCGAGGCGCTAGGTCTGATATATCCCTTCTCTAACAACTCCCCTAACTGACTCTTCAGTTCCTGCATTTCTGAAGGTTCCATACGGTATGGTGTCTTAGAGATTGGGGCTGCACTCGGTTCTAAATCAACCATGAACTCGATCTCCCGCTCGGTGGTAGTCCTGGCAAGTCATCCGGAAAAACATCTGGAAACTCGTTGACCACTGGAATCGAAGAAAATTCAACCTTCTCGTTCTCTAGTCTCGTAGCATAACACCAATATCCCATACAACCATCCCTAATGAGTTTCGCCGCCTTCATAGCACTGATCAATAATTTCTGACCCTTTCTCCGGTGTCCCAAAAATGAGTGCTTGGTACCATCCTCGGCCAACATCGATATACTTTTCGTGCGATAATTCATTACTGCGCCATGTCTATCAATCCAGTCGTCCCCGAGGATCAAATCCTCATCGACGATATCAACAACTATTAAGTTTGAAAGCCACACTCTATCCGCGATCATCACTGGGCAATCTCTAACCTCTCTATCCACCACAATTCTATCCCCACTAGGCAATTTAACCACAAACGGTTCGCAAACAGACAAACATACAATATTTAATTGACGCACACAATCCAAGGAGATGAAAGAATGAGAAGCACTAGAATCAAAAATCACTCTAACTGGATGAGAGAGGACATGAACGGTACCTGTAGCCACAGTAGCCTCTGGATCGTCTGCTCTTCTCGTATCATAAACACGCGGCTGAACTGAACCAGGACTAGAGGCTCCCCCTCTAACGGACTGACCCCGTCCTCGTCCCCGACCGAAACCCTGAGACGGCTGACCAGCTGACGACTTCTGATTGACACTTGGTTCTCCCGGCGTAGGAACAGATGTCGGAACCCCAATAGTCTTCTCTTTTTCAGTATAATACGTAGCTCTGTGGCCTGTATGGCCGTAACTATAGCACTTCAGGTGAGGCAGGTCACAGTCACGACTGATATGGCCCTGCTGGCCGTAGTTAAAACATGTCACATTCTGTCTGGATACACTAGGACCAGTTCTGAAATTTCGGTTGCCTCCAGATGCACGGTGAGACTTCCCAGATGGGTAGTTTGCCGACTGAGACTTATGTTGGTTGTTGTTCTTGATCCCCGAAAAATTCCTTGAGGTCTTCTGTTTCTTTCCCTCACTAGCTGTCTCCGTAGCCGCGAAGGACATATCATAGGCCAAAGCTTTGCCCTGATACTCCTTCAGTGTAGTACAAGCAAACCCAGCCATGTAGTGTCGAATTCTAGGTTTCATCCGCATATCAAAATGTCGGATCTTATCTCTCTCTTTACTCACTTGCCCCTTGACATGATTAAGTTGTTGGTTATACTCGATGATCGCCTGAGATACTGGGATTTCCTGGGGTTTAGCCGCATAAAAGGCTCAGATTTTGGCCTCCTGAACGGGCCACGGGCAATACTCGGTCTCCATTAGTTCTTTAAACTCGTCCCATGAAACCTCACGGTCCTGACGCGTAACTGCCTGCCACCAGCTAGCAGCGTCCCTCGTCAAAAAGTAATGCGCAATCGCCACCTTCCGTGCCTCCAGACAATTTACCGACACAAACACTTTGTTCATCTCGTTGATCCAATCTTCCCAGCCTATCGGATCAGTAGCACCAATGAACTGAGGAGGGTGCATACGGCTCACATCCTGTAGCCATCTCTCTGCCCCATCATTCTCCACATGAGGTGGATTATTGAACTGAACTGCTTGGGTCAGGAGTGCCATTTGGTTAGCCACTTGTTGTAGTATAGTGGCCACATCAACACCCGCATTATTCCCTGTGGAATCTCCCAAGCTGACCGACAGGTCCTGCTGACCATCGGTACTAGGATGGACTGAATTCGACAAAGTAGCAGTAGTCGATCCAGCATCCGAACCGAGAGACATGGCCGCCCCACCGGCTGCACCACGTCCCCGACTGCGTCCGCGACTGCATCCGCGTCCTCTACTGGCTGACATTCTAAGGAATAGAAAAAGAGGAAAACATAAGTACAGTTCAGAAGATAACAGTCATGGTGACCGGTTCCCCATATTATGGAATCGAAAAACAAGACAGTAAGGACAATAAAAGGTAAAAAATCTTACGAGTACCGGTCGTACTACGATGATGGCAGCGCGATCATACTGTATTTACAACAACGCGACTAGACCCAAAAGACCCACCACCTAGGTATCCATAAACCTAGGCTCTGATACCATATTCTGTAACACCCCCAAGATATTCGGAGTATGTCACAGCGCCGTGAATCCCGTCTAGGAACTCACGAGGCTAAAGTATACGACATCCACGAAAAAAAATCCTCAAACTCACCACACATTCATCAATAAATCCCAAGAACCAAATTCAAACCACAAAGACGACAAGTTCGACGTAATCAACGACAAAAATAACCCCTACAGTACTCGAGTACCAACTATCAAATAAAAATAAAAATAAAAGTTTTACATCCAGACTCCAAAAAAATAAGACATACAGACATTTCACAGTATCACACCTGCCCTTCATCATCGTACTGCCCCGGTGCTCGTCCAGCTATATTCTTTGAACCTGAAATACATGAAACGTATTTCCCCCGAATGGGGTTAGCTGTGGAACAGCTAGTACAAGTAACACAGACGAACTCTATCATCTTACAATATCAAAGCACATGCATCAATAGTTTCAAAACGCATAAGATAATGATTTCCGGAAATGCAAAATCCACAATGTATCACAAAACGCAGTCCTCCCGATTAACCATGGACCCGACCATGCGCGAATCCCTCCGAGGCCCTGATAGATCCTCCCGGAGTGGTTAACCCAAAAGTTCATGAACCCAACCATGTGTGTGTAATATCCGCATTTTTTTCTTCCCCTTGTATTTTTATTTTCGGTGTATTTCTCGATTGTAGCGACCCTCGTGTATCTTTCAGTGAAACTTTTCCATCATCTATTGATCTGATTCTCGTAATTGTTGTGCGGAACCGCCGTTTAGGGGTTGCCGTGGATCCATTCTATGCTATGATGCGTTGTGAGGTGTTCTGTTTGATGTTTCGTTCATATTCCGGTGTTGTAGACCGTTTATTTTCCGTACCTAGCGCACGCTAATTTTTCTGCATAGCGCGCGCTAGAAGCCCCCTTTGTAGTGCATGCTACGTTTGTATGGTAGCGCACGCTAGCGAGTTAGCCCTGGGAGTGGCAGTTCAGCTCCCAGCCCTCTGGACTATCGGATTAGCGCACGCTACCTTGTCTAGCGTACGCTAATGTCGGGAAACTAGCGTACGTTAAGTTGTTCAGTAGCGCGCGCTAGTGTGGGTGTCCAGTACTGGACAGTTTGCTACTGAATTCGGTCAGGTGCCAGTTAGCGCACGCTACGCTTGTATGGTAGCGCACGCTAACGGGTCAGGTGAGTCCTGGACAGTTTGTCACTGGACTCGACTGATGTCCAGGTAGCGCACGCTATTGGTCGATAGCGCGCGCTACCGATAGGTTGTTAGCGCACGCTACATTTGGAGTAGCGCACGCTAACGGCCAGAAGTCTGGCCACTGGACTAGACGCTAACTGTTTGACCTGTATATTTTTATCCCGTTAGCGCACGCTAACCTTGAGGATTAGCGCGCGCTAACACTCCCTGGCTATATAAACCAGGGAGTTGACCGAGATGAACATAATTTCTCATTTCTTCCTCTCTCCGCGGCGAAGGCGATTCCGGGGCGATTTTCTTGGCGATTTCTCCCTCCAATCATCTCATCCCACATCTTTGTTGAGTTCTTGGAGTATTATAACAACATCAACGCGAATCTATCGTCCCAATCCACGGTAAATCTCTTAGAACCCTACTTTTGGGCGATTTGGGGGTTTTGGGATTTTCTTCCGATCCGTTCCGTTTTGTTGGTGGATTCATGATGAATATGATTAATCTTGTTGGTATAATTAGTTTTCCTACGGATTCATGGTATATTTTCATGGTTTTGCAAAATCGAGAGGGTTTGGTTGTGGTCCGCCCTCGTTGATATTTTTGTACGAATATACATGAATCGTAGGCGGGTTTCCAGGTGTATTCCATTTCCATAATCGTTTAGAAGTGGTTGTGATTGTGCTATTCGAATCGTTAGGTTCATTTTCGTCGGTTCCTCGCGGTCGTGCTTGATTCTTCCGTTCCGTTCGTGTCATCGTCTATTTAATCGAGGCAAGTATCCTTATGAACTTACAATCTTGACATAGTAGTATTGTATGAGAAATGGTGTGTATGTGTATGCTCACTACGGGTTAGATCCGACGGGATCTCGGTAGGGGTCCACAGAGACGTGGATCGACGAGCTTGCTTTTAACCACTACGGGTTAGATCCGACGGGGTCTCGGTAGGGGTCCACAGAGACGTGGATCGACGGTTAATTGTGGTGCATTTTACAAATGTGATTTTGATATTGGCATTTCCGGAAATGAGTGTTTTGGAACTATGATTTCTTGATTGCATGCATTACTATATGTGTAAGATGTAAATTGTTCATTTGGTTACTTGTACTAGCGTAATTGCTAACCCCTCTGGGGACCCGTTTTGGGGAAATTCGTTTTATGAATTCCAGGTCAGGTTCATCGAGACGAGCGGCCGCTGGACCAGTATACGGATGATGGCCGAGCGTGATGATTGTGCACGAGTGATGTCTTAGTGTCTTCTACCTTTTCATATTTTGTGGTTTTGTTTGAACTAATAGAAGTACTCGAGTACTTAAGAACTTTTACTCGTCTGGATTGTATTGTTGTTTATCGTGTTTGTGTCGGATGATGATGTTATGTTGACCGGGTGAACTGGGTGGATTATTCTGTTTTGCGTCTTTATGACGTGGTGTTATTTTATCATTTCTGTGAGTCGTTGTGTATGATGCTGTTCAGCCTGGTGGGTCCCATATAGGGATTCACGGCGCTGTAATATACCTCGAATATCTTGAGGGTGTTAAAGAAAATGGTATCGGAGCTCTAGGTTTATGGATACCTAGGCTTGTCGGTTTATTGGGTCTTGTGGTGTTTTGTTTTGCACATCATCGTCACGCTGCCATGATTCCGGTACTACCAGTGTCCGTAAGTTTTTTTTTTCCCTTCCTCTGTTCATTAATCCCTTGTAGCGTACCCTTGATTCTTGACTTGTGATTGTTCTTTCTTGTACTGACCCTCGTATGGCTTTTGCTACTTATTTAACTCCAGTATGGATGCTGGAAGAGGTCGTGGTCGCGGTCGTGGTCGTGGATGCGGCTGGGGACGTGGGGCAGCCGGTGGGGCGGCCACGTCGCAGTCTTCGGGAGCCGGCAGTACCGGCGACCGTCATAGCCATGCTTCTTCATAGGAGCGTGCCGACCTCGGTATTGCGGCCGTTATGCAGCAAATGGTGAACCAAATGGCGGCAATAGCTCAGACGGTCCAGAACCCGGATCAGGCCCACGCTAATCGGGGCGGAGCGGATCGTTGGCTCCAAGATGTTATCAAGATGCATCCTCCTCAGTTTTCGGGAGCTTCAGACCCGATTGGCTGGGAAGGGTGGATCAAGGAGATATCTAAGGTCTTCGTTGCCACTAACTGTCCCGAGGACCGTAAAGTCCCTATTGCTCAATACTTTCTCACAGGGGACGCTACGGACTGGTGGGAGGCCGTTGGGCCCAAAGATCATGCTGCTTCGTGGGCTGAGTTTCAAGAATTGATGGAAACTAAATATTGCTCGTGGCCAGTCAGACAGGCTAGAGTACATGCTTTTTATGATGCTCAACCGCGGGATATCCCCGTATCTCAAGCTATTGCTGATTTTAACAAGGAGTTGGGTTATGTGAAGACCCAAGTTGTCGAGGAGAGCGACAAAATTCTCCATTTTTCCAGACGGATGAAGTTGTCGATTCGGGACTATATGTCGGGGCTCGTATGCACTACCTTGAAAGATTACCAGAGCAGGGCCCTTGCTTATGATATGTCTGTGACGGCGAGTGAGGCGGCCCGCGAGAGTAAGAAACATAAGTCCGCTGGGAACTTTTCGGGCCACAAGGGTGGGGGTCAGCAGAGATCCCAATCTGCTAACTTCCCCGCCGGCGGTGGTCCAGCTCGTTCCGCTGGGGGTCCCCGTGAAACTACCAGTGCTCCTTTCCGTGATGTGAAGTGTTTCAATTGTGGTCGTACAGGCCACGTCAGTCGTACTTGTTTGAGCCCTTTGCTGACGTGTAATCAGTGTGGCCAGCCGGGCCACAAGGCTGCTTTCTGTGCTGAGAGGGAGAGAATTCTTGGTGCCCGGGCTTCCATTCCAGCGCCTAGGGAACCAAGTGTGAATCAGGGATCGTTTGCTCCCCAATCTCCGCCGAGTGCTAGTCGGGGGAGAGGTCGGGGTCAGCCCTCAAAAGGGGGAGCTTCCAGTGTCGGCTCAGCCCACTCGCGTGTCTATGAGATGCGGAGAGCCGATGACCCAGCGGCTACCATGGCGACAGGTACCGTTTATATTCTTTCTCATCCTGTCAGTGTGCTTTTCGATTCCGGTGCTACGCATTCGTTCATATCTTTGGATTGTGTGCGCCGTTTGAGTCTCGATTGTTTGATGCCTTGTGAACCCTTCATCGTTAAGCTTCCTAGCGGTGATAGGATCGTTGGTGATCAGGAGGTTCGATACTGTTCTGTACTTATTTGTGAGAGGACTTGGCCCTCTAATCTTATTGTTGTGAGTATCGAGGGTGAGGATTTGATTCTTGGGGATGATTGGCTTGAGCGGCATGGTGCGATCATGAAATACCGCACGAGAATCATCACTATGTTAGCCGAGGACGGCACCGAGCACTCTTTCGCGGGGCGAAAGAGGGGAAACCAGAAATTCGTTATTAACGCCTTGAAGGCGATGAGACTCCTGCGAAAGGGGTCTACTCGCTATTGGTGCTACGCCTTGCAGGCAGAGAGTGGTGGAGTCGAGTTTTCGTCGATTCCAATCGTTAGCGAGTTTCCTGATGTATTTCCTGACGAGTTACCGGGATTGCCACCGGATCGTGAGGTCGAGTTTGCTATAGAGTTAGAGCCGGGCGCGGCTCCTATTTCGAAGGCGCCCTATCGCATGGCACCTTCAGAGATGTCCGAGTTGAAGAAGCAGTTGAGTGAGCTTCTTGAGTCGGGGTATGTTCGACCGAGCGCCTCGCCTTGGGGCACACCGGTCCTGTTTGTGCGGAAGAAGGATGGTTCACTACATTTGTGTATCGACTATCGTGAACTAAATAAGGTGACCATCAAGAACAAGTATCCTTTGCCGAGAATTGATGACTTGTTCGATCAGTTGCAGGGAGCTGCGGTGTTCTCGAAAATTGATTTGAAATCAGGGTACTATCAACTCCGGGTGAGAGAGTCCGATGTGCCGAAAATAGTTTTTCGGACGAGATACGGACATTATGAGTTCGTAGTTATGCCTTTCGGGTTAACTAATGCACCGGCGGTGTTCATGCAGTTGATGAACAAAGTTTTTATCGAGTATTTGGATAAGTGTGTCGTCGTCTTTATTGACGATATTCTTATTTATTCGAGGAATGAGGAAGAGCATGCCCATCATTTGCGGGTAATATTAGATATTTTGAGGACCGAACAACTCTATGCAAAGTTCTCGAAATGTGAGTTCTGGCTGAAGGAAGTGATGTTTTTAGGTCACGTGATTTCAGCCGAGGGGGTTCGTGTGGATCCGCAGAAGATTGAGGCAGTGTTGGATTGGGCACCGCCCAAGAATGTGAAGGAGCTCCGTAGTTTCTTGGGTTTAGCTGGCTACTATCGTAGGTTCGTCGAGGGTTTCTCGAAACTAGCTCGACCACTTACACGCTTGCTCCGTAACTGGAAGTTCGTGCGGAATGGCGAGAGGCGATCGAGTTTTGAGGGATCAAGAAGCGTTTGACTTCAGCCCGGTTTTGGCGTTGCCATGTGGCAACGAGGGTTTTGCCGCTTATAGCGATGCTTCGGGTCGTGGTCTTGGGTGCGTATTGATGCAAAGACGGCAAGACCATTGCCTATGCGTCGAGACAGTTGAGGCCGTATGAGCTGAACTACCCTACTCATGATTTGGAGTTAGCGGCAGTCGTTTTTGCGCTCAAGATTTGGCGTCACTACCTTTTCGGCTCTGCATGTCAGATTTTTACCGATCATAAAAGTCTGAAATACATATTTACTCAGCGAGAGTTGAATATAAGGCAGAGAAGGTGGTTAGAGTTGATTAAGGATTATGACCTCGAAATCCTTTATCATCCGGGCAAGGCGAACGTCGTGGCCGACGCCTTGAGTCGGAAACCGGTTGCGTTGCGAACGCTTGAGATCCTTACATCTCAGTCTGAGCTTCGGCGGGCTTTGATCGAGTCAGATGTTGAAGTTTTGTTGCCTGGAGCCGTCGGGCAACTTCGTGCTTTAGAGATTTCGTCGTCTTTGATCGATGAAATTAAGCTGAAACAGTTAGAAGATCCGATGATTACTCAAATCCGAGAGAACGTTCTTAAAGGGAAGTCTCCTGGGTTTGTGATTCACGAGGATGGTGTTTTGAGATTCCAGAGTCGGCTTTGTGTGTCGAACGACTCAGAGTTGAGGCAGAGTATTTTACGGGAGGCCCATGCTACACCTTATTCCGTTCATCCTGGTTCGAGTAAGATGTACAAGGACCTGAGAAGAAATTTCTGGTGGAATGATATGAAGGAGGAGGTCGCATACTTGTAGCGAGATGTTTGACTTGTCACAGGTCAAAATCGAGCATCGCCGACCATCAAGTTATTATGCCACTTCGCTCCGGAATGGAAATGGGAAGATATATCGATGGATTTCATTATGAGTTTGCCGAGATCGAGGTCGGGCATGAATATGGTATGGGTGATTGTTGATCGTCTGACCAAGTCGACACATTTTCTGGGCATCAAGGACACTTGGGGCCCGGAGAAGTTAGCTCGTGTGTTTATCGCGCAGATTGTGAGGCTTCACGGTACTCCGAAGTCTATTGTTTCGGATCGTGAAGGCCATTTTGTATCGCACTTCTGGCAGGCGGTGCATAAAGCGTTGGGTACCCGTTTGCGTTTGAGTACCTCTTTTCATCCCTAGTCAGATGGACAGTCGGAGCGCACTATCCAGACGTTCGAGGATTTGTTGCGTGCTTGTGCTCTCGATTGGAGTAGAGACTGGGAGGAGCATTTGCCATTGATCGAATTCACGTACAACAATAGTTGGCACGCGTCGATTCGGATGGCACCGTATGAGGCACTTTATGGGCGGTGATGCCGATCACCGATTTGTTGGAATGAGGCGTCCGATTTGGTCGGGACCGAGCCGGATGTCGTTTTAGAGACGAGGCGGAAGATAGAAGTAATTCGAGAACGGATGTTGACTGCCCAGAGTCGACAGAAGTCGTATGCCGACGCCCGTCGCCGACCTTTGGAATTCGAGGTGGGAGACCACGTTTTGCTAAAGGTGTCGCCGACGAAGGGAGTTTTTCGTTTCGGGAAGAAGGGGAAGTTGAGTCCGAGATTTATTGGACCCTTTGAGATTCTCGAGCGAGTCGGTGAGTTGGCATACCGTTTGGCGTTACCTCCAGCCTTGAGTCATATTCATAGTGTTTTTCATGTTTCCCAGTTGAGGAAATATGTCCCGGATCCTAGTCACGTCATCGATTATGGTGAGATTGATGTCACCGAGGATATTACTTTCGAAGAGCGCCCCTTGAAGATTTTGGAGCATCGTGAGAAACGACTGAGGCATAAGATCATACCTTTGGTCAAGGTGCAGTGGTCGAGACACGGTGTCGAGGAGGCAACTTGGGAAACCGAGGATAGCATGCGTGCTAGGTACCCCGAGTTGTTTGTTTCTTAAGTTTCGGGACGAAACTTATTTTTAGAGGGGTAGAATGTAATATCCGCATTTTTTTCTTCCCCTTGTATTTTTATTTTCGGTGTATTTCTCGATTGTAGCGACCCTCGTGTATCTTTCAGTGAAACTTTTCCGTCATCTATTGATCTGATTCTCGTAATTGTTGTGCGGAACCGCCGTTTCGGGGTTGCCGTGGATCCATTCTATGCTATGATGCGTTGTGAGGTGTTCTGTTTGATGTTTCGTTCGTATTCCGGTGTTGTAGACCGTTTATTTTCCGTACCTAGCGTACGCTAATTTTTCTGCATAGCGCGCGCTAGAAGCCCCCTTTGTAGCGCACGCTAGCGAGTTAGCCCTGGGAGTGGCAGTTCAGCTCCCAGCCCTCTGGACTATCGGATTAGCGCACGCTACCTTGTCTAGCGTACGCTAATGTCGGGAAACTAGCGCACGTTAAGTTGTTCAGTAGCGCGCGCTAGTGTGGGTGTCCAAGATCGATGCTTGCTATCGAATCGGTCAGTGCCGAAGCGCACGCTACGCTTGTATGGTAGCGCACGCTAACGGGTCAGGTGAGTCCTGGACAGTTTGTCACTGGACTCGACTGATGTCCAGGTAGCGCACGCTATTGGTCGATAGCGCGCGCTACCGGAGCAGTTGTTAGCGCACGCTACATTTGGAGTAAGACGCTAACGCCGTAAGTCCGCCACCGGACTAGACGCTAATCGCTTGACTCAGATATTTTTATCCCGTTAGCGCACGCTAACCTTGAGGATTAGCGCGCGCTAACACTCCCTGGCTATATAAACCAGGGAGTTGACCGAGATGAACATAATTTCTCATTTCTTCCTCTCTCCGCGGAGAAGGCGATTCCGGGGCGATTTTCTTGGCGATTTCTCCCTCCAATCATCTCATCCCACATCTTTGTTGAGTTCTTGGAGTATTATAACAACATCAACGCGAATCTATCGTCCCAATCCACGGTAAATCTCTTAGAACCCTACTTTTGGGCGATTTGGGGGTTTTGGGATTTTCTTCCGATCCGTTCCGTTTTGTTGGTGGATTCATGATGAATATGATTAATCTTGTTGGTATAATTAGTTTTCCTACGGATTCATGGTATATTTTCATGGTTTTGCAAAATCGAGAGGGTTTGGTTGTGGTCCGCCCTCGGTGATATTTTTGTACGAATATACATGAATCGTAGGCGGGTTTCCGGGTGTATTCCATTTCCATAATCGTTTAGAAGTGGTTGTGATTGTGCTATTCGAATCGTTAGGTTCATTTTCGGTTCGCATGGTCGTGCTTGATTCTTCCGTTCCGTTCGTGTCATCGTCTATTTAATCGAGGCAAGTATCCTTATGAACTTACAATCTTGACATAGTAGTATTGTATGAGAAATGGTGTGTGTGTATGCTCACTACGGGTTAGATCCGACGGGGTCTCGGTAGGGGTCCACAAGGATGTGGATCGACGAGCTTGCTTTTAACCACTACGGGTTAGATCCGACGGGGTCTCGGTAGGGGTCCACAGAGACGTGGATCGACGGTTAATTGTGGTGCATTTTACAAATGTGATTTTGATATTGGCATTTCCGGAAATGAGTGTTTTGGAACTATGATTTCTTGATTGCATGCATTACTATATGTGTAAGATGTAAATTGTTCATTTGGTTACTTGTACTAGCGTAATTTCTAACCCCTCTGGGGACCCGTTTTGGGGAAATTCGTTTTATGAATTTCAGGTCAGGTTCATCGAGACGAGCTGCTACTGACCAAGATACGGATGATGGCCGAGCGTGATGATTGTGCACGAGTGATGTCTTAGTGTCTTCTACCTTTTCATATTTTGTGGTTTTGTTTGAACTAATAGAAGTACTCGAGTACTTAAGAACTTTTACTCGTCTCGATTGTATTGTTGTTTATCGTGTTTGTGTCGGATGATGATGTTATGTTGACCGGGTGAACCGGGTGGATTATTCTGTTTTGCGTCTTTATGACGTGGTGTTATTTTATCGTTTCTGTAAGTCGTTGTGTATGATGCTGTTCAGCCTGGTGGGTCCCATATAGGGATTCACGGCGCTGTAATATACCTCGAATATCTTGAGGGTGTTACAGTGTGGATTCCTCCGAAGCCCCGTCGGACCGTCCCGGAGTGAACATAACTCTCTCAACACTCAAATACACTACTTTTCACATTCAAGATATTAAGTTCGTAAGAGTTACTTGCCTTTGAGACATGACGGATTGTTTCGAGAAGGAAAACGACCACCGATGAAGAAATTCAGAGACTTCGAACCTAAATGATTCGTAAAATAACTATCAACAATAGTATGACTGGAACTCTAATAGAAATACGCCCGAAAACCCCGCCTTTAATACATGTAATCCAACAATATACTCGACGAGGGCGAATCGCATCCAAAACCCTCTCGAATCTCAACAAGTCCAAGTATAACCCATAATCTCGTAGGAAAAGCATGTATTGGGGATAGATAACTCATACTCAACTCAATTGCTCCCAAATTACGACTAAAATCGAAGGATTATGAAGAAACCCCCTAATTCCCAAAAATCTAGGGTTCTAGAGAATTACCTCGATTCCAAGATGAAAAGGATGGATTGCTGTTGATATTTTATACCACAATCCCAAAGAGGATGATAGCTAGGTGGTTGGAGAGTCGAAAATCGCCCAAAACTGCCAGTTAATCGCCCAAGTCGCGGAGGAGAGAAAAGAAGGAGAAAAGTGGGCATTTTCGGTCAAACCTGGGTATTTAAACCCAGAAACGTTACGTATGTAATGCATGATGCATTGACGTACGTTAGCCCCTTAACGTACGTAATACCCTCAAGGTTACATACGTAAAGGTCTGGCAGAACCTTCTGCCCGATTTCCTGAAGACCCTAACGTACGCTATGAGGAAGGGATTAACGTACGTTAGGAAGACTATGTTATGTACGTAATGGAGATAAAGCAACGTACGTAAGTCTCTCAGGACAGGGATCAGCTGAGCAGAAAATGGCACGAACACCAAACATGGCATTTAACGAATTGTGCAGAATCAGTATAAATAGTTCGATACGGCAACTTAAGCACTAAAGGAAAAATATGATCCCGATCATCCGAAGGTCCGGAATGCGATAACGAAAGTAATTACACAAAACTTTTAGGAAATTACAAAATGGCACAAAACCACCGAAAAACACAATACGGGATCGAGCAACTGTACCGAAGCTCACAACATGTCCAACAACAATAAACAAACTCGCACCAAACTCGAAATGACAGTTTTGCACAACAATTACATTGAACGAGCCGACAAGCAGAAAAGTTACTAGAATACACGAAATCGAGTAGAACAATCTCGAAACGTGATCGGATGCCAAAACATACATAATTAAACATTCTCGAAATATTGAGATGGTTACAAGCGAGTCGCTAGAAATAAAAAATGTACCAAAATGGAAACTACCAAAAAATAGAAAAAGTACGGATATTACATTAATAGTTGGATTCAAATGAGCTTGTTATAAAACCAGGACCTTAACACCTCAACCATCTATGTAATGGCTTAGTTTTATAATTTAATGTCTTAACACTCCGACAAAATACTCCATAGTGTAGATCTGGATGTTTTAGTGTCAGTTTGGTATTATTGTGGCCAACAAAACCTGTTGCAGGGGAACTGATGTGTGGAAACATGATGTGAGAAAAAATGGATAATTATTTGATAAATGCAGGAAAAGTCTAAAAGTGAAGAAATTAAAAAAAAAAAAAATAAGGTTGCATCAAAATGATGGAGATCTTGCGTATCGATTGGGTTTGCCGCCGTCTTTGAGTCATGTGCATAACGTATTTTATGTCTCCCAGTTGAGAAAATACGTACAGAATATTAGCCACGTTATCGATTTTGGAGATTGTGGTGGGGCTCGATATCACCTTTGAGGAGAGATTGATTTAGATTATGGAGCGTCTGGTCAAAGAGCTTAGGCACAAAAATCATCAGCTTCACTTTTTTAGAACCATTAATAATGTAGATTTTATTTTCTTTACAAGTATGATGTGAGTCGAATTCATATGTCAGTCAAGAAAAATGTAGATCTGATTTTTTTTAACCAATTCATTATATCTAAGTTTATACCAAAAAAGTTATCCAATAATTGGCCATCAAGGTAGATATTTTTTTGACTAACTTGAACCAAAAAAGAATTAGAAAAATTACATTATTGAATATATATTGCAACATGTTGAGATAAAAATACAAATTGGCTTACAATAGTTTCTAAGAACCATAAAAATGGTATAAAATAAATTAAATTTCATAAATGTGAATCACTTGAAAATTTTGGAGAGAAAAAACAATCTCTATCACTTGACCACGGGTAGCGAAAAATTAACTTCATCAAAATAAATTGTTTGGGAATTCATAAGCATGCTCATATAATGAAATTTGTAAATTTTTTCATCGCCTCACAAGTATAAACAAGAGTCAAGAGCAATTCTCTTTCGTACGTTGGGATATACCTTAAGAATTCAATTTTCAATCTCACGAGTTATATGTAGTTGTTTTTAGAGAGATAAATAAAAAATAATTGAAAATATCAATTTAAAACAATGAGAAATTATAAATCACTCGAATAAATAATATTTTTACAAAGAAGTATTTAGCAATATACACATATGGAAGCATTTCTGGTATAACTGACATGAAATTTGTGGAATTGTTAGATATTTCTTAGCAAGCTTTCCGGTGAGATTTGTCGGAGTATTTGAAGTACTGCACCTTGAGTCATTTGAATTTTTGTGTAATAACTTCACTGGAAAAAACTTTTGTCTTTAGATAATACTCTATACGTCACCCAAATTTGTTCGTGCGAATTTTCAGCACAATTTCAATAAAGAATATTGATTGTATTTTTGGAGTGTAATGTTTGTGTGACGTAGCAGAAGCGTACTAATCCAATACACAATAATGAAAAAAAAGAATTACCCTGGTTGTAACGCCCCGATTTCGCATATACATTTATTATGAATTACATGTTCAATTTTATTAAATTAATGCCCGAATAAATTTTATCATTTAATACATTTTATTTTCATGATCATGCAAATACATTTATGTCATTATAATTCATGTCAAGTCATGTGATTCATTTTGCTTCATTTCTCATTAATTCATCGTTTCATCTCGTCATTTCTAGGCTCGAGGCGGTTTTAAACAATATTCACTACTACAAAAACAGCATTTACTGACACTTAGTTTCTGACACTTTATCATAAGTGTCAGTAAATTCAGACATTTGACTCATTTTTTTTTTTAATATAATTGTGTCATAAGATACTGACACTTAAATATCAGTAACTTGAGTATCAGAATTTACTGACACTTAAATATCAATAATAAAAAAAACTCAATTTATTTAAAACATATTTATTTATAATACTTCACACCTAACCCTACTCCATCTACTCCATCGAGAAAAGTCTCTCTCTCCCTCATTTACATCAGCCGTCGCCCCATCCTTCTTCAACTTCACCAAATTCTCGTTCGATTTCCGGCGGTTCCTTCTTTCTGTGATTTTTTCAGTTCTAATCGACGTCTCTATTGAATCCGGCGATTTGAGGTTAAAACCCTAGAGTTTTTGTTCATTTTTTCTGTTTCTCAAATTCTAATCCGATGATTTTGTTGTTTGTTGTCTAAGCTTTGTTCTAATAAGAAAATTGAGGAAAACGCTGGCGGATTTTGGGATAAATTGTTGATTTCTGATCTATTCCGACCGGTGAAGCAGGATTAGTGGTGGAAATCAATTTACATAGATGTCGTTGCCGAGGAATAGAAAGAGACCTTCAGATGGAGGTCAGCTTAAACCTAGTTTATTGTTTATTCGATTTTTAAGCTTTGATTTTGTTGCTTGTTGATTTATGTATGCTTTGAAGTTCGTTTTGAGTTTTGAAATCATGTAGTTGTGTTGTTTTTCATTGTCTGTGGATACAGTGTTTTATTTGAACTAACGAGGTCTATTGTTTCTGTCCATATGGAGATGTCTAATGTTTCAGTTATGATTATCCTACGTTTTGGTAGACAACATCTAATGTTTGAGTTGTGTGTTATATGACTGTTGTGAGTTTCCTGTTTGTAAAATAGGCTTACAGTTTACTTGTTTTTGCGGTTTGATGTAATTGTAAGATTGGTTCATTTACTACTGCTTATAGAATTGAAGAACAGATATATATCATTTAACTTTAGATATCATTTTTTCTTATCTTGATTTATGTCATCACAGAGCCACACGGATCGCATTATTTTCAAACTATTTGGAAAAGAACCTAGCAATTCTCCCCTTGTTTTACGGGCAAAAGAGCCACACGAACTACTTTCTTTTGCTGTATTATTATATGAATTATTTTCTTTTGAAGATATTATTTATCCATCTATATATTATACCGTTCATGCATGGTATCACTCACTGGAAACTTCGAAAACCTTTGTGATGGTTTTCATTCTTCTTCTACTACCACATTTTTACCATGTTGTATTTTTTTATTTTCAATGAAATTTGTACATGAGTTACCTCATGCAAGTCTCCATATGGGTATTTATTTTCTGGTGAACCTGCATCGACATGTTAATACAGAGCAACATGATTTGTCTCTCCCCCCATTCACTCTCTGCTTTCTGTTTGTGGAAGATATCTGATAAATGATTCATAAATGTACTGTTGTATGCTTTATTTTCTACAATCTGGGCAGATATCTAATGATTAGAATAACTTGTACTGATTAGGTTTTTGGTTGGTGAAGGGACCCGCATGTGGGCGACGTCCAGGGTATTGCTTCAGATGACACTGTAGAAGAAGCTGATGAGGTAGTTTTTTCATGTTTTTCTTCTTGCTGTCAACCAATCGTCCGCCAAGAAATCACTTCCATGTTTAAAGATAGAAAATGTTTGTCCTGATCTCAACTTGTTGTAATCTATGCATATGTCATGGTGGCAGTGGTTGGCGACTGAAAGAGCAAGGAATCAATGGAAACACTATAAGAATAAACATCAAAGACTTCGGATAATATCCGAAGTAAAAATGTTATAATTACCGAAGTCTATGTTCGTGTAGTTAAAGGTATACTTTAGACTTCGCTTATTAGGCGAAGTCTAATATCGTAATAACCGAAGTCTATCTCGGTTTTTAGAACCCGAATATGGGGGTTTGCGAAGTAAAAAAGGTCCTTCCACTTCACTTATTTTATAATCGCTGAAGTGTATATTTCCTATTCGCTTCAGTAAAATATACACAGATGAAGTGAAATAATGTTATCGACTTCGCTTATTAATAGGTAACGAAGTTAAAGATACCACATTTACTTCACTTTTATTTGTTTAGCCGAAGCATAAAACTCCTTTTTACTTCGCTTATTCTATTTTGTGTCGCTAATTATATATCTCTGACTTCGTTTTTTATCCGAAGTAAATAACCACATTGCATATTTCTTTCCAATTTGTAAATATAGAATCCCTGTTGTACAAAAAAATGATCCATCCAATAAAAAACCTCAATTCATAAGATCTCAATAACACAACCTCAAATCATCAATCAACCTCATTAAAAATCCAACAAACTCAAATCACAAGATCCCAATTCAATAACACAAGATCATAAGCATTGATAATAGTAATAAACCACACTTTCATATATAAACGGCGGATTGTCGTATAAAAATGCCAAATATTCAGATTCGCGTGATTCACAAGTTTGCATTGGGCATAACTATAATATGCCAACATCAAATAAACTTCCATAATGTCTACGAGACACATGCATAGGTCTAGATAATGGACTGCACATCAACCAAACATTCACCATATTTACCCGATGAAACGACATGTTCTGATCTAACTATACCAACAGACATTCACCATCATCACCTGAGTACCAGTAGTGTTGCAACCAAGATCATACATATACAATACTGAACTGAAACTAGACAAAGAACTTCCTGACAATGAAGCGAGCCTAAGCACCATCGACAAACGTGTAGACGAACTCGCTCCACTCGTTCCTGACTTCACCATACTGCTCCTGAGTGTAGTATTGGTCTTTGACTGAACCAGGATACTGATCAAATCACATTGAAACAAAAAAAAATAGATTAAGTACATTCATAAAAGATGCATCAACATCAAAAAATTTCAGTACCAATACATACTATATAATAGAAAAGGATGACAGAATGAAAATTAGCATCTTCTCAAGCTGTGGATCTTCGCTTTCAACGATCTCTTTGATGTAGCGGAGGACATAAAATCCGCAGTGAAGGGAGGATAGTTCTTGTTTCAGATTGCCCTATAAAATTTAAAAGCCATGAATCAGATGTCAAATTTATATATATATATATATATATATATATATATATATATATATATATATATATATATATTCACTCGTGCGAAAAGTTGTGTAAGTTGCATTTTATTGTCATTTTTTTTCTTCCGAGTATGTCATATGCTGCAAACTTTGAATGAACATAATATCCAAATAACTTTTTTTTTCTGGTTATTTGCAGTTGACGGAAGGTCAGAAAATGGCTGCTTTTCAGAAAAGATTAAAAATAATAAAAACTACCCAGGTTTAGGGTAATTACAGCAAATATCCAGAAATATTACAATTAGACCCTTAGGTTATGTATGAATATATATATAGTTCACAAAATGATATCTCCATACACTTACAGTGATTTGCTTATAACCCGGAGCCTTATTATATCCTCTGGATGCATTGGTGGTTTTCACAGCGCTACATTTAAAAATAGAAGAATTATACCTTTGGAACATTAATGAATCTTCAAGAAAAGAATCAACATATATGCTGCTAGCCTGCTACTTATATATATATATATATATATTATATATATACCTGATCACAGTATTCTTCCAACCATCTAATCGAGTTCTATTGCCAAGGGGATCAATCAGGTAGACCATGTTCTTCTCATCATTGACCACAGTCAGGATCCAATGGTTACTGCGTAATTGGTAAAGAAGCATTAATAATGTCACATGATAATATGATATGCATTATCATAACAGAAATATTATTATTTACCCATTGTTATATGGGATAAGGCAAATGCAGTCCCTCGGTGATGCCATCAAGCGAGCAATGATATGTTTTTCCTGCACACTCTTCTCTAAAGCATGATCCACGCACCCAGGATCCACGAAGCAAAAAGAATACGGATGATTTTTCGCATTCAAGTTATTGAAGAGCTTACTGCATTAGGCCATACGATTACAATTGTATCAAGGCCATAGGTCTACCAGAGATACATAATAAGAGAGGAAAAAACATAAGATGCAATTGTATTATCTTATACAGATCTTACCCCATATAAGCCAATATATGCATACCACCAATTGCTTTCATTTCCATGAAGTCAAAGATTTGATTTCTCGACAGCCAGACTATTTTTTTCCCTCCAAACATTGCCTCATCAAGTACAACGCGCAAGGAAGTATCATTGGTCATGAATCTATCAGCGTGAGAATATACAAACTTGCAAGCCATGGGTAATGATCTCTCTATTTCCTTCAACTTCGATCGAACAACATCAGCATCCTTCTTTCCCGACTTGATTTTCTTCCCAACCTGATTCAACTCAAGTGGATCTTCATGAGCATTAGTTAGATCGATGAGTGCATGAGCAACTTCTTCTTTCTGGGGAGAATCAACCTTCTCCTGCACAATATTTAATTAATGTAAGCCATAATGTTCTAACTATCTATTCTTAATATACAAAACATCTATATACCCATTATACGAGAGAATTACCTCTGAAATGGCTAGAATTACCATGTCTTTTAGCCAAGCAACGATAGCGCCAAGGGCATCCGCAATAGTTAGTGGACCATTTTTAATGGGAACAGGGAGATCCTCATCATACCCGTCCTGGACGACACCGTCAATAGACACTTTCCAGTTGTCTTTGCCAATTGGTACAGTTTGGATCAACACATACGGCCCTCCAACCGACACTACTGTCCCATATGCAATAATATGGTCAACTTGTCCTTTGACCAGAGTGCAACATCTCCCCTAAACAGTATCATACGATAAGAATTAAACATAGGATCATATAATAAAAAATGGCATGGAAAATGAAAACTCGAGAGTTGAAAACCTCTATTTCACGTGGATCGACCTCATCTAATTTGCTAATAGGTTGTCTTACTTTCAGCTTGTTCTTTTTCCCCTTGAAAGAACAATAAGGTAAGAATTAGCTTTGATGTACATATGAGGAAATAATATATCGACTTAATATTTATAAGAAAGTCAAATGACCTTAGGATACGGAGCTGCTTCTTCAACATCTTTTTGTGCTGGGAGGACCTTGGACTTCCTACCCTTCTATTGACAAAAATATGTTGATTAAAATCAGGTAGATGCTATAAAGTGAATGAAATGTTGAAAGTCTTTAAGTAATTAAAATTATAAGTAACCTTCGCCTTTGGACCGCCAACCACTCCATCTTTCCCCACAGATATCTCAGCAGCTTCGATGATTTGTTTCCTCTGTCAAGAATGTACACAATTAAAAAAGCAAGAGGAAGAAAGAATGTATACAAGTGCCTACATACATACAGGAATGCAGTGGTGTAATATTTTAAATAAATAACCTTCAGCAATTCAGAAATTCCTTCACGAAGAAAGTCTTCCATCAAGTTGCTTTTTGCCTTCTTAAAATTCTGTTTAAGATCAATTTTTAGGCCATTTTACCAAATTAATAAAATATATCGTCATCCTAAAGGGTATAACGGTGAATTGCCATTGGCTTTGGAGTATCACAGTCATCCAGTCCCACTTGGTTTGTGTCCAGCACTGGATTGGCCATGTTTGACGATTTCTTTGATGAAGTAGTCGGGCTTTTTGCTTCCTTTTCTGCAGCAAGTTCAGCTTTCAATCTGTCAACTTCAGCCCTCAAACTAGACACTTCTTCAGTCTTCTCTTTTAGGTTCTCAACCAAGGCCTTTGAAATTGGTTCTCTTGTCTTTCGTGCAGTTCCGAAATAAACTTGGGGTTTGACGAACCCTCCTATGCCTCTTACTCTTCCATATTTCTCGTTTGTTCCCAACGCTTCAGTTAAAGCATCATGAGATCCTTGTGGAATAAAATCTCCCTTAGCTTGTTTCTTCAAGACTTCCTCCTAGAACAATCCACACGCCATACATGTAAAAAAAAGTGTTTAGATAATAAGATAAGACAAATAGAGCAAAAGTATTTGAATTTAAATTAAAGAGCCTAATTAGTTAAAAATACTCACAATATCTGCTATCATCGCCGCTGTCTCCCCATCTGCTATATGACCTTTGTCATTTTGGCGGGCTAAGATCCAAAGCAGCAATCTATCGATTTCGTCATCTTCACCAAGTAATCCCTTCTTTCTCTTTTTTTTTTAACGATAAAAAACTATTACGTCACCCAAAGGTTTATAAATATCTGAATACAAAAAGGGCAAGTTCGGGGAAGGGTCACACGACAACAGCTTTATAAAAATCTGAATACGGTGATTAAATAATTTTCTTACTAGCTCAGATTCCAGACCGCAATAACCCTTTCGAGATGCCTTGTGACGATATTTGATATGTTTAGTCCGAGCCTTCTGCTCCTTGTGTGTAATCTGGATGATTCCCAAATAAGTACATATTTGACAGATTTCAATGGGAAAATGTCAACTTTTAATACCTTCCACGAAGGGTCCATTCTCTTATCCACAAACTCTTTCCAAACTTCAGCTGAGATGTGATATTCAGTGGGTGGAGAAGATCGCACCAGAACAGGATTTTTGCGAAATGGCCACACAAACTTCTTAGTCATTTTAGTCTTCCAGTCACGCCATTTCTGGTTCGCGGAAGTCAACACTGTCTTCTTAGTTTGTGGCGCTAATTCAAACACATTCTGCTAATTATCAAAAAAATTTTAATATTAGAACAAACCATCAACAAATATATGATATCATATAAAACACATATATAACATTGCAACATTTAGTCTTACCAGTATCTCTTCCCAGATCTTATCTTTGATATCCTTTGGAACGAACCTCCAGTTATCTATGTTGCATGGAACCATGGATCTTGCAACATGTCCAATGTATGACTGCAAGGCCTTATTATCCTCATACAAAGCCCGCCCAAGGCTATCGTAACGGACCTTAACCTTATTCCCTCTTGCCCTCAGCTTAACCAACTTCTACATAGATGATGGACCCCGTTTGGTTCTTTTTTGCTCGTGAACAGGTACTTCTTCATCTGTAGCTACAGGATGTTTAGCCTCCTCATGTTCAGGTGCCCGCTTCTCAGAAGCATTAACCATCTTCTTGCTTTGCTGAACACTCATTTTCTTTGTTTTCTTAGGAGACATCTGCTTTTTTCCTGCAATAACCCATAAAATACATCATATAAGTTTTTCATAATTTAGATAAAAATAAATAATAAAGCTGAAAAAGCACATAAAACATTATAACGTAACAGGAACACATAACAATCATAACATGTACAAGAAAAAGACAATAACATAAATTGATGTTCATCACTTTAAGCAATACATAACAAACTGTTACATTATTTTTTCTTTTTCACCACCCAAACATCCTCAGTCTTACTACCATCCTTACTACCCGGCCTAACATATCATTGATGAGTAAGAATACAATGAGTTTCCAAGTCATCTAAAGGACGAGAAAGTGGAATGCTAGTCACTTCCTCATTCTCCCCCTCACTATTATTCTTATGAATTGGTAGAACCACTGACCATCCTTTTCTTAACGGGTCATCAATGTAAAAAACCTGACTAACTTGACTTGCTAGCACAAACTCTTCTTTTCTATGACCCCGTTTGTTCAAATTGACTAAGGTGAATCCACATTCGTCGTTCGTGATTATTCCCTTATCATTTGGAACCCATGCGCACTTGAAAACAAGAACTTGAAACTGATGATAGTTTAACTCCCATATCTCCTCGATTACTCCATAGTAGCATACATCTGCAAACAAGGGGTTCTTATCTTTTGCACTGCTAACAAGCATCGTGTTCGCCACTTGAGTCACCCCACTGTTTTGACAAACTCTTTCATCATCTCGGGCCTTTGTTTGGTACAAACTACCGTTTATGACATAGCTACTGTACTTAATGACTCGCGCACGTGGCCCATGTGCCAACCATGTTAATGTTGACGTCGTCCCCCCATTGCAACTATTTATTTCCTCAGCCACCTTCCTTTTGAATTGTAATATCCGCACTTTTCCCTTCTCTTATTATTCTCATTTTAGTGTGTTTTCATTTTTAACAACTCGCTTGTAACCGTATTGACATTTTGAGGATATTTAACATTGAACTTTTTGTCGTTCGAGCTTGATTCGGACTCGTTTTACTCGATTTGATGTTTCATGTTGTTATTTCGGATATTATCGTAATCGCTGCTTGGAATCGCTGCTTTCGGGGTTGCCAAAGATCCATCTCGTGTTATTATGGGCGTTGTGATCTTTTGTTTGGTGTTTCGACCATGTGTTGTACATTCCGGACGTTTGGGCCGTTTTGTAAATTTTCCCAAACTTTTGGGAAAATTTCGTTTGTTGATTGTTTTTCCGAACCTTTGAGTAGTCGGGAATATGTTTTCTTTCGGCATTTAAGTTCGTCGTTTCAGGTCCCTAACGTCCGTACCATCGTGAATTATTCATCGTTGCATTTCGATTCCTTTCCGGTACCTCCCTCTTTTCTTCTGGCCTGTACTTCATAGAAAGGAATGTTACGTACGTAACACCCTTTTGGTTACGTACGTAACGTTCTAGTGTATTTCGGTCCAGACGATTCTCCCTTTTTGGTTACGTACGTAACGCCCTAGTGTATTTCAGTTCAGGCGATTCTGCCTTTTTGGTTACGTACGTAAGGCCCTTATAGCTTACGTACGTAAGGCCCTTATAGCTTACGTACGTAATACGGCTTACGTACGTTAGCATGTGGTGGCTAACGTACGTAACGAGGCCTGGGTTTATAAACCCAGGGGTTGACCGATTTCGGCCATTTTCACTCCTTCTCCTCCCCATCCGACTTCTAGGCGATCTTCTGGGTATTTCCGGCGATTTGAAGCTTGGTAACTCCGAGCCATCATCTTCTTCGAGTTTTTGGAGCATATTATCAACCTCTAATCGTGTTCTTCGTCACTATTCAAGGTAAACTCCTAAAACCTTGTTTTAGGTAAATTGAAGGATGTTTTCATGTTTCGTCCGATTCGTTCTGTATGTTAGATTAATTCATGCTGTACATGATTAATCTTGTTGATTTCGTTGGTTTCCCTAAGGATTCATGGTATATTTCGTAGTAATTTTGTAATCGAGAGGGTTTGGTTGTGGTCCGCCCTCGTCGTTGTTCCTATACGAATATACATGAATCGTAGGCGGGTTTTCGGGGGTATTCCAATTCCGTATTCATTTAGGATTGGTTGTGATTGTGTTCTTCGTATCGTTAGGTTCGTGATTATCGGCTCCTATCGGTCACCGGTGTTTTTCCTTCCGTTCCTTGCGTCGCTTATTATTCAAGGCAAGTATTTTTGGAAACCTTTATGCTTAACGTGGAATGGTAATGTATTTTGTGTGTGATTTGCTCACCTCGTGTTGATCCGACGGGATCAAGGAGGGAATCCAAAGGTTTTTGTCCCGGATTCATGAGTTTGTTTAGCTAGCCAGTGCGGGAGGGTCCTTAGAGGCCTCGTGCGGGAATTTATGATATGACTCTGTTCCCAAGGCGATGCATGTGCGTGTTTTGCTTTATAATATAGCCAGTGCGGGAGGGTCCTTAGAGGCCTCGTGCGGGAATTTATGATATGACTCTGTTCCCAAGGCAAATTGTTTGACTGTTTATTTCCGGAAAAGACATGTCTGGTTTTGACTTTTGAAATTGATATTGGTGCATATACTATGAAATGTGTAAGCGATTGGTTTGCCTTGATTACTTGTACTAGCATAATTGCTAACCCCTTTGGGGACCCGTTTTGGGGAAATTCTTGTTATGGATTTCAGGTTATGATTATCCGGACGAGCGAGCACCGGGACAGTACGAGGATGTTGGCCAGGGTCGTTGACATGTGCATTTGGGTCTACTTATTTCTTTTGTCCATTTCGATATGGTTGTTCCCACAGTTTTAAACTTATAGATTGTACTCATGAGTACTTAGGCTTTTCGCTTCAAACTCCGTATTGTATTGCTTTAAATTGTCACGTTGTTGGTTGATGCTTATTTCGCCGGTTGCTCCGGGCGTATCTTTACATGTCATATTATTTAAATGTGTATCCTCGCTAACCAAGATGGTTAGTCGAGTGGAGTTTTCCTATTGTAGCCTGGTGGGTCCCATGTAGGGGTCTACGGCGCTGTAACATATTCCGAATATCTCGGGGTGTTACAGAAAATGGTATCAGAGCGTTGGGTTTATGGATACCTAGGCTTGTTGGTTATTTGGGTCTAGTCGTGTTTTGTTTTGCACATTGTCACACCGCTGCCAGCATCTCAGTACTTCCAGTGTTCGTAAGTTTCCTTACTCGATTCTTTACTTTCTCGTACTGTATTCCGTTTCTTGAACTGTGGTTATTCTCCCTCCTTTGCTTATCATCGTAGTTGCTTTTTCCTTCCTTACTCATCCTCGATATACTTCTGTTATCTCCTAACACCAATATGGATGCCGGAGGAAACCGTGGTCGTGGCCGTGGACGCGGCCGAGGACGCGCGGGCAATGGCAAGGCCCACGTCACACTCTTCAGGAGCCGGCAGTACCGGCGACCGTCACAGTCATGCTTCTTCTCAGGAGCGCGCCGATCTTGGTATTGCAGCTGTTATGCAGCAAATGGTTAACCAGATGGCGGCAATAGCTCAGGTGGTCCAGAACCCCGATCAGGCCCATGCTAATCGGGGCGGAGCGGATCGCTGGCTTCAGGATGTGATGAAGATGCATCCTCCTCAGTTTTCGGGAGCTTCGGACCTGATCGGCTGGGAAGGGTGGATCAAGGAGATATCCAAAGTCTTCACTGCTACCAACTGCCCCGAGGACCGTAAGGTCCCTATTGCTCAATACTTTCTCACGGGAGATGCTACGGATTGGTGGGAGGCTGTTGGTCCCAAAGATCATGTTGCTTCGTGGGCCGAATTTCAAGAATTGATGGAGACCGAATATTACCCGTGGCCGGTCAGACAGGCTCGAGTGCATGCTTTCTATGATTCTCAACCACGGGATATTCTCGTATCCCAAGCTATTGCCGATTTTAACAAGGAGTTGGGTTATGTGAAGACTCAAGTTGTCGCTGAGAGCGACAAAATTTTCCACTCTTCCAGGAGGATGAAACTGTCCATTCGGGACTACGTGTCTGGACTCGTCTGCACTACCTTGAAGGATTATCAGAGTAGGTCCCTCGCTTATGATATGTCAGTGACGGCTAGTGATTTCGCTCGTGAAAGCAAGAAGCAGAAGTCGGCCTAAGTTTTTCTCGGTCCTAAGAGTGGAGGCCAGCAGAAATCTCAGCCGCAAATATTTCTACGGCGCTCGGATCGCTTCTCTGGAGCTTGGTGCCGCCGAACCTCCGCTCGTGAACCCACATGCTTTAATCGTGGTGTGCAGTGGCCATAAGAGCCGGCAGTGTTCTCGCCCAAAGTTTACTTGTCATACTTGTGGACAAATGGGCCACAAGGCCCCTTTGTGAGCAGATCAGGCGGCTTCGGCGCCTGCTCTTCTCAACCAAGACTTTAGAGCAGAGTGTGAACCGTGGCTCGCTTGCTCCTCCGCCTCCACCGAGTGCAGCCGCGGTAGGGGTCGGGGTCAACTCGCTAGAGGAGGAGCTTCCGGTGTCGGCTCCGCCTGCCGCGTATATACGAGATGAGGGGGCCGATGACCCAAAGAAGCATCGTGGCGGCAGTGTACTGCTCATATCCATTCTCATCCTGTCGGTGTGCTTTTTGATTCGGGTGCTACGCATTCATTCATTTCTCTAGAGTGTGTACGCCGTTTGAGTCTCGACTGCTCGTCACCTTGCGAGCCTTTCATCGTTAAACTTCCTAGCGGTGATAGAATTATCGGTGATCGAGAAGTCCGGGACTGTTCTGTGTTTATTTGTGAGAGGGCTTGGCTCTCTAATCTTATTGTCGTGGGTATCGAGGGTGAGGATCTGATTCTCGGGAATGATTGGATCGAGCGGCATGGTGCAATATGTAACACCCCAAACTAGGCGGATATTACAGTGCCGTAGATCCCCAACTGGGACCCACCAGGCAAATGAAAATGAATGAATTACATAGGATAAATGTAGTACCGAACCACATTACAACAATAATTACTCTGATGAGGAGTTTAGTTACAACACACCAGGACAATACCGAATACTAGTGTATTTTATATGAAGATAAAATACACGACACTGAATGAAACGGAGTATCCAAATGAAAATATGCAGCGGAAAATAAAGGACAATAACATGAATAACTGAAAGATCGGGGCCCCCTACTAGTATCACTGGGACTCCTTGACGTCAGCGTGTTCTCCCCGTACTTTTGCCTTGCCAAGACCTGAAAAACAAAATATCCCCAAACGGGCCGATTAAATGTAACAACAATCCTCCAGAGTTGAATAAACACAATCATATAATATGTAGTATAAACCACAAGTTCGATCAAAATGAAACGGTTAGATTATAACCCAATCTTGTTGAAAACATACGCAATCAAACATGCTATATGAATCAACTAACAGTACGGCTCAAAGGGTGGCGCCACACTACGCCCGGGATGGAAATGTGTCCGAGCACAAGCCACCAACGAGTATCGATCGAATACACGCGTGGTCTTATGCCTAATCAGTCTCACGAAGCAATCGACTCGTGTGCACAGTCCAATGTGAGGCCAACAACCAACACACGACATAAATGTGCCCGACATGAAAATCCTACACATACCAACCGCACGCCAAGATGACCGGAATGCCACGATATAACAAAAGTGACATCGAAAATGAATAATACTCACCGAGGTGGAATGGTAATGAAATAAATGACAATTAATGAAAAGATTGGAACCGCTGCTCCTTATGATCAAGTGATAAATTGACAACAACAAGTTTTGATACGGTTAATATAATGATGAATGAGTTATGATTATGAATGAACAACAACAAAAGGGATGAATATCCTTTTAACCGAGTAAGAATTAACTTACACAACACCGGTGATAATTATCCTTCCACGAACGACGTCCTAATTGAGATATCGATCGCTCGAACAACCTTGAATTATACAATATCCAACAACCCGTTCAATATACGAATCAAACACGAATATAACGAACTCAAAACGTCGATACGATTAAACTAAATTCATTGGGGCATTATATCGAATACGTTGTGGCCAAACTCCGATTGTTTACAATCAAATCTCAATATACCAATATCAAATCCTCCAAGAAGTGTTTCAAACCAACAAACATCTTCCAAATGATCAATAATCCAAAATGAATATCCGAAAACGTGATTATAACGACAATTAAACGAAAACCCCCAATTTCAACTTGATATTCAAAGTGTTCTTGAATAATCCCTCAATAATCCAATGAATCCTTATATAAACTCATAATCATATACATATCCCTTCATATAACATGATTATAACGTCCAAAACATCATATCTCAACATAGAATCGAAATCCAAGGTGTTGAAGAAATTACCTCTTGAAGATCCAACCACTTCGATCCGAAGAACACGAGTTTAATCGAGTATCCAAGCTTCACAACCGAATGAAAATGATTAAAAACCACACTCAAGTGATAGGTGAAGAGAATCTTCTCCCTGAAGCCTCTCTCTCTCGTATGAAGGTGGAAAAAAATGGAAGGAATGGGCTGAAATGCTAAAAAAATGAATTTAAAGGGGTTGACTGCCCTGCCGGACACGGCCGTGCCGATCGGCACGGTCGCGGCACGCAACTGGCCGGAAGGGACTCGACCGTGTCCGCTTGACACGGTCGCGGCGCGGAGGGGCCTTCCGATAGTGACCCGTCCGATGGCCGACAAGATGACTCGACCGTGTCTCCGAACACGGCCGGGCGTCGCGCCGGTTCTCGCTTATCCGGAAGAGTTCGACTCGACGCGCTGCATTTACACGGTCGAGTCCTGTGGGCAGAGACTTCGGCATTTCCGGATGAGTACAGCACGAGCCGTGTCGGACGACACGGCCGAGTTCGGTCGGCAGTGATCGGCCAATAACTGAAAAATGAGCGGGTGAGCTAAAACGACCATAACTCTCTCGTCCGGACTCCGATTGACTCACCGTTTGAACCATTGGAAATCTAACTAGATGCTATATAATATTGCAAAGATTCAGAATTTTTGGAGTTACCAAAAATTAATGGTGATCTAACAAAGTCGAACTCATATGTGGAAAGTTGAAACAATGGACAATAACGATACACAACTCGAAGTTTCTCCAAACGGTGAACACGGGTGAATGAACATGATTGATGAATGATTATAAATGAGTGAAATCCACTGAGTGACAATCACCGAATGAAATTACTGAATGATAATGACTGAATTACAACCGGGTATTACATACACCCCCCTAAAAAGAGTTTCATCCCCGAAACTAAGGGTCAAACAACTCGGGATAACTCTCCCGCATACTATCCTCGGTTTCCCAAGTAGCCTCTTCGACTCCGTGTCTAGACCACTGAATATTGACCAAAGGAATCGCCTTATTCCTCAACGGTTTGATTTGCCGCTCGAACACTCGTATGGGACGCTCCTCATACAATGATCATCTGCGATCTCGATTTCGTCGAACTGAAGTATGTGACCTGGATCGGCAACATACTTCCGCAATTGCGAGACGTGCAATACATTATGAATTTGGCTCAACGCCAAAGGTAAAGCCAAATGGTAAGCTAACTCGCCTATTCGATCCAGAATCTCAAACGATCCAATGAATCTCGGACTCAATTTCCCCCGTTTTCCGAAACGGAATATACCTCGACTCGGGGATACCTTGACCAAAACGTGGTCACCCGTCTCGAACTCTAGTGGTCGACGACGATTATTTGCACATGATTTCTGTCGACTCTGAGTTGTCAACATACGACTCTTGATCAAAGCTACCTTCTCCCGGGCGGCTATAAGCATATCGGGCTCGGTGTCGATTGATTCTGACAAGTCATCCTAACACAAAGGAGATCGACAACGACAACCGTACAAGGCCTCGTAAGGTGCCATCTTAATGGAAGCATGCCAACTATTATTATACGTGAACTCGATCAACGGTAGTTGGGCTTCCCAATCGTCCTTCCAATCGAGGACGCAAGCTCTCAACCTGTCCTCTAATGTCTGAATAGTTCTCTCTGATTGTCCGTCGGACTGAGGATGAAAGGCAGTACTGAGATTAAGCTGAGTTCCCATATCACGATGAACTGATTTCCAACATGAGACACGAATCGTCCGTCACGATCAGAAACGATACTTTTAGGGGCACCGTGAAGTCTCACTATCTCCTTGATGACCAACTGGGCCAGTCTCTTGGGACTCCACATATCCTTGATTTCAAGGAAATGAGCTAAATTAGTAAAGCAGTCCGCGATCGCTCAGATCGTATTCATGCCACGACGACTCGTCGGCAATTCGTGATGAATTCCATAGAAATGTCTTCCCACTTCCATTCTGGAATAGGGAGCGGTATCAGCATACTTGCCGGTTGCTGATGTTCCATCTTAACTTATTGACAGGTTAAGCATCTCGAAATAAATTCTGCGACTTCTCGCTTCATATTACTCCACCAGTAATTTTGTTTCAAGTCCTTATACATCTTGCTAGACCCCGGATGAACAGAATAAGGGGTAGCATGAGCTTCTCTCAAAATCAAGTTTTTCAACTCATCATTCGCCGGTACACACATCCGATTCTTAAATCTCAAAAGTCCATCCTCGTGGATCATGAATCCAGGGGCTTTCTCCTGAGCCACATCTTCACGGATGTGCAACAATGAAGGGTCTGAACTCTGATTCTCTCTGATTACCTCCTCAAGTGACGATAAAATCTCTAACATACAAAGCTGTCCCTGAACTCGCTGAAGCCAGACCTCGATCTCGGGTCTAAGGAATTCCTGCTGAAGCTCCTTCTACACTGTTAAACGAGCAAGCATCTGTTCCTGAACGGACTTACGACTCAAGGCGTCGGCGACAACGTTCGCCTTGCCCGGGTGGTAAAGGATCTCGATATCAAAATCTTTGATTAGTTCCAACCACCGCATCTGTCGCATATTTAACTCCTTGTGAGTAAATATATACTTAAACTCTTGCGATTGGTGAAGATCTGACAGGTGATGCCATAAAGGTAACGACGCCAAATTTCCAACGTGAAAACCACGGTTGCTAGCTCCGGCCGTGGGTTGGATAATTAACCAGCTAATCCGAGGAAACATCGGATTTACTTAATATCTTTCGAGGTTGCCAATCTCGATAGTCTCCGTATTCGAGGGTCGACACGAACTCTGTCGATGAAATTACATGCCCGAAAGTCACTTCGACCTCCGTAACTCACATTTGGAAAACTTTCCATAAAGTTGCTCTCGTCTCAACACGCCGAGAACTCGATGAAGATGAACCTCGTGTTCCTCTCGCTACGAGAATAAATCAAAATGTCGTCGATGAAGACAACAACAAACTGATCCAAAAGTCGATGAAAACCCGATTCATTAACTCCATGAATACCGCAGTGCAATAGTTAGCCCGAACGGCATAACTACGAACTCATAATGACCATAGCGTGTACGAATGTCGTCCTCGCGATATCCGACTCTCGAATCCGCAATGGTGATATCCAGATCTTAAGTCGATCCCGGAAAATACCGAGGCTCCCGAAGTTGATCTAAAAGATCATCAATACGGGGTAAGGGATACTACTCTTGATCATCACCCTGTTCAACTCCTGGTAATTAATACATACACGAGACGAGCCATCCTTCTCCTTGACAGATCACACTGGTGCTCCTCACGGGGACGCAATCGGTCGGAGATAACCTTTCTCGAACTACTCCTCAAGTTGAATCTTCAACTCCTGCATTCTGGTCGGGGCCATCCGATACGGTGCCTTCGATAAAGGGGACGTACCGGCTCCCACTCACTCCTGAATTCCCCTACTCTATGTGAAGGCAACCAGATAACTCGTCTGCAAATACATCGTCAATCGATGACAATGATATCACGAATGATTGAACATTTCGATTGCCCTAGAATGGTCAATCGATAAAAAGAGATACCAATAATGATTGAACAACTCGATTGTCTTAGAAAGGCCAATCGATGAAGATGATACAATGAATGTTTGAATAACTCGATTGCCTTTGAAAGGCTAATCGATGAAAATGATACAATGAATGATTGAATGACTCGATTGTCTTAGAAAGGCCAATCCATGGAAATGATACAAGGAATGATTAAATAACTCGATTGCCTTAGAAAGGCCAATCGATGAAAATGATACAATGAATGATTGAATAGTTCGATTGCGGAATTTCTCTGCTTTCGTCATAATAATACTTCTTCTGGAACAACGGGGATTACTTCCCTGAAGCACACATTCGACAACCAACGATGGAAAGATAGCGACCAAACGCTAACAAACACTGAGGATAGTATCAAGACGATCAAACCAACTAATACCGAAAATTACATCGTCCTAAGATAAATTCACTACGATTAGATCCATCAACCAATCGCGGTCATTAAGCTTAATTCGGTATGATTCCGAAAATTCTTCCATCGTCAGGTAGACCGATGGTATGAGGTCCACAAGCAATAGGACTATCCCGAAATAAGTCTATTCAAGCATGATTCGAAAATGAATGAATGCGGTGTACCAAAGATCAAAAGGTACACACAAGTTGAAATAAAATTACGAGTATACCCGAAATCATTCGGCCACCGGATCGTCGATCCTCCTCATCATATGAATCAGGACTTGCCGCCCCCGAACCAGACGCTCCTGTCTCGATAAATACGAGCTCCAACTCTATTTGCTTCCATTGTCTTAAACGATGACAAAGCATCGATTCTCAAACGCTGGTTGCTTCGGCTCGAGATGCCACGAGCCGACTTGGAGTCCTTTCGCAAAAACGGGCCTTATGCCCAAAATTCCCACAATTATAGCACGTGATAGACGGTTTCATACACTCGGCTGAAATGACCCAAGCTTCACAATTGAAACAAGTGATGGCCGAACTGGCCGCTCGGGAATGAGATCCCGCACGATTATGCGCCGTAGGAGGTCACTCAGAAAGGATAGGACTCACACGAGGCTTCTTGAAGGTTGACTGACCGCCTTCGGATTGATTACGCTTCGTTGATTTCTTGCTGACAAATGAAGGTTGTTGTTTAGCACTTTCCTTAGCAGCTGGCTTATACGGGAGAGTTCTCTCGATTAATCCGGTCAGAGTGGCGCAATGATGATTGAGCAACTGCACATGGGTCATCATGGCCTGCATAAAAGTGAGTGGATCAACCCGAACATCTTCTGATCGAGCCGAGTCTGGCACGATTTCCGGCAGTGAGTGATTATTTCTCGGGTTTCGGTCCGCGCCTCTCTCCCGTGCATCCACAGCGACTCTCCCCATCGAAGTAGGAAGGTTGCATAATGATTATATTTCCCGCATGATTATCACGTTATGATTATGTCATGAGATGATGAAAATGAGTATACATGCTCTAACTTAGTGATTATATGAATGATTCTTCAAGTGACATGATTATCCGATAAAATTCTTGAAATGATTATCTTGAATAACTTAATAAGATTGATAATATGACCATCCAAATCGACAACCGAGTAATGAAATGAATTGAGTAATTAATGAGTTAACATGATCGTCCCGATCATTAATCGAGTAATGAAATGAATTAAGTGATTAATGAGTTAATATGATCGTCCCGATCATAATGAATGATGATGTTTGAGGATTGTTAATTGATGAATGATGAATGAATGACTATTGCGAGAAATTATACCATGGCGTTAGAAATCTTACAGTTCTTCTTAGGCCTCGATTGGCTCGGCATTTGCACAGGTCACACGTGACGCGAAAGTCCAATGATACTAGTCTGATGATGATGATTTCAAATGAGACATGACTCGGAAGGTAGTATTCAAAACCACGCTCCGATACCAACTCTGTAACACCCCAAACTAGGCGGATATTACAGTGCCGTAGATACCCAACTAGGACCCACCAGGCAAATGAAAATGAATGAATTACATAGGATAAATGTAGTACCGAACCACATTACAACAATAATTACTCTGATAAGGAGTTTAGTTACAACACACCAGGACAATACCGAATACTAGTGTATTTTATATGAAGATAAAATACACGACACTGAATGAAACGGAGTATCCAAATGAAAATATGCAGCGGAAAATAAAGGACAATAACATGAATAACTGAAAGATCGGAGCCCCCTACTAGTATCACTGGGACTCCTTGACGTCAGCGTGTTCTCCCCGTACTTTTGCCTTGCCAAGACCTGAAAAACAAAATATCCCCAAACGGGGTCAGTTAAACAGAACAACAATCCTCCAGAGTTGAATAAACACAATCATATAATATGTAGTATAAACCACAAGTTCGATCAAAATGAAACGGTTAGATTATAACCCAATCTTGTTGAAAACATACGTAATCAAACATGCTATATGAATCAACTAACAGTACGGCTCAAAGGGTGGCGCCACACTACGCCCGGGATGGAAATGTGTCCGAGCACAAGCCACCAACGAGTATCGATCGAATACACGCGTGGTCTTATGCCTAATCAGTCTCACGAAGCAATCGACTCGTGTGCATAGTCCAATGTGAGGCCAACAACCAACATACGACATAAATGTGCCCGACATGAAAATCCTACACATACCAACCGGCACGCCAGTATGACCCGGAATGCCACGATATAACAAAAGTGACATCGAAAATGAATAATGACTCACCGAGGTGGAATGGTAATGAAATAAATGACAGCTCAATGAAAAGATTGGAACCGTCGTTCCTTATGAATGAAGTGATTAATTGACAACAACAAGTTTTGATACGGTTAATATAATGATGAATGAGTTATGATTATGAATGAACAACAACAAAAGGGATGAATATCCTTTTAACCGAGTAAGAATTAACTTACACAACACCGGTGATAATTATCCTTCCACGAACGACGTCCTAATTGAGATATCGATCGCTCGAACAACCTTGAATTATACAATATCCAACAACCCGTTCAATATACGAATCAAACACGAATATAACGAACTCAAAACGTCGATACGATTAAACTAAGTTCATTGGGGCATTATATCGAATACTTTGTGGCCAAACTCAGATTGTTTACAATCAAATCTCAATATACCAATATCAAATCCTCCAAGAAGTGTTTCAAACCAACAAACATCTTCCAAATGATCAATAATCCAAAATGAATATCCGAAAACGTGATTATAACGACAATTAAACGAAAACCCCCAATTTCAACTCGATATTCTAAGTGTTCTTGAATAATCCCTCAATAATCCAATGAATCCTTATATAAACTCATAATCATATACATATCCCTTCATATAACATGATTATAACGTCCAAAACATCATATCTCAACATAGAATCGAAATCCAAGGTGTTGAAGAAATTACCTCTTGAAGATCCAACCACTTCGATCCGAAGAACACGAGTTTAATCGAGTATCCAAGCTTCACAACCGAATGAAAATGATTAAAAACCACACTCAAGTGATAGGTGAAGAGAATCTTCTCCCTCAAGCCTCTCTCTCTCGTATGAAGGTGGAAAAAAATGGAAGGAATGGGCTGAAATGCTAAAAAACGAATTTAAAGGGGTTGACTGCCCTGCCGGACACGGCCCGTGCCGATTGGCACGGTCGCGGAGCGCAACTGGCCGGCAGGGACTCGACCATGTCCGCTTGACACGGTCGCGGTGCGGAGGGGCCTTTCGATAGTGACCCGTCCGACAGCGACTCGGCATGACTCGACCGTGTCCTGGAACACGGTCGGGCGTCTGGGCAGTCGGTTCTGGCTTATCCGAAAGAGTTCGACTCGGCCGTGCCAGACGACACGGTCGAGTCCTGTGGGCAGAGACTTCGGCATTTCCGGATGAGTACAGCACGGGCCGTGTCGGACGACACGGCCGAGTTCGGTCGGCAGTGATCGGCCAATAACTGAAAAATGAGCGAGTGAGCTAAAACGACCATAACTCTCTCGTCCGGACTCCGATTTACTCACCGTTTGAACCATTGGAAAGCTAACTCGATGCTATATAATATTGCAAAGATTCAGAATTTTTGGAGTTACCAAAAATTAATGGTGATCTAACAAAGTCGAACTCATATGTGGAAAGTTGAAACAATGGACAATAACGATACACAACTCGAAGTTTCTCCGAACGGTGAACAAGGGTGAATGAACATGATTGATGAATGATTATAAATGAGTGAAAATCCACTGAGTGACAATCACCGAATGAAATTACTGAATGATAATGACTGAATTACAACCGGGTATTACACAATCATGAACTACCGCACGAGGATCATTACCATGTTAGCCGAGGACGACACTGAGCACTCCTTCGCGGGGCGAAAGAGAAACCAGAAGTTTGTTATTAACGCCCTGAAGGCGATGAAACTCCTGCGAAAGGGGTGTACTGGTTATTGGTGCTACGCCTTGAAGGCGGAGAATGGTGGAGTCGAGCTTTCGTCGATTCCAGTCGTTAGTGAGTTTCCTGATGTATTTCCTGGCGAGTTGCTGGGATTGCCACCGGATCGTGAGGTTGAGTTTGCTATAGAGTTAGAGCCGGGCGCAGCCCCGATTTCGAAGGCGCCGTATTGCATGGCACCTTCTGAGATGGCCGAGCTGAAGAAGCAGTTGAGTGAGCTCCTTGAGTCGGGTTATGTTCGACCGAGCGCTTCGCCTTGGGGCGCACCTGTCCTGTTTGTGCGCAAGAAGGATGGTTCACTGCGTTTGTGTATCGACTATCGCGAACTAAACAAGGTGACCGTCAAGAACAAGTACCCTTTGCCGAGAATTGATGACTTGTTCGATCAGTTACAGGGAGCTGCGGTATTCTCGAAGATTGATTTGAGATCGGGGTACTATCAGCTTCGGGTGAGAGAGTCCGACGTGCCGAAAACAGCTTTTCGGACGAGATACGGACATTATGAGTTCGTAGTCATGCCCTTTGGGTTAACTAATGCGCCGGCGGTGTTCATGCAATTGATGAACAAGGTCTTTATCGAGTATTTGGATAAGTGTGTCGTCGTCTTCATTGACGATATTCTTATCTATTCGAGGAATGAGGAAGAGCATGCCCATCATCTGCAGATAGTGTTAGACATTTTGAGGACCGAGCAACTCTATGCGAAGTTCTCGAAATGTGAGTTCTGGCTGAAGGAAGTGATGTTTTTGGGTCACGTGATTTCATCCGAGGGGGTTCGAGTGGATCCGCAGAAAATTGAGGCAGTGTTGGATTGGGCGCCGCCCACGAATGTGAAAGAGATCCGTAGTTTCTTGGGTTTGGCTGGCTACTATCGTAGGTTCGTCGAGGGTTTCTCGAAACTATCTCGGCCACTTACACAGTTGCTCCGTAATCAGAAGTTAAATGCGGAATGACGAGGCGATCCGATTTTGAGGAGTCAAGAGGCGTTTGACTTCAGCCCCGATTTTAGCGTTACCATGTGGCAACGAAGGTTTTGCTGTTTATAGCGATGCTTCGGGTCAGGGTCTTGGGTGCGTATTGATGCAGCACGGCAAGACCATCGCTTATGCGTCGAGACAATTGAGGCCATATGAGCTCAACTACCCTACTCATGATTTGGATTTAGCGGCAGTTGTTTTTGCACTCAAGATTTGGCGTCACTATCTTTTCGGCTCTACATGTCAGATTTTTACCGATCATAAAAGTCTGAAATACATATTTACTCAACGGGAATTGAATATGAGATAGAGGAGGTGGTTAGAACTGATTAAGGATTATGACCTCGAAATCCTTTATCATCCGGGCAAGGCGAACGTCGTGGCCGACGCTTTGAGTCGGAAACCAATTGTGTTGAGAACTCTTGAGATCCTTACGTCTCAGTCTGAGCTTCGGCGAGCTTTGATCGAGTTGGATGTTGAGGTTTTGTTGCCTGGAGCTGTCGGGCAACTTTGTGCTTTAGAGGTTTCGTCGTCCTTGATCGACGACATTAAGCTGAAGCAGTTAGAGGATCCGATGATTACTCAAATCCGAGAGAACATTCTTAAGGGAAAGTCTCCTGGGTTTGTGATTCACGAGGATGGCATTTTGAGATTCCAGAGTCGGCTTTGTGTGCCGAACGACTTAGAGTTGAGGCAGAGTATTTTGCGCGAGGCCCATGCTACGCCTTACTCCGTTCATCCTGGTTCGAGTAAGATGTACAAAGACCTGAGGAGGAATTTCTGGTGGAATGATATGAAGGAGGAGGTCGCACAGTTTGTAGCGAGGTGTTTGACTTGCCAGCAGGTCAAAATCGAGCATTAGCGACCGGCTGGGTTATTGCAGTCACTTCCCGTTCCGGAATGGAAATGGGAAGATATTTCGATGGATTTCGTCACGAGTTTTCCGAGATCGAGGTCGGGCATGAATATGGTATGGGTGATTGTGGATCGTCTGACCAAGTCGGCACATTTTCTGGGCATCAAGGATACTTGGGGCTCGGAGAAGTTAGCTCGTGTGTTTATCGCGCAGATTGTGAGGCTTCACGGCACTCCGAAGTCTATTGTTTCGGATCGGGATGGCCGTTTTGTATCGCATTTTTGGCGGGCGGTGCATAAGGCGTTGGGTACTTGTTTGCGGTTGAGTACCCCTTTTCATCCCCAGTCAGATGGACAGTCGGAACGCACTATCCAGACATTCGAGGATATGTTGCGTGCTTGTGCTCTCGATTGGAGTAGTGACTCGGAGGAACATTTGCCACTAATCGAATTCACGTACAACAATAGTTGGCACGCGTCGATTCGGATGGCACCGTATGAGGCGCTTTACGGGCGGCGTTGTCGATCGCCGATTTGTTGGAATGAGGCGTCCGATTTGGTCGGGACCGAACCGGATATCGTGTTAGAGACGAGGCGGAAGATAGAATTAATTCGGGAACGGATGTTGACGGCCCAGAGTCGACAGAAGTCATATGCTGATGTCCGTCGTCGACCTTTAGAATTCGAGGTGGGAGACCATGTTTTGCTGAAGGTGTCGCCGACGAGAGGAGTTTTCCGTTTCGGGAAGAAGGGAAAGTTGAGTCCTAGATTTATTGGGCCCTTCGAGATTCTCGAGCGAGTCGGTGGGTTAGCATACCGTTTGGCGTTACCCCCGGCCTTGAGTCATGTTCATAGCGTTTTTCATGTTTCCCAGCTGAGGAAATATGTCCCGGATCCTAGGCACGTCATCGATTATGGTGAGATTGATATTGCCGAAGATTTTACCTTCGAGGAGCGTCCCTTAAAGATTTTGGAGCACCGTGAGAAGCGACTGAGGCATAAGACCATTCCTTTGGTCAAAGTGCAGTGGTTGAGACATGGTGTCGAGGAGGCGACTTGGGAAACCGAGGATAGCATGCGTGCTAAGTATCCCGAGTTGTTTATTTCTTAAGTTTCGGGACGAAACTTGTTTTTAGAGGGGTAGAATGTAATATCCGCACTTTTCCCTTCTCTTATTATTCTCATTTTAGTGTGTTTTCGTTTTTAACAACTCGCTTGTAACCGTATTGACATTTTGAGGATATTTAACATCGAACTTTTTGTCGTTCGAGCTTGATTCGGACTCGTTTTACTCGATTTGATGTTTCATGTTGTTATTTCGGATATTATCGTAATCGTCGTTTGGAACCGCCGTTTCGGGGTTGCCAAAGATCCATCTCGTGTTATTATGGGCGTTGTGATCTTTTGTTTGGTGTTTCGACCATATGTTGTACATTCCGGACGTTTGGGCCGTTTTGTAAATTTTCCCAAACTTTTGGGAAAATTTCGTTTGTTGATTGTTTTTCCGAACCTTTGAGTAGTCGGGAATATGTTTTCTTTCGGCATTTAAGTTCGTCGTTTCAGGTCCCTAACGTCCGTACCATCGTGAATTATTCACCGTTGCATTTCGTTTCCTTTCCGGTACCTCCCTCTTTTCTTCTGGCCTGTACTCCATAGAAAGGAATGTTACGTACGTAACACACTTTTGGTTACGTACGTAACGTTCTAGTGTATTTCGGTCCAGACGATTCTCCCTTTTTGGTTACGTACGTAACACCCTTTTTGGTTACGTACGTAACGCCCTAGTGTATTTCAGTTCAGGCGATTCTGCCTTTTTGGTTACGTACGTAAGGCCCTTATGGCTTACATACGTAATACGGCTTACGTAAGTTAGCATGTGGTGTCTAACGTACGTAACGAGGCCTGGGTTTATAAACCCAGGGGTTGACCGATTTCGGCCATTTTCACTCCTTCTCCTCCCCATCCGACTTCTAGGCGATCTTCTTGGTATTTCCGGCGATTTGAAGCTTGGTAACTCCGAGCCATCATCTTCTTCGAGTTTTTGGAGCATATTATCAACCTCTAATCGTGTTCTTCGTCACTATTCAAGGTAAACTCCTAAAACCTTGTTTTGGGTAAATTGAAGGAGGTTTTCATGTTTCGTCCGATTCGTTCTGTATGTTAGATTAATTCATGCTGTACATGATTAATCTTGTTGATTTCGTTGGTTTCCCTACGGATTCATGGTATATTTCGTAGTAATTTTGTAATCGATAGGGTTTGGTTGTGGTCCGCCCTCGTCGTTGTTCCTATACGAATATACATGAATCGTAGGCGGGTTTTCGGGTGTATTCCAATTCCGTATTCATTTAGGATTGGTTGTGATTGTGTTCTTCGTATCGTTAGGTTCGTGATTATCGGCTCCTATCGGTCACCGGTGTTTTTCCTTCCGTTCCTTGCGTTGCTTATCATTCAAGGCAAGTATTTTTGGAAACCTTTATGCTTAACGTGGAATGGTAATGTATTTTGTGTGTGATTTGCTCACCTCGTGTTGGTCCGACGGGATCAAGGAGGGAATCCAAAGGTTTTCGTCCCGGATTCATGAGTTTGTTTAGCTAGCCAGTACGGGAGGGTCCTTAGAGGCCTCGTGCCGGAATTTATGATATGACTCTGTTCCCAAGGCGATGCATGTGCGTGTTTTGCTTTATAATATAGCCAGTACGGGAGGGTCCTTAGAGGCCTCGTGCGGGAATTTATGATATGACTCTGTTCCCAAGGCAAATTGTTTGACTGTTTATTTCCGGAAAAGACATGTCTGGTTTTGACTTTTGAAATTGATATTGGTGCATATACTATGAAATGTGTAAGCGATTGGTTTGCCTTGATTACTTGTACTAGCGTAATTGCTAACCCCTTTGGGGACCCGTTTTGGGGAAATTCTTGTTATGGATTTCAGGTTATGATTATCCGGACGAGCGAGCACCGGGACAGTACGAGGATGTTGGCCAGGGTCGTTGACATGTGCATTTGGGTCTACTTATTTCTTTTGTCCATTTCGATATGGTTGTTCCCACAGTTTTAAACTTATAGATTGTACTCGCGAGTACTTAGGCTTTTCGCTTCAAACTCCGTATTGTATTGCTTTAAATTGTCACGTTGTTGGTTGATGCTTATTTCGCCGGTTGCTCCGGGCGTATCTTTACATGTCATATTATTTAAATGTGTATCCTCGCTAACCAAGATGTTTAGTCGAGTGGAGTTTTCCTATTGTAGCCTGGTGGGTCCCATGTAGGGGTCTACGGCGCTGTAACATATTCCGAATATCTCGGGGTGTTACATGAACCACCCAGTGAACTGCTTGTTGTGAATATCTTGTATCCACTTGTCATCTTTCGCTTTCTTTGGATTCAGCACTTTCAAATGGGCTTTATGCTCACTGTAGAAGTGTATATACATCACATTATTAGTTCAAAGCAACACCATATATAGTATGTATAGAAAATTATAAACAATGAATGTGTAATTTTTGAAAATTGAATTAGGCTTACATGATGAAGGGAGACACTTCTTCACAGTTTTCTAACACAATTTTGTGTGCCCTATGCAAGTCAACTTCTTCCACCAGTTTTGCAGCCCGTCCGTCTAGGAAACCGGGAGTTGTGGTATTGAGGTCTCTAACTGAAATAGGTATCCCAACAGGATCGAGATCTTTCATGTATTCCGAACAAAACTCGACAGCCTCTTCTGCAGCATATCGTTGAACAATGCAGCCTTCGGGGTGTTTTCGACTTGCCACATATCCTTTATACACCTTCATGCACCTTTCGAATGGATACATCCACCTAAAGTGAACTGGTCCACATAACCGGACTTCTCGAACAAGGTGGACTGTAAGGTGAACCATGATATCGAAGAAAGAGAGTGGAAAGTATTGCTCCAACAGGCAAAGGGTCTCAATCAAGTCAGATTGCAGCTTATCTAGCATGAGTACGTCGACGACTTTCGAACAAAGATCTTTGAAGAAGAAGCAAAATCTCATAACAGCATATCTCACATGCTTTGGCGAGCATCACGTATAAGTATAGGCGAAATGTTGCATTAGCACATGAAAATCATGTGATTTTAGGCCCGGCTGACTTCAACTCATCGAGGCAAACAATACTTTTCATGTTTGAAGAGAAGCCCTCGCACTTTTATATCCATCAATGATGTGCGAGTGCGCTTTTCTTTTTCGTGAACGAGCATGCGCTAAGAGGAAGAAATGTTCTCTTCTCCCCAACTTCGGGTGCTAGTTCTGGCCTGATCCCCATCTCCACAAAGTCTAGCCTTGACTCTACATTATATTTAGTCTTGCCTTTGATATTCATCAGAGTATTCATCAAGGACTCCAAGACGTTCTTCTCAATATGCATAACATCCAAACAGTGCCTCACGTGCAAGTGATTCCAATAAGGAAGATCGAAAAAGATAGACTTCTTCTTCCAGCATTTTTTGAACTTAGCATCTTCTACAGTATGCTTGTCGTCTTCCTCTATCTGCTCACTTCTTTTTTTCTTTCTTTTAGCTCCCACATTGACCTTCTTACCAAACTGAAACTTGATGTGCGACAGTTTCTCGAACAATTTTATTCCAGATAATAGTTTGGGTGCTTCTCCAAGTTCTTCCATGCCATTAAACTCCTTCGTCAGTCTTCGATATGGATGAGACTCTTTAAGAAACTGTCTATGTCCAGCAAACGACATTTTCTTCCCCTTGGTCAAGTGCTTTGCATGTGTATTTACTCCACTTATTGGACACGCGAAGTATCCATGTGTAGCACATCCACTAAGATTTCCGTATGCAGGGAAGTCGTTAATTGTCCATAGCAGAACTGCTCTCAATGTGAAAAGTTGGTCTCTATATGCATCATACACACCATCAACTCCCTCCCACAACAATTGCAAGTCCTCAACTAACAACTCAAGGTAGACATCTATATCATTTCCCGGCTGCTTTGGACCGGATATAAGCATTGTTAACATGATGAATTTCCTCTTCATGCACATCTCTGGAGGCAAGTTATACGTGACTAACATTATAGGCCAACAGTTGTGTCTACTGCTCATAGTACTATGAGGATTAATTCCATCAGTAGCGAGTGCCAGACGAAGATTTCTTGACTCTTCCTCAAAATCCTTCCACTTATGGTCAACCAACTTCCATTCGGGAGAATCGCATGGATGTCGTAATTGACCAGCAACTTTTGGAGTATCAGCATGCTAGGTTAGGTTCTTTGAAGTCTCCAAAGATTTGAACATTCTTTTGAATCTTGGAATGGGTGGAAAATACCAAACAACCTTGGCCGGGACGCCGATCTTCTCCTTCTTGTTCTTAGTTAGTTTCCACCTGGACATATCACATTTTGGGCAGCGGGTATGATCTGCATATTGTTTCCTATATAGGATACAATCGTTGGAGTATGCGTGTATTTTCTCGTGCTTCAACCCCAAACACCTCAAAGTCTTCTTAGCTTCGTACATTGAGGATGGTAGGTTGTGGTTCTCTGGTAACATATCCCCGAAATCGGCTAGTAGATCTGAAAAAAGTGCATCTGTCATCCCATGTCTTGCTTTTGTATTGTAGAGTTTTACAAGCGCACTCAACTTTGTATACTGTCGACAACCTTTATACAAGGGTTTTTCTGCTTCCTAGACAAATTTGACAAACTCTTCAGGATCTTCTGAGTACTTCTCAAAGGCTGCCTCACACATATCACCCACTTCTTCATTCATGTCACCATCAAATGGATCTTGGTTGACACTCTCACCATCATTCAGGCTCTGATCCCCATGCCAAATCCAATTGGTGTAAAGTGGACTAAAACCGTTGAAATAAAGATGCTCTCGCAACATCTTCACCGAACCTTTTTTCATATTGTTGGACTTGCAACACGGATAAGGAATGAAGTTCTGATCAATTTCTGAATTCTCTAAACAATCTCTAATGAACTTTTCGACACCTTCCCCATATACTGCACTCCTCCTATCTGATTTAATCCAAGATCTATCCATTACTAACTACTGAATTCTAACAACAGCTCGGCAAATTACGTGCTCTTACCACTGATCTTGTCTTCTGCAAAGTAGTCAGAGATCTTTCTTTCAGCAAGGAAGAAAATCTACATAAATAAATTTTGAAACCAATTAGATCGAACCAAAATTAATACGAGTAAATAATCCACTTAGCTCCAAGGGACACATTTATGATAATCAATGATACATTCTCTTCAATCTGATCATGCAATACTCTTCAGCTCATGCATTGACAACCAAATATAAAATTTTATCACATCAATCAAGCACTCTACAACTCATGCATCGAATCTTGCCAACAATCTTGCCAATTAACAAACACACTAAAACTTGCATCAAATCTTGCACAATACTCACATACATACACACTAAACAAACTCAAACAGAATCACCACCAACACTATCAACAAAGACAATATACAGAAACATGATCACAAATTAACATCACTCACGCAGACCCCGATTAAGACTAACATCACTCAAACACAATATACAGAAACACAATTAACATCACCCAAACATGGCCCCTAATTAACATATATGCGGAAACAACATATACCTTGAACCCCCAAAGAAAACCCCCCAAACAATACACTCAAACAATACACATATATTCCACAAAACCCAAAATCAATCCATAGAAAAAAACTTTTAGAATCGCAAAAAAACCCCAAAGAAAGACCTAAGAAACTCAGAAACACAATATTCACATACATACAGAAACAAACACATACAGAAACCCCACCACACATATACTGTGAAGAATAAAAACCCAAAGAAAGACCTTACCTAAGCCAATTCGTACAATGTCACCACCAGTCGTCCGATTATGAGCAATTTCGCCAGCAGACATTCGATTATGAGAAGAATAAAAGAAAATGTGTGAGTAAAAACTATAATAAAAGCTAGATTGAAAATATCCCAAAAAATTTCGATGAAATTGAAAAACCTTGAAGGGGCGATGAAAGAACCCTAATAATCGGTCTCCGCAAGAAGCTTAATCGCGGGCGAAGCGGCAGTATAGGTTTTTTTACTCGAGCGGGAAAAATTTTTGGGAGGAAATAATGGAGGAAATGAGCGGGCGAAGGAGGAGGGTTTTTTGGAGGCTGAAAAATTTTGGGAGTCTGAAAAATAATTGAGAAGTATACTTCACTGTTGTAAAAATATTGCGTCAAAAAAAAAAAATTCACACTTTTTACTTCAGTAATTATACAATTAGCGAAGTCTTTGGAACTTAAAATTTCTAACTATCTCCTGCCTTTCTATTTGATACCATTTACTGAAGTCTATGTGTGTAGTTTACTTCCCTAAATTGAAAAGCGAAGTTGTTGTTTGTTTTTACTTCACTAATATACATTACCGAAGTGAGACGTACCGAAGTCTTTGATGTTTTTTCTACTAGTGAAAATATATAAAGCACTGCTTGATGAGGCCAAAGCTATTAACGGTTCAGCTGCCTCAGGCAGACCTCGTTATTAATAACATGACCTATTACACAATTTGAAAATAGAGCAATTTTCACCTGATTGAGTTTCATCCTTGTTCATCATTGGATGCTCAAATACATGGTCGTCCAAAGGTAAAGGAACACGAAACTCAACCTTGCCCTCCTATTGCACTAGAAGAGGAGGACATAGCAGACACAGTTGGAGAAATTTTGCTTATCTCTCCCTCTCTTCTACAGTAGTTCTTCACTCTGTTGTCTATTAATCTTCTTCTAGGGTCGTATAGTTCTTGCTGGATATCTTTATTGTAATTTAAGTGAGAGACTCATTGCAAATGGCCGTTTGATAGAGGTCAGTTTTGATTTAAGTGTTTACAATACTCATCATAGGCCTGTGTCGTTCTGATTTAAGTGTTTACAGTTTTGATTTAAGTGTTTAAGCCGATGTCTTTTGATATCAAGTTTCATGATGTCCAATGGAAAAAGTACAGGTGTGCTATACCTAAGCTGAACAAAGAGATCGTGCCCGAGAAATGCAAGTTGATTGTGAAGTCCAAGAGGGTGGTTATTGCTCTAGTCAAAGCTTCTAAAGGGAACGGGTCGGATTTGCACTTCAAGGAAGACAAGGTAATTAATTTTTGCATGTATAAATATTAAATGCTTGTGGTGTGGAGTTGTCATTATTGTATAACTGTATGATGTCACAGTTGAAGCCGAACTTAGACAAGGAACGAGATCCAATAGCTGGAATAATGGACTTGATGAAGGTATGGCCTTGAGCACATTGAGAAACCTGTTTTTTCCCCCTTTTTTTAGTAAATAATGATGATTTAAATTAATTCTTAATTTGTTTACAGAATATGTATGAGGAAGGGGATGAGGATATGAAGAGAACAATATCTAAAGCATGGACTGATGCACGATCAGGCAAAGCAGTTGATCCTTTGAAGAGTTACTGTTGAACATTTGTGGTTCTCAACTGGAGGACGAGTATGCCTTTTTTTTCTTTTAATATTGTTATTGGTGCATGAACTCTTCATGTTAATGAGTGTTAGTTCTATTATAACAAATTGTATTCACTGATGGTGTGGATTGCTGCCATTTTGATATAAAAATAGTTTTGCGACATGTCCCATTGTTGTGTTGAAGATGAGTTTTTTTTTGTTTGAATTTTGTCCCTGAGTTTTGGTCGAAGCCTTTCGAGTTTAGAATGAAAAGTAATGTTACCCGTTATTTTTCTATTTGTGTTCTCATTACAAAAACACGCCTTGGAGTAATGTTGGGATAAAAAAGATACCGATGTGAGACGGCAGTGAAGGGTATTTAGTACTCAGATATTCTTTTGAATGCTGTTTTTTTGTTGGGATAAGTGACCAAGTCAGCTGCATAGTATCCCTCGTTTTGACGTGGGTTCACAAGTTCATTCCCAACCAAAATGATGAAACAATCGTCTCCACTACTTCTCCATTGTTTGTTTGTTATTTGTAGAAGTGTTCAATTGAGCTTTATTCTTTTGAGCTCGAGTTTGCTTATTTGGTAACGATCTCAACGTTGCTGGACTTGAGTTGTATAATGGGATCAATATGATATTCTGGAGAAAGGTATGTGGTTCACGTGTAACACCTGTACAACTGTTTACATCTCTTTGTTCAGCTTAGGTATAGCACACCTGTATTTTTTGTCAGGTCTGGCAGCTGATTAGGCGCCGCCCATTAGTGATAGGCGGGCGCCTGGACAAGCGAAAATTTGGTCTGCTTCATTATTTAGTTATTATTAAGTTTACAAATGCGAAAATCTGGTCTGCTTCATTATTTAGTTTTTATTAAGTTTACAAATGCGAAAATCTGGTCTGCATAATTGCAAAAATCTGGTCTGCATAATTGCGAAAATTTGGTCTGCATAATTGCGAAAATCTGGTCTGTTTGCTCAAGAAAATTTGGTCTGCATAATTGCGAAAATCTGGTCTGTTTGCTCAAGAAAATCTGGTCTGTTTGCTCAATCTTATTAAGTTTACAAATGCGAAAATCTGGTCCGCATAATTGCGAAAATCTGGTCTGCATAATTGTGAAAATCTGGTCTGCATAATTTCGAAAATCTGGTCTGTTTGCTCAATCTTATTAAGTTTACAAATGCTTCAATATTCTGTTGACACTCTTATTTTTGTGAATTTGAAATGTCAGTTCAAGGGAATCGATAACTACAGCATGAAAGATCTTTCGGAACTACGTGATCGATGGGCTACATATGTTGCCAAGTTAATTACAGCTTACAATCGTGAGGTAATTTTAATATGAGTCATTTATATACAAAATTCTTCTGAATATCTATGGAACATTAGTTAGATATAGTATGTTAATTGATTCTTTACACTTGTACAGGTGGGAAAAATTTGAAGTTGTTGAGCATGTAGGTGTGGTGGGATGATTGATGTTCGATGGTTATCATTGTATTTTGCATTGTATGCTTAAAATCTATTGTTTTTGTGTTGATGGAGATTGTTAGAGCTGGAGGAATTTTTTTTGTGAGGTTTGGCAGCACATTTGCTGCGAAATTTGGTTGATTAAGTGTTTTGTTAGTAGTTAAGTTGAATGCTTGATTAGTATACTTGATTGAGGTGTTTTGTTGGTAGTTTAGTATTTTTGATTGTATTTTGATGGCTCTGGATGCTTGGTTTTGTATTGCTCTTTTTAAGTGCATTGCATTTGGGATGTTTTATAATTGAATTGTCTGTTTGAAAATTTCAATTTATGGTATTTTTTTTCATGTAATTAAACAAAAAATGTAGTATTCATAAAAATAGAATTGAGATAAAAATAATTTTTTTTCACAAATCTGAGCATATACTGATACTAAAATAGTGTCAGTAATTATTTTTACTGGCACTTTATAATAGTGTCAGTAATGCTAAAGCCAGAACATACTGACACTAATGTTTAGTGTCAGTAAAAAATTAATTACTGACACTATTTTAGTGTCAGTAAAAAAATACTGACGCTATTTTTGTGTCAGTATTTATTAACTCTTGTATTACTGACACTAAAAATTAGTGTCAGTATTTTCTGGCTTTAGCATTACTAACACTATTACAAGGTGCCAGTAAAATTAATTACTGACACTATTTTAGTGTCAGTAAAGGGGAAATTTGTACTAGTGATTAATTGTTACCCAAGAAATTTTACAAGATAAATAATAATATTATTTATTATTAATATTACTATCACTATTATTAACATTATTATTATTATTAATATTATTATTACTATTTGTATTAGTACTATTATTATTATCATTATCATTTTCCGATATTATTACCAACTTATTATTTTTACATTTATTATCTATACTATATAATACTTATCCCCCTTAATTTAATGTGGAAGGGGGATTTAATTGTAACTTTCAATTGTAAATATATGAAGAGACTATTTTAATTGTAACTTTTAATGTAAATAAACTAATTTAAATACAAAAGTTATGATAAACATCACAATGCAAATGCACCTTCTAATACACAAGGTGATTAAAATGAACTTTTAAATGATAGTATAAATTACAAGATGGTTAAATCTTAGCTATGAAATATTAGATACAATCGGTGCATCGCACGGGTTGAATAAACCAAAAACAACCCCGGAGCAACATACGGGTTAGTAAAGCCTCATTTCATATAACTAATTACATAGAATAAAATAAAAGGATAATAACAATAAAAAACATATAAACTTCTCTAAAAGGCATTTAAATTCTGCCATCTGCTCATTCAACCGTCTGCCCCAACATTACGTACAAAACACGTGCACCTTCTAATACACAAGGTGATTAAAATGAACTTTTAAATGATAGTATAAATTACAAGATGGTTAAATTTTAGCTATGAAATCTTAGATACAATCGGTGCATCGCACGGGTTGAATAAACCAAAAACAACCCCGGAGTAACATACGGGTTAGTAAAGCCTCATTTCATATAACTAATTACATAGACTAAAATAAAAGGACAATAAAAATAAAAAAAAATATAAACTTCTCTAAAAGGCATTTAAATTCTGTCCCAACATTACGTACAAAACACGTAGATATTCAACCAAAGACCGTGCATCGCACGGGTTGGATAATGCCTCGTTATTATAATACTGTATCAATTAGATTTAATCTTGTGTTATAATTAAACTAACTATGATTAAACTAAATTAACCATAATTAAGAACTCCCATCGATCGTTCCTCTCATCACAGTTCCACAATTCATCAAAACTTCTTGAGGTATATCAATATACAATCCTAATTCAACTAAAACATTTTAAAATCTATACATATAAATACAATTTATTACCCAACAATAATTCACCTATAGACTTCACAAAACTCACGGTAGATAGTAGAGGTAGAGAAATCTGCACAGCAAGCAAAAAATTCACGGGAGTTGCAAATCATTTTCTTCCTCTCTCATCTTCAAAGTTATCAGTTTCTCCAGAGGTAACATCAATCTTCTCTCTGATTTATATGTTTCGTCATCCTCGTCATATAAATTCCACTTCCGTTCTTCTGTAGTTTCTCGTTCAACCTCTATGTGTTTGTTGAATTAACAAAATTCGGAAATTTATCCACAAACGTTACACCAGAACCCTTCAACATCAAACATCCCAAAACCTGATGCTCAACCCTTCTAAACCCCATAACCAACCTCATTTCCTCGTCTATACATCACCACCAAGAAAACCCGATTGAAATCATCAAAACCAGAAACCTCACAACCTAACCCAAAAATCCAAAACCCTCAACCCAATTTCCAGAATTGAAAATCAAAACCCGGTCCGAACTCATGGCCGAATCCATATCGGAACCCACATACAACAACCAATACGAACCAGAAAATTTAACCGACCATCAATCAAGAACCAGTTCCTTACCTCTATTTCCTTGCCCTGACTTCCCATCGAAATCTTTCTTGGATGCGTCGTCCATCGGAGGACAACGGCCGAAGCCCTTTTGTTTAATCTCTGTTGCTTTTTGGTCTGTGTGAATCGATCACACTTTGGTGTATAAGTCTTTTGAGTGTGTGATTGTCGACCAGGAACTTTAGAGAGAGAGAATTTTTTCGTTTTCAGAGAGTAGCAGAGAAAGATGAACCGAGAAGAAGAAGAAGTGAGAAAGGGACTCTTGCCGACCCGTGAGGAAGAGAAGGGTTTTATACCCTACCTTCTTTTAGGGTTTATCAATTTAGTCCCCAAGTTCCAGACCTTCTCGATTTGACCCCAAATCAATTTTCAGTGTATACCAATTTCAGCCTCTAATTTTCAGTTTCTTCAGATTAACCCCAATCAGCTTGATAATGCTTTCAATTTCAGTCCTCAAATGTTAAATTCTTTCAGTGTTACCCTAATTAGTTTTTCAGTAATCAATTCAGCCTTATTTACCCGAGCCATTAAATACGTAGATTTCTCATTAATATTAATAATTCAATTTTAATTTATGTCGCATATTTTATTCCCATTTATTAGATATTTATAAATTTTAATAATAGTGGTCATTATTATTATTATTAATTGTAGATAATAATCATGGTTTACGGGCCTAGAATTGTCGAGTCAAACATCTCATCACATTCAAGTTCAAGTTCTGCAATTATCCAGGTGTGGGGGATTTATTACACTTTTGTTTATTTTAATTGCTTTATATATTGTCTTGTATGTGCACGTGAAATCAGTTAGAAGCACTTAAATGTGCAAATCAGTCAGAAGCACTTAAATGTGCAAATCAGTTAAAAGCACTTAATTGTGCATAAAGCCTTCGGGCTAGCCGACGAGCTTCAGAATTTATCAGTCATGTTATTTATACTTGCTAATATATTTGGTAATTAACGTAGACATATTGCGTACTCTCCACACTGAGCGAGTTGGAAGGTCACCTCACTATTTAACCCTTTCAGGTTGAGGAGCTTGATGTGGCATGCAATTGAGAGTGGGATGATCAAGTTTATGATTAGATGTTTATTTATTTAATGTTATTTCCCTCAAACTTTGTTTTATGAACAAGTATTCGATTTGTTTTATTTTCACGTCAAGATACATTTTGCTTTAACGATGACTCGAGAATATTACTTGTGATTATTAAGTTTGTCTTTTTGAAATGTATTTCCGCTGCAAAATTTTTATTTATTCTTCTTAAAATTAGAAGAATTATATTTTTAAAAAGTGGTCGCTACATAAGTGGTATCAGAGCGGGTCTACGGTTCTGTAGACTCGTTAAAATGGTTTCTTTTTCTAAACTGAAATTTCATTTTCGCAAGTAGTCAAATATTTTTAGCAATTATGATCATCCATCTCTGCCGCTCCACGTCGACTCCAAGGTACATTAAGTTATTATTATTCATTATGTGATAAATGCAGTTTACCAGATCAACTATGATTCGTGCTTTAAAGATGCATCTTCAGTCTATTTTGTACATAAGAATTTTATGATAAAGTATTTGGGCATGAAATTGTTTTCTTATAAATTCATAAGTATGTGTGTGACATGCGTAAATCATCATTGATAGAAATCTCTAGCTCTCAACCTATGGATGCAGTGTAACTCTCCATTGTATTTCTCCCTCTCGTTGGGTAAGTACTTAAGGACCGTTGTGTGTGGTATGCCTTAGGATAATGGCAACTGGTGGACGCCCAGCTAACTCGCTTGGGACCGTCTCATCATTATGAGAATGATTAATTCTGCATTTTTTGTCATCCGAGTTCGTTTCGGTATTCTTTTGTTGAGTTACGTGTTTCTTAACGACTTTTCCGCACTCGAGTTCGATTCTTGTGAATCTCGTTCGAAATTACTGTTTCGAGTTTCCCTTAAGTCCGTTTAACTTTGTTAGACGTGTTGTGAAATTCGGTTTGGTTATTCGATCACGTATCGTGATTTTCGGACGTTTTGGGCCATTTTCGTAATTTCCCAAAGTTTGGGGTAATTACTTCGATTGTTGAATTTCGAGCCTTCGAGTGGTCGGAATCGTGTGTTCTCTTAGCTTTTAGATTCGTCTTTGTGAGTAATTCGTAACCGTATCTTCGATTCGTATTCAGGTTCGGGTTTCGGTGTCGTTTTTTTGAGTTCAGTGTTATTAAACGACTTTTCCAAATATGAGTTCGACTTTGTAAAATCACCATAAATTCTTGGAAACTCCAAATATTTTGAATATTTTCAATATTATATAGCATCAAGTTAGCTCTCCAATGGTTCAAACGGTGAGTCAATCGGAGTCCGGACGAGAGAGTTATGGTCGAAATAGCTCAGACACTCATTTTCCAGTTTTGGCCGAGCAGCCTGTACCGTGAGCCGCGACACACTTAGGCTGGACCGCGGCACCCAGTCCAGAACAGCCTATTTGTGCGGATTTTGTGAGATGAATGCTCATTTCATCTCTTCCTTCATTCCTCCTCCTCTTGGGCGATCTTGTGGGCGATTTTGGGAGTTTTTGCATCATCAATCCCAGAGAACTTCATATTCTTCAAGTTCTTGGTGTGGATTAATAACACCAACAATTGTTCTTCATCATTAATCCAAGGTAAATTCTTGAAACCCTACTTTTGGGTGAATTGGGGGTTTTTGTTCGTTTTGTCCGATTTAACCGTAATAACTTAGATTTGTGATGTATTGATGATTATTTAGATGTATTCTATCATTTCCCTTGTTATTCCATGGTTGGATCGTTTCGATTCGTTGTTTTGGTCGAGTTCTTAGTCAACGCCTTGAAGGTGTCCGACAAAAGGTCTTAGAGGTGGGATTGGGCGTTGTATGATTATTATCCATCGTACAATTATTGATTTAACATTGGCATGACTTAGGGACGAAATTCTTGTGAAGAACTCGAGTCGGAACCCTTCCGTTCGTTGTCTTTTTCGGGGTTCGATCTTCCCGGTCGAATCGTGTTCTTCGGAGTATTCGGTAGTGGTTATTAAGGCAAGTATTTTACTATACGAATTGTGTCTTGTGAATAGGTACGTCGTGTTATGGTTGTGATGAATTTGGTTTACTTTCGTGAATATGCTTCGTAAGAATTAATTATTATGAATGATTGATGGTAGCGACAATACCCTCACTTAGCTAACGTCGTGAAATTGTGTTGGTCGTGTTGATTATCTAAGTTTGTGCCGGGTATGGTTGGTCATTGTTGAGTTGTTGCGATGATTATGATAATTGTGTTGTTTTGGTTTACATACTTGATTATACATTTCGGTGCAATGTGGAATGGCTTGATATTTGATGATTATGAGTTGTGTCGTGTTGATATGTGTGTGTGTGTTCCAGGTAGGGTCTGACGAGGCCTCTGGAGTTCGGTACATGATGTGTACGAACAAGGTGTGTGATTCAGGTAGGGTCTGACGAGACCTCTGGAGTTCGGTACATGATGTGTACGAACGATGTTTGTGGCCAGGTAGGGTCTGACGAGACCTCTAGTGTTCGGTACATGATGTGTACGAATGATGTTTGTGGCCGGGTAGGGTCCGTCGAGGCCTCCGGAGTTCGGTACATGATGTGTACGAACAGAGTGTGTGGTTCGGGTAAGGTCCGTCGAGGCCTCCGGAGTTCGGTACATGATGTGTACGAACAACGGTCGTATAGCAGTGATTGTTTGGATAACATTTCAAATACGGGTCTCGGACCCATAATGATATCTCATCTATTGTGTTTTGAAAAGAGAATCGGGCTAAGGCCATAATGTTTTCGAAAAGGCTTTGTAAGTTGGGACTCGAGGTCCAAAAGAATTTCTGCTTTAAAAATCCCCGAGATGATGTGTTCCTTTTCAAATATCTCTTGCTTGAGTTCAAAATTAATAAAACTTCTCGGGAACATTTGATAATTGATTTCCATATAAAATTCGTAGTTGCTATTTACTTGTTGCATTTCGTATCGTTTTATACTTGCACTAGTAAAACAGTGGAGTTTTACTAACCCCCGAGTAATCGGGGGGTGGATGTCTGTTCTGCGTCCAGGTACATGCAGGTTCAGGGGAGCAGTCACAGGATTGGCACAAGGGGATGACGAGCTATGATACTAATCAAGAGTCGAGAGTTGGTAGAGTTTGGTTGTATTATTAGAGTTGATTCAGTCTTCCGTTGTATTATGTTTCGACCCCTGTGTGGGTAATGTTGTTAGTCAGTTCTGTTGATAGAGTTGTGTGACCTCATCGGTCTGTGTGTTTATGTGTAAGTGACCTTAACAGTCTGTATGATTATATTGTTTGACCCTGGCCGGGCAAGCATTTGGTTGTTTATGGATGTTTAGCCTGGTAGATCCTTGTGGAAAGGGTCTACGGCGTGTAATATTCCCATACAGTTTTGGGGGTGTTACATTTATGGTATCAGAGCTTAGGTTGCGGAAACCTAGGCTGCCGGGTCGAGTCAAGTCGTGATTTGTCGAGTAATGTGTTGTCTTGTCGTTCGAGTCGTCAGGTGACAAGTTGAGTTGTGCGTAGTCACAACGTGTCGGTTATGTTGTCGGACGAGATTAGTATCGTGGGCGACCGTCACCTCCGTGCGACCTGTGGATGTAAGTCTCCTCTTTTATGCATAATACCTGTGTATCTCGATTTTATCTTAGTGAGTTAATTGCGGTGCATAATTTTATTTACATAGTATTGTGTAATATAGTTGTGTTTAATATTCGTGGCACATAGTATGTGTATAGAACTGGACACGTTATTGTTTTATCTTTGAACCACCGGGTGGGGTGGTATGTTGTGAAAGTTGTAAACCGTGATGGGTTTCGAAAAGGTACCGACGGTAGAGTTTGTGAGAAACTCCGATGAATGATTTTGCTGTGTGCTTAAACTTGATACCATGAGATGCATTTGATTGAATTGGCGACCTTGGTTGCCATTTGAGTATGTGGTTTTAAATTCGACTGTTTTTGGAATGTTGTAATTTTTGTCCGCTATGGGTAAGTTTGAGAATGTTTTCTGAAGGACTTTACAGTTTGAGAATTTTTGTAAAAATCGATTTTTGGATAATATTTTGGTGGTGCGGTCAAACCACGGTCTATGTGGATTTTTTTTAAAATTTTAAATTTTGACAAATGGGCCGTGTATTTTCAAATGACATAATTAGAGGGTATTTGAAAAATGTATTTTGAAGTACTTCAGACATTGTAAAATATTACCGTCGTTTTGGTTATGAACTAAAGGATTTTGGAAATTTTTTATTTTGCAGAACCATTTTTGATTTTCGGAATTTTGAACTTCATATGTCCACGTGTTGGGGCTAAGTGGTTGTGATAAGTTTGTGGTGTTGTTGTGCTCGCCGGAGAATGTTTCAGTGTTTTCTAAATGTTGAGATACATGGTTTTGATTGAACGACCGAGGTATTAAAAGTGTTTTCAAAAATTTCATTTCACCAAATTTTTCAAACTTGAGAATTTTAAAATTCTATCATTTGAATAATACCCCGGAAATATTTTATTTCGTTGCTAGTGTGTGGTCCCTACGATACGTGTGTGGTTTTGACCGTGTTTGATTTGATAAAATCCAAACATCTCTGTTAATGTGACTGTGTGAATTATTTTTGAATGAAGTTCTAAAATTACAGTGTTAGTTCGTGCACGTGTGTAATGACTTGGGGTTGATGTTACATCGTGCTGCTATTTATCGTCATATGTTGACATTGTGATGTTTATTTGGTTGTGTTATTCTGATTGATCGTCCGTTCAGTATGCCGAGAGGTCGAGGCCGAGGACGTGGTCGTAGGGTTGACATTGGCGCCGCCACGATCCTTCATCAGGTGGCTGACCAGTTGGCGCATGTGAATAAGACCGTACACCATGACGGGATTCCGGATGAGGATAACGGAGCTAGTAAGTGGTTACGAGTTGTGATGAGAATGCACCCGCCCCTTTTCGTAGGTTCTTTGGATTCGTTAGGCTGGGAGGACTGGCTCTTCCAGTTGGACAGGACATTTGATGCTGTAGCTTGCCCCGATGAGAGAAGAGTACCCATCGCCCAATACCTGCTTGACAGGGAAGCGGCACACTAGTGGGAGGCCGTAGCGCCAAGTGATCGTACAGCTACTTGGGCCGAATTCAAGACTGCTATGGAGGCCGAGTATTGTCCGCCGCCTGTTAAGGAACGTAGAATTGTTGAGTTCTTCTCGGCTACGCCCCGGTATGTGTCTATATCTCAAGCAATAGTCGATTACAATCGACAGCTGTGTTACGTTCGAGATCAAGTGCGAAGTGAGACAGATAAGGTTCGTTACTTTGATATGCGTATGAAACCTCAGGTTCGGTAGTGTATGGCCCCTTTTAGGTGTACAACTCTGAAGGACTATCAAGATGGAGCCTTAGCATTTGAAATGGCTATAATGTTTACCAAGTCCGTATCAGTAGCGAAGAAGCAGAAGATCTCCGTTGACGCATCGAGAAGTAAGGGAATTGGGATTCCCACACCTCAACCCTCATATCAGCCGATTATGGGACCTTCTCGGTCAGCTAGAGAATCCAAAGGACCCAAGCCGATGTCTTTGAGTTCTGGTAATGCTCCTAGGTGTTTCAACTGTAACGTTATGGGCCATGAACGCGCGCATTGTAAGAAACCGCCGGTGACTTGTTATAATTGTGGACGCGAGGGGCATCGAGTTCGATCGCGAGATTGTTGCCAAGATGATAGGGAACCGGAGTCCCGTTCCTACTTCTGGAGGACCCAGTGGTGTCCGGTGATGTAGTTGTGGGTCGTACTTTGTGTTGTTATTCGTGTAGAGATTGATATTTGTTGCGTGAACTTTTTGGTTTTGTTTGTATTCTACCATGATGTTTTATTTTAAGTTTCGGGACGAAACTTATTTTTAATAGGATAGAATGTAATGTCCGGTATTCTCATTTTCTGTTATCTTGAATTGTTTGTGTCTTGACGTCGGACATTTTCTTGTTGATGAGAATCGGAGTGAATTCTATCATAATACTATATTTGTTTCTACCGCATAGTCATTGTGGTCGGGTGCGACTTGTTGTCGCATGCGTTTCTTTGATTAAATGTGTGCATGTGATGCGTCGTTAGTTGCTCGTTATTGTTTTGAATCATTGCCGGTGGCGTTGTTATGGTCGTCGTGGGGCGTGTTTTCACGCTGTATGTTCTTTCGCGTTGCTTGTAACGTTTCGCCGTTGGGCGTGATTTTTTTTTCGGTTCTTGTGTATCTCGTTGAGTTTTTCTGGTGGGATATTGCTTCTCTCTACTTGATTTAAGTTTCGGGACGAAACTTCTTTTAAGGAGGGTAGAATGTAATATCCGCAATTTCGGATTTCCGGTAATTTTATTTTTTCGGCGGAAGTCAGTTTCGACGACTCGCTTGGGACCGTCTCATCATTATGAGAATGATTAATTCTGCACTTTTTGTTATCCGAGTTCGTTTCGGTATTCTTTTGTTGAGTTCCGTGTTTCTTAACGACTTTTCCGCACTCGAGTTCGATTCTTGTGAATCTCGTTCGAAATTACTGTTTCGAGTTTCGCTTAAGTCCGTTTAACTTTGTTAGATGTGTTGTGAACTTCGGTTTGGTTATTCGATCACGTATCGTGATTTTCGGAAGTTTTGAGCCGTTTTCGTAATTTCCCAAAGTTTGGGGTAATTACTTCGATTGTCGAATTTCGAGCCTTCGGGTGGTCGGAATCGTGTGTTCTCTTAGCTTTTAGATTCGTCTTTGCAAGTAATTCTTAACCGTATCTTCGATTCGTATTCAGGTTCGGGTTTCGGTGTCGTTTTTTTGAGTTCAGTGTTATTAAACGACTTTTCCAAGTATGAGTTCGACTTTGTAAAATCACCATAAATTCTTGGAAACTATAAATATTTTGAATCTTTTCAATATTATAGAGCATCAAGTTAGCTTTCCAATGGTTCAAACGGTGAGTCAATCGGAGTCCGGACGAGAGAGTTATGGTCGAAATAGCTCAGACACTCATTTTCCAGTTTTGGCCGAGCAGCCTGTACCGTGAGCCGCGGCACACTTAGGCTGGGCCGCGGCACACAGTCCAGAACAGCCTATTTGTGCGGATTTTGTGAGATGAATGCTCATTTCATCTCTTCCTTCATTCCTCCTCCTCTTGGGCGATCTTGTGGGCGATTTTGGGCGTTTTTGCATCATCAATCCCAGAGAACTTCATATTCTTCAAGTTCTTGGTGTGGATTAATAACACCAACAATTGTTCTTCATCATTAATCCAAGGTAAATTCTTGAAACCCTACTTTTGGGTGAATTGGGGGTTTTTGTTCGTTTTGTCCGATTTAACCGTAATAACTTAGATTTATGATATATTGATGATTATTTAGATGTATTCTATCATTTCCCTTGTTATTCCATGGTTGGATCATTTCGATTCGTTGTTTTGGTCGAGTTCTTAGTCAACGCCTTGAAGGTGTCCGACAAAAGGTCTTAGAGGGGGGATTGGGCGTTGTATGATTATTATCCATCGTACGATTATTGATTTATCATTGGCATGACTTAGGGACGAAATTCTTGTGAAGAACTTGAGTCGGAACCCTTCCGTTCATTGTCTTTTTCGGGGTCCGAGCTTCCCGGTCGAATCGTGTTCTTCGGATTATTCGGTAGCGGTTATTAAGGCAAGTATTTTACTATATGGATTGTGTCTTGTGAATAGGTACGTCGTGTTATGGTTGTGATGAATTTGGTTTACTTTCGTGAATATGCTTCGTAAGAATTAATTATTATGAATGATTGATGGTAGCGACAATACCCTCACTTAGATAACGTCGTGAAATTGTGTTGGTCGTGTTGATTATCTAAGTTTGTGCCGGGTATGGTTGGTCATTGTTGAGTTGTTGCGATGATTATGATAATTGTGTTGTTTTGGTTTACATACTTGATTATACATTTCGGTGCAATGTGGAATGGCTTGATATTTGATGATTCTGAGTTGTGTCGTGTCGATGTGTGTGTGTGTTCCAGGTAGGGTCTGACGAGGCCTCTGGAGTTCGGTACATGATGTGTACGAACAAGGTGTGTGATCCACATAGGGTCTGACGAGACCTCTGGAGTTCGGTACATGATGTGTACGAACGATGTTTGTGGCCAGGTAGGGTCTGACGAGACCTCTGGAGTTCGGTACATGATGTGTACGAATGATGTTTGTGGCCGGGTAGGGTCCGTCGAGGCCTCCGGAGTTCGGTACATGATGTGTACGAACAGAGTGTGTGGTCCGGGTAAGGTCCGTCGAGGCCTCCGGAGTTCGGTACATGATGTGTACGAACAACGGTCGTATAGCAGTGATTGTTTGGATAACATTTTAAATACGGGTCTCGGACCCATAATGATATCTCATCTATTGTGTTTTGAAAAGAGAATCGGGCTAAGGCCCTAATGTTTTCGAAAAGGCTTTGTAAGTTGGGACTCGAGGTCCAAAAGAATTTCTGCTTTAAAAATCCCCGAGATGATGTGTTCCTTTTCAAATATCTCTTGCTTGAGTTCAAAATTAATAAAACTTCTCGGGAACATTTGATAATTGATTTCCATATAAAATTCATAGTTGCTATTTACTTGTTGCATTTCGTATCGTTTTATACTTGCACTAGTAAAATAGTGGAGTTTTACTAACCCCCGAGTAATCGGGGGGTGGATGTCTGTTCTGCGTCCAGGTACATGCAGGTTCAGGGGAGCAGTCACAGGATTGGCACAAGGGGATGACGAGCTGCGATACTAATCAAGAGTCGAGAGTTGGTAGAGTTTGGTTGTATTATTAGAGTTGATTCAGTCTTCCGCTGTATTGTGTTTTGACCCCTGTGTGGGTAATGTTGTTAGTCACTTCTGTTGATAGAGTTGTGTGACCTCATCGGTCTGTGTGTTTATGTGTAAGTGACCTTAACGGTCTGTATGATTATATTGTTTGACCCTGGCCGGGCAAGCATTTGGTTGTTTATGGATGTTTAGCCTGGTAGATCCTTGTGGAAAGGTTCTACGGCGTGTAATATTCCCATACGGTTTTGGGGGTGTTACACAGATAATCTAGGTGGTCAAAATGCCAACCTTGGTGCTGGTGGTGATGGTGATGGAGGTAAGGATAACCACAATAATAACGTGCCAGCTCCTACTTAGGCACAAGTCGTGCAACAGTTTCGGTGTTTCACCCCACCAACATTCAACGGTCGAGAAGGACCAGCTTTTGTTGATGAATGGTTCATGTTGCTCGAGCGCACCTTTGAGCTCATTGGGTGCAATGATGCGCAAAGAATTCTCTGCGGCCAATAATAAATGGTGGAGGATACTGGACGTTGGTGGATAAGCTATTGGCGTTTGAGGCCGGCGGTCGAGCGTGCTGCATTAACTTGGGATCGATTCAAGAAAATAATGATGGAGCAGTACTACCTACAGCATTACCGAGAGAAGATGGAGAAAGAGTTTTGGTATCTCGAACAAGTAGGGATGACGATTGAAGAATATGAGAGGAAATTCAACCAAATCAGCTTTTTTGTGGAGCACATGGTGGATACAGATCGAAAGAGGGCCCTTAAGTTCCGGAGTGGTTTACGCCCGAGTATTCGTCAGATTGTGGCTGGTCATGGGGTACTACCATATACCGAGACAGTGTTCAGAGATCAAGAGGTTGAGGCTAGCCATAATCTGGATCAACAATAGTCTACGAAGCCTAATACCGGTAAGAGGCATTGGAATGGGAACCAAAATAAGGTTGTGGCTTCTAATAAGCAAGCAAAGGTTGATCAAAGGTCAGGACCTAAGCCTCAAACCAGTAAGCCATAGTGCTCGAAGTGTGGTAAGAATCATGCAGGGGAGTGCCTGTACGGTAAAGGTGTCTGCTACAGATGCAAAAGCCAGGACATTCATCTTCGAACTGTCATCTCCAAAGGGCCAAAGGTCAAGGTTCTGGAGGAAAAGCTCGCATTTATATTTTGACCCAAAAGGACGCAGATGAGAATCCCGGCACAGTGTCAGGTATGCTTATGATCTCTAATGTGACTGCTTTCGCTTTATTTGACACTGGTGCCACATATACTTTTATGTCTGCAAAGTTTTATCATGCCATTGGTCATAGAAGCGTTAAAATTGTTGAGTCTCTTGAGGTTAGCTTACCGTCAGGAAATACGATCCTCACTAATAGAGTGATTGACGAGAATATTGCAATAGGAGGTAGAGAATTTGATGCTAGCCTGTATTTGATTAGCTCGATGGATTTTGACGTAATCCTTGGTATGGACTGGCTCGATATACATGATGCCTATATAAGGTTCCTTGAGAAGAAGGTGACATTGAGGTGTTCCGAAGGCGAGTCGATCACTTTTTATGGTACTAAGAGTAGGATAGTACCCAGAGCAATCACTGCCATGAAAGCACTAAGAAGTCTAAGGAAGGAAAAATGTCAGGGTTACTTGGTGAGTTTGGTCGACACTCGTACTAATGAGGTGTCCCCTACAGACTTACCTATAGTACGAGAGTTTTTAGATGTGTTTCCAGAAGATTTGCCGAGAGTCTCACCCGACCGGCAAGTGGAGTTTAGTATTTATTTGGTCCCTGGGGTGGCCCCAACATCCAAAGCGCCATATAGAATGACTTCGAAGGAACTTCAAGAATTGAAGGTCCAAATACAAGAGTTGCTCGAGCTCGAATTTGTTCGTCCTAGTGTGTCACCATGGGGTGCACCAGTGCTGTTTGTAAGAAAGAAGGATGGGTCACTTCGGATGTGTATAGATTACAGAGAGTTGAATCGACTCACGGTAAAGAACAAGTACCCACTACCGAGAATCGAGGATCTATTCGATCAGTTGAGGGGAGCTGGAACCTTTTCAAAGATCGATTTCCGGTCGGGGTACCACCAATTGGAGATTAGGGAGTGTGACATTCCCAAGACGGCTTTCAGGACCCGTTGTGGGCATTTCGAATTTGTAGTGATGCCATTTGGTCTGAGTAATGCACCGGCAGTCTTCATGGATTTGATGAATAGGGTGTTCCAACCTTACTTGGATAGGTTCGTGATCGTCTTCATAGATGACATCTTGGTGTATTCTAAGGACAAGGAACAACACCAAGAGCATTTGAGAGTTACATTGGAGACACTTCGCAAGGAGAAGTTGTATGCCAAGTTTAAGAAATGTGAGTTTTAGTTAAACAGAGTTGGATTCCTTGGACATGTGGTGACTTCAAAAGGAATTGAGGTAGATCCCCATAAGGTTGTAGCAGTGAGTAGTTGGGGAGTACCCAAGAATGCGAGCAAAGTTCGCAGCTTTCTGGGCCTAGCTGGCTATTATAGAAGATTTATCGAAGGATTTTTGAAAATTGCCAGTCCTATGACCCAATTAACAAGGAAAGGTGTGAGGTTTGAATGGAGTGACAAGTGCGAGGAAAGTTTTCAAGATTTGAAAAGGAGACTAACCTCGGCACCAGTAAAGTGGTAGCATATGCATCGAGATAGCTTAAACCACATGAGTTGAACTATCCAACGCATGATCTGGAGTTGGCTGCTGTAGTACATGCGCTGAAGATTTGGCGTCACTATCTCTACGGAGGGAAGTGTGAGATATACACGGAACATAAAAGTTTGAAACATCTTTTCACACATAAGGATATTAACATGAGACAAAGGCGATGGTTAGAATTGGTGGACTATGATTGTACTATTCATTACCATCCGGGTAAGGCTATTGTGGTAGCTGATGCCTTGAGTCGGAAGACTAGAGGCGAGTTAGCTTGCTTGACCGATCAAGAGAGTTTGGTAAAGGAGTTCTCTCAATTGAGGATTGAGGTAGTTGAGTCTTCAAAGAGTTCGAAAGCAATCATATCATCTTTGGTCTTGCAACCAAACTTGAGGGATAAGATTAAGGAGGCTCAACCACGTGATAAGTTCTTGTGCAAGATGAAAGATCGAGCACAAGATGGAAGCATTGAGAAATTTATCGTTGCCGCAGAAGACGTTTTGACTTATGATGGGAGGTTATGTGTTCCTAAGGATCCATTCCTTAGGAACCAAATTCTTGAAGAAGTCACAATGCACCATACTCCGCTCACCCGGGAGGTACAAAGATGTACCACGACCTGAAGAAGTTCTTTTGGTGGAGAGGAATGAAATGGGACATTGGTGTATTTGTGGAGAGGTGTATGATATGTCAGCAGGTGAAGGCAGAACACCAACGGTCAGGAGGTTTAGTTCAACCGTTGGAAATCCCAGAATGTAAATGTGAGCATATCATAATGGATTTCGTGGTTGGTCTGCCACGAACCGTGAGGAAGAACGATGCTATCTGGGTGATAGTAGATCGTTTGATGAAGTCATATTATTTTCTACCTGTGAGGATGACTTACAGTATGGAACAGTATGCGAAGATTTATATTCGGGGGATTGTGAGGTTACATGATGTTCCAGTGTCGATCGTCTCGGATAGAGATCCACGATTTATGTCGAAATTTTGGAAGAGTCTGCAGAGTGCATTGGGCACTAAGTTGAATTTCAGTATTGCATATCATCCGCAAACCGATGGTCAATCTGAAAGGATTATCAAGACACTTGAAGATTTTTTGAGGGCGTGTGTTCTTGATACTGGTGAGAATTGGGAGAATATTTTGCCTTTAGTAGAGTTTGTTTATAACAATAGTTACCGAGCGACTATACTATGAGGCTCTGTACGGAAGAAAATGTCGATCGCCCCTTTATTGGAGTGAGGTTTGAGAAGGAAAAATTTTGGGTCCAGAATTGATCAAGTAGACAGTAGAAAAGATAGCCGAGATTAGAAGTAGGATTAAGACTGCCCAGGATCGGCAGAAGTCTTATGCTGATAAACGAAGGAAAGATATCCAATTTGAGATTGGAGAAAAGGTGTTCTTGAAGGTAGCGCCGATGAAAGGAGTGATACGATTTGGTAAAAAGGGAAAGCTACAGCCTCGTTATATCTGACCTTTCGAGATTTTGGGTCGTGTTGGTGATCTTGCTTATAGTTTGGCATTGCCGTTGGAGTTATCGGGAGTGCACAATGTCTTTCACGTCTCCATACTGAGGAAGTACATACATGATCCTGGTCACGTATGCAATTTCAAAGAGTTGCATGTAGCCAAGAACCTAACTTATAAGGAGGTACCTACAGCTGTTTTGGAACGTAAGGTACATCAGTTACGAAACAAAGAGGTTAAATTGGTGAAAGTTCAATGGAGTCGTCACGGACCAAATGAGGCAACTTGGGAACGTGAAGAGGAGATCTGTTCTAAGTATTCAACATTCATTTTTCAAGGTACGTAACTTACTTTCGAGGACGAAAATTTGTTAAAGGGGTAGGTTGTAACGCCCCGATTTCGTATATACATTTATTATGAATTGTAGAAAACATGTTCAATTTTATTAAATTAATGCCCGAATAAATTTTATCATTTAATACATTTTATTTTCATGATCATGCAAATCTATTTATGTCATTATAATTCGTGTCAAGTCATGTGATTCATTTCGCTTCATTTCTCATTTAATTCATCGTTTCATCTCGTTATTTCTAGGTACGAAACAATTTTAAACAATATTAGTTGTTACCCAAGAAATTTTACAAGATAAATAATAATATTATTTATATTAATATTACTATCACTATTATTAACATAATTATTATTATTAATAATATTATTATTATTACTATTTGTATTAGTACTAATATTATTATTATTATCATTATCATTTTCCGATATTATTATCATTATTACCAACTTATTATTTTTACATTTATTATTATTACTATTATTATTACTGTATCAATTAGATTTAATCTTGTGTTATAATTAAACTAACTATGATTAAACTGAATTAACCATAATTAAGAACTCCCATCGATCGTTCCTCTCATCACAGTTCCTCAATTCATCAAAACTTCTTGAAATATATCAATATACAATCCTAATTCAACTAAAACACTTTAAAATCTATACATATAAATACAATTTATTATCCAACAATAATTCACCTATACACTACACAAAATTCACGGTAGATAGCAGAGGTAGAGAAACCTGCACAGCAAGCCAAAAATTCACAGGAGTTGCAAATCATCTGCTTCCTCTCTCATCTTCTTCAAAGTTATCAATTTCTTCAGAGGTAACATCAATCTTATCTCTGATTTATATGTTTTGTCATCATCGTCATATAAATTCCACTTCCGTTCTTCTGTAGATTCTCGTTCAACCTCTATGTGTTTGTTGAATTAACAAAATTCAGAAATTTATCCGCAAACATTACACCAGAACCCTTCAACATCAAACATCCCGAAACCTGATGCTCAACCCTTCAAAACCCCGTAACCAACCTCCTTTCCTCGTCTATACATCACCACCAAGAAAACCCTATTGAAATTATCAAAACCAAAAACCTCACAACCTAACCCAAAAATCCAAAACCCTCAACCCAATGCCCAGAATTGAAAATCAAAATCCCACCCGAACTCATGCCGAATCCATATCGGAACCCACATACAACAACCAATCCGAACCAAAAAATTTAACTGGCCATCAATCAAGAACCAGTTCCTTACCACTATTTCCTTGCCCTGGCATCAATCTCTGTTGCTTTTTGGTCTCTATGAATCAATCACACTTTGGTGTATAAGTCTTTTGAGTGTGTGATTGTCGGCCAGGAACTTTAGCGAGAGGGAGAAATTTTTATTTGTTTTCAGAGAGTAGCAGAGAGAGATGAACCGAGAAGAAGAAGAAGTGAGAAAGGGACTCTTGCCGACCCGTGAGGAAGAGAAGGGTTTTATACCCTACCTTCTTTTAGGGTTTATCAATTTAGTCCCCAAGTTCCAGACCTTCTCGATTTGACCCCAAATCAATTTTCAGTGTATACCAATTTCAGCCTCTAATTTTCAGTTTCTTCAGATTAATCCCAATCAGCTTGATAATGCTTTCAATTTCAGTCCTCAAATGTTAAATTCTTTCAGTGTTACCCTAATTAGTTTTTCAGTAATCAATTCAGCCTTATTTACCCGAGCCATTAAATACGTAGATTTCTCATTAATATTAATAATTCAATTTTAATCTATGTCGCGTATTTTATTCCCATTTATTAGATATTTATAAATTTTAATAATAGTGGTTATTATTATTATTAATTGTAGATAATAATTACGGTTTACGGGCCTAGAATTGTCAAGTCAAATATCTCATCATATTCAAGTTCAAGTTCTGCAATTATCCAGGTGTGGGGGATTTATTACGCTTTTGTTTATTTTAATTGCTTTATATATTGTCTTGTATGTGCACGTGAAATCAGTTAGAAGCACTTAAATGTGCAAATCAGTTAGAAGCACTTAAATGTGCAAATCAGTCAGAAGCACTTAATTGTGCATAAAGCCTTCGGGCTAGCCGACAGACTTTAGAATTTATCAGTCATGTTGTTTATACTTGCTAATATATTTAGTAATTAACGTATACATATTGCGTACTCACCAAACTGAGCGAGTTGGAAGCTCACCCCACTATTTAACACTTTCAGGTTGGGGAGCTCGATGTGGCATGCGATTGAGAGTGGGATGATCAAACTTATGATTAGATGTTTATTTATTTAATGTTATTCCTCTCAAACTATGTTTTATGAATAAGTAGTCGATTTGTTTTATTTTCACGTCAAGATACGTTTTCCTTTAACGATGACTCGAGAATATTACTTGCGATTATTAAGTTTGTCTTTTTGAAATGTATTTCCGCTGCAAAATTTTTATTTATTCTTCTTAAAATTAGAAGAATTATATTTTTAAAAAGTGGTCGCTACACTGGTACTACGTCCACTAGGTAAAATCTCAAGGGAAATTCCCAATAATCAAAATATCCTAAAAGAAAATCGCCCTACAACCAATGGAGAACAAAGTGTATATAATATCCTAAGGCCCAAATCCTTAATTATTAAAAGCCCAACAAAATAAACCAATAAATATAAATATAATGTTTAAATAGATCGAACACGATCGTATTTTTCCAGGAACATCAACGCGGTCTCGTCCCCATCATCCTCCCCAGGTGAAGAGCGATTCACCCTCGAATCTGTACCGGTCTCGTCCCCAGAAGAATTATCACATGTAAAAGGAATTAAATTTTTGATGTTGAAGACATCTGACATGCGAATATGGCTTGGAAACTTCAACCTGTAAGCATTTGAATTTATTTTTTGCACAATCTCAAAGGGACCAACTTTTCGAGCCGAATGCTTATTATACTCATGTGCCGGATAGCAGTCTTTAGTGAGGATAGCCCACACCACGAAGTCCATAGAAATAGCAGCCCATGGTCGGGAAGGTACAGGGAGAGGGAGATAAAGACCAACATTAGTGGACGTACCTTTTGACACCTGGCAAATGCGACACCGCTCCACAAATCGGGATGCATCACGCCTCAAAGTGGGCCAAAAGAAACGACGCTGAATCAGAGAAATGGTACGATCTTTCCCCCACATGGCCAACTCCATGTAATTCAGAAATAATAAGCAGACACATGCTGCCCTGAAGAATACATATAATAGCATATTCCGAAGAAGTACCCGATGCCAACTGGGTGACAATAGGACCAAAGAACGAATCAAGAGGATAAGAATCCGGGAGAACATCAAAACCAGGAACAACAGACCACATCTCAGTAAGTAAAAGATGATGCCGACTTAAGGCATTAGCCACCTTATTCGACGCCCCAGACTCTTGTCGAAGTGTGAAGGTGGATTATTGAAGAAAAGCCGCCCATGAAGCATGTCTTGATGACACAGAGTCTTGAGAATTTAGATGCTTCAAAGCATCATGGTCAGTGTAGAGAATGAACTCCTGTTGATATAAATAATGGCGCCAGTGACGAACCGCCCAGACCACAGCATAGAACTCGATGTCATAAGCACTGTAACGGGCTTTAGGACCATGCAGCTTCTCACTGGAAAAAGCAATATGACGGTTTCGTTCACTTAACACAGCTCTAATGCCCACTTTAGAGGCATCACAAGCCAACTAAAATGGAACAGAGAAGTCCGGAAGTATCAATAAAGGATCCCGAGTTAATTTCTCCTTAATTAAAACGAAAGCATCTGTGGCCTACGGAGTCCAAAGAAATTGCTTACCATGCATGCAATATGTTATGGGAGCCGTAATAAAACTGAAATTACGAATGAAACTACGGTACAAAGAGGCTAACCCATGAAAGTTGCGTGCTGCCGTGAATGAGGCAGGGTAGGCCAAGACTGAATAGCCTCAATCTTAGAAGAATCCACACTGATACCCTCCGCATAAATAACATAGACCAAAAACAGAATTCTGTCTACAAGAAAAGTGCATTTCTGGGGAACAGCAGAAACTGCTCCTGTCGAATAATCATGAATACAGATTGTAGGTGTGTAAGATGCTCATCAAGTGATCGACAGACAAGAATATCATCAAAATAAACAACTACACACGTACCGATAAGACTGCATAAGGATTGGTTCATGACCAGCAAAAATGTGCTTGGAGCGTTGGAGAGTCCGGATGGCATCACCAACCATTCAAAAATTCCCTCCCGAGTCTTAAAATTCATTTTTCCACTCATCACCCGATCGAATACAGATCTGTTTATGTTAGGAATACTTATTAGATTTTAATGATGTTATCTTTATATATCCAAATGTATGTTTATTACTTGGCAAAATGTGAGGAAGAACCAAATGAGTATCTTCCATAGGCCAAATTGTGTTAAGTTTATTACTTGGCAAAATGTAAGGAAGAACCAAATGAGTATCTTCCATAGGCCAAATTGTGTTAAGTTAGATACTTGGCAAAATGTAAAGAAGAACCAAATGAGTATCTTCTATAGGCCATATAAGTTAGGCGTTAAAAATCGGCTAAGAACAGATAAGTATCTATCAGCCTAGTCTTGGTCAACTCAACTATTCAAATAAGGTTGACTACAGACGAGCTGCATCAGGCAACCCTTATCAGAGAAGTTCTGGTCAAAACAATTTAATCAGCAAAGTTGGACCAGACTGCAGTCAATAAGAAAAGTCAAGTCATCTGAAGTCTGACCATCAGATCAGTCAAGTTCAATCAGGTCACAAGAGTACAGACAAGTCGGCACATCAGAGAAGTCGACATCAGAGAAGGTTGACTGCACATCAGACTAGTTGACCACAGAGAGATCAGTTAAGTGTTCAGCCAAGTACTCCTGTCCACGTCAGCATGCGTTGAATAATCAACATTTATGAAAAGTCACATGCGGCGATTAGTGACAGATTGGTGAGATTCTCGGACGAATATGATTTAAATAAATCATCCAGACCCACCACTGGAGACTTTAAGCATATTATATTCAAAAGATTCGGCGTCATCACATGGAAGTCTTCAAAACGATCGGAATTGGATTAAAATATGGGAATCCAGCCTTGCAACGTTCAGAAAGAAAAACAAATAAGTTTATTTCTCCAACGGACGGATTTGTTACAGATATGCAATGGCTATGAAGAAATGCTCAAAGGATCGAACCTATATATATCCGAATATTTGAAGTTGAGCAGTACGATGCGAACAACACTCTCGAGCAATCAAAGCAATTAAAAGCAATTAGAAAACTATAGCATCGTGAAAGAGCAGTACTCTAAGTTCATACGCGAAGAAAGATCTTTAGTTGGAGAAGACAAAACACTCTTGTCTTAAAACCTGAGTAAGGGGTACTTCACTGGTTGAAGTTTCGCGACTGATAGGCATCCAAGGATCTGAAGAATCAAGTGGTGCTAGGCAGTCAGAAAGGAGTTGCAACGACATGATTTCCACTGGTTGGAAGTTGTTGTAGCTAAGTTGTAGAATCACTGTAATATTTATCACTGGTTGAGAATTATAGTGGATTCATCTCCAACTGGTTTGGAGAAAGTGGATTAGTAGAGGATTACCCCACCTCTGAGACCAATATAAATTGCCTGCGTACTTTATTGTTTTTAGCATCATACTTAACTACTGCATTCATACTTGAGTGTTCCATTGATTATTTCTGTATTCGTCATCAGCTAACTTCCGCACTTACATTAACGACTCTAAGTCATCTATATCATCAGCTGAGAAACTCATCCTTTGTGGAAAAGAGTTTCAATAAGTCTATTCACCCCCCTCTAGACTTATTCCTGGACGACTTGTGACCTACAACTAGTATCAAAGCGGTTGGTTCAATATTTCAAGTACCAGATCCATATATCGAGGATATATTTTAAGCTCATTTTAGAAATGGAACACATGCATTCTAGATTACCTGTGTTTTCAGTTGACGAGTATGATCTTTGGAAGATAAGGATGCAGTCACACTTATCTTCTATCCATGATGACATGTGGTGCATTATCGAATATGGTCCTTTCATATTCGATAAGGACAACACTCCTGAGGAGATTGAAGCCAGGAAGCCAGAAAAGATTCCAAAGAAGAGGACGGAGCTGACCATTGAAGAAAGAAAGTTGGCCAACCCTGACAACCGGGCCAGAGACGTGCTGTACCAAACTCTTGACAAATCAACAATGGTCAAGATCAAGAATTGCAAGAATGCAAAATAAATTTGGGATACTCTAGCTGTGATGTGCGAAGGAACTGAGCTAATAAAAGAGAACAAGTTGTCAATCGCTACCCAAAAGTTTGACAACTTCAAAATGAAGAATGCAGAGTCTATCGACCAAGTAGACACAAGATTCATAGAGATTATTAATGAAATTAACTCTCTGGGAAAAACATATGGCAATAGGGAGATGGCATTGAAGGTTCTAAGATCTCTCAACCCAGAATGGAATATGAAGGCAGTGGCCATGAGAGAATCCAACGATCTTAACAAAATAAAAATCCAAGAGCTGTTCTCTGATCTAAAGGCTTATGAGTTTGAGCTTCCAAGTTCATCATCAACCAAGCCTGCAGAGAAGGGAATAGCGTTTGCAGTTGAGTCCCCCACCAAGAGCTTATCTGAAGTCAAGCCTCCAAATCCCTTAGATTTTTAGGAAGAAATGGCGTTCATAATGCAAAGGTTCAGCAACTTCAGAAAGAATTACTCTAAATACAAGAAAAACTATAAGGAGAATCCAAGGAGAAATCAAAAGGCTGGAAGCTGGAAGGTGGAGTGTTATAATTGCCACAAGACAGGGCACATCCAAATCGACTGTCCTGATCTCAAGAAGGACGAGAGCAAGAAGGGGGTGAGCAGAAAAGAAGACCGAAGGAAGGCCCTCATTGGAGAAGACCAAGAGCGTGTAGAATCAAGCAGCGGATTCTTCTCTGATGATGATGAAGAATATGATTGTCTGATGGCCAACCTAGCTGATGAAGAGGTAACATCTAAACCCTCAGTTTCAAATATTAACAGCTCAGACATGTCACAAGACATGGACTTACACGAGTCTGTAAATCAGCTTCTCAAAGATTTTGAGAGATTAAAATCTGCACACCAAACTGTATCAGCCGAGAGGACCCAGCTGCAAGATGAGAATGGGCAGCTGAAAAATGATTTTGAAAAACTTAGCCTAGAACTAAATAAAACCAAATCTGATCTTGAAAAACAGGCTGCAGACAACTCTACAAACCAGGCTGATAATACCACAGCTGAGATAAAACGATTAACTGTTTTGAATAGTGAAAAATCAGCTGCACTTGCTCATATCAAAGCTGAGTTTACTAAACTGACTCAGCTAACTAAAACTCAGGCGAAGGAAATAACCTCCCTGAAGGCATCTCTAACCCTGGACGAATTGTGTACGAATAAAAGGCTATTATATTCCAGATCAGGTCTTGGATATGACCCCCACACTCCCTCTAGTACTAAAACCACTTTCATCAAGGGAGAAACAATTGTCTCGTCTGCTGAGCCAATATACAAACCTGTATTTCAAAATAGGCAGCAGTCAAGTCACAGGTCAAGGCTGCAGCCAAGGTTTACAAGGCAGCCACCTAGACATGAGACTAGGCAATGGCCAAGGCAGAAGCAGCAGCCCAGACAACATGCCCATTATTATCAAAGACTCCCTAAAAACATATTTCAAAATGGGAAGGGCAAATGGAAACCTCAAGGTTATCCTAATTTTCAAAACGAACAGGTGTGGAGACCTCAAGGATTTAATAAATGGTCCCAGCCAAGATTTAGGCATGACCCACACCATCAGCTTTATGAGGCATATTCAGTACACAATCCTAACAGGGGATATAGACCTTACACACCTTTTAGGGGTAGTAACAGCAACTTTCACAACCCCACAAGATACCAGTTCTCCAGGAAACCAACTAACCCCCGAGGACCCACACAGATTTTGTAACACCCCCAGATACGACCGGGAATATTACAGCGCCGTGGGCCCCGAGATGGAACCCACAAGGCTGAAGGAAATTTTCGCAAACATTTACAAACGTCCAAGAGGCTAATGACGGTATTATCTATTTAAAACATTCGAAGACTTTGTAAAAGTCGTTTATCAAAACCGTCGTAAAATCTCATTTGAAACCACAAGGCCCGAAATGCCAAAACTCAACAGTTTAAAAACATACGTTAAGCTATCGCTTACACGTACCGACAAAATAGATTTAGAAAATGATTGCCAAAGTAACCTAAGTTACCACATACCAAAAGGCCATTTAAAAATACTCACGCAACAGATAAAAACCAAACCAAACATACCCAGTATATCCCGCTCAGAGCAGGGTCTGGGGAGGGTAAGATGTACGCAGACCATACCCCTACTTATTACGGTAGGGAGGTTGTTTCCGTGAAGACCCCCAGCTTAGTGCACAACAGAATCTTGTGTGATAAATACAAAGTAAAACATATGATTCGAAAAAGCTCGAGATCATACCTGAGCCCATGGCTTGGTCCACATGGGACTTACCTAAGCGGAATTTGGCTACTTCACTCCCGATGAACGCTGCTCTAACAAAAGAGAGGTTGGCTCTGCGCACAGCTCCCTGTCAAAATACACCACACGCAAAGACAATAGGATAAAATATACAATAAAAGTAAAAATGCAATGCTCTAGGTCAAAACTAACCGAGACAATCCAACCCTGAGGCTCTCAACTACAGCACCGCTCCCTACAGAAGAATCCACAACTCTGATCTGGCACCTCCAAGCGCACCTATCAACAGTCATGGTCTCGGAAAGGTTTAAGGCCTTCAAATCTAATCTCAGTTGCTCCTCCCACGTCCTCCTCGGTCTGCCTGTCCTCCTCTCCCCGACAACCATTAAACTCTCGACCCTCCTCACCGGAGCAAATGCCTGCCTCCTGCGGACGTGGCCAAACCATCTCAATCTCCCTTCCCTAACTTCCGCTGAAATGGGCGCCACTTCCAGCGCGTTCCTGAAAACCCCGTTCGCAATTCTATCTAACATTGTGCGACCACACGACCAACGTAACATTCTCATTTCAGCCACTTCTAACTTGCTCTCAAGCGACTTCTTCATCGCCCAACATTCGGAGCCATACAACATTGCAGGTCGGATTGCCGCTCTAAAGAATTTACCCTTCAACTTTAGAGGGACTTTCTTGTCGCATAGGACCCCTGTCGCTGCTCTCGACCTTAGCCACCCCACCTTGATGCGATGCATGACATCATCTTCACACTCACCTTCCTTATGAATGATCGAACCCAAATACTTGAACTTATCCGTATAGGGTACGATCTGATCCGCAATCATTACCTCAACATCTTCCTCGTTGGCCTCACCACTAAAGTTACACCAGAGATACTCGGTCTTAGACCGGCTCACACGCAAGCCCTGGGATTCTAACTTAGCCCTCCAACGCTCCAACTTCGAGTTCACCTCCCAACTCGACTCCGCCATAACACAATGTCGTCAGCAAAAAGCATGCACCACGGGATGCCATCTTGAATCCCTCGCGAAATGACGTCAAGGATTAGAGCGAAGAGAAGAGGACTTAGCGCCGATCCCTGGTGTAGCCCTATATCAACCGGAAAATACTGGGTGTCACCAACTGGGGTCCTAACGCACGTCCTAGCTTGGGAGTACATGTCTTGGATCGCCCTAACGAACGGCAACGACACCCTCCTCTCTACTAGGCTCCTCCAAATAACATCGCGTGTAATGCTATCATAAGCCTTCTCTAGATCTATGAACACCATATGGAGGTCCTTACACCACTCTCTAAACTTCTCCATAAGGCGTCTGATGAGATGAATGGCCTCAGTCGTGGACCTCCCCGGCATGAAGCCAAATTGGTTCTCTGAGATCTCCACTTCTCTTCTAACCCTCCATTCCACCACTCTTTCCCAAAGTTTCATATTATGACTGAGGAGTTTAATACCCCTATAGTTACTACAACTCTGAGCATCGCCTTTGTTCTTAAAAAAAGGCACGACAATACTATGCCTCCACTCTGTCGACATCTTAGAGCCTTTGAGGAGGATGTTGAACAGATCTGCTAGCCACTGAACTCCGACTTCCCCCAGACAAAGCCACACCTCAATAGGGATCTGATCCGGGCCTACAGCCTTAGCTCTACCCATTTTCATTAGGGCACCCTTTACTTCCTCCTTGCTGATGCTCTCACAGGAACTAAACGAACGAGCAGAAGATAGACTAACTCCTTGCACCACCGAGTCACTACCTCTAGCCTCATTGAAAAGTTCGGAAAAATATCTATTCCACCGCTCCTTAATAGCCACATATTTCACTAACACTTGATCCAAATCATCCTTAATAAACTTAATGGGACCTAGGTCGCGCCGCCCTCTTTCCCTAGCTTTCGCTAGTTTAAAAATAGCATTCGCTCCTTCTTTGGTGTCTAGGCGCTTGTACATCTTCTCGTAAGCCTCACATTTAGCCTTAGCCAGTGCCTTCTTAGCCTCTCTTTTCGCCACCTTGTACGCTACAATCTTCAAGATTCTCTCCTCCCCATCACTAACCGACAAAAGCTACTTAAATAGCGCTTGTTTAGCCTTAACCTTATTTTGGACCTCCTCATTCCACCACCAAGCCTCCCTAGGTCCACTAGACCTGCCCGAAGAAACCCCTACCACCTTCTCGCCCACTCTTCTAATAGCATTGGCCATGCTGGTCCACATAAGGTTAGCATCGCCTGCACGCAAAAAACCTCCTTCGCGGGTTAGAGACTCCTTGAATACTGTCGCCTTCTCACCCTTCAGATCCTTCCAGAGAATCCTAGGTCTAGCTTCTCTAACCCTGCCAATAACACGACCTCTCATGGATAAATCCATAGCCAGCAGCCGGTGTTGAGAAGCACATGCCTCGCTCCGGAACACCTTGCAGTCCACGCACGCCCTAGCATCCCGACTGCGCAAAAGAAGGTAGTCAATTTGCGTGTTGTGCCCCCCACTACTGAAGGTGATGAGGTTCTCAGCTCTCTTCTGAAAAACAGAGTTAGCAATTACCAACTCATGCGCAGTGGCAAACTCCAACAGTGTGGAACCTCCTGCATTCCTAACACCGAAGTCGAAACCCCCATGCGCACTATGATAACCATCCACCCCCTCACCAATGTGCCCATTGAAATCACCCCCTAAAATAATAAATTGATCTTCTGGAATACACCCGACCAACTCATCTAAACAAACCCAAAAGGCTTCCTTATCAAGCACACCCAAACCAACATGTGGGGCATACGCACAAACCACATTAACCACCTTCTCCCCAACCACCACTTTAACGGACATAATCCTATCATTGCACCTCTTCACTTCCACGACGTTGTCCTTAAGCTCCTTAGACAAAATAACGCCCACACCATTGCTCGAGTTACCAAGGCTAGAATACCACAATTTATAACCGTTCACCTCCCTGGATTGCGCCCCCTTCCACCTAGTCTCCTGAATACAAGCCACATCAACCCTTCTCTTACCCAAAACATCCACAAGCTCCAAAAGCTTACCAGACAAGGTACCCAAATTCCAACTACCAACCCGCAAACAGTGCGACATCGACCAATACAAAACCTAAACGCACTACGAGAAATACAATGGGGTAGTGAAGCCAAAAATGAAAATAAGATGAGAATGACAAAGACAATATAAAAGCAAGCACACCGCATAAAAATCGCAGTAAATGGTAGATATATGGCAGACAGAAATGAAATTTGACAGAAAAGTACAATGATACCGGACTTCGACACGCCTTGGAGACGAGGGAGGAGAAGCCACGGAAGCTGGAAACCGATCGACTCCTGAACAGGTAAAAGGCGATGGATAGGCCGACGACACCTGGTAGCAGCACGGGAAACCTGCAAAATAGACAGCTAAAATGCAATACTACTGTTAGATTGACGGGGAGGGATGAATGTCGCGGTGTAAAGTTATTCTTCCGGCGATACGCCGGCCAGAGGTGACCAGCAGCCCGGGGCGGCGCAAGCGTAAGTTACGGCAAAGCTCAGGGGTTAGTTAAAAATCACATTGTTATCTTACAGAAAAATCAGAAAAACAACTCAAATCGCCGACCTACAGAGACCAGTTCAACATAAATCGAGAACCAAAATTAAAACACGAAAAGCAGAAAAGCAGAAAATGGCAGAAAAAGGAATCGCTGCAGATCTGGGAATCCCAAAAGTGAACTAGAAAGCAGATCAGGTGGTAAAACTCAACCCTTGCCAAAGCCCGGTTCAGATCGGGAGAAGAACAACCACAAAACGCAGAGTTTGCCAAAGTTCTCGGTGGAGAAGAAATCCAAAAAATTCCAGGCCCCGAGTATGATACGATTAAAATAGGTTACCCTTTTCTAAAAAATGGGGGATATAATTTATATAAATCCACAAGCAAGATTTTGGACAAAATCTTTACTGTGTTTCTCTCCGATGGCTGAAGAGGAAGAGAAAGGGGATTCAAAAGTCAAACAACACCGACCTCTACCCGTCCCACGCCGTCTGTCTGAACCGTGCAAAAAGAAGATCGCAAAACAAAACTCAATCGCGATCTGAATCGCACCGAACAAAAATATAGATGAAAACTCGCTTAATATAGATATGAAGCTACTGAAATTCCGAAACGTTAAAGGTTTCTGAATACAAATATCCCTTTCGGGTAGAGATCTGAAAATAACAATTAGACGAGGAGGGCGGTGCAATTATCAGTGATAGTCGTCATAGAAAGCTCTTGGTGCGTGAAGATATGAGTGAGGCACTTCAAAATTGAAGTCGCACGGTAAAAATCAAATCCCCAAATCAAAAACCCTACCTTCACAAACACAAACACACAATCCACTTCAGAATCCCAAACCTAAATCGCGATGAACCCTATCGTAAAGTCCCCAAATCAAGACAAAGGTTCAACCTTAATCTCTACAGGAGCAGGCCAGCGGTAATCTACAAGAGCACGAAGCGGATAAAGACAAACAATTAAAATACTCTAGTAGCGGAATACAACTGATCAGAAGCTCAATACACAAATACATGTCCTAGCCAGTATCCTCCGGGAAGCTCATCTCTTCACGACCGGTACAAGCTTGATAATCCAAGAACCTGAAAAGAAAGCCCACGACGGGGTCAGCCATAATATCCAACAATGATAACCATCACATCACGTCAATAATTACATATCAATGGAAATACTAAGTAAGAATACGACCAATGTAATTTTACCGTCGTAACTTTACGAAAATCCACGATTCGTATCCTTAACAACACAATAAGATAATACCGAAATATTTGTACGGTATCTCAACAATACCCAAGGTTCTCAAAACATTATCATAACTCGCGATACGGAAATTATACCAACTCTGGCCAATTCAATCCATCGGATAACGTCGACAATTCCAATACGATAATCGATTGTCCATCAAAGACAAGTACCAAGGAAATACGGAACATACCTCAAGATACAAAATACCATTACCATCACGTCAGTCTAATCCGAGATCAGATCAACACAACATACGGACATGGTCCTAACACAAGACCTACAAATGCATACTCATATGACAACGTCAATATGATCACAACAATAACGACAATGTATACTTATGGCAAACCCATAATATACATATGCACAACAACAATACATGGCAATCCGATGATCCAGCGTTCACTGCCTGGATCCCCCGATGATCCTGTCAGACCAACCCGAGGTGGAAAACCCGTCCGATGATCCAGCGCACGCTAACATAGATCCCCCAATGATCCCGTCGGACCAACACGAGGTGGACATATGACAACAATGCACAACTGCACAAAACAACAGTACACAATACATGACAACAACAATGCATAAATGCATGACAACAACGATACACGAATGTATCACGACATGATCGACACAAATGATAAAAATGATTAGAGTACTTGCCCCGAGTCCTTCGAGAACGATCGCAAAGTCTAAACCATCATGTACCATTATCCTCAATATTCGACGGTCCAAAGTATCACGGATTGCAGATAATTTATATCTTCGTCTTTATCACAATATATCCTCGATATACAAGTATACCAATAACAAAAGTAAATCATATACATTATGATTTAGATTCCCAAAACTCGAATACGATTTATAATCCCAAATCTCCTGGGATTACGATTATAAACATTGCTATACGAATTATACCCGAATGAAACGAAAACCATTCATTAAATATTATAAACTGAGCAAGTAATAACTTACCTCGATACCGATACAACGACGAGGAAGCTGTTACCAAATCCATTGCCGTCATCTACAAGTTCCTCGGTCCCGACCAAAGAAATTCACGAACATCCTCGAACTTGACCGCAACACACGGCTATAATCACCGATCAATCTTGTCAACCTAGTAATTCGATAAACAACAAGTTCGATAACAATCAACAATCGATAAAACCAATTCACAAACCCAACGGCTCAACAATATCCCGATTAACCACTAGGCTGATCAATCCAACTCAAATCAGCATGAATTCACAACCACAACACAAAAATACTGCACTATCTGCCTACTTAGCGCACGTTAATCACTTAACGTAGCGTGCGCTAAGTTGCTCCCATTAACGTGCGCTAGAGAGTAAGCTTAGCATGCGCTAATGCTGTACAGATGCATGCTTTTCAGATACCGATCAACATATGGCGATTATCAAGAACACTAAGTGATTCTAAACCATGTTCATAGCTATCAAAACAACGAAATCCGATATCCTTGAACATATAGGTAATCATCCAACTCTTAATCCAATTCATATATTCACATATCATCTTCTTCCTCAAATATCAACATAATGAACACCAAGAACCTTAACAACACTTCCTTAATCTAACATTACAGAGATTAATCATCAACAATGACATCAACATCCGCAGAGGAGGAGAAGGATTAACCAACTTATCTCAAGAAAACGAACTATACAATTCAAATCACACGAATCATATTAATATCATCATACTCCGATAATCCATCTCATAATCATGCTTATCAACTTGTTTATATGATAATCATTAACTCAAGAACATCAATCTTTAATCCAAAACGAAATCTAAAGGTGAAGAGTGATTACCTTGTATAGACGAACCATGAAGGAGAACAATCAACTTCATTTCAAGAATCATCAATAACTTCAAGAACAAGACTTTAATCCATGTTCCTCAGCTTAATCTTGTTAAAGATCATCATCTCTCAGTGTTTGAAATCTCAAACTTCTCTCTAAAAACTCTCTCTCTTGAAATAAAGGAAGGAATGGCCGAATGAACATAATTCACATCTGCAATCATATATATATATACTGGTTGTTATTAGCGTGCGCTACTTTTCCTTAGTAGCATGCGCTATCGTGGTCCGAGGCGATCGCTTTGCTTTGCACATCACCACGACGTAATGCCCATGTAATAACGTACGTAAATTACACTGTCTAGCGCACGCAATTTCTTAGACCTTAGCGTGCGCTAATCATAGTTGACTTGATATAGTCCGCACCTACCCCCGTGTCCCCACATGCCGAAAGCACTGACGAGGATAAGATTCCTTTTTTTCCGATCTGTAATTAGCGTGCGCTAGTCCTTAGGTTTTAGAATGCGTTAGTACTACATTACAACATTCGTTGACTCATCGGCACATGCGCCGAAAGTGGACGGGTCCACACGCAGATTCCCTCTGAGCTGTTCTGTACTAGCTTATGCTAACAGATGCCCATAGCGTGCACTATACCTGCACGATAGCGTGCACTATACATGAGTATTAGCGTGCGCTAACAAGGTTATATTTAGCCATTTTCAGCTACTCTTGTCCAACGTCTCGACATGCAGAATACGAACATACGACATACTGAATACATATACATATTCCAACAACATTCTCATACGATAAGCCCGACACACAATGTCTTCCAATACAAATGTCAACCAGGTGCGGTAATAATACTAATACAGATGTCTTAGTCCTTCATTTATTTTATCCATACTGTACAGATTCCACGCTGTACAACATAACTCGGATAAAATAATATTAAACCATAGTAGTAGAAATTCCGGATATTACAGATTTGGGTACCTAAATCTCTGCTTGTCTGATTGCAGAAAAGATAGAAGGACTACTACCATATCTCCACAAATTCAAATATAGGAGGTGAAGAATGGTTTGTAGATTCCGGATGCTCAAGGAACATGACCGGGAACAAGAAGGTGCTATCAAATTATACCAAAGAAAGAGGTCCAGATGTAACCTTTGGAGATAACTCTAGAGGGCAGACTAAAGGTTTTGGAGAGCTGCACAGAGGAAACATCACCATATCCAAAGTTCATTATGTCAAAGGACTCAAGTATAATCTTTTGAGCATAAGTCAGTTTTTTGATGAGAAGAACCTAGTAGTCTTCACCATTTGGAAATGCATGGTGATAGATATTATATCTGGAGAAATGAAGCTATAAGGATTCAGAAGAAAGGATGTCTATATGATATATTGGAACACAGGAACTCCTAATACCTGTTTTCTATCTAAGACAATAGCTGAGAATGGGTGGTTGTGGCATAAGAGACTATGTCACCTAAATTTCAAAGCCATCAACAAGATTAGCTCTCAGAAGCTGGTCAGAGGACTTCCAGAAGAAGTATTCAAGAAGGAAGCTCTCTGTGATGTGAGTCAGAAAGGGAAGCAAACAAGAGCATCATTCAAGCCAGTTCAACCTACCACTCTCACAACAAGGAATTTAGATCTACTTCACATGGATTTATTTGGTCCCATCAAGCCAAGGACTTTAAGTGTAATACCCGGTCGAAAGTCATGTCATTTCAAACCTCTTCTTGTTCTTCGAATCGTGATTTGTTGAGCGAACCCTTGTAATCATTGCTTGTAACCACCGTTTTGGGGTTCCCGTACTTCTATTTCGTGTTATTGTTGCCCAGACATTGAATCATATTGCTTTTATTCTCTTTCCGGTCATTTTTCATCATTTTAGGACCCGAAGGGGGTGTGAGCCGCGGCACAAGGAGTGTGCGCCGTGGCACACATATTTCCTAAACCTGGCCGAGCGGATCTGACGGTGCCGCGGCTGCAGCCGGCGATCGCGGCACCTGCCGAGCCAGCCGCGGCACACCTATCTTGGCTGCGGCACCGGGTGTTGCATCCTCGGCCCAAAACCCGCTTGTACCGGTGCCGCGGCACACTGAGTGAGCCGCGGCACCGCCGAAACACAGGAACAATTTTTAGGCTGTGCGCGGCACACCTATCTTGAGCCGCGGCACACAATGCGGTCAATCGTGCATAATTCGGCTTTTTAAGCGAGATTTCACCATTTTCCTCCATTTCTTCTTCCATCGCGAGAGAGTTTGAGGAGGAACTCTTTTCATATCTATCACTTGTGTGTTGAAGATTTACCACTTTCACTCGGTTGGGAAGCCCGGATAGTCGATCTATCGCGTATTCCTTGGATCATAGCGCTTGAATATTCAAGAGGTAATTTCTTCGACATCTTGACTTCTCGTTTTTGTGTGGGTTTTGACGTTTTGGATGATAAAATCATGGTGTAGGATGTGATATAGGCGTGATTATGGACATGATTGGGTATTCATCAGATTATGGAAAGATTATTCAAGAACACCTTGATTTTGTGTTGGTTTTTGGGGGTTTTCGTAGATTCGTCCGTTTTATCCGATTGAAGCTTGAGAACCTTGAGATTTTGATATATCTATACCGTATGAGTGTTTTCTTCCGATTTTTCGGGTTGAATTATGTCATTTTCGGACTTATGAGATTTGGACGATTTTCCAACCTCTAGTTGATTATCCATATAACTTTATGAATCGTAGACGGGTTTCAGGGGTTTCTTCGTGTAATTTGAATATGGATAATTGATTATCATATTCCTTGCGAATCGTTTAGGTTCCGGAAGCGCGTTCTTGGACCTACCAATCTCATACCCCCTTTTTCCGTTCGTCCCTCGATGTCTCAAAGGCAAGTATACATTTATGATTGTACGTTCACGACTTTGAAAGTATGAAATATTGATGGTATGATTATTTCTAGCCACTCCGGGACGGGCCTATGGTCCTCTGAGGGTTTCGTAGCCTGCAGTGCGATTCCATGGTTGATATGAACGAACCGTTTCTACGGCATTCATATGAAATAATGTTGGCATGTAATGAGCGAACCGTTTTGTGGCATTCCTACATGTAACGACGTATGATATGAACGAACCGTTTCTACGGCATTCACATACGTCTTGAGATTTTAGTTATTAGGAATACTAGTCTTAAATTGATGAATTGACGGATATTGATGAATTGACGGATTACATTTACTTTATTGTCGAGGAGTATTATGTTTCATATTGTTATACTTGCACTAGCTATTCGACGGCTAACCCCTTTATGGGGAAATACGTTTCATGTATTTCAGGTTCCAGGAGCGGACGGGCGAGTATCGGGTCGGCATAAAGATGGTGGGCAAGCATGATACTGTGTCTTTCTTCCATTATGTTTGGAGTTTCCCGTTCGGTGTTGTTGTCTTGGATTGGCTATTGAATACTCGAGTATTGTTCTCCTTTTTCCTTGATGTTCCGGCCTGTGTTTTCCGAAGTATTGAATTGAGTTGTGATGTTTGTGAATACATTGGTTATATTTCGAATACCTTTGTATCGTTTTTCATTCCATTGTGTGTAGACCTTATCGGTCAAAATTTATGGTTCCGCGTATGTTTAGCCTTGTGGGTCCCACGGCGGGGCTTACGGCGCTGTAATATCCCTGAATAACTTGGGGGTGTTACAGAATATGGTATCAGAGCTTAGGTCTATGGATACCTAGCCAGGCGGTCTTTTGGGTCGATCGAGTCGTTAATTGTCCACAGTATCACTACTCTGCCATCATCACAGTGCGACCGGTACTTGTAAGACCTCTCACTCTTCTGGTGTTTCCTTATTCGTTTTGCTTCCATTTTATCGGTATTCTTGAGAACCGGACACTTTGTTGATGCGTGATTGAATTGTGCTTACGTGACTTGTGTGTTCTTCAGTATGTCAGCTGGTAGGGGCCGTGGCCGTGGTCGTGGCCGTGGGCGAGGAAGAGGTCGTGGCGCGGCCGTTTCCATCAGTTCAGTTGCGGGGTCGACCGACCCCAGTTTGTCGAACTCGGTGCATCCCAACACCGAGAGTCAGCACGACCAGTCAGATGGTCAGGGGAACAACGCAGACGTTGGAGTGGCGAATGCACTTCAACAATTGGCTACTCAGATGACTATTTTGGCCCAAACTGTTCAGCTGAATAACCCGAACCCAAATACGGATGCCCTGCTTCAGAATGTAATCCGTATGCACCCTCCACAGTTTGGCGGTGCCACAGACCCGTTAGGCTGGGAGGATTGGTTAGCAGAATTGGAGAAGATTTTCGAGGCAGTTGATTGCCCGAGGTGAGGAAAGTACCGATTGCTCGGTATTTCCTCACTAAGGAGGCCGCTACTTGGTGGAAGGTCATCAAGCCACAGGATCGTATTGCCTCATGGGATGAATTTAAGGAGCTCTTGGAGGCCGAGTTTTGTCCTTGGCCGTGCAGAGAGCCGAATCCGAGCCTTCTTCGAGGCTAAACCACAAGATATTCCGTTTCGCAGCGATCGTGGAGTATAACCAACAATTAATCCATGTGAAGGATCAAGTACGTAAGCGTGATAAGATCCGTTATTTTGATATGCGGATGAATTTGGACTTGCGGTACATGGCGGATTTGCTTGTACCACCTTTGAAGAGTATCAGGACAGAGCTTTAGCCCATGATATGTTGAGCCCCGACAATGATACCGTTGAAGAACCGAAGAAGCAGAAAGTCGGGGGAAATTTTTCTGGCTCTAAGGGTGGCAACCTTCAGAAATCACAGACGACTAACCGTTTTGCCGGACAGTCGTCACGTTCTAATAAAGGGAAGAGGAGTTACCGTCCCACTTCGGGTACCTCAAATCGCGCGGTGACTTGCTATAATTGTGGCCGTTCAGGCCACATTAATTTGGAATGCCACTTTCCACCATTGAAGTGTCACACGTGCGGACAGATGGGACATAGAGCGACTTATTGTTTCGAGCCGAATCAGACTTTGGACACTCGGGCTTCTGCCCCAGCTGGTCAACCTCAGCAGAATTTTGATAGGGGCCGGGGACGGGGTCAGAACGCTGGAGGGGGGAACTCTAGCGTCGGTTCGGTACAACCACGAGTTTATGAGATGCGTCGAACAGACGAGCCCGACGCGGCGGTGGCTTCAGGTACCATCCATATTTTATCTTACCCAGTCCGTGTGCTTTTTGATTCGGGTGCTACACATTCTTTTATTTCTTTGGAGTGTGTACGCCGTTTGAATATAACTTGTCTGACTGTTTGCGATCCCTTCATCGTGAGAGGCTGAGGCGGGGATAGAATCGTGGGGCAGGGAGATTAGAGATTTTCCGGTGATTATATCCGGTATGGATTGGTTATCGAATTTAATTGTAGTTGATATGGAAGGCGAAGACGTGATCCTTGGCGAAGATTGGCTTGATAGTCATCAAGCGATTATGAACTACCGTACTAAGGTTATCACCATGATGACTAAAGACGGATCGAGTACTCCTTTTTGGGGCGTAAGTCGGGACTATCCAAGTTACTTATCGGTGCCATGAAGGCCGTAAAACTTTGAATAAAGATTGTGCGGGCTATTGGTGTTATGCCTTGAAAACGGAAAGAAATGAAATCGTTTTCTCTTCGATTCGGTTGTTAGTGAGTACCCGATGTATTCCGGATGACCTCCGGGATTACCACGAATCGAGAGATAGAATTTACCGTAGACTTAGAGCCGAGATGCGGCCCGATCTCTAAAGCACCTTACCGGATGGCACCTTCCGAGATGCGGGGAATTGAAGACTCGGTTGGGAGAGCTTTTGGAAAAAGGGTACATCGATCAGCGCTTCGCCTTGGCGCGCTGTTCTCTTCGTGAGGAAGAAAGATGGTTCACTACGTTTGTGCATCGACTACCGTGAGCTGAATAAAGTAACCATCAAAAACAAGTATCCTTTGCCTCGTATAGACGACTTATTTGATCAATTGCAAGGGGCTGCAGTTTTCTCGAAAATTGATTTAAGATCCGGGTATTATCAACTCAGGGTGAGGAGTCCGACGTTAGAAGACGGCGTTCGGACGAGATATGGGCATTATGAATTTGTAGTTATGCCTTTTGGGTTGTGAATGCGCCGGCGGTATTCATGCGATTAATGAATAAAATATTCATCGAGTACCTCGATAGGTGTGTAGTCGTCTTTATTGACGACATCTTGATCTATTCTCGAGATAAGGAGGAACATGCCCGGCACTTGCGTTTGGTCTTAGACATTTTGAGAACCGAGCACCTCTATGCAAAATTCTCGAAATGTGAGTTTTGGTTGGAAGAAGTTATGTTTCTCGGCCATGTGATTTCGGCCGAAGGGGTTCGTGTAGACCCGCAGAAGATCGAGGCGGTGCTAAATTGGGCACCGCCTAAAAATGTTAAAGAGGTTCGTAGCTTTTTGGGCCTTCTGGGTATTACTGTCGGTTTGTCGAGGGTTCTCGAAACTCGCTCGACCGCTTACAAAATTACTCGAGAAGACCGAAAAGTTTATGCGGACGGATGAGAGACAACGAGCTTGATGAATCAAGAGGCGATTGACTTGGCGCCGATTTTAACTTTACCGCATGGTAGCGAGGGCTTTGCGGTTTATAGTGACGCTCGGGTCAAGGCACAGTGTGCTTATGCGGCATGATAAGACGATAGCTTTTGCGTCTCGACAATTAAAGCCTTATGAGATGAATTATCCTACTCACGATTTAGAATTGGCCGCAATTGTCTTCGCACTCAAGATTTGGCGGCATTATTTGTATGGTTCACCGTGCCGGATTTATACCGATCACAAGAGCACGAAATATATTTTCGGCGAAGGAGAGTGAATATGAGACAGAGACGTTGGCTAGAGTTGATAAAGGATTATGACACGGAAATTCTTTACCACCGGAAAGCCAATGTCGTTGCGGATGCTCGAGCCGCAAATCAGCATCTCTTCAAATGCTCGAAGTTCTTACGTCCCAGGACAAAAATTCGTCAAGATCTAATTGAGCAAGGGATAGAGATTTGGTTTCAACGAGTACGAGGACAGGTTGTGTACTCTCGAATTACTTCGTCCTTAGTTGACGACATCAAAGGGAAGCGTGGAGTGACCGATGATTTCCCAAGCGAAGGAAGGCGTGATTAAAGGAAAAGCTCGGCTTTACGGTACGAGGATAGTATTACGAGATTTGAGGCGGACTTTGCGTTCGAGCGATTTAGAGTTGAGACAGAGAATCCTCCGAGAAGCCCATGCTACGCCTTACTCAATCCACCCCGGACGAGTAAGATGTACAAGGACTTGAAGCGAAATTTTGGTGGAATAACATGAAGAAGGATGTTACGGAGTTTGTATTACGGTGCTTGACGTGTCAACAAGTCAAGATCGAACATCAACGATCGGGGTTGTTGAAACCACTTCCCATTCCCAGTGGAAGTGGGAAGATATCTCAATGGATTTTATCATCGGCATGCGAGAACTCGGATGGAATGAATATGATTTGGGTAATTGTCGATCGATTGACCAAGTCTGCACACTTTGGGTATTAAGGATACTTGGGGACCGGATAGATTGGCTCGAACCTTTATCGCCGAGATCGTGAGGTTACACGGTAGCCCCAAGACCATTGTTTCGATCGAGACGGCCGTTTCGTATCGCATTTTGGCAGCCGTTCATCGGGCTCTGGGTGCCGAGTTGAGATTGAGCACCTCCTTTCATCCTCGGTCGGACGGTCGAGACGAGAGGGCGATTCGAGACGTTGGAGGATATGTTGCGGGCTTGTGCCTTAGATGGAGTAATGATTGGGAGCTTCACTTGCCGTTGATCGAGTTTGCTTACAATAATAGTTGGCATGCGTCGATCAAAATGGCACCCTTCGAGGCTCTCTATGGTAGGCGATGTAGGTCGCCATTATGTTGGGACGAGGCTTCGAGCTAGTTGGGACGGAACCGAGATATGTTGTTGGAGACCAAGGAAAAGATTTCTATCATCCGAGATCGACATCGACCGCCCAGTCGTCGGAAATCTTACGCCGATACTCGCCGACCCTTGGAGTTTGAAGTGGGGGATCACGTCTTGCTCAAAGTATCGCTGACCAGAGGAGTTTTCCGCTTCGGTAAAAAGGGAAAACTCAGTCCAAGGTATATCGGACCTTTCGAGATTTTAGACAGAGTTGGAGACTTAGCTTATCGCTTGGCGTTGCCTCTAGCTTTGAGTCACGTCCATAATGTTTTTCATGTGTCCCAGTTGAGGAAGTACGTACCGGATCCGAGCCACATTATCGACTACAGTGAGATTGACGTAGCCGAGGATATTACCTTTCCGGAGAGACCCGTGAAGATCCTTGAACGTCGCGAGAAACAGCTTCGGCATAAGACCATTCCACTGGTTAAAGTACAATGGTCGAGGCATGGAGTCGAAGAGGCGACTTGGGAGACGGAAGAGAAGATGCTTATCAACTTGTTTATATGATAATCATTAACTCAAGAACATCAATCTTTAATCCAAAACAAAATCTAAAGGTGAAGAGTGATTACCTTGTATAGACGAACCATGAAGGAGAACAATCAACTTCATTTCAAGAATCATCAATAACTTCAAGAACAAGACTTTAATCCATGTTCCTCAGCTTAATCTTGTTAAAGATCATCATCTCTCAGTGTTTGAAATCTCAAACTTCTCTCTAAAAACTCTCTCTCTTGAAATAAAGGAAGGAATGGCCGAATGAACATAATTCACATCTGCAATCATATATATATATACTGGTTGTTATTAGCGTGCGCTACTTTTCCTTAGTAGCATGCGCTATCGTGGTCCAGAGGCGACTGTTTTGCTTTGCACATCAGCTTACGTACGTAATGCCCATGTAATAACGTACGTAAATTACACTGTCTAGCGCACGCAATTTCTTAGACCTTAGCGTGCGCTAATCATAGTTGACTTGCTATAGTCCGCACCTACCCCCGTGTCCCCACATGCCGAAAGCACTGACGAGGATAAGATTCCTTTTTTTCCGATCTGTAATTAGCGTGCGCTAGTCCTTAGGTTTTAGAATGCGTTAGTACTACATTACAACATTCGTTGACTCATCGGCACATGCGCCGAAAGTGGACGGGTCCACACGCAGATTCCCTCTGAGCTGTTCTGTACTAGCTTATGCTAACATATGCCCATAGCGTGCGCTATACCTGCACGATAGCGTGCACTATACATGAGTATTAGCGTGTGCTAACAAGGTTATATTTAGCCATTTTCAGCTACTCTTGTCCAACGTCTCGACATGCAGAATACGAACATACGACATACTGAATACATATACATATTCCAACAACATTATCATACGATAAGCCCGACACACAATGTCTTCCAATACAAATGTCAACCAGGTGCGGTAATAATACTAATACAGATGTCTTAGTCCTTCATTTATTTTATCCATACTGTACAGATTCCACGCTGTACAACATAACTCGGATAAAATAATATTAAACCATAGTAGTAGAAATTCCGGATATTACAGATTTGGGTACCTAAATCTCTGCTTGTCTGATTGCAGAAAAGATAGAAGGACTACTACCATATCTCCACAAATTCAAATATAGGAGGTGAAGAATGGTTTGTAGATTCCGGATGCTCAAGAAACATGACCGGGAACAAGAAGGTGCTATCAAATTATACCAAAGAAAGAGGTCTAGATGTAACCTTTGGAGATAACTCTAGAGGGCAGACTAAAGGTTTTGGAGAGCTGCACAGAGGAAACATCACCATATCCAAAGTTCATTATGTCAAAGGACTCAAGTATAATCTTTTGAGCATAAGTCAGTTTTTTGATGAGAAGAACCTAGTAGTCTTCACCATTTGGAAATGCATGGTGATAGATATCATATCTGGAGAAATGAAGCTACAAGGATTCAGAAGAAAGGATGTCTATATGATAGATTGGAACACAGGAACTCCTAATACCTGTTTTCTATCTAAGACAATAGCTGAGAATGGGTGGTTGTGGCATAAGAGACTATGTCACCTAAATTTCAAAGCCATCAACAAGATTAGCTCTCAGAAGCTGGTCAGAGGACTTCCAGAAGAAGTATTCAAGAAGGAAGCTCTCTGTGATGTGTGTCAGAAAGGGAAGCAAACAAGAGCATCATTCAAGGCAGTTCAACCTACCACTCTCACAACAAGGATTTTAGATCTACTTCACATGGATTTATTTGGTCCCATCAAGCCAAGGACTTTAAGTGTAATACCCGGTCGAAAGTCATGTCATTTCAAACCTCTTCTTGTTCTTCGAATCATGATTTGTTGAGCGAACCCTTGTAATCATTGCTTGGAACCACCGTTTTGGGGTTCCCGTACTTCTATTTCGTGTTATTGTTGCCCAAACATTGAATCATATTGCTTTTATTCTCTTTCCGGGTCATTTTTCATCATTTTAGGACCCGAAGGGGGTGTGAGCCGCGGCACAAGGAGTGTGCGCCGCGGCACACATATTTCCTAAACCTGGCCGAGCGGACTGTACCGGGTGCCGCGGCACACGCCGGCAGTGCCGCGGCACACTACCGAGCCAATGCCGCGCCACACCTATGCTGAGCCGCGGCACACTGGTGTTGCATCCTTAGCCAAAACCCGCCTGTACCCGGTGCCGCGGCACACACAGTGAGCCGCGGCACCGCCGAAACACAGGAACAATTTTTAGGCTGTGCCGCGGCACACCTATCTTGAGCCGCGGCACACAATGCGGTCATTGCATAATTCGGCTTTTAAGCGAGATTTCAGCCATTTTCCTCCATTTCTTCTTCCATCGCGAGAGAGAGTTTGAGGGAGGAACTCTTTTCATATCTATCACTTGTGTGTTGAAGATTTACCACTTTCACTCGGTTGGGAAGCCCGGATAGTCGATCTATCGCGTATTCCTTGGATCATAGCGCTTGAATATTCAAGAGGTAATTTCTTCGACATCTTGACTTCTCGTTTTTGTGTGGGTTTTGACGTTTTGGATGATAAAATCATGGTGTAGGATGTGATATAGGCGTGATTATGGACATGATTGGGTATTCATCGGATTATGGAAAGATTATTCAAGAACACCTTGATTTTGTGTTGGTTTTTGGGGGTTTTCATAGATTCGTCCGTTTTATCCGATTGAAGCTTGAGAACCTTGAGATTTTGATATATCTATACCGTATGAGTGTTTTCTTCCGATTTTTCGGGTTGAATTATGTCATTTTCGGACTTATGAGATTTGGACGATTTTCCAACCTCTAGTTGATTATCCGTATATCTTTATGAATCGTAGACGGGTTTCGGGGGTTTCTTCGTGTAATTTGAATATGGATAATTGATTATCATATTCCTTGCGAATCGTTTAGGTGCCGGAAGCGCGTTCTTGGACCTACCAATCTCATACCCCCTTTTTCCGTTCGTCCCTCGATGTCTCAAAGGCAAGTATACATTTATGATTGTACGTTCTCGACTTTGAAAGTATGAAATATTGATGGTATGATTATTTCTAGCCACTCCGGGACGGGCCTATGGTCCTCTGAGGGTTTCGTAGTCTCTGGTGCGATTCCATGGTTGATATGAACGAACCATTTCTACGGCATTCATATGAAATAATGTTGGCATGTAATGAACGAACTCCTACATGTAACGGCGTATGATATGAACGAACCGTTTCTACGGCATTCACATACGTCTTGAGATTTTAGTTATTCCGGAATACTAGTCTTAAATTGATGAATTGACGGATATTGATGAATTGACGGATTACATTTACTTTATTGTCGAGGAGTATTATGTTTCATATTGTTATACTTGCACTAGCTATTCGACGGCTAACCCCTTTATGGGGGAAATACGTTTCATGTATTTCAGGTTCCAGGGGAGCGGACGGGCAGGTATCGGGTCGGCATAAAGATGGTGGGCAAGCGTGATACTGTGTCTTTCTTCCAGTTATGTTTGGAGTTTCCCGTTCAGTGTTGTTGTACTGGATTGGCTATTGAATACTCGAGTATTGTTCTCCTTTTTCCTTGATGTTCCGGCCTGTGTTTGCCGAAGTATTGAATTGAGTTGTGATGTTTGTGAATACATTGGTTATATTTCGAATACCTTTGTATCGTTTTTCATTCCATTGTGTGTAGACCTTATCAGTCAAAATTTATGGTTCCGCGTATGTTTAGCCTTGTGGGTCCCACGGCGGGGCTTACGGCGCTGTAATATCCCTGAATAACTTGGGGGTGTTACATTAAGTGGCAGAAAGCACGCTCTAGTAGTAGTAGATGACTACTCAAGATACACATGAGTTGTTTTTCTCTATAAAAAGAGTGAAACATTAACCAAGTTACCTGAGCTGCTAAGGATGATCCAGAATGAGAAATCTCTCTCAATCATCAAGATCAGATAAGATAGAGGAGGAGAATTTCTTAACAAGGCAATCACTGATTACAGTGATCAGAATGGGATCCAGCATGAAGTCTCTGCAGCTAGGACCCCTCAGTAGAATGGTGTTGCTGAAGATCGACATTTTCATCATGCATTACACTTTATGTTTTTATATTCTGGATATTTGATTTCGTGATTTGGTTAGTATGTATTTATGATTGGATATTTTCGTGGTCTGGTTATTATGTCTCGTTATACTTTCGTACTACATCCTATTTCACTAACCATGATCTTATGCCTTGAGATATTCGTATTGCAGGTTCTCTTATCCTTTGTTAATAATAAAAAGGGGGAGAAAATATGTTAAGTTTTTTAAATCTTTTTGTCCATCTCAGGGGGAGAATTATTGTCAGGGGGAGCTTTTCGAGTTATTTTTCAAAACTTTATCTCGCCCCTCAAAGATTTGTTTTCAAAAATTTTCATGTAATTTTGTCATCATCAAAAAGGGGGAGATTGTTGGGTCAATATTTTTCATAACACATTTTGAATATTTTGATGATGTTTAAAAAGGCAAAATTAACATTACATATTTTCATTAACATACGTAATATACTCTTCGTAACGTACGTAACAGTCACATTTGAATTAAGGGTTGAAATACAGGTAACGTACGTAATACTTACGTAATATTTGAAAATCCAACCGTTGCAAAGAGTCAACAAGAATAGTCATCGCCCATTGCAAAAAGTCATCTGACCCAACGACTATTAGACCAAGTATAACATACGTAATGTTTGGAAGCATAACGTACATAACAGTTACTGCCAGGAGTCTCTGCCCATTTTGTAAGGACATTACACGAAAGGTGTAACGTCGTTATAAGGCTTACGTACGTAACATAGGTTACATAACGTACGTAATACAGGCCTCCTATTCCAACGGGAAAATGGCTCCAAGGTGGTATAAATACATGCATTCTAAGGTGTTGAAGATACATAAGAGCTTACAAGATTATACAAGCATACACAAGCAATTTCTGGGAATATCAAGCTATTATTATCTTATAATCTGAAAGTTATTCTGATACGAGAAGAATTGTTCTATCAATACTTTATATACATTCTTGTATCAACATGAGTATCACTTTGTAAGGACGATTATCTGTACTTGCAATTTCTGTTGAATCATTGTGAGGTTGTCTTGTATTCTTAAAAACAAGAAATTATAGTGAGGTTGTTCTTGAGCCCGGAAATCAAGAAACTTTAAAGTTCGACACTAATCTTGAAAGTGTTACTGTAAGAGTTGGCACTAAACTAGAAAGTGAATTCAAAATTTTAGAAGTCCTAGTCGATTACACTAGGTAGGGGACGTATGCTGGTTTATAGCCGAACCTCTCGAATAAATTCCTTTGATCTTTCTTTTCCGCACTTCCTTTACTCTGATTAATTGCTTCTGCACAAAAAGAGTTCAAAACTCTAATCCGCACTATTCAACCCCCCTTTTAGTGGCGGTACCAATCCAACAGGTAAATCCCCGATTTTCTAGGATTTTAGCTGTGGCTGTTAATCCCTAGATATCTGGGATTTTGGCTGTGGCTATCAGTCCCTGGATATCTGGGATTTTGTAAGGAAGATAAAATCCCAGCTTTCCAGGGGTTTTTTTATGGGCTCGGACCCTTCCAAGCTTAGGGTAGGATCAGTTAGCTCGGAGTCCTTCATGAGGAAACCCCCTTGTCGGGGCCTCTCGTTCTTTTGCGAGGTCGGTAGGTCTGCCCGTCTTTGCTGATATTTACTTCATGTTTTCCGAGCTTGGGATAGGGTCAGTCGGCACATACTCCTTTATGATGAAACCCCCTTGTCAGGGTCCCTCGTTCTTCTAAGAGGTCGGTAGGTCTGCCAATAACCGGGCTCTTTAGACCGTGTTTTTGGCAGGTCTACATTTATCGTCCTATCACATTCGAATGAATAATATTTTTACGAAGAAGTATTTAGCAATATACAGACATGGAAGCATTTCTGGTATAACTGACATGAAATTTGTTGAATTGCTAGATATTTCTTAGCAAGCTTTCTGGTGAGATTTGTGTTGGAAGTAAAAACGCAGCGGAAATGGAGTTTGGTAAAGTTTTATAATCGCGTTTTACGCATCCACGAGCATAAGATCTATTTAGGCATGCTAATTAATTAATTACTAAGACTAAAAAGCAATTTAAATATTAGTTATTATTCATTAAATAAATATGTTGGTTATTAAAATATCCTAATCTAGATCTAGAAGATCATAGGATATTACCTTTGAAGCGAATTGGTTGCTTTCGTCTTGATCACCTTGTATTTCTACCTTTAGACCTTCTAGAGTATGATTCGCCTTAACCCGGGCGTTGTGTGGGCAACGAGCTACCGGATCCTGCTTGGACACTAATGGTGTAACACCCCCAGGATATCCGAGGTATATTACAGCGCCGTGAATCCCTATATGGGACCCACCAGGCTGAACAAGCATCACACTCATAGACTCGCTGAAACAACAGAAAAATACCTCGTCATAAAGACGCCCAACAAAATAATCCACCCGGTTCAACCGGTCAAACATAACACCATAATCCGTCACAAGCATAACAAACAACAATACAATCCCGACAAGTAAAACTCTTAAGTACTCGAGTACTTCTATTGGTTTAAAGACCACAAAGATAAAAAAAATAGAAAGCAATAAGACGCCATTCGGGCACAATCATCACGCACGGCCATCATCCGCATACTGGTCCAGCACCCGTTCGTCTCGATGAACCTGACCTGAAATTTATAAAACGAATTTCCCCAAAACGGGTCCCCAGAGGGGTTAGCAATTACGCTAGTACAAGTAACCAAATGAACGACTTACATCTTACACATATAGTAATGCATGCAATACAAGAAAACATAGTTCCAAATCACTCATTTCCGGAAATGCCATAATCAAGTCACATTTGTAAAAATGCACCACAATTAACCGTGGATCCACCCCTCCGTGGACCCCTACCGAGACCCCGTCGGATCTAACCCATAGTGGTTAAAAGCAAGCTCGTGGATCCACCCCTCCGTGGACCCCTACCGAGACCCCGTCGGGTCTAACCCATAGTGAGCATACACACACACATAATTCTCATGCAATACTAATACATTAAGATTGTAAGTTCATAAGGGTACTTGCCTCGGTTAATAGACGGTGATACGAACGGAAAGGAAGAATCGAACACGACCGCGAGGAACTGGCGGAAAAGAACCTAACGATTCGAATAACACAATCACAACCAACTCTAGACGATTACGGAAATGGAATACACCCGGAAACCCGCCTACGATTCATGTATATTCGTACCAAAAATAACAATGAGGGCGGACCACAACCAAACCCTCTCGATTCCATAAAAATCCACAAAATATCCATGAATCCGTAGGAAAGCTAAAGATACTAACAATATTAATCGTATTCATCATGAATCCACCAACAAAACGGAACGAATCGGAAGAAAATCCCAAAACCCCCAAATTATCCGAAAATAGGGTTCTAAGAGATATTACCTTTGGAGATTCAAGTACTAAGATCCGTAGAACACGCGTTAGATTGATTATCCGGGCCTCACAACCGAAGGAGAATGATGAAAATCAACCCCCAATTGATGAATGCTTGAGAAGTTCTCCCCCTTAGTCCTCTCTCTCTCTCTCTCTCTCTCTCTCTCTCTCTCTCTCTCTCTCTCGCAGGTGAAGAATGAAGGAAATGGCCGATCTCATCTAATAAGAACGAGATTATACAGTTGACCGCTTGGTGTGCCGCGGCACAGCCGAAGTGTGCCGCGGAATAGGCCAAAAAAATTACTCCCAGGGTTCGACAGTGTGCCGCGGCACGGCCTGCGTGTGCCGCGGCACCCGGTACAGTCGGGTTTTGGTCGCAGATGTCACACGAGTGTGCCGCGGCACCGGATGGGTGTGCCGCGGCACCGGATGGGTGTGCCGCGGCACACAGTACAGTTCGCTCGACCAACAACTGGAGAAATGTGTGTGCCGCGGCGCACACACCTTGTGCCGCGGCTCACACCCCCTGTTGGTCCCAAAAAGATAAAAATGATCCGGAAAGAGAATAAAAGCGATAGGAATCAATATCGGGGAAACAATAACACGAGATGAACCTATGGCAACCCCAAAACGGCGGTTCCGCACAACAATAATGAGAATCAGATCGATAGATGACAGGAAAATATATACTGAAAGATACACGAGGGTTACTACAGTCGAAGAAAATACACCGGAAATAAAAATACAAGGGAAAGAAAAATGTGGATATTACATTCTACCCCTCTAAAAATAAGTTTCGTCCCGAAACTTAAGAAACAAACAACTCAGAATACCTAGCACGCATGCTATCCTCGGTTTCCCAAGTTGCCTCCTCGACACCGTGTCTCGACCACTGCACTTTGACCAAAGGGATGGTCTTATGCCTCAGTCGTTTCTCACGATGCTCCAAAATCTTCAAAGGACGCTCCTCAAAAGTAATATCTTCAGCGATATCAATCTCGCCATAATCGATGACGTGACTAGGATCCGGGACATATTTCCTCAGCTGGGAAACATGAAAAACGCTATGAACATGACTCAAGGCCGGAGGTAACGCCAAACGGTATGCCAACCCACCGACTCGCTCGAGGATCTCAAAGGGGCCGATAAATCTCGGACTCAACTTCCCTTTCTTCCCGAAATAAAAAACTCCCTTCGTCGGAGACACCTTTAGCAAAACGTTGTCTCCCACCTCGAATTCCAAAGGTCGACGACAGACGTCGGCATACGACTTCTGTCGACTCTGGGCAGTCAACATCCGTTCCCGAATTAATTCTATCTTCCGCCTCGTCTCTAAAACGACATCCGGCTCGGTCCCGACCAAATCGGACGCCTCATTCAAACAAATCGACGCGTGCCAACTGTTGTTGTACGTGAATTCGATCAATGGCAAATGTTCCTCCCAGTCACTACTCCAATCGAGAGCACAGGCATGCAACAAATCCTCGAACGTCTGGATAGTGCGTTCCGACTGTCCATCTGACTGGGGATGAAAAGAGGCACTCAAACGCAAACGGGTACCCAACGCCTTATGCACTGCCTGCCAGAAGTGTGATACAAAACGGCCATCACGATCCGAAACAATAGACTTCGGAGTACCGTGAAGCCTCACAATCTGCGCGATAAACACACGAGCTAACTTCTCCGGACCCCAAGTGTCCTTGATGCCCATAAAATGTGCCGACTTGGTCAGACGATCAACAATCACCCATACCATATTCATGCCCGACCTCGATCTCGGAAAACTCGTAATGAAATCCATCGATATATCTTCCCATTTCCATTCCGGAACGGGACGTGACTGCAAAAGCCCAGCCGGTCGCTGATGCTCGATTTTGACTTGCTGGCAAGTCAAACACCTCGCTACAAACTGCGCGACCTCCTCCTTCATATCATTCCACCAGAAATTCCTTCTCAGGTCCTTGTACATCTTACTCGAACCAGGATTAACGGAATAAGGTGTAGCATGGGCCTCACGCAAAATACTCTGTCTCAACTCTGAGTCGTTCGGCACACAAAGCCGACTCCGAAATCTCAAAACACCATCTTCGTGAATCACAAACCAAGGAGACTTTCCCTTAAGAACGTTCTCTCGGATTTGAGTAATCATCGGATCCTCTAATTGCTTCAGCTTAATCTCATCGATCAAAGACGACGAAATTTCCAAAGCACAAAATTGCCCGACAGTTCCCGACAACATAACCTCAACATCTAACTCGATCAAAGCCCGCCGAAGCTCAGACTGAGATGTAAGGACCTCAAGCGTTCGCAACGCAATCGGTTTCCGACTCAAGGCGTCGGCCACGACGTTCGCCTTGCCCGGATGATAAAGGATTTCGAGATCATAATCCTTAATCAGCTCTAACCACCTCCTCTGCCTCATATTCAACTCCCGCTGAGTAAATATGTACTTCAGACTTTTATGATCGGTAAAAATCTGACATACAGAGCCGAAAAGATAGTGATGCCAAATCTTGAGCGCGAAAACGACTGCCGCTAACTCCAAATCATGAGTAGGGTAGTTCAGCTCATACGGCCTCAACTGTCTCGACGCAAAGGCAATGGTCTTGCTGTGCTGCATTAATACGCACCCAAGACCCTGACCCGAAGCATCGCTATAAACGGCGAATCCCTCGTTGCCACATGGCAACGCCAAAACCGGAGCTGAAGTCAATTGCTTCTTCAGCTCCTCAAAACTGGACTGCCTCTCGTCATTCCAGACGAACTTCTCGGATTTCTGGAGTAACTGTGTAAGTGGCCGAGCTAGTTTTGAGAAATCCTCGACGAACCTACGGTAGTAGCCAGCCAAACCCAAGAAACTACGGACCTCCTTCACACTTGTGGGCGGCGCCCAGTCCAACACTGCCTCAATCTTCTGCGGATCCACTCGAACTCCCTCGGATGAAATCACGTGACCCAAAAACATCACTTCCTTCAGCCAGAACTCACATTTCGAGAACTTCGCATAGAGTTGCTCGGCCCTCAAAATGTCTAACACTATCCGCAAGTGATGGGCATGCTCTTCCTCGTTCCTCGAATAAATAAGAATATCGTCAATGAAGACGACGACACACTTATCCAAATACTCGATAAAGACTTTGTTCATCAACTGCATGAACACCGTCGGCGCATTAGTTAACCCGAAAGGCATAACTACAAACTCATAATGTCCGTATCTCGTCCGAAAAGCTGTCTTCGGCACATCGGACTCTCTCACCCGGAGCTGATAGTACCCCGATTTCAAATCAATCTTCGAGAATACCGCAGCTCCCTGCAACTGGTCGAACAAGTCGTCAATTCTCGGCAAAGGATACTTGTTTTTTATGGTCACCTTGTTTAGTTCGCGATAGTCGATACACATGTAACATCCCCAAAACCGTATGGGAATATTACACGCCGTAGACCCTTTCCACAAGGATCTACCAGGCTAAACATCCATAAACAACCAAATGCTTGCCCGACCAGAGTCAAACAATAAAATGATACAGACCGATATGGTCACTTACATGTGAATACACAGACCGATGAGGTCACACAACCCAATCGATAAAACTGACTTAAATAACATTACCCACACAGGGATCGAAATACAATACAGCGGATGACTGAAATCAACTCTGACAACACAACAAAAATCAAAATAACTCTCGACTCATGATTAGTATCGCAGCTCGTCATCCTCTTGTGCCAATCCTGTGACTGCTCCCCTGAATCTGCATGTACCTGGACGCAAAACAGACATCCACCCCCCGATTACTCGGGGGTTAGTAAAACTCCACTGTTTTACTAGTGCAAGTATCAAATCATACGAAATGTAACAAGCAATTAATAATCGTGATCAAATATAATAATCAAGTATCAAATATTCCCGGGAGGTTTTCACAAGAGAAGATAAGCTATGAAGCATTCGAAAATAAGATTATAATCTCGGGAATTTTTAGAATTTCAAAACCTTAAGACCTCAAGTCCTGATTCACAAAACCTTTCGAAAAACTTAAGGGCCTTAACCCAAAACTTGTTTCATAATTCAACAGTTTACAATACCGGAAACATTTCCATAAATCTCGTGGGGCTCGGCCCAACATTCTTTCTTAAAACTTTTCTTGTAAAAACTTTGATTTGAAAAGAATCATGCTCATGACACCGTGATCCAATGTCACGTGTCTCCGTAGGTTCAACAACCCACACGGACTATTAACCAAACATAACCAATTCCGACACCGTGATCCACTGTCACGTGTCTCCGTAGGCATAACAACCCGCACGGACTATATCAATCACAACAATCACACACACAGTCCCGACACCATAGTCCACTGCCACGTGTCACCGTAAGCCCCAACGAGCTCACCCAGTTGGACGCACTGTGTCCGAAACTCATGGTCCACTGCCATGCGTTATCGTAGGCCTCGTCAGACCAGCACGATTGGACCTCAGTACCTCACTAAGTTCTGATCCCGTAGTCCACTGCCACGAATCCTCGTAGGTCCCGTCGAACCAACGCGAGTGAACTTAGCGGTCACACACATATTCACAATCACATTACATACAACAATGAGCACAATTAATCAATCACCTTGATCACCACAAAATCGTACATTGCACGCACATAACACAACCTCGACACTCGCAACAACTATCATCAATCAACGACATTTAACCAACATAACACACATTCGGTACACAATACATTGTACAACCAAGTGTACAACCATCCCATATGTACGTCGCATTCCTGCACAAATGGCACAACGCCTAACACGTATACTGATATAACACTATTATCACAAAGCCTTCAAATTGCGGAAAACACAACCAACTCAAACGGAGCATATTTACGAAGGCAAGCAAAGTCATCATACATCTCATACGCAATTACTAGTCGCAAGATACAAGTCGTATAGTAAGATACTTGCCTTAATAACCGCTACCGAACACTCCGAAGAACACGGTTCGACCGGGAAGCTCGAACCCCAAAGAAGGCAACGAACAGAAGGGTTCCGACTCGAGTTCTTCACAAGAATTCGCTCCTAAGTCACAACGATATCAATTCAATCACAATTCTACGAAAACGTATGGAACTTCCCAAGTTCTACCCATTGAAGCATTTTATCGGACACTTTGAGGGCGTAGTCCAATTTAATCGATTATTCAAAGAAATACTCAAATCCGTTCCATAAAACTTCAAGGGTATTGAATGATTACGAGTTTACAATCAAGTTCTAACAATAATATGAATCAAAACAAAGCAAATCGGCCAAAACACCAAGAAATCTCAAGAACACCCAAAAACCAAAAGTTTAGGTGTTCTTACCTTCGATCCGGGTGGAAGATGATGTTAATCTATGATTCCAACTTCCAAAACATGTTGCTCTATGTCATATCCATCCAAATCCATCCATTATTGACGAAGAAACGCGAAGAAACGAAGAAAAAGGGTGAAAATGGCCGGATGACTCGGTCCAGGCCCTTAAATAGCCGACCTGGCCGGCCGCTTACGTACGTAATCGGCCAAGGCCTACGTACGTAATCGGCCAAGGCCGAACTCCCTGGACTGATTCTGCCGGACATGTTACGTACGTAACCGGAAGGCTGTTACGTACGTAACCGGCATTACGGCCGTTACTGCCGGGCCATTACGGCCGTTACTCGGCAAGGCCTGGCCAGCCAGGCCTCGGTCGATCCGACGGTTCGAAAAATCCCGAAACTCCGACCTGAACGTAAACCGAAAACACGATTATGAAGTACTCGCAAAGAAGAATCCGAATACTAAGAGAACACCTGATTCCGACCACCCGAGGGCTCGAAATTCGACTACGAAAGTAATTACCCCAAACTTTGGGAAATTACGAAAATGGCCCAAAACGTCCGAAATACCTGATACACGATCGAAACACCAAACCGAAGCTTACAACATGAATAATAACATTAAATGAACTTCCGAGAAACTCGAAACAACAGTTTCGGACGAGATTCGCGAGAATCGAACTCAAGTGCGGAAAAGTCGTTTAAGAACACGGAACTCAACAAAACGATACCGAAACGAACTCGGATGACAAAAAGTGCAGAATTAAATATTCTCCGAATGACGAAACGGTCAAAAGCGAGTTTTCGAAACGGACCTCCGCCGAAAAATGAAAATTACCGAAAATCCGAAATTGCGGATATTACAACACAAACGTAGTGAACCATCCTTCTTCCGCACAAACAGGACCGGTGCGCCCCAAGGCGAGGCGCTCGGTCGAACATACCCCGACTCAAGAAGCTCACTCAACTGCTTCTTCAACTCGGACATCTCTGAAGGTGCCATGCGATAGGGCGCCTTCGAAATAGGAGTCGCACCCGGTTCTAACTCTATAGCGAACTCGACCTCACGATCCGGTGGCAATCCTGGTAACTCGTCAGGAAATACATCAGAAAACTCATTAACGATTGGAATCGACGAAAGCTCGACTCCACCACTCTCCGCCCTCAAGGCGTAGCATAAATAGCCAGTACACCCCTTTCGCAGGAGTCTCATCGCCTTCAAGGCGTTAATAACGAGTTTCTGGTTCCCCCTCTTTCGCCCGGCGAAAGAGTGCTCAGTGCCGTCCTCGGCTAGCATAGTGATGATTCTCGTGCGGTAGTTCATGATTGCACCAGGCCGCTCGAGCCAATCATCCCCGAGAATTAAGTCCTCACCCTCAATACCCACAACAATAAGATTAGAGGGCCAAGCCCTCTCACAAATAAACACAGAACAGTCTCGAACCTCCTGATCACCAACGATCCTATCACCGCTAGGAAGCTTAACGATGAAGGGCTCACAAGGCGTCAAACAGTCGAGACTCAAACGGCGCACACAATCCAGAGATATGAACGAATGCGTAGCACCAGAATCGAAAAGCACACTGACAGGATGAGAAAGAATATGAACGGTACCTGTCGCCACGGTAGCCGCTGGGTCGTCGGCTCTCCGCATCTCATAGACACGTGGGTGGGCTGAGCCGACACTGGAAGCTCCCCCCTTAGCGGGCTGACCCCGTCCTCTGTTAGGAATATGCCCTCGAATGCCACTCAGAGGATGAGAGAGTGAGAGCAATTGTATTGTAATTATGAATATTATATTTAATAAGGCAATTATTATTTCTATATTATTGTATATCACTGGCATTGTGATTTGGTATATAGAATAGTAGTCCTTGCATTTGAGAGTGACCATTCTACTCCTTATAGAGATAAGGAGATAAGCACTAGAAGTGTTTAGAGCTCGAATGCTTAACTAGTTCGCAAGTCGATAAAACTTAACAGGACATTAAGTTTTAATAAGACTTGTATAACTGATGCTAGGACGTGTGCACGTCTTGATAGCATAGTTATAAGTACATTGGTGGGACCAGTATACTCGAACATGACTCATACTCGATTCAGCCACACGGTATTCACTCTCGGAGAGTCGATGACGAATCGAAAGGTTGTGATAGTATACGTGGACCTTTGACTTGAGGGTTCAGTAGAAGATGTGTCTGTGACGTTTAGTTTGTCATTAGAGTAGTTAGACTCATTTGCTTAATTGCTGAGTCGACCTCGAAGTGCGGACTATACGGGCGTGTAGCGATCTTTCAGACGCCAAGAAAGGATTCTATCTCTGTTAGTGAGTAGGCGAATGTCCTATACGGTTAATGGCAAATAAGATCATAAGTCTTTGGCCAAAGCATTACGATATAGTCGTATTAGATACACTATTAATCGATCGGTCTTGATTTGCATTAACACATGTATAGAGTTTAGTCAACAGTAGGGTTTGACTTTACCATGACCAAGACTTGACCGGGACATCCGATGAAGGGTCTATACGTATATAGTATTCACGACATAATGGTTCCGGAATGATTCGTTCATTCGTTCTCGATCGGGGTTTACAGTGCGGCCCGCTAGTGGCTAAGTCCGCCCGCACTCATTGGTTCCTCCCAATGCCGGCTGAGACGAACCTACAGAGTCGCGCAATAGGATCATTGATGGATAAATGTGAATTAATAATCTCTCTTATAATATTAGATATTAGATATCTAATTTTGATTTATCGGATAAATCTAATAGCGGTCTTATGAATTGTAAGTAGGTTACTGGGTGATTACTTTAATTCATAAATTATATTTCTTAGAGAAATATATATTTGTGTTTGATATAATTAATTAATTGGATTAATTAATTAGTCCAAACACATTGGAAATAAAACAGATTCGTTTGACGAACATCCGGTACACGAGGGATTCATTTTGACGAACATCCAGTACACGAGCCGAGTAAATTCGACCCGTCTTCTTGGAAATTTCCCTTAAGGCCGCCCCCCCCTCCATCTCTTGTCTCTTATATACTTATTTTATGTCACTAGGTGACATATGTGAGGTGTATTTGATACCCTCAATCATGTGTTAAAGGTAGACTTTCATTTTTTTATAAATAAAAGTCTTTAAAAAGGAGTGATGACAACTTCTTCTAGCTTTAACTCATAGTCACGAATTTGAGAGAGAGAGTAAGGTTGAAAACTTCATCTTGATCTTAGAGACAAGATATAAGAAGAATACATTGAGAGAGAAAATTCCTACAAGCTTCCCTAGCCGCATTCTTGAAGAAAGGAAGCTTGTCGATTTTTTCATCAAGTTCCGGCGTGTGAAGTAGAGGCATCTTGCTTTAGGTGCTTGGAACGAAGGACTCTTCATCATCATCATCATCATCATACGAAGGTTTTTCAGAGACATCATAGGTATGGGACTTTGATTCCTTGATCTTTGTATTTTTCTTTTCGTATATACGTTACTTGATCGATCCTCTTAGGGATTCCGTTTATTCTTACGTTGCGTTTATTTTCTGTGGAATCCCAACAGTGGTATCGGAGCGAGGTCATATATATCGTATATACGATCATCTTTGCATTTGGAATGTTATTTGATGATGTTTATGATTTAGAATCATAATAGATATAATCGAAGAAATTTAATCGTTCGTAGTAAGTCAGGTTTCGACTATTTTATGTGAATTATAAATCTGAAAAATTTGATTTTTGTTGATTGATAAGTTCTTCATGAAGTTAAGAAACTTTTTCGTTTTGGAAGCGAGTCGAAAAAATGAGAAAAACGGGGGTTAAACACGAATACCGCACGAAGACGCATTGCCGGCAGCCGGCTTGCTGCTTGCTGGCCGGCCGAGAGTGACTCGGTAGGCTCTTGTAGCTGCCCGGCCGGCTGCGGCGGTGGTCGAAGTGACTCGGTCGGGCGGTTTCGGGTTTTCGGCCCGATTTTGAATCGGGTCGTGGTGGGCACGATCTAGGATTTTCCGGACTCCATTTTGTGTTTATATTTCGTTGTAATAATTTTGAAATTTAAATTGGATTTAATTAGATTTAATAAAATATTTGGAATATTTTTTAAGGGAAATTATTAGACGAGAATATTGTTTTGGCCGGATTACTTTGAACGGATTAAAATGACGATTATAAATATTAATTTGATTAATATTGTAGAAATTAAATAAATTAATTTTTATATTAATTGGATTAATATATTAATTGATTATTTAATTTCATTTACCGTTACATGTTGTATGGAATGCCTTATGTGATGGTGATATAGCTCGTGGACTTAGTTGTTGATTTGTTCGATTCGATATGGTTGTAAAGGTCATTTTGAGCCTATTTATTTTTACTAGAAAATATGTATAAAAGGACGCATTGTTCAATGATGTAATTTTTCATATGGCTATGACGAAGACCGAAGACGACCGACTGGAAGACGAAGAATCAATACTGTATTTTTCTTTTCGTTATTTGGCTTGGCCCAATACTTAGGAAAAAGTCCATGAGCTATATGTTGGTAGTAACTAGGTTGCTATTTATTGTTTTTCATTTTGAATGATTGACAAACAACAAACCGCGCTTATAAACGGATTAATGTGCAAAGTGTAACATATAATCGCGTTAATACTCCCACTTACAAACACTAAGTTATAAAGGTTACGAGGTTTCCTACCCTCCGTCAAACTCATGGAAAATTGAAATCTAAACCGGAATATTATTCTTAGAGTATGTCGGGTAATATTTTTGGGGAAAGTTGATAAATTCCTAGAGTGCATTAGATGCCTTTGGTTGTGACAAATCAAACCCCTATAAACCGTATGAGTTGCCGGGTAAGATTCAATTGTCAGACTAATAGGAGTTGACGGTTTAAACTTAGATAGTTCAGCGAGCCATAGAAACCGAATGGGTTGAGGGCAAGTGAACTAGGGGTAAAAGAAGATCGAATCATCCATTAGATGGGTTGGTATTAGACACCACTTTATAAAGAATAATAGAATATAAACCGTATGGGTTGCCCTCTATTAAACTTTGTAAAGAAATCGATCACCACTATGAAGTCACCCAAGACTTCCGGATTTAACATGGGAGTGTGTAAATGCCGATAAAATAGTGAGAGCCGAGTTATGAATAAAGAAAGTCCTTAAATTCTTTACTCGGATCATAATTAAACAATCACTAACGAATCTCAAATTATTCTCTGCAGTTAACAAAACTCTCAATATGACAATGAACCCACTCGCTATACTACTTGAAAAGAACGTTCGGATCATATGGTCCGAACTATGTGGACTGGCTTCGGAACTTGAGGATTGTCCTAACTATGGAAATGCTGGGATACGTATTGGAGGCGGACATCCCAGCGGCTCCTGTAAGAACCCGAGCCAATCAGGAAGATGTCGATGCCCATGAGAAATGGGTAAAAGACGACATAAGAGTGCGAGGGTACATGTTAGGCTCAATGACCAATGAGCTTCAACGTGCCCATGAAAAGATGACATCTTCACGAGCCATCTTAGCGCACCTGGCTGAGCTCTATGGAGAGCATAGCCGAACTGCTAGATATGAGATATCAAAGCAATTATTCGGCGCCAGGATGAAGGAAGGAGAGAAGGTTGGGGACCATGTCCTCAAGATGATCTCGATGATTGAGAGATTGGAAGCTCTTGATTTTCAGATGCATGCATCTCTCCAAACTGACCTTATCCTGCAGTCACTTCACGACTCCTTTTTACATTTTGTCATGAACTTCAACTGCAATGAGATTGCATGTAACTTAGCTGGGCTAATGAACAAACCGACGACTGGCCAGTCTCGGATGAAGACAAAGGGAAAGGAAGTTTGCACTTGTGATTTCTTCTAAGACTTGGAAGTCCAAGAATAAGAAGAAAAAGAACAAGAAGCGATTAGGTCCGATAGCCAAGATCAACAAGGGAAGGGGCAAGGCCCCAATGGTTCAAAAGAGCAAAGGGGCCAAGAAAACGGATGTATGCCTCAATCTGCGGTGAGCTAGGCCACTGGAAGAGGTATTGTCCAAAGCTTGACCGTAATGCGCCTTCAGTACGGAACTATTGGTTTTAGAAACAAATTGTTCAGAATCGTATATTCTACTTCTTGGATACTTGATTCCGGTGCGAGTTCTCACATTTGTACAATGAATCGGGATCTGGAACGAAGTAGGAAGCTGGATTCGGGGAGGTGATGGTCACCGTCGGAAGTGGGCATAGTGTCGAGGCTTCGATATCGGATCCCTTATGTTGGATTTAGAATCGGTTTTATTCTCACTTTAGATGATGTACTTGTTTTGCCCAAGGGGCACAAGAATATTGTATCAATTCCGGTCATGGACCGAAAGGGATTTCACTTCTTTATTGGAGATGGGTCCTGTCGTATTTATTTCAGAAATAAATTGGTTGGTACTGCTACATTATTTAATGGTTTATACCATTTAAATTTAAAGAATAAGACAACTGTGAACACTATAACTAGGAAGCGTGGTAGGGATGAAACGAACCAAGCACTTAAGTGGCATCTTAGACTTGGTCATATCGGTCAGACCAAGGTTCATAAAATGGAGAAAGATGGGCTTACGGGTCCATTAGGATCAGATCCCTATCCAACTTGTGAATCTTGCCTTCAAGGCAAAATGACTAAGTTACCCTTCGCAGGGACTTTTGAAAGAGCTGCTGAAAAACTTGGATTGATCCATACCGACGTCTGTGGCCCTTTTGAAGTGGAACGAGACGGCTTTCAGTATTTCATTACATTCACTGATGACCATACCAGGTATGGATTCGTATACTTAATGAAACATAAGTCTGAAGCTTTTGATAAATTCAAGGAATTTAAAGCCCTAGTTGAAAATCAAACAGGTAACCGTGTTAAGATTCTTCGGTCAGACCGGGGTGGTGAGTACATAAGTACCAAATTTGATGAGTTCTTAAAAGAACTAGGAATAGTGTCACAATTCACTCCTCCAGCTACTCCACAATTAAATGGTGTATCAGAAAGAAGGAACCGAACCTTGTTGGACATGGTTCGCTCCATGCTTAACTATACTGATCTACCGATTTATCTGTGGGGTTACGCGCTCCTTACTGCTGTGCATATCTTGAACAGATGTCCTTCCATCCGTTCCTAAGACTCCCCATGAGATGTGGAGAGGTAGGAAACCAAGTCTTAATCACATTAGGATTTGGGGATGCCCTGCTTATGTCAAGAAGACTAAAGTAGAGAAATTGGAAACTAGGTCTGTGAAAGGTCGTTTCATAGGATATCCAGGGGATTCCATGGGATATCTATTCTACATGCACGAAGATCATAGGATCATCGTTGCTATACAAGCACACTTCTGGAAGATCGGTTTATTCAGAAGGAGGGGCAGTAGAAATATTTCTTTGGAAGAAATAAAAGAAACACCAAATGAGACACCTATGCAAGATACAAGAACCGAACCTTCTGAAATACAAATACAACCTCGCAAGTCTAGTAGAATTTCTCAATTACCTGAGAGGTATGGCTATCTGCATCAAGAGGAACTGGGTGTCCATGAGATGACAGAAAGTAGTCAAGAGAATGATCCTTCTACATACGACCAAGCGATGGTAGACGTTGACTCCACCAAGTGGCAAGAAGCTATGGAAGCTGAGATAGACTCAATGCATGCTAATCAGGTCTAGACTTTAGTAGATCGTCCTAAAGGCATAGTGCCTATTGGAAACAAATGGATCTATAAGAAAAAGACTGATGGAGATGGCAAGGTTGATACCTATAAGGCCAGGCTTGTGGCAAAGGGTTATTCCCAAAGAGAAGGAATCGATTACTTCGAGACCTTCTCGCTTGTAGCTATGATTAAGTCTATTCGCATGATGCTTGCTATAGCAGCCCACTTAGATTATGAAATATGGCAAATGTGTGAAAACGGCATTCCTAAATAGATTCCTCGATGAGGAGATTTATATGGAACAGCCTAAGGCATTCATATCTCAAACCAATATTCATAAAGTATGCAAACTTCAGCGTGCCATTTATGGACTGAAGCAAGCTTCACGAAGTTGGAATCTTCGTTTTAACGAGACAGTCAAAGAGTTTGATTTTGTTCAAAATGAAGAAGAGCCCTGTATTTACAAGAAGGTTAGTGGGAGCAAAATTGCGTTCTTAATACTATATGTAGATGACATTCTACTTATAGGAAACGACGTAGGAATGCTCGATTACGTGAAAGCTTGGCTTTCTAAAGAGTTCTCAATGAAAGACTTGGGAGAAGCTACCTATATTAGGTATTCGTCTCTCTAGGGATAAAGCGAAAAGAATGTTAGGCCTTTCCCAAGCCCTCTACATAGAAAAGATCCTGAAGCGATTTAGGATGGAAGATTCTAAAAGAGGGTTTCTACCTATGCAACATGGTGCAAAACTTTCCTTAGAGATGTGTCCTCAAAGTGAGGAAAATAGAAAGGAAATGAGCAAGGTACCTTATGCTTCAGCAGTAGGTAGCCTTATGTATGCAATGATTTGCACTAGACCGGACATTGCCTATGCTGTGAGCGTAGTAAGTCGGTTTCAGTCAAATCCAGGGCAGGAACATTGGACTGCTGTAAAGAACATTATTAAGTACCTAAGGAGGACTAAAGACTTGGTTCTTACATACGGCGGTGGAGAACTAAGAGTGATGGGTTATACAGACTCAGATTTTTCGGGGGACATGGATGCTCAGATGTCCACATCAGGGTATATCTTTACTCTGAATGGTGGGGCAGTTTCTTGGAGAAGTGCCAAGCAAAGTTCGACTGCTATCTCCACATGTCAAGCCGAATATCAGGCAGCCACGGAGGCTGCTAAAGAAGCTTTTTGGATAAAGAAGTTCACTGAGGAACTTCAAGTGGTTCCTAACGCAGATAAGCCCGTGACACTGTTTTGTGACAACGACGGAGCTGTTGCACAGGCTAAGGAGCCTAGGGCTCACCACAACACCAAACATATTGCGAGAAAATATCATTTTGTTAGAGAAATGGTTCGGGATGGGAATGTTACACTGCAGAGAGTAGACACAGCAAATAGCGTTGCTGATCCGCTTACCAAGCCACTATCTCAGAAGGTCTTAGAGAGACATCTGGAGAGTATGGGTATTAGATACCATAGTTTGTGGCATTGAGTGCAAGTGGGAGATTGTTAGGAATATGCCCTCGAATGCCACTCAGAGGTTGAGAGAGTGAGAGCAATTGTATTGTAATTATGAATATTATATTTAATAAGGCAATTATTATTTCTATATTATTGTATATCACTGGCATTGTGATTTGGTATATAGAATAGTAGTCCTTGCATTTGAGAGTGAACATTCTACTCCTTATAGAGATAAGGAGATAAGCACTAGAAGTGTTTAGAGCTCGAATGCTTAACTAGTTCGCAAGTCGATAAAACTTAACAGGACATTAAGTTTTAATAAGACTTGTATAACTGATGCTAGGACGTGTGCATGTCTTGATAGCATAGTTATAAGTATATTGGTGGGACCAGTATACTCGAACATGACTCATACTCGATTCAGTCACACGGTATTCACTCTCGGAGAGTCGATGACGAATCGAAAGGTTGTGATAGTATACGTGGACCTTTGACTTGAGGGTTCAGTAGAAGATGTGTCTGTGACGTTTAGTTTGTCATTAGAGTAGTTAGACTCATTTGCTTAATTCTTGAGTCGACCTCGAAGTGCGGACTATACGGGCAGTAGCGATCTTTGTCAGACGCCAAGAAAGGATTCTATCTCTTGTTAGTGAGCGGCGAATGTCCTATACGGTTAATGGCAAATAAGATCATAAGTCTTTGGCCAAAGCATTACGATATAGTCGTATTAGATACACTATTAATCGGTCGATCTTGATTTGCATTAACACATGTATAGAGTTTAGTCAACGATGAGGTTTGACTTTACCGTGACCGAAGACTTGACCGGGACATCCGATGAAGGGTCTATACGTATATAGTATTCATGACATAATGGTTCCGGAATGATTCGTTCATTCGTTCTCGATCGGGGTTTGATGCGGCCCGTTAAGTGGCTAAGTGTTGCCCGCACTCATTGGTTCCTCCCAATGCCGGCTGAGACGAACCTACGGAGTCGCGCAATAGGATCATTGATGGATAAATGTGAATTAATAATCTCTCTTATAATATTAGATATTAGATATCTAATTTTGATTTATCGGATAAATCAAATAGCGGTCTTATGAATTGTAAGTAGGTTACTGGGTGATTACTTTAATTCATAAATTATATTTCTTAGAGAAATATATATTTGTGTTTGATATAATTAATTAATTGGATTAATTAATTAGTCCAAACACATTGGAAATAAAACAGATTCGTTTGACGAACATCCGGTATACGAGGGATTCGTTTTGACGAACATCCAGTACACGAGCCGAGTAAATTCGACCCGTCTTCTTGGAAATTTCCCTTAAGGCCGCCCCCCCTCCATCTCTTGTCTCTTATATACTTATTTTATGTCACTATGTGACATATGTGAGGTGTATTTGATACCCTCAATCATGTGTTAAAGGTAGACTTTCATTTTTTTATAAATAAAAGTCTTTAAAAAGGAGTGATGACAACTTCTTCTAGCTTTAACTCATAGTCACGAATTTGAGAGAGAGAGTAAGGTTGAAAACTTCATCTTGATCTTAGAGACAAGATATAAGAAGAATACATTGAGAGAGAAAATTCCTACAAGCTTCCCTAGCCGCATTCTTGAAGAAAGGAAGCTTGTCGATTTTTTCATCAAGTTCCGGCGTGTGAAGTAGAGGCATCTTGCTTTAGGTGCTTGGAACGAAGGACTCTTCATCATCATCATCATACGAAGGTTTTTCAGAGACATCATAGGTATGGGACTTTGATTCCTTGATCTTCGTATTTTTCTTTTCGTATATACGTTACTTGATCGATCCTCTTAGGGATTCCGTTTATTCTTCCGTTGCGTTTATTTTCTGTGGAATCCCAACATCCTATCCCTCGACTAGCACTCGGCGGAGATTGAGAAGCAAACGATCCTTGATTCACACTCGATTCCCTAGGCGCTGGAATGGAAGTCTGGGCACCCACGAGTCTCTCCCTCTCAGCACAGAAAGCCGCCTTGTGGCCCGGCTGGCCACACTGATTACATGTCAGCAAAGGACTCGGACAATTACGACTGATGTGGCCTGGCTGGCCACAGTTAAAACACTTCACCTCTCGAGAAGGGGCGCTGGTAGCCCTACGGGGAAAACCAATAGATCGAGCTGGACCACCACCAACGGAAAAGTTAGTAGACTGGAATTTCTGCTGACCCCACCTTTGTGGCCCGAAAAATTCCCGGCGGACTTCTGTTTCTTGCTCTCGTGGGCCGCCTCACTCGCCGTCACAGACATATCATAAGCAAGGGCCCTACTCTGGTAATCCTTCAAGGTAGTACATACGAGCCCCGACATATAATCCTGAATAGACAATTTCATCCTCCTGGAAAAATGGAAAATTTTGTCGCTCTCCTCGACAACTTGGGTCTTCACATAACCCAACTCCTTATTAAAATCGGCAATAGCCTGAGATACGGGGATATCCCGTGGTTGAGCATCATAGTGTAATATCCGCAATTTTCGATTTTCGGTAAATTTCTATTTTCGGTCGAAGTCCGTTTTGACGACTCACTCATGACCGTTTCGTCATTCTGAGAATGATTAATTCTACACTTTTTGACATCCGAATTCGTTTCGGAGTCGTTTTGTTGAGTTCCGTGCTTTCTAACGACTTTTCCGCACTTGAGTTCGGTTCTTGCGAATCTTGTTGGCTAACATTTGAGTTTCCGTAAGTCCGTTTAACCTTGTTAGACGTGTTGTGAACTTCGGTTTGGTTATTCGATCACGTATCGTGATTTCCGGCGTTTTGGGCCATTTTGTAATTTACCCAAAGTTACGGGTATCTCGTATCCGTAATTGTTGTCTCGACCCGTTTCTTGGTCGTGTATGACTAATTATGGTATTATGTTTTCATTCCGTGTCGTTGTTGTTTTCCGCGATCTTTTCGTTGTGTTCGTTCCGCACGTTTTCGGAAATCGAGTCGCCGAGCCACGGCAGTTGCGGGGCGCCGAGCAGTTGCGGGGCGCCGACGGTTGTGGGTTCTGGCCGGATGATTGCGGTACCGGCCGGACGAGTGCGGCGAGAACCGGCGTAGCGTGCGCTTCTGGCCGGAAAGTCTGCGCGCTAGCTCGGCAGTATAGCGCACGCTAGCTTGGTCGACCAACGCACGCTATCGGGCGGACAGTGGGGTTTCGAGGTTACGGACTCGGTCGGGATCGGCGAGTAGCGCACGCTCGCCGGTCGTGGCGCACGCGCCGGCAGGGTAGCGCCTGTCGGCCGACTAGCGTGCGTTGCACGGATGAGTTTGTTAGTCCGGTGGCTCTTTGGGCCAGTCGGCTAAGCGCGCACGGAGCTTCCGTAGCGCATGTAACACCCTCAAGATATTCGAGGTATATTACAGCGCCGTGAATCCCTATATGGGACCCACCAGGCTGAACAGCATCATACTTATCGACTCACATAAACAACATAACGATACCACCCGGTTCAACCGGTCAATATAACATCATCATCCGACACAACATAATAAGCAACAATACAATCCAAACGAACAAGAACCCCTTAAGTACTCGAGTACAACTATTAGTTCAAAACCACAAAAGACAAAAGGTAAAAGACACCAAAACGTCACTCGTGCACAATCATCACACACGGCCATCATCCGTGTACTGGTCCAGCGCCCGCTCGTCTCGATGAACCTGACCTGAAATTCATAAAACGAATTTCCCCGAAACGGGTCCCCAGAGGGGTTAGCAATTACGCTAGTACAAGTATTCAAGGCAAACCAATCGCTTACACATTTCATAGCATATGCACCAATATCATTTCGAAAACCAAAACAAGACATGTCTTTTTCCGGAAATAAACAGTCCACAATTAGCCTTGAGAACAGGGCGGCAGCATACATTCTCACTCGAGGCCTCACAGGGACCCTAACGAGTTGGCTACAATTACAGAAAAACAAAACCACGCACACGCTATGCCGTGAGAACAGGGCGGCAGCATACATTCTCACTCGGGGCCTTGCAAGGACCCTAACGAGTTGGCTAGCGGTACGAAACTCGTGAAATCCAGGGCGGCAGCATAGATTTCCCTCCTTGACCCGTCGAATCAACACAAGTTGAGTTACAAACAAGTAATATACATAACCATTTCATGTTAAGCTTAAAGGTTTCCAAAAATAAGTTCCTCGATTAATAGAAGGTGACGCGAACGGAGCGGAAGAATCAAGCACGGCCGTGAGGAAGACGAATGAACCTAACGATTCGAATAACACAATCACAACCAACTCTAGACGATTACGGAAATGGAATACACCGGAAACCCGCCTACGATTCATGTATATTCGAATAAAAATAACAACGAGGGCGGACCACAACCAAACCCTCTCGATTCCGTAAAAATCCACAAAATATCCATGAATCCGTAGGAAAACTAAAGATACTAACAATATCAATCGTATACATCATGAATCCACCAACAAAACGGAACGAATCGGAAGAAAAACCCAAAACCCCCAAATTAAATCGAAATAGGGTTTTAGAATATTACCTTAGGAGATTCAAGTATCAAGATCCGTAGAACACGCGTTAGATTGATTGCCCGAGCTTCACTACCGAAGAGAAATGATGAAAATCGGCCCCCAAGTTAAGAAATCTGAGCTTCTCCCTTCCCTCTTACTACTCTCGCGATGCGAGATGAAAAATGGGGAAAAGTCGGCCGATTTCGTCTAATAAAGGCGAATCCGCACAATTGACCGCTTCGTGTGCGCGGCACACCCAAAGTGTGCCGCGGCACGTGCCAAGAAAATACTCCGAGGTTTCGCGTTGTGCCGCGGCCTGCAGCTGCGTGTGCCGCGGCACACGGTACAGTTGGGTTTTGGTCGCAGAAGACACACGAGTGTGCCGCGGCACCGGACAGGTGTGCCGCGGCACTGGCCTGGCGCTGTGCCGCGGCACCAGATGGGTGTGCCGCGGCACACAGTACAGATTGCTCGACCAACATTTTGAGAAATTTGTGTGCCGCGGCGCACGCACCTTGTGCCGCGGCCCACACCCCTTTTTGGGTCCCAAAATGATAAAAATGATCCGGAAAGAGAATAAAACGATAGGAATCAATATTTGGGGACTAATAACACGAAATGGATCCACGGCAACCCCGAAACGGCGGTTTCGCACAACAATAATAAGAATATAGTTCAACAGTTTGACAGGAAGGATACGCTGAAAAGTACACGAGGGTTACTACGATCGAGAAATACACCAAAAACGAAAATACAAGGGAAAGAAAAATACGGATATTACATTCTACCCCTCTAAAAATAAGTTTCGTCCCGAAACTTAAGAAACAAACAACTCCGGGTACCTAGCACGCACGCTGTCCTCGGTTTCCCAAGTTGCTTCCTCGACACCGTGTCTCGACCACTGCACTTTGACCAGAGGGATGGTTTTATGCCTCAGTCGTTTCTCACGATGCTCCAAAATCTTCAAAGGACGCTCCTCAAAAGTAATATCTTCAGCAATATCAATCTCGCCATAATCGATGACGTGACTAGGATCCGGAACATATTTCCTCAACTGGGAAACATGGAAAACGCTATGAACATGACTCAAGGCCGGGGGTAACGCCAAACGGTATGCCAACCCACCTACTCGCTCGAGGATCTCAAAGGGGCCGATAAATCTTGGACTCAACTTTCCTTTCTTCCCGAAACGAAAAACTCCTTTCGTCGGCGACACCTTTAGCAAAACGTGGTCTCCCACCTCGAATTCCAAAGGTCGACGTCGGACGTCGGCATACGACTTCTGTCGACTTTGGGCAGTCAACATCTGTTCTCGAATTAACTCTATCTTCCGCCTCGTCTCTAAAACGACATCCGGCTCGGTCCCGACCAAATCGGATGCCTCATTCCAACAAATCGGTGATCGACATCGCCGCCCGTAAAGTGCCTCATACGGTGCCATCCGAATCGACGCGTGCCAACTGTTGTTGTACGTGAATTCGATCAGCGGCAAATGTTCCTCCCAGTCACTACTCCAATCGAGTGCACAGGCACGCAACAAGTCTTCGAACGTTTGGATAGTGCGTTCCGACTGTCCATCTGACTGGGGATGAAAAGAGGTACTAAAACGCAACCGGGTACCCAACGCCTTATGCACCGCCTGCCAGAAGTGCGATACAAAACGGCCGTCACGATCCGAAACAATAGACTTCGGAGTACCGTGAAGTCTTACGATCTGCGCGATAAACACACGAGCTAACTTCTCCGGGCCCCAAGTGTCCTTGATGCCCAGAAAGTGTGCCGACTTGGTCAGGCGATCAACAATCACCCATACCATATTCATGCCCGACCTCGATCTCGGCAAACTCGTAACGAAATCCATCGATATATCTTCCCATTTCCATTCCGGAACGGGAAGTGACTGCAATAACCCAGCCGGTCGCTGATGCTCGATTTTGACCTGCTGACAAGTCAAGCATCTCGCTACAAACTGTGCGACCTCATCCTTCATATCATTCCACCAGAAATTCCTTCTCAAGTCCTTGTACATCTTACTCGAACCAGGATGAACGGAGTAAGGTGTAGCATGGGCCTCCCGCAAAATACTGTCTCAACTCGAGTCGTTCGGCACACAAAGACGACTGCGAAATCTCAAAATACCATCCTCGTGAATCATAAATCCAGAGACTTCCCTTTAAGAACGTTCTCTCGGATTTGAGTAATCATCGGATCCTCTAATCGCTTGACTTAATTTCATCGATCAAAGGCAGCGAAACCTCTAAAGCACGAAGTTGCCCGACGGCTCCGTGCAACAAAACTTCAACATCTAACTCTATTAAAGATCGCGAAGCTCGGACCGAGACGTAAGGATCTCAAGCGATCGCAATGCAATCGGTTTCCGACTCAAGGCGTCGGCCACGACGTTCGCCTTGCCGGATGATAAAGGATTTCGAGGTCATAATCCTTAATCAACTCCAACCACCTCCTCTGCCTCATATTCAACTCCCATGAGTAAATATGTATTTGAGACTTTTATGATCGGTAAAAATCGACATGCAGAGCCGAAAAGATAATGACGCCAAATCTTGAGCGCAAAAGCATCGCTAACTCTAAATCATGAGTAGGGTAGTTCAACTCATACGGCCTCAATTGTCTCGACGCATAGGCAATGGTCTTGCCGTGCTGCATCAATACGCACCCAAGACCCTGACTCGAAGCATCGCTATAAACGGCAAAACCCTCATTGCCACATGGCAACGCCAAAACCGGGGCTGAAGTCAAACGCTTCTTCAGTTCCTCAAAACTCGACTGCCTCTTGTCATTCCAGACGAACTTCTCGGATTTCTGGAGCAAATTTGTAAGTGGTCGAGCCGCCGAGAAACCTCACGAACCTACGGTAGTAGCCAGCCAAACCCAAGAAACTACGGACCTCCTTCACATTTTTGGGCGGTGCCCAATCCAACACCGCCTCGATCTTCTGCGGATCTACACGAACCCCCTCGGCTGAAATCACGTGGCCCAAAAACATCACTTCCTTCAGCCAGAACTCACATTTCGAGAACTTCGCATAGAGTTGCTCGGTCCTCAAAATGTCTAATGCTACTCGCAAATGATGGGCATGCTCTTCCTCATTCCTCGAATAAATAAGAATATCGTCAATGAAGAGGACGACACACTTATCCAAATACTCGATAAAGACTTTGTTCATCAACTGCATGAACACCGCCGGCGCATTAGTTAACCCGAAAGGCATGACTACGAACTCATAATGTCCGTATCTCGTCCGAAAAGCTGTCTTCGGCACATCGGACTCTCTCACCCGGAGCTGATAGTACCCCGATTTCAAATCAATTTTCGAGAATACCGCAGCTCCCTGCAACTGATCGAACAAGTCATCAATTCTCGGCAAAGGATACTTGTTCTTGATGGTTACCTTGTTTAGTTCGCGATAGTCGATACACAAACGTAGTGAACCATCCTTCTTCCGTACAAACAGGACCGGTGCACCCCAAGGCGAGGCGCTCGGTCGAACATACCCTGACTCAAGAAGCTCACTCAACTGCTTCTTCAACTCTGACATCTCTGAAGGTGCCATGCGATACGGCGCCTTTGAAATCGGAGCCGCGCCCGGCTCTAATTCTATAACAAACTCAACCTCACGATCCGGTGGCAATCCCGGTAACTCGTCAGGAAATACATCAGGAAACTCACTAACGACTGGAATCGACGAAAACTCGACTCCACCATCCCCCGCCTTCAAGGCGTAGCACCAATAACCAGTACACCCCTTTCGCAGGAGTTTCACCGCCTTCAAGGCGTTAATAACAACCTTCTGGGTTCTCTTTCGCCCCGCGAAAGAGTGTTCGGTACCGTCCTCGGCTAACATGGTAATGATCCTCGTGCGGTAGTTCATGATTGCACCATGCCGCTCGAGCCAATCATTCCCGAGAATTAAATCCTCGCCCTCGATACCCACAACAATAAGATTAGAGAGCCACGCCCTCTCACAAATGATCACAGAACAGTCCCGGACTTCTCGATCACCGACAATTCTATCACCGCTAGGAAGTTTAACGACGAAAGGCTCGCAAGGTGACAAGCAGTCGAGACTCAAACGGCGTACACAATCTAGAGAAATGAATGAATGCGCAGCACCCGAATCAAAAAGTACACTGACAGGATGGAAATGAATATGAACGGTACCTGTCGCCACGAGCCGCCTTGGATCATCGGCTCTCCTCATCTCATAGATACGCGGCTGAGCAGAGCCGACACTGGAAACTCCACCCCTAGCGGGTTGACCCCGACCCTTACCTCGGCCGGCACTCGGTGGAGGCGGCGGAGCAAATGAGCCCTGGTTCACACTCGGCTCCAACGGGGCTGGTTGAGAAGAACGGGCGCCGCGAAGCTGTTTGATCTGCTCACAAAAAGGGGCCTTGTGGCCTAGCTGTCCACAAGTATGACAGGTAAGCTTCGGACGAGAACATTGCCGGCTCCTATGGCCTTGCACACCACAGTTAAAACATGTGGGTTCATGAGCGGAGGTTCCGGCGGCACCCCGAAAGCTCCCAGAGAAACGGGCCGAACCGCCCGTTGAAAAATTTGCAGCTTGAGATTTCTGCTGGCCTCCACTCTTGGGACCAGAAAAATTTCCAACCGACTTCTGCTTCTTACTCTCGCGGGCCGCCTCACTCGCCGTCACAGACATATCATAAGCAAGGGCCCTGCTCTGGTAATCTTTCAATGTAGTGCATACGAGCCCCGACATATAGTCCCGAATCGGCAACTTCATCCGTCTGGAGAAATGGAAAATTTTGTCACTCTCCTCGACAACTTGGGTTTTCACATAACCCAACTCCTTGTTAAAATCAGCAATAGCTTGAGCTACGGGGATATCCCGCGGTTGAGCATCATAAAAAGCATGTACCCGAGCACATGCCCGGCCACGGGCAATATTCAGTCTCCATCAATTCTTGAAACTCAGCCCACGAAGCAGCATGATCTTTGGGCCCAACGGCCTCCCACCAGTCTGGCGTCCCCTGTGAGAAAATATTGAGCAATAGGGACTCTACGTTCCTCGGGACAATTAGTGGCAATGAAGACCTTTGATATCTCCTTAATCCACCCTTCCCAGCCCATCGGGTCCGAAGCTCCCGAAAACTGAGGAGGATGCATCTTGATGACATCTTGGAGCCAACGGTCCGCTCCGCCCCGATTAGCATGGGCACGATCCGGTTACGAACACTTTGAGCTATTGCCGCCATTTGGTTCACCATTTGTTGCATTACGGCCGCAATACCAAGATCGGCACGCTCCCGAGAAGAAGCATGGCTATGACGGTCGCCGCACGCTGGCTCCCGAAGATCGTGACGTGGCCGCCCCACCGGTGCCCCACGTCCCCGGCCGCGTCCACGACCACGACCGCGACCACGACCTCTTCCGGCATCCATACCGAGTTAAATAAGTAGCAAAAGCCATACGAGGGTAAGTACGAGAGAAGAACAATCACAAGTCGAGAATCAAAGGTACGATACAAGGAAATAATGAACAGAGGAAGGAAAACTTACGGACCTTTGGTAATCTGGAATCATGGCAACGTGACGATGATGTGCAAAACAAAACACCACAAGACCCAATAAACTGACAAGCCTAGGTATCCATAAACCTAGAGCTCTGATACCATTTTCTGTAACACCCTCAAGATATTCGAGGTATATTACAGCGCCGTGAATCCCTATATGTGACCCACCAGTGAAACGACATCATACTTATCGACTCACATAAACAATGAGCGATACCACCGGTTCAACCGGTCGATATAACATCATCATCCGACACAACATAATAAGCAACAATACAATCCAAACGAACAAGAACCCCTTAAGTACTCGAGTACAACTATTAGTTCAAAACCACAAAAGACAAAAGGTAAAAGACACCAAAACGTCACTCGTGCACAATCATCACGCACGGCCATCATCCGTGTCTTGGTCCAGCGCCCGCTCGTCTCGATGAACCCGACTGAAATTCATAAAACGAATTTCCCCGAAACGGGTCCCCAGAGGGGTTAGCAATTACGCTAGTACAAGTATTCAAGGCAAACCAATCGCTTACACATTTCATAGCATATGCACCAATATCATTTCGAAAACCAAAACAAGACATGTCTTTTTCCGGAAATAAACAGTCCACAATTAGCCTTGAGAACAGGGCGGCAGCATACATTCTCACTCGAGGCCTCACAGGGACCCTAACGAGTTGGCTACAATTACAGAAAAACAAAACCACGCACACGCTATGCCGTGAGAACAGGGCGGCAGCATACATTCTCACTCGGGGCCTTGCAAGGACCCTAACGAGTTGGCTAGCGGTACGAAACTCGTGAAATCCAGGGCGGCAGCATAGATTTCCCTCCTTGACCCCGTCGGGCCAACACAAGGTGAGTTACAAACAAGTAATATACATAACCATTTCATGTTAAGCTTAAAGGTTTCCAAAAATACTTGCCTCGATTAATAGACGGTGACGCGAACGGAACGGAAGAATCAAGCACGACCGTGAGGAACCGACGAATGAACCTAACGATTCGAATAACACAATCACAACCAACTCTAGACGATTACGGAAATGGAATACACCCGGAAACCCGCCTACGATTCATGTATATTCGAATAAAAATAACAACGAGGGCGGACCACAACCAAACCCTCTCGATTCAGTAAAAATCCACAAAATATCCATGAATCCGTAGGAAAACTAAAGATACTAACAATATCAATCGTATACATCATGAATCCACCAACAAAACGGAACGAATCGGAAGAAAAACCTAAAACCCCCAAATTAAATCGAAATAGGGTTTTAGAATATTACCTTAGGAGATTCAAGTATCAAGATCCGTAGAACACGCGTTAGATTGATTGCCCGAGCTTCACTACCGAAGAGAAATGATGAAAATCGGCCCCCCAAGTTAAGAAATCTGAGTAGTTCTCCCCTTCCCTCTTACTCTCGCGATGCAGATGAAAAATGGGGAAAAGTCGGCCGATTTCGTCTAATAAAGGCGAATCTGCACAATTGACCGCTTCGTGTGCCGCGGCACGACAAAGTGTGCCGCGGCACAGCCAAGAAAATACTCCCAGTTTCGCGTTGTGCCGCAGCCTGACTGCGTGTGCGCGGCACGGACAGTGTGCGCGGCGCTGTGTGCCACGGCACCAGATGGGTGTGCCGCGGCACACAGTACAGATTGCTCGACCAACATTTTGAGAAATTTGTGTGCCGCGGCGCACGCACCTTGTGCCGCGGCCCACACCCCTTTTTGGGTCCCAAAATGATAAAAATGATCCGGAAAGAGAATAAAACGATAGGAATCAATATTTGGGGACTAATAACACGAAATGGATCCACGGCAACCCCGAAACGGCGGTTTCGCACAATAATAATAAGAATATAGTTCAACAGTTTGACAAGAAGGATACGCTGAAAAGTACACGAGGGTCACTACGATCGAGAAATACACCAAAAACGAAAATACAAGGGAAAGAAAAATACGGATATTACAGCGCACGCTAGCGGGAGTCGGGCGGTCGAGTCATGGTTGGCAGAATTGTCGGTGGTGCCGGGTCATGCGGGCCATGGCCGAGAGTGCTCGGCCGATACTGGCCGATAGCGCACGCTAGGCCGGGAAGGCTAGCGCACGCTAGTTCCGGCCCAGTATAAAAATGACAGACCAGCGACTTTCTCAGTCATTTTTCATTTCATTTCCCTTCGGTCCGAGGCTGGGGTTTTGGAGGAGACGAAACCATGTTGTTGGACAACAAATCCATGAAGTTTCTGAGTTTATATCACCGATAATTCATCCTATAACATCCTTCGATCCAGCGAATCAAGGTTAGATCTTTAGAACCCTACTTTTGGGTAGATTTGGGGGTTTTCGCGTTTTTGTCCGATTCGTTCCGTTTTGTCGATTAATTCATGATGAATAGGATTAATCTTGTTGGTATTCTTAGTTTCCCTACGGATTCATGGTATATTTCGTGATTTTTACGGAATCGAGAGGGTTTGGTTGTGGTCCGCCCTCGTTGTTGTTTATATGCGAATATACATGAATCGTAGGCGGGTTTTCGGGTGTATTCCGATTCCGTATTCATTTAGAAATGGTTGTGATTGTATTCTTCGAATCGTTAGGTTCGGTTTCGTTGGTTCCTAGCGTTCGTCGGTGACTTTCCTTTCCGTTCGTTGCGTCGTCAATAATTCAAGGCAAGTATCTTATTATACGACTTGTATCTTGTGAGTAGTAATTACGTATGATATGTATAACGATTTTGCTTGCCTCCGTAAATATGTTCCGTTTGAGTTGGTTGTGTTTTCCGAAATTTGAAGGCTTTGTGATAATAGTGATATATTGGTATACGTGTTAGGCGTTGTGCCATTTGTGCAGGATTGCGATGTACATATGAGATGGTTGTACACGTGTTTGTTCAATGTATTGTGTACCGAATGTGCGTTGTGTTGGTTAAGAGTCGTTGTGATGATCATGATGTTTGTGTTGTTTTGGTTTACATGCTTGATTGTACATTTCGGCGTAATGTGGGATGACTTGAAATTTAATGATTTTGAATTGTGTCGAGTCGATGTGTGTGTGATCCAGGTAGGGTCTGACGAGGCCTCTGGAGTTCGGTACATGATGTGTACGAACAAAGTGTGTGAACCAGGTAGGGTCTGACGAGGCCTCTGGAGTTCGGTACATGATGTGTACGAACAAAGTGTGTGAACCAGGTAGGGTCTGACGAGGCCTTTGGAGTCCGGTACATGACGTGTACGGACAAGGTGTGTGATCCAGGTAGGGTCTGACGAGGCCTCTGGAGTTCGGTACATGATGTGTACGAACGATGCTGTAGCCGTGTAGGGTCCGTTGAGGCCTCCGGAGTTCGGTACATGATGTGTACGAACGGTGTGTGTGGTCCGGGTAAGGTCCGTCGAGGCCTCCGGAGTTCGGTACATGATGTGTACGAACAATGATCGTGTAGCAGTGATTGTTCGGGTAACATTTTAAATATGGATCTCGGACTCATAATGATATATTATTTTGTATGCTTTGAAACGAGAATCGGGCTAAGGCCCTAATGTTTTCGAAAAGGTTTTGTAAATTGGGACTCGAGGTCCAAAAGAATTTCTGTTTTAAAAATCCCCGAGATGATGTGTTCCTTTTCAAATATCTCTTACTTGAGTTCGAAATTCTAAAACTTCTCGGGAACATTTTGATAATTGATTTCCGTATTAAATTCGTAGTTGCTATTTGCTTGTTACATTTCGTATGGTTTGATACTTGCACTAGTAAAACAGTGGAGTTTTACTAACCCCCGAGTATTCGGGGGGTGGATGTCTGTTTTGCGTCCAGGTATATGCAGATTCAGGGGAGTACTCACAGGATTGGCACGAGAGGATGACGAGCTGCGATACTAATCATGAGTCAAGAGTTGTTTGATTTTTGTTGTGTTGTCAGAGTTGATTTCAGTCTTCCGATGTATTGTATTTCAACCCCTGCGTGGGTAATGTTGTTAGTCAGTCCTGTTGATAGAGTTGTGTGACCTCATCGGTCTGTGTGTTTATGTGTAAGTGACCTTAACGGTCTGTATTATTATATTGTTTGACCCTGGCCGGGCAAGCATTTGGTTGTTTATGGACGTTTAGCCTGGTAGATCCTTGCGGAAAGGGTTTACGGCGTGTAATATTCCCATACGGTTTTGGGGATGTTACATTTATGGTATCAGAGCTTAGGTTGCGGAAACCTAGGCTGTCGGGTCGAGTCAAGTCGTGATTTGTCGAGTAATGTGTTGTCTTGTCGTTCGAGTCGTTAGGTGACAAGTTGAGTTGTGCGTAGTCACAACGTGTCGGTTATGTTGTCGGACGAGATTAGTATCGTGGGCGACCGTCACCTCCGTGCGACTGTGGATGTAAGTCTCCTCTTTTATGCGTAATACTGTGTATCTCGATTTTTATCTTAGTGAGTTAATTGCGGTGCATAATTTTATTTACCTAATATTGGGTAATATAGTTGTGTTTATTATTCGTGGCACATAGTATGTGTATAGAACTGTGCACGTTATTGTTTTATCTTTGAACCACCGGGTGGGGTGGTATGTTGTGAAAGTTGTAAACCTTGATGGGTTTCGAAAAGGTACCGACGGTAGAGTTTGTGAGAAACTCCGATGAATGATTTTCTGTGTGCTTAAACTTGATACCACGAGATGCATTTGATTGAATTGGCGACCTGGTTGCCATTTGAGTATGTGGTTTTAAATTCGATTGTTTTTGGAATGTTGTAATTTTTCGATATGTTCTGTTGTTGTCTCTGTGGGTCGTTAGCGCACGCTACGCTTTGCGGCTAGCGCGTGCAAGAGTGCGTTAATGCACGCTAACGGGAGGATAGCGCACGCTACCTGGTAGTTCGAGCGATCCAGAGCTACCGGGTAGAGGTCTGAGTTCTCGTTAGCGCACGCTAACACTTGGGGTTAGCGCACGCTAACGGTGTATTTTAGTCGAGTTTTGTTTGATGCCGCGATAGCGCACGCTAACCTTAATGATTAGCGCACGCTAATTGTGTCGATATAAATCTTGGACACCCGTCTAGAAGTTGCATTTTCTTCATTTCTTCTTCTTCCTCTATGAGTTTGAGACGTAGATTTTGAGCGGTTTGATGCGTGTGATATGATGTGTTTAAGTGAATGCTGATACGTGCGAATTTTGGGCATTTTGGCCTATTGTACTTTTGAAAAACCTTGGGTATCTTAAAAAAAAAAAAAAAATAAATAAATAAATAAACCTCGAGACGTACTTTTAAAATGAATTATTTTCTCACAGTGTTCTCAAGATGCCTACTAGCGCCACGCTATGTTTCAAGATTATTTTACTTTGAGGATCAAAATATTTTGAAATATTTCTAATGATTTAGAAATGCATTCGCTTAGACCCGAAGGTCGAATATAGCTGAAAGGTTTTAATTTAACGAAAGGTGTCTTCATTTTTTTTATCAAACGCAAGATGATTTTTTTAAAAGTCTCGATGACAATGTTTGTACTACTTTTGATATATGATACTCAAGATCAACTGGTGCTTGCAAGTTATTTTCAAAAGATGGTTTTCGTTTTCAAAACCTATCACTCCTATTTGTGGTCCGGGAATATATGTGTGATGTTCGTACTCTCGTTAGGGTGTTAACCCCCGATTTGTTGTTGAATTGGTGGTGTGAGCGTTGAGTCGTTCGCCACACAGTTGTCGTGGTAGCCTCTGTGAGGGGTGTGATATTGGTATTGGATGTTGTCGCCTCGTAGCGGTTTATGCATTATCGCATATATGCGAGCTGTTAGAGCTCGGGTTGGTATGATTGTGTGCATCGGTGTTTGTTCCGTGTTGTGTCGATTGCTTGTTATATTGTTACCTTGGTTCCGTTGTTGTGAGTTTTGGGGGCGAGGTCAAAGGTAATACCCGTACTATTTTGACTTCTATATTTTCTCTTTCTCCAGTCTATCGATTCGCTAGTGTTCGTTAATACCTTATGAACTTGTTCTGTATTTCGGTTACATCGTCCGAACGAGCTGTGATCTTGTTGTGGGTCGATCTGGTTATCGATGTGACTTTTTGGGTTCAGTTCGATTCTTGTGAACCTTGTTCGGGAGTGACCTCATCTGGTTCTATTAGTTCTTTTATTCGAAGTGGATCGGATTTGGAACTCTTGTGTTTTCGACTCTGTCGACTCATTATGTTCGTTGACATTTCTGAGCTTGTCCTGCCCCTTGCTTTTGTTGATCGAACGAGTGTGGTATTGTTTTGGAATAATTTATTTGTCGTTGTGACTTTTCAATCGCTAATCCCTTTCCTGTGGATCTTATAGGAATGCACGTCTTGTTGTTCTCACCAGATCATCCTGGGAGTTGTTGTTTGAATTTTCTTATCCTTCGTGTTTCGAACATGATTGTTCGATTTTTGTTGTCTCGATCGTTGTGGTTCGATCGTTTGTTTGTTTGGTTTTGTTCTCGTTTCGTGATTGTTGAGCATTCAGGCTCCTTCCTAATTCCCTTAAGTTCGGGAAATTAGTCTCGTTTTCGATCTTCCAACCCTTGGGCGGTGGGATTCCGTATTTGTTCAGCGGTTGGCTCGCGTTTTGATTGATGTACCGTTGGGTTGGTCAATCATATTGATTTTCGTTCGTTGTGTTTTGTGATTGTCGGATAATTGACTTGGCTATATTATCCGTTTGATGGCGCTTGTCATTTGTTGGTTTTATTATATCCCTAACGGCGACGTTGTGTTGGTCGCCGTGGAGCGTGTTTTCACGCCGTATATTCCTTTGCGTTGTTTGTAACATTTCGCCGTTGGGCATTAGTTACGCATTCTTGTGTATCTTGTTGAGTTTTTCCTGGCGGAATATTTCTTCCCCCTACTTGTTTTAAGTTTCGGGACGAAACTTCTTTTAAGGAGGGTAGAATGTAATATCCACAATTTTCGATTTTCGGTAAATTTCTTTTTTCGGCCGAAGTCCATTTTGGCGACTCGCTCATGACCGTTTCGTCATTCTGAGAATGATTAATTCTACACCTTTTGACATCCGAATTCGTTTCGGAGTCATTTTGTTGAGTTCCGTGCTTTCTAACGACTTTTCCGCACTTGAGTTCGGTTCTTGCGAATCTCGTTCGAAACTGCTGTTTCGAGTTTCCCGTAAGTCCGTTTAACCTTGTTAGACGTGTTGTGAACTTCGGTTTGGTTATTCGATCACGTATCGTGATTTCCGGGCGTTTTGGGCCATTTTGTAATTTACCCAAAGTTACGGGTATCTGTATCTGTAATTGTTGTCTCGACCCGTTTCTTGGTCGCGTATGACTAATTATGGTATTATGTTTTCATTCCGGGTCGTTGATGTTGTCCGCGAACTTTTCGTCGTGTTCGCCCGCACGCTTTGGAAATCGAGTCGCCGAGCCCGACGTTGCGGACCGCCGACGGCTATGGATCGGGCCGGACGGTTGTGGGTTCTCGCCGGATGATTGCGGGTACCGCCGACGAGTGTGGCAGAACCGCGTAGCGTACGCCACGGCCGGAAGTCTCGCGCGCTAGCTCGGCAGTATAGCGACCGTCACGCCCCACCTTAAGGCAAGCAGTATCTACGGCATCCGCCGAAGCTGCTGACGGGCGCGCAGCAAAGCTCGCGCGTACATGGACTCGGCCAAGCTCACAGAGGACTACCCCCTATAATAGGCTTAGACGGAAAAAGCCTTGTGACAAAGAGACATTGAAAAGCCGAGGAATCCACTCTTCGTAAAGAAGACCCTAGAAGCTTCAAGATGGAGACCAATCAACTCCGGAAGGTCAAAGAGGGTTCCGAAGGTCGAAATCGGGTCGGGTTGCTACGGGCCGAATCGGCCTTGTACGGCCGGGCCGGGACACTTCGGGCCGGGTCGGGCCGGACGTTCCAGAGGGGTCTGGGGACTCCAAGAAGACTTCTTAGAATTGTTTAGAATTGTATAGATCATTCTAGATGATGGCATTCTTGTAAATACTTGGAATAGTAGTGTTTTGTTGGTAATTTGTTAGCCTAGGAGGTTTAGTATAAATACCCCCTTGGGGCTCATTTGTAACTCATCTTGAGAAATCTGATTTGCTACAGTGCAATAAGAGAAAACCTTCCCCAAAGCATTTCTTACTTTCCTTCCTAGTAATCTTGTGTGTTGATAGGCTTACTACTTAGGCTTGAGACAACCTAAGATAGTGCCGCACGGAGAGGACTTAGCGAGACACAAGTATAACCCCGTGACAGTTGGTATCGGAGCCACGGTTGAGACAACCAAGGCGAATTTTCGAAGATTGCTAGCTGATCGTGCAAGGAGTAAGATGGCACAATCATCCGACGTTACCCAACCCAACACTCAGGCCGAGAAGACCAAGAAGGGCAGAGACAAGTCTGTCGACCGGATTCTTTGCCATGGATGTACTGAGTGACTCGACTGGAGGAGGTCTATGATGAGGTTGCGAGGAGGGTGGATGACTTAGAAGAAGCTGGTGAGGAGCTGCACAACCAGGTCCTTTCTACTATCAATGCTTGTGATGGGGACATGAAGAAGGAGTTGGCCGATTTTCGGACCATGATCTTGGCCATGCAAGAGAGCATGGAGGTTCTCAAGACGGAGATGGCAACAGTAAAAAGGGCGATTGCCAACGGAGAAGGACATGTGGGTGCGACACCCGCACGAATTGACATCCCAAGGCCTGGGAAGTTTAACGGATCGAGAAACGCCAAGGAGATTGACAATTTCTTATGGAACCTGGAGCAATACTTTGGTGCCTCAAACATTCGAGATGATGACACCAAGTTGCGGACGGCGCCATTGTACTTGGCCGACACAGCCGTGCTGTGGTGGCGGACCAAGCAGGCTGACATTGAGAGTGGTGCGTGCAGGATGGCTTTCTGGGAAGACTTCAAGGCCGAATTGAAGAGGCAATTCTATCCCGAGAATGTGGAGTTCGAGGCTCGGGGCAGGCTGAAGAGACTCAGCCACACTCGTACTATCAAAGACTATGTCAAGGAGTTCCAAGAAATTGTGCTGGAGATACCAAGCTTGACGGCGACCGACAAGCTGTTTGCGTTTATGGACGGACTCAAGCCTTTTGCGAGGCAAGAGTTGGAAAGGCGCAATGTTCAGGATGTGGCGACCGCCATTGCTGTGGCCGAGGGCTTACGGGAGTTAAAGACCAGCGATAAGCCAAGGACTTTCCGCACAGATAAAGGCAAAGGTGGGGGAGACCGCCCATCAAGGTTCAGGCCGAACAAATACTGGGGCAAGCAACCAGTGGACGAGAACGATAAGCCGAGAGGTTGTCACATTTGTCATAGTACCTCTCACATGAAGTACGATTGCCCACTTCGGAGGAAGAAGGTCGCAGCCATGCAAGAGACCACGGAGACCGAGGTTGCGGATGGTGCGCATATGGGCTCATTGAGTTTGCTCAATGCTGTCAAAGCCGTTGTGGAGCCGGCGAAGGGACCCAGAAAGGGGTCTATGTTCGTGGATGCCTTGATCGGAGGCACACACATCAAAGCCTTAGTGGATACAGGAGCTACGCACAATTTCATGCGGGACGGCGTAGCCAAAGTCTTACGACTTACCGTCACTCCAACTAATGGATCGATCAAGACAGTGAACACCCATGCTAAACCGGTGACCGGCGAAGCACGAGGAGTGAAAGCAAAGATAGGTGACTGGCAGGGAATGATCACCTTCACTGTAGTGACCATGGATGACTATGATTTGGTTCTTGGGTTACAATGGTTCGATCAGGTACGGGCTTGCATTCTTCCATTTTCAGATTCCTTAGTCATTTTGGACTCGACAGACACAGCCATTCCGGCCAGAGGGAAGCGAAGGGGGCAGCACCCTTTCACCATGCAACTTAGTCGAGGCCTTCCAAGGTGAAGAGACCTTGTTGCATTTTACGTTCCTGATGATGGAAACGATATTGAAGGCAAGGATGTACCAAAGGAAGTTCAAGCCGTTTTGGAGGAGTTCCAGGACGTGATGCCCGCGGAACTACCTAAGAAGTTGCCACCCAGACGGGATGTGGACCACAAAATTGAACTTATTTCCGATGTGAAGCCACCTTCAAGGACACCCTATAGGATTTCACCACCGGAACTTAAGGAGCTGCAGAAACAATTGAAAGAGTTGTTGGATTCCAAAATGATCCAACCATCCAAATCTCCTTATGGATCCCCCGTTTTGTTCCAAAAGAAGCATGATGGATCCTTGCGTATGTGCGTGGACTATAGGGCACTCAACAAACTGACGGTTCGCAACAAGTATCCCATTCCACTCATTGGAGAGCTGTTTGACCAACTGGGAGGTGCTAAATACTTTTCAAAGATCGACCTAAGATCCGGATATTGGCAGGTCCGGATAGCCGAAGGAGACGAACCCAAGACAGCCATGGCGACCAGGTATGGTTTGTTTGATTTCCTTGTGATGCCGTTCGGGCTTACAAATGACCAATGACCTTTTGCACACTGATGAACAAGGTATTTCAGCCATACATAGACAAGTTTGTTGTCGTTTATTTGGACGATATTGTCATTTACTCATCATCGATGGAGGAGCATGTAGAACACTTGCGACAGGTGTTCCAAGCATTGCGGGACAACGAACTTTATGCAAAGTTGGAGAAATGCTCATTCGACCAACAGGAAGTGACTTTTCTGGGGCACCGAATCAAGGATGGCCGCATAATGATGGACGAGGCCAAAGTGAAAGCAGTTCGAAATTGGGAGCCGCCGACCAGCGTAACCCAACTCCGATCATTTCTGGGACTCGTGAACTACTACCGGAAGTTCATCGAGGGATACTCTCGGATAGCAGCACCATTGACGGACCTATTGAAGAAGGACCACAAATGGGAGTGGCCGGATAAGTGCCGAGAGGCTTTTGAGCGACTCAAAGGCAAAGTGACGGAGCAGCCAGTTCTTGCCTTGCCAGACCATGCCAAGGCATATGAGGTTCAGACCGATGCATCTGATTATGCCATCGGAGGAGTTTTGATGCAGCTAGGGCATCCCGTTGCCTATGAGAGCAGAAAATTGAATGACACCGAGAGACGGTACTCGGTACATGAGAAGGAAATGACCGCCGTGGTTCATTGCCTTAGAGCCTGGAGGCATTATTTACTTGGGCGCAAGTTTGTGGTACGAACAGACAACGTAGCCACAAGTTATTTTCAAACCCAAAAGAAGCTCACGCCAAAGCAAGCAAGATGGCAGGAATTCCTAGCTGAGTTCGAGTATACCCTGGAGTATAAGCCGGGAGTACTTAACCGAGTAGCCGATGCATTAATCCGGAAGGCCGAGCTTGAAGCCTTGACCAAGGCCGAAGGAAGCATCAAGGACCGCATACGCGAGGGACTGAGGCAGGACCCTTTCGCAGAAAACATCATGCAACTTGCCAGGAGCGGCAAGACAAGACGGTTCTGGGAACGAGACGAGCTACTCTTTACCAAAGGCAATCGTTTGTACGTGCCTAAATGGGGGAACTTACGGAGGGACATCATGAAGGAATGCCACGATACACTATGGGCTGGACACCCAGGTATGCACCGTACAATGGCTTTAATTGACAATTCTTACTTTTGGCCCAGGATGCGTGAGGACGTTGAGGCATACGTCCGGACATTTCTTGTATGCCAACAAGACAAGGTGGAGCAACAACAACCTGGTGGACTACTTCAACCCTTACCCATACCGGAACACCCTTTTGAAAGCGTTTCAATGGACTTTATTTCGGCTTTGCCTAAATCGGATGGGTACGGGTCGATCATAGTTGTGGTGGACAGGTTCTCAAAATACGCAACCTTTATTCCGGCACCGGCGGACGTAACGGCTCTGGAGACGGCCAAGTTGTTCTTAAAACATGTGGTAAAATATTGGGGCATTCCAAGGACAATCGTGAGTCACCGAGACCCACGTTTCACAGGAAAGTTTTGGTCGGGACTTTTCAAGCTATTGGGCTCGAACTTAGCATTCTCAACAAGTTTCCACCCACAGACAGCATGCACGAACGAGTTAACGCACCGCTTGAGTGCTACTTGCGGCACTATGTGAGTGCCAATCACGGGACTGGGCCAAACTCTTAGACACGGCCCAATTATCATACAACTTGCGTAAGAGTGAATCAACAGACGCAGCCCATTCGAGCTCGCATGTGGAGACAACCGCGCGACAACGAACAACATTGCCATCGATACACGGACGAGTCCCGCAAAGATATACCTTTGCTAAGTCATTACAGGAGGAATCGGACTTGGCTCGAGCATCTTTGGACAAGGCGGCCAAGAAGATGAAGAAATGGGCCGATCTCAAGCGACGAGCGGTCGAGTTTAATGAAGGCGACTTAGTTATGGTGAAACTTCTCCGCAGCAATTTAAAGCATTTCGGGCTGTGCATAAGGGACTCATCCGAAGATACGAGGGACCCTACAAGATCGAGCGGCGTGTTGGGACAGCTTTCCTATCGTGTGGAACTTCCGCCGAAGATGAAGATACACCCGGTCTTCCATGTTAGCCAATCAAGCCTTACCATCGGGACATGGAGGATCCGGGCCGAGCTCGATCACATCGACCACCGATCGCCGTGATTACTTCCTTCGACAAGGAAGTAGCCGAGATCATTTCACATCGGACGTTCGACGAAGGGGCGTGGCCCCATACACCGAAGTTCTTTGTGCATTGGAAGGGACTCCCGATGCTGAAAATAGCCGGGAACATGAGGATCACCTATGGCAATTCGCGAAGATTGAAGAATATCGGGACAAAGATCGTGCCGAGGACGGTCACGACTTTGGTGGGGGAGAATGTCACGCCCCACCTTAAGGCAAAGAGCATCTACGGCATCCGGCCGAAGCTCACGGACGGCACGCAGCAGCTCGCGCGCGTACATGGACTCGGCCAAGCTCACGAGGACTACCCCCTATAATAGGCTTAGACGGAAAAAGCCTTGTGACAAGAGACATTGAAAAGCCGAGGAATCCACTCTTCGTAAAGAAGACCCTAGAAGCTTCAAGATGGAGACCAATCAACTCCGTAAGGTCAAAGAGGGTTCCGTAAGGTCGAAATCGGGTCGGGTTGCTACGGGCCGAATCGGGCCTTGGCCGGCCGGGGACACTTAGGGCCGGGTCGGGCCGGACGTTCCAGAGGGGTCTGGGGACTCCAAGAAGACTTCTTAGAATTGTTTAGAATTGTATAGATCATTCTAGATGATGGCATTCTTGTAAATACTTGGAATAGTAGTGTTTTGTTGGTAATTTGTTAGCCTAGGAGGTTTAGTATAAATACCCCCTTGGGGCTCATTTGTAACTCATCTTGAGAAATCTGATTTGCTACAGTGCAATAAGAGAAAACCTTCCCCAAAGCATTTCTTACTTTCCTTCCTAGTAATCTTGTGTGTTGATAGGCTTACTACTTAGGCTTGAGACAACCTAAGATAGTGCCGCACGGAGAGGACTTAGCGAGACGCAAGTATAACCCCGTGACAGCACGCTAGCTTGGTCGACCAACGCACGCTATCGGGCCGGATGGGGGTTTCGAGGTTCGACTCGGCCAGATCGGCAGTAGCGCACGCCATCGCCGATCGTGGGCGCACGCTAACCGGCAGGGGTAGCGACGCTTTCGCCGACTAGCGACGTATCGGGATGAGTTTGTTAGTCCAAAGGGCTATCGGATGTCGGCTAGCGCGCGCAAAGCTTCCGCCGTAGCGCACGCCAGCGGGAGTCGCGGTCGAGTCTTGGTCGGCGTAATTGCGGTGGTGCCGGGTCATGCGGGCCATGGCCGAGAGTGCGCGCCGATATCGCCGATAGCGCACGCTAGTCGGGAAGGCTAGCGCACGCTAGTTCCGCCCAAGATAAAAATGATGGACTCGACTTTCTCGGTCATTTTTCATTTCATTTCCCTTCGTCCGAGGTCAAGTTGAGGAGACGAAACCATGTTGTTGGACAACAAATCCATGAAGTTTCGAGTTTATATCACCGATCAATCATCCTATAACATCCTTCGATCCAAATAATCAAGGTTAGATCTTTAGAACCCTACTTTTGGGTAGATTTGGGGGTTTTCGCGTTTTTGTCCGATTCGTTCCGTTTTGTCGATTAATTCATGATGAATAGGATTAATCTTGTTGGTATTCTTAGTTTCCCTATGGATTCATGGTATATTTCGTGATTTTTACGGAATCGAGAGGGTTTGGTTGTGGTCCGCCCTCGTTGTTGTTTATATGCGAATATACATGAATCGTAGGCGGGTTTTCGGGTGTATTCCGATTCCGTATTCATTTAGAAATGGTTGTGATTGTATTCTTCGAATCGTTAGGTTCGGTTTCGTTGGTTCCTAGCATTCGTCGGTGACTTTCCTTTCCGTTCATTGCGTCGTCAATAATTCAAGGCAAGTATCTTATTATACGACTTGTATCTTGTGAATAGTAATTACGTATGATATGCATAACGATTTTGCTTGCCTCCGTAAATATGTTCCGTTTGAGTTGGTTGTGTTTTCCGAAATTTGAAGGCTTTGTGATAATAGTGATATATTGGTATACGTGTTAGGCGTTGTGCCATTTGTGCAGGATTGCGATGTACATATGAGATGGTTGTACACGTGTTTGTTCAATGTATTGTGTACCGAATGTGCGTTGTGTTGGTTAAGAGTCGTTGTGATGATCATGATGTTTGTGTTGTTTTGGTTTACATGCTTGATTGTACATTTCAGCGTAATGTGGAATGATTTGACATTTAATGATTATGAATTGTGTCGAGTCGATGTGTGTGTGATACAGGTAGGGTCTGACGAGGCCTCTGGAGTTCGGTACATGATGTGTACGAACAAAGTGTGTGAACCAGGTAGGGTCTGACGAGGCCTCTGGAGTTCGGTACATGATGTGTACGAACAAAGTGTGTGAACCAGGTAGGGTCTGACGAGGCCTCTGGAGTCCGGTACATGACGTGTACGGACAAGGTGTGTGATCCAGGTAGGGTCTGACGAGGCCTCTGGAGTTCGGTACATGATGTGTACGAACGATGCTGTAGCCGGGTAGGGTCCGTTGAGGCCTCCGGAGTTCGGTACATGATGTGTACGAACGGTGTGTGTGGTCCGGGTAAGGTCCGTCGAGGCCTCCGGAGTTCGGTACATGATGTGTACGAACAATGATCGTGTAGCAGTGATTGTTCGGGTAACATTTTAAATATGGATCTCGGACTCATAATGATATATTGTTTTGTATGCTTTGAAACGAGAATCGGGCTAAGGCCCTAATGTTTTCGAAAAGGTTTTGTAAATTGGGACTCGAGGTCCAAAAGAATTTCTGTTTTAAAAATCCCCGAGATGATGTGTTCCTTTTCAAATATCTCTTACTTGAGTTCGAAATTCTAAAACTTCTCGGGAACATTTTGATAATTGATTTCCGTATTATATTCGTAGTTGCTATTTGCTTGTTACATTTCGTATGGTTTGATACTTGCACTAGTAAAACAGTGGAATTTTACTAACCCCCGAGTATTCGGGGGGTGGATGTCTGTTTTGCGTCCAGGTACATGCAGATTCAGGGGAGCACTCACAGGATTGGCACGAGAGGATGACGAGCTGCGATACTAATCATGAGTCAAGAGTTGTTTGATTTTTGTTGTGTTGTCAGAGTTGATTTCAGTCTTCCGATGTATTGTATTTCAACCCCTGCGTGGGTAATGTTGTTAGTCAGTCGTGTTGATAGAGTTGTGTGACCTCATCGGTCTGTGTGTTTATGTGTAAGTGACCTTAACGGTCTGTATTATTATATTGTTTGACCCTGGCCGGGCAAGAATTTGGTTGTTTATGGACGTTTAGCCTGGTAGATCCTTGCGGAAAGGGTTTACGGCGTGTAATATTCCCATACGGTTTTGGGGATGTTACACATAGAAGGCATGCACTCGAGCCTGTCTGACCGGCCATGGGCAATATTCGGTCTCCATCAATTCCTGAAATTCGGCCCACGAAGCCACATGGTCTTTGGGCCCAACGGCCTCCCACCAATCCGTAGCGTCCCCTGTGAGAAAGTATTGAGCAATAGGAACTTTACGGTCCTCGGGACAGTTAGTGGCAATGAAGACCTTAGATATCTCCTTGATCCACCCTTCCTAGCTGATCGGGTCTGAAGCTCCCGAAAACTGAGGGGGATGCATCTTGATGACATCCTGAAGCCAACGATCCGCTCCGCCCCGATTAGCATGGGCCGGATCCGGGTTCTGAACCGCCTGAGCTATCGCCGCCATTTGATTCACCATTTCTTTGCAATGCCCGCAATACCAAGGTCGGCGCGCTCCTGAGAAGAAGCATGACTGTGACGGTCGCCGGTACTGCCGGCTCCCGAAGACTGTGACGTGGCCGCCCCACCGGCTGCCCCACGTCCCCGGCCGCGTCCACGACCACGACCGCGACCACGACCACGACCTCTTCTAGCATCCATACTGGAGTTAAATAAGTAGCAAAATCCATACGATGGTAAGTACGAGAAAAGAACAATCACAAATCGAGAATCAAAGGTATGATACGAGGATATAAGGAACAGAGGAAGGAAAACTTACGGGCACTGGTAGTACCGGAATCATGGCAGCGTGATGATGATGTGCAAAACAAAATACAACAAGACCCAATAAACCGACAAGCCTAGGTATCCATAAACCTAGTGCTCCGATACCATTTTCTGTAACACCCCCAGGATATCCGAGGTATATTACAGCACCGTGAATCCCTATATGGGACCCACCAGGCTGAACAAGCATCACACTCATAGACTCGCTGAAACAACAGAAAAATACCTCGTCATAAAGACGCCCAACAAAATAATCCACCCGGTTCAACCGGTCAAACATAACACCATAATCCGTCACAAGCATAACAAACAACAATACAATCCCGACAAGTAAAACTCTTAAGTACTCGAGTACTTCTATTGGTTTAAAGACAACAAAGATAAAAAAAATAGAAAGCAATAAGACGCCATTCGGGCACAATCATCACGCACGGTCATCATCCGCATACTGGTCCAGCACCCGTTCGTCTCGATGAACCTGACCTGAAATTCATAAAACGAATTTCCCCAAAACGGGTCCCCAGAGGGGTTAGCAATTACGCTAGTACAAGTAACCAAATGAACGACTTACATCTTACACATATAGTAATGCATGCAATACAAGAAAACATAGTTCCAAATCACTCATTTCCGGAAAATGCCATAATCAAGTCACATTTGTAAAAATGCACCACAATTAACCGTGGATCCACCCCTCCGTGGACCCCTACCGAGACCCCGTCGGATCTAACCCATAGTGGTTAAAAGCAAGCTCGCGGATCCACCCCTCTGTGGACCCCTACCGAGACCCCGTCGGGTCTAACCCATAGTGAGCATACACACACACACAATTCTCATGCAATACTAATACATTAAGATTGTAAGTTCATAAGGGTACTTGCCTCGGTAAATAGACGGTGATACGAACGGAAAGGAAGAACCGAACACGACCGCGAGGAACCGGCAGAAAAGAACCTAACAATTCGAATAACACAATCACAACCAAGTCTAGATGATTACGGAAATTGAATACACCCGGAAACCCGCCTACGATTCATGTATATTCGTACCAAAAATAACAACGAGGGCGGACCACAAGCAAACCCTCTCGATTCCATAAAAATCCACAAAATATCCATGAATCCATAGGAAAGCTAAAGATACTAACAATATTAATCGTATTCATCATGAATCCACCAACAAAACGGAACGAATCGGAAGAAAATCCCAAAACCCCCAAATTATCCGAAAATAGGGTTCTAAGAGATATTACCTTTGGAGATTCAAGTACTAAGATCCGTAGAACACGCGTTAGATTGATTATCCGGGTCTCACAACCGAAGGAGAATGATGAAAATCAACCCCCAATTGATGAATGCTTGAGAAGTTCTCCCCCTTAGTCCTCTCTCTCTCGCGCAGGTGAAGAATGAAGGAAATGGCCGATCTCGTCTAATAAGAACGAGATTATACAGTTGACCGTTTGGTGTGCCGCGGCACAGCCGAAGTGTGCCGCGGCACAGGCCAAAAAAATTACTCCCAGGGTTCGGCAGTGTGCCGCGGCACGGCCTGCGTGTGCCGTGGCACCCGGTACAGTCGGGTTTTGGTCGCAGATGTCACACGAGTGTGCCACGGCACCGGACGGATGTGCCGCGGCACTGACTTGGCACTGTGCCGCGACACCGGATGGGTGTGCCGTGGCACACAGTACAGTTCACTCGATCAACAACTGGAGAAATGTGTGTGCCGCGGCACACACACCTTGTGCCGCGGCTCACACCCCCTGTTGGTCCCAAAAAAATAAAAATGATCCGGAAAGAGAATAAAAGCGATAGGAATCAATATCGGGGAAACAATAACACGAGATGAACCCATGGCAACCCCAAAACGGCGGTTCCGCACAACAATAACGAGAATCAGATCGATAGATGACAGGAAAATATACACTGAAAGATACACGAGGGTTACTACAGTCGAAGAAAAATGCACCGGAAATAAAAATACAAGGGAAAGAAAAATGCGGATATTACAAATGGGATCGGCCAAAATTCTCTTGTATGTGGTCACACAATTTTTCTTTGCTTCCTAGTATTTTTATGAACACTCTTACCAAATTAATGTGTTATCTAAATTGTAGAATCAAAGACACAAGTCTAGATCTATAATTAAACACAAGAGGAAAAATTTGATCTCACAACCTCACCAAGACATGTAAAAATCGGCCTCCCCCATAAGTCATATATATAGGCTCTTGGACTAATACTAGGGATCTTAAGGAGGATTATGGAAGGACTCCCAATAAATTCATCTGACCTTATTAGGACTCTTCCTAATATAATGAATCTATTAATCTCAACTTAGTCCACTAAAAGGTTGATATTGCACTTCCTACCAAAATCCCAAATTACGAAATTGGGCTCCTTATTAAATATATTATTTCCCGTGTTTAAGATATCGAATGTCCATTAATTACTTATAAGCTACTGACAACTTTAATTAATTAATATCTTATCCAAGAGTAGTACCACTCGAACATTATTATTATATCGGAATTAAATCCACCTGCAGGGTTTAATATAATAATCATTAGCGAGCTCCTCAAGGGGACATCATCAACCCGCACGAGTTGGCACACGATTTCTAGTAATAATAATAACTTTCGTATAAATAATATTATTGCCCAAAATACGAGGCTTATTGAGTCGATCATTTTGATTCTCACCCATGGTAAATCAAAGCAATATATAAGTATTATAAATACATAATTAAATATTATATACTTAGAATTAAGAAATAATAATTATCCGAGATTTACGTTCTTCTTACAATCAGTACAGAAGACACTATCTCACCTCGATCCAGTTCAACGTATGCAAATACGCTAATATATGCTAATAGTCAAGACCAACTAATCCAAGCATACACTACAACCTTTTATATAATTTGTCTAATAATTATATAGGTTGTGAATTATTATATTATTATATAAGGCACCGATAATGTGATCATCCGTGTGACACCAACACACCACATTATCTACAATACAAAATAATTAGACATTTCATTTGCATAACCATAACGTGAATAAATATGCAAAACATGTGATTAAATATAATTAATATTCTCATAGTGTAATACCCGGTTGTAATTCATTCAGTTTCATTCGGTAATTATCAGTCTGTAATTATCACTCAGTAATTTTCACTCATTATTAATCACTCGTCATTCATGATTCAGTCATTTGCGCTCACTATTGGCATGTTGTAATTGTGATCGTCATTTCATCTCCGTTTTTAGATCGAGACGGGAGTATTATCATTTTCACCGTGTTTGGTAGTTTTTTACTGGGAGTATCATCTTTGGCTTGTGTTGGACTTGTTCACTTTCACATTCGTATGATATGTCGGATCATTCATCAGTCGTAGCGAGGAATCGGAGTTATCGGATTTTTCACCTTGTCCAATATTGAGTTACGGCCGTAAGGATTGTAGGTTACGGCCGTAACAAGGGTTCGTTGTTTTCAGGCCATTTTGGACGAATGGGACTTACGGCCGTAAGGTCTTGTAATACGGCCGTAAGTTGAGCAGGTACGGCCGTAAGGCTTGGCCGGTTACGGCCGTACGTGTCCAGCAGGCTGCCCAGGCATTTTTGGCCGAAGGCGAGTTACGGCCGTAAGAAAGGTAGGATACGGCCGTAAGTGGTATTCGTAAATTTCAGGTGTTGTCGGGCAAGGGGGACTTACGGCCGTAAGGGTTGCGGCATACGGCCGTAAGACGAGGAAGGTACGGCCGTAAGGGTTGCGGCATACGGCCGTAAGACGAGGAAGGTACGGCCGTAAGGCTTGGCCGGATACGGCCGTACGCTACAGGCAGGGTGCCTGGTCATTTTCGACGAAGGGGGCTTACGCCCGTAAGTTTGGCCGGATGCGGCCGTATCATCCGAGTTACGCCCGTAAGGTGTGCGGGTACGGCCGTAAGGATGTCGCCAGATGTTTCTGACGAAGGCAAGTTACGCCCGTAACTCAGGAGCGGTTACGGCCGTAAGTCTGTCGGCAAGCTTTTGGACGAAGCCGAGTTACGGCCGTACGAGTTGGCCGGTTACGGCCGTAAGGCCGTTGACCTGGGATGTTACGGCCGTATAAAGGCCGAGTTACGGCCGTAACTTCCGGCAGTATATAAGGACCCGGCCGGGACTTTTTCTTCATTTTCACCCTTTTCTTCACTTTGTTCCGAGAAAGAGACTTGAGGGAGGGATTTTTTTTCCATCATCAATCATTGAGTGTGTAATTTTCATCATCTTCATTCATTTGGGAAGCTTGGATACTCGATTTAATGCGTGTTCATCAGATCGAAGTGGTTAGATCTTCTAGAGGTAATTTCTTCAACATCTTGGATTTCGATTTTGTGTTGAGATATGATGTTTTGGACGTGATAATCATGTTATATGAAGGGATATGCATATGATTATGAGTTTGTATATAGATTCATTGGATTATTGAGGGATTATTCAAGAACACTTTGAATATCGAGTTGGATTTGGGGATTTTCGATTAATTGTTGTTATAATCACGTTTTTGGATATTCATAACGGATTATTGATCGTATTGAAGATGTTTTGTTGGTTTGAAACACTTCTTGGGGATTTGATGTTGGTATTATTGAAGTTTGGTTGTAATCAATCGAAGTTGGCCACAAAGTGTTCGATATATTGCCCCAATGAACTTGGTTTTATCGTATCGACGTTTTGAGTTCGTTATATTCGTGTTTAATTCGTATATTGAACGGATTGTTGGTAATTGTGTTGATTCAAGGTTGTTCGAGCGACCGACACTTCATTTAGGACATTTGTTCGTGGAAGGACTGTAGGTCACAAGTCGTCCAGGAACAAGTCTAGAGGTGGGGTGAATAGACTTGTTGAAACTCTTGAACTCCTTTTCACGAAGAGTGAGTTTCTTCAGCTGATAGTTAGACAAATGACTTGGAGTCGTTTGTTCTTGGATATGTGCGGAAGTCAGCTGATGACGAATAGAAATCAACTTAATGAAACACTTAACAATGTATGCAGCAGTTAAAGTATGATGCAAGAAAGCAAGAATAACACAGCAATTATAGTGGTCTCAGAGGTGGGGTAATCCTCTACTAATCCACTTTTCTCCAAACTATTGGAGATGAATTCACTATAATTTTCAACCATGATAAATATTACAGTTGATTCAAACCACACTACAACATGACTTCCAACGGTGGAAATCCGTGCCGTTGTACACACTTGACTGCCTTGCACCTCTTGATCCTCGATCCTCGGATGCCTTTACAGTCTCTTACTTCAACCAGTGAAGTACCCCGTACTCAAGATTATAGACAAGAGTGTTTGTCTTCTCCAACTTAAGAGCTTCCTTAAGTGTGAACTTTTAGATCTGCTCTTCTCACGATGCTATTGATTGCTTTAGATTGCTTGATTGCTCTTATCGCTTGAATGTATGTTCGCACCCGTAGTTGCTCAGTTTCAAATCTCTGGATATATATAGGTCAGATCTCTGAGCTTTTTCCTTGTAGCCGTTGCAAATCTTTTGAACAAATCCGTCCGTTGGAGGGAGACTTCATTGTTTAATCTTTCTGAACGTTGCAAGGCTGGATTCCCATTATTTAATTTTATCTTCTGACCGTTGTGAAGACTTCTGCATGTGAGCGATGAATCTTTTGAATATAAAAGGATTAAAGTCTTCAAGGTGGGTCAGGATGATTTATTTAAATCATATCTCTTGCGAGAATCACTCCAATTAGTCTCTTCACGTTGCATGTGAGCTTTCCGTAATACTTGACTTTTCAACGCATGCTGACGTGGACTTGGAGTACTTGGCTGCCTTCGAGTAGGCTGATATGCAGCTAACATCTCTGCAGATAGGTCCTCTCATTGCTCACCGTTTGTGACTTATCTGTCGTGTGACTTCCGAGGTACCTCTACCGCACCGTCAAACTTCTCTGATAAAATTTGTTGACCTGAGCTACTCTGACTGGACTCGGCTGATCCTCTGATGGACTAAGCTGTACTTAGGTACTTAACCGATTTTCAGCCTAACAAATTTTTGGCCTACAGAAGATACTCATTTGGTTCTTCTTTACATTTTGCCAAGTTTTATACTTAACATATTTGGCTTATGGAAGATACTCATTTGGTTCTTCCTTACATTTTGCCAAGTTTTAAACATTAACATATTTAGCCTATGGAAGATACTCATTTGGTTCTTCCTTACATTTTGCCAAGTAATAAACATTTGATTTTATATTAATGACATCATCAAAATCTAACAAGTATTCCTAACAAATTCCCCCCTATTTTGATGATGGCAAAACTTTTAAGCAAGTAATCAAATGACCAAGTCTGCACTTAAGTGCAAGACAAACTGAAGTCAGTCTAATATTGAGACAACTGGAAATTGTCATTCAACAGACTGTTTATAAAATTATCTGACTTGTTTATTATTGAAATTTTACAAGAAAGTTTTAAGTACATAAAACATTACACGTAAAAGAAACAACTAAAAGTCATCTGCCTCTTCCTCTGCCTCTTCGAATAGCCGCTAAGGAGTTTGAAGGGTTTGGCTCCAATTGGTCTTATCTTGACTGGAGCAAGACCATATTTTCTCTTCACAACAAGTGCTGCGAAGTCTTGTTCTTGCTGGGATCTGAATCTGTTCTCAAGACACAAATGCTTGATTTCTCTTTGAAGTGCTAACTCATAAAGTTCACCGTCCAGACGGGTTGGTGCTTCCTCTGCCCTGAATGAGGGAATCATAGGATAAGCATTTTAATTTTTAGCGTGCTTCTTCAGAACAGCCCAAAGCTTCGGATGGATTTCTTCCATGAAGTTTATGAAAATTTCTTGTGGGGAGAGTTTATCATCCTGGAGTAGTTCCCAGATGTAATAGTCTTTGATGAATCTCTTCTTAGCAGATCCCCACATCTCAAGAGCTTCAAATGGAATGAAATCCTCAACAAACCACAGCTCCTTCCTATCCCATTCTAGAGTAGGTCCAAAGCCACCTCTAGTTCTTCTTCTCTTTCCTTCAGGCTGGTCAGCCTGGTCATCTGGATCTACAGCTTCCTTTCTTTTCAGACTGGAGGGTCCTTCAATTTGAAGGACATCCTGCTTCTTCTTACTTCTTATTTCTCTCTCTTCCCCCTGAACTCTTTCTTCCCCCTTTTTGCCAGCATCAACAAGGGTAGTTAACTGCTGTTCCATTCTGCTCATCCAATCAGACATGCCAAATGGCATTCTGTTGTTGGTAGGGGGAGGGGGCTGAGGAATTTCTCTCTGTAGAAGGGTGTCTATTTTGGCATTTATTGACTGAAGGTCAGGAGTGACCTGAGTTGATAGCAGCTCTCCAATAGTATCTCTGACGATTTGCCTGATCAGCTCAGTCATGGCAGGGGATATCTGAGCTGATGGAGAGTGCTCTCCTGATCCTTCTGCAAAGGAACCACTAGACTGCAGGCTCCTGTCTGCAGCTGGTAGGTCAGAGTGGGTTTTCTCCGAGGTCACGACTGAGTCTTGACCACTCTGCGTCTATGCCGGTGTACGGGCAGTACCACGATCTATCTGCAGCTTCGTGAGTAGGCTCTGGCTCCGGCTCTTGTTCTGGCTCCTTGTCTCCTTCTCTCTCTCCCTCTTTCCCTTCTTCTTCCTTTTCTCCAGAGTTTTCTTTTTCTTCTTCCTCATCTTTTTCTTTTTCATTTTCTTTTTCTGCTCCTGCTTCTCCTCCATCATCATTATCATCATCATCATCATCATCATCATCATCATCATCATTCTTATCATCATCCTTCTCCTTCTTTTCTCCTTCATCATCCTCATCCTCCTTTTCTTCTTCAACTTTTTCTTGATCTACCTCCTCTCCTTCTTCATCTCCTTCATCAGCCACTTCCTCTGTCTTCTCAATTTCTTCTGGCTGTTTTTCAACTGGAATATTTTCTCCTGTTTTTCGCTCTTCTTCGTCTTCTTCAGCCACCAAATCAATAATTTCATTGTCTCCATCTACTTCTTCAATCCTAATCTCCTTTTCAACTACCTCCTCCTCCTCCTCTCCAAAAATGCCATCAAAAATGCTGAGCATGATAGAATGGATAAAGTGGTCCATGTTTGTTTTAAAATGTGACATGAACCATTTATCCTGAAGGATTAAAGCCAAGTCTGATTCTTTGCAAAATTCAATCAGAACCTCCTCAGTGGCTTGGGGATATTCCCAACCACTAGTTGCAGTGTAGGTTTGAAGATTTGTAAAAGGCATAGTTTTGAAAGATTTCCACTCTTCAAAAATATGTACAAAGGAGTGTTTTACTGCTTGTGGTTTAACAAGCTGGAGTTGTTCAATAGAAAGATTGAAGGTATTATTTTCTAACAGGTTAAAAGTATAGTCAGCTTCAGGAATAGAGATTATTAGACCTGCTTCCTCTTCTTCGGATATGTAGACTGGGGGGTGAGAACAGGTACAATCCGAGTTTCAGTGGTGTCTGGTGCAGGCAAGTCTTCCGAATGAACTGGTGATCGAACTGAGGGGCTGGCGAGGTGTTCAGACTTCTCTCCCTCGCTAAACTGCAGTTTCCTTGGCCTCTTAGGAGAGGGTTCCGGTGATGACTGCAGGTTAGAGGGTCCTTCTGGGGCTGGTCCCCGTCTCTTGAATCTGATAGCAATGGGTGTATCGTCGGACTCTGTGTCGGACCCGACTGCAGTTGGGATGTCAGCTGCAGGTCTGTCCGATTCTCCCGATGAGTAGTATCTTGGGTATGTTCTTGAGTCCGGCAGCTCCTTCAACAACTGAGCTGCTTTCCCAGTGCCTCCGACTTTCTTCTTGTCATGGTCCATATGACCAAGCCGTTTATTTGGGTGGAAGGGGTCAGTGTTTCCCTTAGCCACTCCAGTCTTCTCCAAAAACCAACTGAGATGCGTTCCGAACGCCAACTTTGTCTTGAACTTCTTCTCACCGTCAAGCCACTCGACCTTGTTCACCTCGCGCACGAGTTGCCTGAAGATGTAGTCTGCCCAATCGAATTCCTCTTCCTGAATCAACGCACCCAACACCATAAACTTCGACGATGACAGTTGGTCATAACTGCCCGCCATCCCCATGACTATCTTGTTGGTAATGTCCAACGCAACACGGTAAATCCTTTTTAATTCATTCCTCTTGGCTGTAAATTTCAATTTTTCTGGGATATTTTCGACTTTAATCGTTTTCCAGGTTTCGGCGGCGGATTGCTTGAGAGCTTCGACCGCCAAACCACAGTGCTTCATCCCGAATACAGAACGAATCGTCTCTCGATCTATGCTGACAGGTACTCCGCCGACTTTGCTGTGAATCCCGTCTTGAATTAGATAAGCATTGCGATAGAACTCAACAACATCTTCTTTGAACAGATGTTGCGGGTTGATGTCGAGAAATGGGTAGATCCCATTAAGCTTCATTGCCCGGATCAAATTGAGCATGTCATAGTCCTCCAGATTGGCTTCTAGTAAGCCTTCAAAGTCGACAACCATGGAGAAAATGACCTGGTCTTTTACCGCCTTCAAATTTACTCCTTCGAAAGATGCCATTTCTGCAAATAGAGGATTTTTTAGTGTATATTTTTGCTCTGTAAAATCTAGGGTTTCTGTAAGCGTAAAAAGTAAAGTGAAAGGTCTTCTTTCCTTATAAAGAAGTTGAAAGGACATCTGTATTAGTTTATTATATATTTGAACGGTGGTACGCCTTTTGATATTCTTTTGAATTTCAAATTTGAATCGGTGACCCAATTTAAAATTCGATGGTTGATTCTGATTGGCCATCGTAGAGGTTGATTTAATAGGTGTTTGACGCGTGTATTAAAATTGCCACTTGGATTATAAAATTTATATTTAAATGCCATTTCGTTAGCCAAAATAATATTATAAATGTGGCAGATAATAATTAAAAAATTTAGAGGTCAGTTTAGAAAACTTAGCTGGTCTGATTCGTTGACTGTTGACCACTCTGCAACAGGTGAGTTGACTTCTCGCCTGGTATTCTGAACAGCTAAGTTGCTTCGTCTGGCCTTCGTCTTCTACTTTGCATCGCTAGCCGATTACGAGGGTCCGTCATTCCTTTAACTTGCTTCAGTACTAGATTCCCAATCTAGTAATCCAAGGTCTCTGCTCAGCTCTAGGAACCTTTCTTCTGGCAAGGGTTTAGTGAAGATGTCAGCTATTTGGTAGTCTGTGCTGACTCTTTCAACTCTAACCCTTTTGTTAAGCACATGGTCTCTAATGAAATGGTGCTTAACGTCAATGTGCTTCGTCCTTGAATGCAAAACCGGATTGTTGGTTATTGCAATAGCACTATTGTTGTCACACCAAATAGGAACTTCGTTGGCAATTATATTATAGTCCCTTAACTGTTGTCTGATCCATAGAATCGGCACAATGCCTACTACCGCACTAGGTATTCGACTCTGTAGTGGAGATAGAGTTAGAAACTCGCTTGCTAAACCAGGATATCGATCTGGTTCCTAGGAATTGACACGTTCCACTAGTGCTCTTCTGTTGATTTTGCATCTGTGAAATCCGCATCCGAGTATCTGATAGCTCGAAGTTGTCATCCTTGGGGTACCATAGTCCAACATTAATTGTAGACTTTAGGTACTTAATTATTCTCTTGGCTGCATCTAGGTGTGATTGCTTCGGCTTGATGGAATCTTGCACAAACTCCAACCGCATATGATATGTCCGGCTCGCTTGGTGAGGTACGAAGAGATCCGATGAGTCCTCTGTAGTGAGTTGAGTCCACCGATATGCACGCCTGCCTCGCATCCGGTGAGTACTTGTGCTCATTGGAATTCTTGCGGGTTTGGTGATTCCATTCCATATCTCTTGATAAGATCTCTGGTATACTTTGCTTGGTTGATGAAAATTCCTTTTTCCATCTGCTTAACTTGTAATCCGAGAAAGAAGTTAAGCTTTCCCATCATACTCATCTCAAATTCTCCTTGCATGAGGTTGGAGAATTTCTCGCATAGCTCTGGATTGGTTGACCCGAATATGATGTCATCCACATAAATCTGGACTATTAATATGTGGCCTTTGTGCTCTACTCTGAATAGGGTCTTGTCCACTTTCCCTTTGCAAAATCCATTTTTCTCAAGAAACACAGACAGTGTTTCATACCATGCTCTCGGTGCTTGCTTGAGTCCATACAGAGCCTTCAACAGCTTATAGACTTTGTCTCCTTTGACAAAACCTGGGGGTTGCTCTACATAGACTTCTTCTTCTAGGATTCCGTTCAGAAAAGCACTTTTTACATCCATCTGGTAGACTTCAAAGTCCTTGAATGCAGCATATGCGATGAATAGTCTGATGGCCTCTAGTCTTGCAACAGGTGCATAGGTTTCATCAAAATCTATTCCCTCACACTGTGCATAACCTTTTGCTACGAGTCTGGCTTTATTCCTAATAACAGCTCCGTCTTCATCACTCTTGTTTTTATACACCCATTTGGTGCCAATAACTTTCTTGTGATCAGGTCTGTCTGTTAGTTCCCAAACTTTGTTTCTTTCCATCTGCTCCAATTCCTCTTGCATGGCATTAATCCATGAATAATCTTCCAAGGCTTGTTCTGTAGTCTTGGGTTCAATTTGCGACATGAAACATGAGAACATCGCCATTCCTGCTGGTAGGGTTGACTGTCTCGTCTTAACTCCATCAGTTAACTTTCCGATAATTTGCTGAATTGGGTGATCCTTGAGCCATTTGGGGATATCGTCCTCTTCTGGGTTTGTTCCCCCTGTTGGATTGCCCTGGTGGTTATCTGCATCAGCTGGGTTCTGGTCTGCAACTGGATCAGCTACCGCCTTGTCAGCTGCAACTTGGTTCTGATCTGCAGAAGAGTCTTTGTCGACCCGGCCGGTCTTCTTCCGCAAAGAATCTGGATCGATAGGTTTGGTGATCTGTCGATCTGCATTGGGTCTTCATCGGTGCAGTTGGGTCATCAGCCGGTCTGCAGTGAGTCCACCATTCAGTGTCATGTATAATGACTTCTTCAAGGGTTCCGACTTGAGCTTGTTCTCAATTAGCTCAAGTTGTTTCTGTACTCAACGGTAGATTCATCAAAAACAACATGGGGTGTTTCCTCCACAACTAAGGTTCTTTTATTAAAAACTCTATATGCCTTGCTTCTTTGGGAATATCCCATAAAGAGACCGTCATCGCTTTTAGCATCAAAGGCATTTAGCCGTGTTTTACCATTGTTGTGGATGAAACACTTACAACCAAAAACATGAAAGTAAGCAACGAGGAGTTCTATTATTCCAAACCTCATAGGAGTTTTGCCATGTCTCCCTACTATCATACTCTGTGCAGGTGTGACAGTCATGTTAATACTTTCAGAGAACCTGGGTAGGTCTGCTTACGCAATCATGGACCTTGCCGCTTCCTTCGTGGTTCTGTTCTTCTTTCAGCAACACCATTCTCACGGGCGCCCGGCCGCAGAGAGCTCATCTTTGGATCCCATTCGATCATTGTAATCGATTATCGCCTTGTTGAGAAACTCTCCTCCTCTATCTGATCTGATTTTGATTATGGAGAGGGATTTCTCATTCTGGATCCTTCTCAGCAGCTCAGGTAACTTGGTCAGGGTTTCACTTTTCTTGTATAGGAAAATGATCCAAGTGTACCTTGAATAATCATCTACTATTACAAGGGCATGTTTTCGGCCGCTCAAAGTCCTTGGTTTGATAGGACCAAATAGATCCATGTGGAGTAGATCTAAGACCCTTGATGTGAGCGTTGTAGGCTGAACTGGCTTGAATGATGCCTTGGTCTGCTTTCCCTTCTGACATGCATCACAGAGTGCTTCCTTCTTGAATGCTTCATTTGAAAGTCCTCTGACCAGCTTCTGAGAGCTAATCTTGTTTATGGCTTTGAAGTTTAGGTGACATAGTCTTTTGTGCCACAACCATCCATTCTCAGCTACTGTCTTGGATAGAAAACAGGAGTTAGGTGTTCCTGTGTTCCAATCAATCATGTAGACATCTCTTCTTCGGAAACCTTGTAGCTTTATTTCTCCAGATAAGATGTCTATCACCATACACTTCAAGATGGTGAAGACTACTAGATTCTTCTCGTCACAGAACTGGCTTATGCTCAGGAGGTTGTACTTGAGTCCTTTGACATAATGGACTTTGGATATCACAATGTTTCCTCGGTGCAGCTCTCCAAAGCCTTTTGTCTGTCCTCTAGAGCTATCTCCAAAGGTTACATCGGGACCTCTTTCTTTGATGTATTTGGTTAGCATCTTCTTGTTCCCGGTCATATGCCTCGAGCATCCAGAGTCTACAAACCATTCTTCACCTCCAAAGTTTGAGCTTGAGGAGATGTGGTTGTAGTCCTTCCACCTTTTCTGCAATTAAACAAGCAGAGATTTAGGTACCCAAATTTGTGTGGGTCCTTTGGGGTTAGTTGGTTTCCTGGAGAATTGATTTCTCCTTGGATTATAGAAATTGTTATTATTATTATTATAACCCTTGTAATGTGTCTGTGGTCGAGGTCTGAATCTCCTGGTTGGATTGTATACCGGATATTCCTCAAAATTTTGATAGTGTGGGCCATTTCTAAATCTAGGCTGAGACCATTTATTAAACCTTTGTGGTCTCCACACTTGTTCATTTTGGTAATTAGGATAACCTTGAGGTTTCCATCTGCCCCTCCCATTATGAAATCTATTTTTGGGGAGTTGTTGGTAATAGTGGGCATGTTGTGCTGGCCTTGCTTTTGCTCAGGCACGCTTTGCTAGTCACTGTCTAGGTGGTCATGCAGTGTAACTCGACTGCAATTTCAGACGTTTGACTCGGTTGTTGCCTGTTTTTGAATATCGGTTTATACACAGGCTCAGCAGTCGAAACTATTGTTTCTCCCTTGATAAACTTGGTTTCAGAACTAGAGGGAGTGTGAGAATCATATCCAAGGCCTGATTTGGTATATAGTGACCTTTTATAAGTACACAATTCTCCCAGGGTTGAAGACGCCTTCAGGGAGGTTATTTCGCGCTGAGTTTTATTTATCCGAGCTACCTTAGTAAACTCACTTTGGCATGAGCAAGTGCGGTGATTTTCTTTAAGTAAAATGGTTAGCCGATCTATCTCAGCTGTATTGACATTTGCCTGTTTTTAAAGTCAGCTGTAGTTGTCTCAACCTTATTCAAATCTAGGCTGAGTTTTTCGAAATCATTTTTCAGCTGCCTATTCTCATCTTGCAGCTGAGTCTTCTCTGATGATACAGCTTGGTGTGCAGATTTGAGTGTTTCAAAATCTTTAAATAACTGATTTACCGATTCATGTAGATCCATATCTTGTGACATGGCTGAGCTATTATTTGAACCGGTGGGTTTAGAAGTTACCTCTTCATCAGCTAGGTTTGCCATCAGGCAATCATACTCCTCGTCTTCATCAGAAAAGAAACCGCTGCTTGATTCGATATGCTCTTGGTCTTCTCCGATGAGGGCCTTTCTTCTATCTTCCTTTCTGCCCAGGGAGTTGATCTCATTGATAATTTCAGTGAACCATGTGTCCACTTGATCTATGGATTCACCATTTTTCATTTTAAAGTTGTCAAATTTTTGGATAGCAATTGACAGCTTGTTTTCCTTGATCAGCTCCGTTCCTTCACACATTAGGGCTAATGTGTCCCAAATTTCTTTGGCATTCTTACAGTTCTTGATCTTGACCATGGTGGATTTTTCAAGAGTTTTATATAACACATCTCTAGCCCGGTTATCAAGATTGGCCAGCTTTCTTTCTTCGAGAGTCAACTCCGTTCTCTTCTTAGGAATCTTTTCTGGCCTCCCTGCTGCAATCTCCTTTGCTGTGTTGTCCTTTTCAAAGATGAATGGACCGTCTTCAATGATGCACCACATGTCGTCATGAATTGAAGATAAGTGTGCCTGCGTCCTTATCTTCCACAGATCATACTCGTCAACTGAAAACACAGGGAGTCTAGAGTGCATGTGTTCCATTATAAAGTGAGAGTTAAGATATATATATCTAATATAGATCTGGTTCGTGAAATAAATGAACCAACCGCTCCGATACCACTTGTAGGTCACAAGTCGTCCAGGAACAAGTCTAGAGGGGGGGTGAATAGACTTGTTGAAACTCTTGAACTCTTTTTCACGAAGAGTGAGTTTCTTCAGCTGATAGTTAGACAAATGACTTGGAGTCGTTTGTTCTTGGATATGTGCGGAAGTTAGCTGATGATGAATAGAAATCAACTTAATGAAACACTTAACAATGTATGCAGCAGTTAAAGTATGATGCAGTAAAACAGTAAATAACACAGGCAATTATAGTGGTCTCAGAGGTGGGGTAATCCTCTACTAATCCACTTTTCTCCAAACCAGTTGGAGATGAATTCACTATAATTTTAAACCAGTGATAAATATTACAGTGAATCAAACCACACTACAACAGCTTCCAACCAGTGGAAATCCGTGCCGTTGTACACACTTGACTGCTTTGCACCTCTTGATCCTCGATCCTCGGATGCCTTTACAGTCTCTTACTTCAACCAGTGAAGTACCCCGTACTCAAGATTATAGACAAGAGTGTTTGTCTTCTCCAACTTAAGAGCTTCCTTAAGTGTGAACTTTTAGATCTGCTCTTCTCACGATGCTATTGATTGCTTTAGATTGCTTGATTACTTTTATCGCTTGAATGTATGTTCGCACCGGTAGTTGCTCAGTTTCAAATCTCTGGATATATATAGGTCAGATCTCTGAGCTTTTTCCTTGTAGCCGTTGCAAATCTTTTGAACAAATCCGTCCGTTGGAGGGAGACTTCATTGTTTAATCTTTCTGAACGTTGCAAGGCTGGATTCCCATTATTTAATTTTATCTTCCGACCGTTGTGAAGACTTCTGCATGTGAGCGCCGAATCTTTTGAATATAAAAGGATTAAAGTCTTCAAGGTGGGTCAGGATGATTTATTTAAATCATATCTCTTGCGGGAATCACTCCAATCAGTCTCTTCACGTTGCATGTGAGCTTTCCGTAATACTTGACTTTTCAACGCATGCTGACGTGGACTTGGAGTACTTGGCTGCCTTCGAGTAGGCTGATATGCAGCTAACATCTCTGCAAATAGGTCCTCTAGGCTGTTCACTGTTTGTGACTTATTTGGTCAGGTGACTTCCCTGAGGTACCTCGACTGCAGTCTGGTCAAACTTCTCTGATAAAATTTGTTGACCAGAGCTACTCTGACTGGACTCGGCTGATCCTCTGATGGACTATGTTGTACTTAGGTACTTAACCGATTTTTAGCCTAACAAATTTTTGGCCTACAGAAGATACTCATTTGGTTCTTCTTTACATTTTGCCAAGTTTTATACTTAACATATTTGGCCTATGGAAGATACTCATTTGGTTCTTCCTTACATTTTGCCAAGTTTTAAACATTAACATATTTGGCCTATGGAAGATACTCATTTGGTTCTTCCTTACATTTTGCCAAGTAATAAACATTTGATTTTATATTAATGACATCATCAAAATCTAACAAGTATTCCTAACAAGGACATTCTTCATCGGTATTGTGTAAGTTAATTCTAACTCGGTTAAAAGGATTTCATTCCTTTTGTTGTTGATCATTCATAATCATAACTCATTCATCATTGTATTAATCATATTGAGACTTGTAAGTGTCATAGAATCACTTCATTAATGAGGAACGGCGGTTCCAATCATTTCATTGAAACTATCAATCACTTCATTATTACTTTCATCTCGGTGAGTCATTCTTGACTTTGTCAGAGTATTATTATTCATTGATATTCATTGTGGTCATTCTCGTTTCATATGACCTTCTGGGTTCATATTGCGTGGCCGGGTGCGGATGTGTGGAATTTTTAGTCGGGCACGTGATGGCCATGTATTGGGAGTAATACATTGGGCAGTGCACACGGTAAAGATTAACTCCGTGAGACTAATTAGGTATAAGGACGGGTGTGTCCGGTCATCCGTCTTGTACACTTGCACAGAACACTACGGGCGTACTATGATACCCCTCTTCAGCGTAATTCATAACTAAGGATTTTTCATAACTTCAGTTAAATCATGATTGTGTATTTTCAACCCTTGAGGATTGTTTTTTTCTGTGTAACTGACCCCGTTGGGGGATTTTGTTTTCAGGTCACGGCAAGGCAAAGGCACGGGAAGAGCATGCTGACGGCGAAGAGTACTAGTGATACTAGTAGGGGGCCGCAGTCATTCCGTGTATTCCAGTCATTTCAGAAATTCTTATTTCTCTTCAGTTGTTTTTCCGCTGCAAATTCCGTATGAGATGTTATTTATTCAGGGTGGTGTATTTTATCTCCATATAAAATATACTAGTATTTTGTTTTGTCCTGGTGTAATGTACTTAAGCTCCTCATCGGAGTATTTAGTAATATAATGTGGTTCGGTACCACAATTATATTATTTAATTCATCAGTTTTCATTCGCCTGGTGGGTCCCAGTCGGGAGTCCACGGCACTGTAGTATCCGCCTAGCTTGGGGTGTTACAGAGTTGGTATCGGAGCGTGGTTTGAATACTACCTTCCGAGTCATGTCTCATTTGAAATCATCGTCATCGGACTAGTATCATTGGACTTTCGCGTCACGTGTGACCTGTGCAGATGCCGAGCCAATCAGACCGATAGAACAGTAAGATTTCTAACGCCATGGTATAATTTCTGGCAATAAGAATTATTCATTAATAATTCATCAGTTAACAATCCTCAATCATCATTTTCATTTTGACCAGGACGGTCAAGTTAGCTCGTTAATCACTCAATTCATTTCATTACTCAGTTGTTGATCAGGAAGATCATGTCATTAATCTTGTTAACTTGTTCAAGATAATCATTTCAATAATTTCATCAGATAATCATGTCACCTCAGTTGATCATTCATGTAATCACCGCGTTAGAGCGTATGCTCGTTTTCATCATCTCATGTCATAATCATAACGTGATATTTATACGGAAAATATAATCATCATGTGACTTTCCTACTTCAGTATGGAGAGAGCAAGAAGAGGACGAGGAGGACGAGGCCGTGGTGCAGGCCGAATCCCGAGAGCTCGTGTGAATACACGTGCGAACGCGAGAAATAATGCTAATTCTTCGAGTAGCGATGCTGCCACTCATTCACCTGGACGTGATCATTCACTATCGGGGAGTCGTACTCGGGACACGGCTCAGTCAGAAGGTGTCCGGGTCGACCCAGTCGCTTTTATGCAGGGCATGATGGCCCAAATGACCCAGATGGCACAGCTGATGGAGACGATGCATAACTCAGTCAATCAGAATCAACAGGCTCCTCTGCCGCCACCTCAGAGGCAAGAGAGGGGTGTAAGCAGTATCATTGGCGATATCTCTCGCCAGCGACCACCCACCTTCGAGGGCTCATCTGAGCCGGCGGATATTGTTCATTGGCTCGAACACTTCAAGAAGTTATTTGCGATGGTAGAGTGTCCCGAAGTACACAAAGTTTCAGTTGCGGCTTACTATCTGGGTAAGAGCGCTCATTCTTGGTGGTTATCGTTGAAGCCCACCGAAGGATCGTGTACTTGGGATCAGTTCAAGACTCTCATGATGGAGAGGTATTATCCGGCCCCACTTAGAGAGGCCAAGCTGTCAGAGTTACTCACTCCCGACCCCTCATCATACGAGGATGTTCTCGCCATTGCCGAGAAATTTCAGGAACTTCTTCCGTTCGCCTCATCTATCATTCATTCCGAGGCGGATAAAATTAAGTATTTCAGCAAGAGGCTGAAACCACGTATGAGATTACAGTTGCTTAATCATAATTGCACCACGTTGGCCGAATTCATTGAGAAAGCTCTTACCTATGAGCTTACTGCTAAAGAGATTGCTAATCAGCAACCTTCGTCTGCTAGCAAGAAATCGAAGAATCGTAATCAGTCCGACGGCAGTCAGGCCACTTTCAAGAAACCTCGTGCGGGCTCTGCTTTTTCTGAGAGACCTCCTGTGACGTCTAAACCCGCGGAATCTCAGTCACGGGCGGCCAATTCGGCCATCACCTGTTATAACTGTGGGGATCTTGGTCATGTCAGCACCAAGTGTCCGAGACAGTCTGTCACGTGTCATAACTGTGGAATTGTTGGGCATAAGGCCCGTTTTTGCCGTAGGGACTCCAAACCTACTCAGACGTCATCTCAGGCCCCTAAGGCCAATTGCTCGTAACTGTGCCACTCAATCAGCGTCGTTTAAAACGACAGGAGTGACTAAAGGTGGAGCCTATAGCCAGCAGGTGGGAGCGTCCGGTGCCGGGACTAGCAAGCCCCGGATTTATGAGATGAAGAAGACAGATGATCCAGAGGCCCGAATGATCTCAGGTACACTCGATATTCTATCTCAACCTGTGTGTACACTTTTTGATACTGGTGCATCGCATTCATTCATTTCCGAGTCATGTTTGAGTAGACTACGTCTGGGTAGTGCTACTAGTTGTGAGCCTTGTGTCATTGGTTTACCTGATGGTAGACGAATTATCAGTAATCATGAGATTCAGAATTGTCCGATTCAGCTTCATGGTCGTGCATGGCCAGCGAACTTGATCGTAGTAGATTTGCCGAGAGACGACGTCATCTTGGGTATTGATTGGATGGATCGTCATGATGCCATCATTAGTGTCCGTAAGCGTATGATCACTATCATTTCAGACGATGGAGTTGAATGTGTGTTTCTGGGAGGTAATCCCGGCTGTTCTGGTAAGGTCATTAATTTGATGAAAGCAGTGAGATTACTCAATCAGGGTGTGTTGGTTATTGGTGCTATATGACCAAAACCGAGAAATCATCAGTAATGTTGACGGATATTCCGGTAGTGAGGGAATATGCCGATGTTTTTCCAGACGAGTTACCTGGTTTGCCTCCACAGAGAGATTTGGAATTCAAGATTGAGTTGGAGCCCGGTACGTCCCCGATATCGAAGGCACCGTACCGGATGGTCCCGACCGAAATGCAGGAGTTGAAGAATCAACTTGAAGAATTGTTCGAGAAAGGTTATATCCGACCGAGTGCGTCCCCGTAGGGAGCACCAGTGCTGTTTGTCAAGAAGAAGGATGGTTCGTTCCGTTTGTATATTGATTACCGGGAATTGAATCGGGTGACGATCAAGAATAAGTATCCGTTACCCCGTATCGATGATCTTTTGGATCAACTTCAGGGAGCTTCAGTATTTTCCAAGATCGACTTAAGATCTGGATATCATCAGTTGCGGATTCGAGAGTCGGATATCGCAAGGACGGCGTTTCGAACACGCTATGGTCATTATGAGTTCGTGGTTATGCTGTTTGGATTGACTAATGCACCTGCGGTATTCATGGAGTTAATGAATCGGGTTTTCATCGACTTTTTGGATCAGTTTGTTGTTGTCTTCATCGATGACATTTTGATTTATTCTCGTAACCGAGAGGAACACGAAGTTCACCTTCATCAGGTTCTCGACGTATTAAGACGAGAGCAACTTTATGGGAAGTTTTCCAAATGCGAGTTCTGGATGTCCGAAGTGACTTTTCTCGGACATGTAATTTCATTAGATGGAGTGCGTGTTGATCCTCAGAAGACGGAGGCTATCCAGGATTGGTTACCTCCGAAGAATGTTAAGGAAATTCGAAGCTTTCTCAGATTAGCCGGTTATTATCGGCGGTTTGTGGAAGGATTTTCTAAAATCGCTCAACCCTTGACGAACCTTTTGCGAAAGGATAAGAAATTCACGTGGTCCAACGCGTGTCAACGGAGTTTTGAGGAACTCAAGAGCCGGTTAATCTCAACACCTGTACTTTCCTTGCCGCAAGGGACGGAAGGATTTGTGGTTTATAGTGATGCGTCCGGACAGGGTCTCGGATGTGTGCTCATGCAGAATGGGAAGGTTATTGCCTATGCCTCACGGCAATTGAGACCTTACGAAGTTAATTATCCGACCCACGACCTGTAGCTAGCAGCCGTGGTGTTCGCTTTGAAATTTGGCATCATTACCTTTATGGCGTCACCTGTCAGATTTTCACCGATCACAAGAGTTTAAAGTATATATTTACTCAGGAGTTAAATATGCGTCAGAGACGGTGGTTGGAGCTAATCAAAGATTATGATATTGAGATACTTTACCACCCGGGCAAGGCGAACGTTGTCGCCGACGCCTTGAGTCGTAAGTCCGTTCAGGAACAGATGCTTGCTCGTTTGTGATTCGAAGGAGCTTGGTAGGAATTCCTTAGACCCGAGATCGAGTGCAGCCCGGCGAGTTCAGGGACAGCTTTGCGTGTTAGAAATTTCATCGTCACTTGAGGAGGAAATCAGGGAGAATCAGGGTTCAGACCCAGCATTGTTGCGCATCCGGGAGGATGTGGCTCAGGGGAAAGCCCCTGGATTCGTGGTCCACGAAGACGGACTTTTGAGATTTAAGAATCGGTTGTGCGTACCGGCGAATGACGAGTTGAAAAACTCGATTTTGAGAGAAGCTCATGCTACCCCGTATTCTGTTCATCCGGGGTCTAGCAAGATGTACAAGGACTTGAAACAAAATTACTGGTGGAGTAATATGAAGCAAGAAGTCGCAGAATTTGTTTCGAAATGCTTAACTTGTCAACAAGTCAAGATTGAACATCACCGACCGGCGGGTATGCTGAAGCCTCTACCTATTCTAGAATGGAAGTGGGAAGACATTTCTATGGATTTCATCACGAGTTTGCCGACGAGTCGTCGTGGCATGAATACGATCTGGGTGATCGTGGACCGCTTAACTAAATCAGCTCATTTTCTCGAGATTAAGAATACTTGGGGTCCCGAGAGACTTGCCCAGCTGTTCATCGAAGAGATAGTGAGACTGCACGGTACTCCTAAGAGTATCGTTTCCGATCGTGACGGACAGTTTGTGTCTCATTTTTGGAAATCAGTCCATCGTGCTATGGGGACTCAGCTTAATCTCAGTACCGCTTTTCATCCTCAGTCCGACGGACAATCAGAGAGAACCATTCAGACATTAGAGGACATGTTGAGGGCATGCGTCCTCGATTGGAAGGACGATTGGGAAGCCCAACTACCATTGATTGAGTTCACGTATAATAATAGTTGGCATGCTTCGATCAAGATGGCACCTTACGAGGCCTTGTACGGTCGTCGTTGTCGATCTCCTTTGTGTTGGGATGATTTATCAGAATCAATCGGCACTGAGCCCGATATGCTTATAGCCGCCCGTGAGAAGGTAGCTTTGATCAGGAGTCGTTTGTTGACCGCTCAGAGTCGACAGAAATCTTATGCAGACAATCATCGTCGACCACTGGAGTTTGAGACGGGTGACCACGTTTTGGTCAAGGTATCCCCGAGTCGAGGTATTTTCCATTTCGGAAAACGGGGAAAGTTGAGTCCGAGATTCATTGGACCGTTTGAGATTTTGGATCGAGTAGGCGAGTTAGCTTATCGATTGGCTTTACCTCCGGTATTGAGCCGAATTCATAATGTGTTTCACGTCTCTCAGTTGCGGAAGTATGTTGCCGACCTGAGTCACATACTTCAGTTCGACGAGATCGAGATCGCGGATGATCATTCGTACGAGGAGCGTCCCGTACGAATTTTAGAGCGGCGAATCAAACAGTTGAGGAACAAGACGATCCCTTTGGTCAAGATTCAGTGGTCTAGACACGGAATCGAAGAGGCCACTTGGGAAACCGAGGAGAGTATGCGGGAGAGTTATCCCGAGTTGTTGGCCCTTAGTTTCGAGGACGAAACTCTTTTTAAGGGGGGAGTATGTAATACCCGGTTGTAATTCATTCATTTTCATTCGGTAATTATCAGTCTGTAATTGTCACTCAGTAATTTTCACTTATTATTAATCACTCGTCATTCATGATTCAGTCATTTCTGCTCACTATTGGCATGTTGTAATCTTGATCGTCATTTCATCTCCGTTTTTAGATCGAGACGGGAGTATTATCATTTTCACCGTGTTTGGTAGTTTTGTACTGGGAGTATCATCTTTGGCTTGTGTTGGACTTGTTCACTTTCACATTCGTATGATATGTCGGATCATTCATCAGTCGTAGCGAGGAATCGGAGTTATCGGATTTTTCACCTTGTCCAATATTGAGTTACGGCCGTAAGGATTGTAGGTTACGGCCGTAACAAGGGTTCGTTGTTTTCAGGCCATTTTGGACGAATGGGACTTACGGCCGTAAGATCTTGTAATACGGCCGTAAGTTGAGCAGGTACGGCCGTAAGGCTTGGCCGGTTACGTCCGTACGTGTCCAACAGGCTGCCCAGGCATTTTTGGCCGAAGGCGAGTTACGGACGTAAGAAAGGTAGGATACGGCCATAAGTGGTATTCGTAAATTTCAGGTGTTGTCGGGCAAGGGAGACTTACGGCCGTAAGGGTTGCGGCATACGGCCGTAAGACGAGGAAGGTACGACCGTAAGGCTTGGCCGGATACGGTCGTACGCTACAGGCAGGGTGCCTGGTCATTTTCGACGAAGAGGGCTTACGCCCGTAAGTTTGGCCGGATACGGCCGTATCATCCGAGTTACGCCCGTAAGGTGTGCAGGTACGGCCATAATGATGTCGGCAGATGTTTTTGATGAAGACGAGTTACGCCCGTAACTCAGGAGCGGTTACGGCCGTAAGTCTGTCGGTAGGCTTTTGGACGAAGCCGAGTTACGGCCGTACGAGTTGGCCGGTTACGGCCGTAAGGCCGTTGACCTGGGATGTTACGGCCGTATAAAGGCCGAGTTACGGCCGTAACTTCCGGCAGTATATAAGGACCCGGCCGGGACTTTTTCTTCATTTTCACCCTTTTCTTCACTTTGTTCCGAGAAAGAGACTTGAGGGAGGGATTTTTTCCATCATCAATCATTTGAGTGTGCAATTTTCATCATCTTCATTCATTTGGGAAGCTTGGATACTCGATTTAACGCATGTTCATCGAATCGAAGTGGTTGGATCTTCTAGAGGTAATTTCTTCAACATCTTGGATTTCGATTTTGTGTTGAGATATGATGTTTTGGACGTGATAATCATGTTATATGAAGGGATATGCATATGATTATGAGTTTGTATATAGATTCATTGGATTATTGAGGGATTATTCAAGAACACTTTGAATATCGAGTTGGATTTGGGGATTTGCGATTAATTGTTGTTATAATCACGTTTTTGGATATTCATAACGGATTATTGATCGTATTGAAGATGTTTTGTTGGTTTGAAACACTTCTTGGGGATTTTATGTTGGTATTATTGAAGTTTGGTTGTAATCAATCGAAGTTGGCCACAAAGTGTTCGATATATTGCCCCAATGAACTTGGTTTTATCGTATCGACGTTTTGAGTTCGTTATATTCGTGTTTGATTCGTATATTGAACGGATTGTTGGTAATTGTATTGATTCAAGGTTGTTCGAGCGACCGACACTTCATTTAGGACATTTGTTTGTGGAAGGACATTCTTCATCGGTATTGTGTAAGTTAATTCTTACTCGGTTAAAAGGATTTCATTCCTTTTGTTGTTGATCATTCATAATCATAACTCATTCATCATTGTATTAATCATATTGAGACTTGTAAGTGTCGTAGAATCACTTCATTAATGAGGAACGGCGGTTCCAATCATTTCATTGAAACTATCAATCACTTCATTATTACTTTCATCTCGGTGAGTCATTCTTGACTTTGTCAGAGTATTATTATTATTCATTGATATTCATTTTGGTCATTCTCGTTTCATATGACCTTCTGGGTTCATATTGCGTGGCCGGGTGCGGATGTGTGGAATTTTTAGTCGGGCACGTGATGGCCATGTATTGGGAGTAATACATTGGGCAGTGCACACGGTAAAGATTAACTCCGTGAGACTAATTAGGTACAAGGACGGGTGTGTCCGGTCATCCGTCTTGTACACTTGCACAGAACACTACGGGCGTACTATGATACCCCTCTTCAGCGTAATTCATAACTAAGGATTTTTCATAACTTCAGTTAAATCATGATTGTGTATTTTCAACCCTTGAGGATGTTTTTTTCTATATAGCCGGCCGTTGAGATTTTGTTTTCAGTCACGGCAAGGCAAAGGCACGGGAAGAGCATCTTTGGCGAGAGTCCTAGTGATACTAGTAGGGGCCCCGGTCATTAGTGTATTCCAGTCATTTCAGAAATTCTTATTTCTCTTCAGTTGTTTTTCCGCTGCAAATTCCGTATGAGATGTTATTTATTCAGGGTGGTGTATTTCATCTCCATATAAAATATACTAGTATTTTGTTTTGTCCTGGTGTAATGTACTTAAGCTCCTCATCGGAGTATTTAGTAATATAATGTGGTTCGGTACCACAATTATATTATTTAATTCATCAGTTTTCATTCGCCTGGTGGGTCCCAGTCGGGGGTCCACGGCACTGTAGTATCCGCCTAGCTTGGGGTGTTACACATAGGTAGTTTCAGGGAAATTAGGTAATACACGCATAAAGTATGCTTTGCAGTATACAATCCTAACAATCTCCCACTTATACTCAAAGCATGCTTTTAAGTACACTACTCTATTACATAGTCTCTCATTTCTCCCACTTATACTCAAAGCAATGCTGCCATACACCGTAATCCCATTCCTTCCACTTGCCTTTCAAAAACTTTTGAGGGTAGACCTTTCGTAAAATGATCAGCAAGATTATCTTCCGATGCAACCCTGGCTACAGTTAAGTCTCCTTCCTTTACGAAGTTTCGTATGATGTGGTACTTACGGTTGATATGTTTGCTTACCTTTTGGTCTCGTCGTTCCCTCGAATTTGCGACTGCACTAGTATTATCACAATAAAGTGTAATACCCTTTGGCAAATCTGGAATCACATCTAAGTCCTGCAGGAAGTACTTGAGCCACACCGCCTCCTTAGCTGCCTCAGAGGCTTCCACGTACTCGGCTTCCATGGTAGAGTCCGAGATGTATTTCTGCTTCACAGTCCTCCAACTAATGGCTCCACCTCCCAGGCTAAACACATAACCCGAAGTAGACTTGAACTTTTCTTTGTCCGATGAAAAATCTGAGTCAGTGTAACCCACTGGACAAAGGTCATCTAATTGATATACAAGCATGTACTCCCTAGTCCTTCTCAGGTACTTGAGTATGTGCTTGACAGCAATCCAGTGTCACAGTCACAGGTTTGGTCGATATCTAGCAGCCATGCCTACAGCATGACAAATATCTGGTCTAGTGCAAAGCATAGCATACATGAGGCTTCCCACAGCAGATGCATAAGGGACCATCTTCATGTCATCTATCTCATTTTGTGTCTTGGGACACATATCCTTAGATAGTTGAATTCTTTGTCTGTAAGGTAGAAAACCTTTCTTGGAATTCTCCATGCTAAACCGCTTTAGCACTTTATCGATATAGGATGCGTGGGATAAGCACAACATCCTTTTCTTCCGATCACGAAAGATCCTGATTCCAAGGATGTGTCCTGCTTCTCCCAGATCCTTCATATCGAACTACTCAGATATCCATACCCGTACGTCCGACAATTCCTTCGCGTTGTTTCCAATCAGAAGGATATCGTCTACATACAGTACAAGAAACACCAACACGTTTCCATCGCATTTCGTATACACACAACTCTCACTCGTACATTGGACGAATCCATACTGGACAACTTCGTCAAAGCGAGTGTTCCAAGATCTAGATGCTTGCTTAAGTCCATAAATTAATCTCTTAAGCTTGCACACCAAGTAATCTTCTCCTTCAGCAATGAATCCCTCTGGTTGGCGCATATAGATTTCCTTGTCTAGACTCCCATTCAAGAATGAAGTCTTGACATCCATTTTCCAAATCTCCAGATCCAAATGCGCAGCTATAGCTAAAAGAATCCAGATTGACTTAAGCATGGCTACCGGCGAAAACCTTTTGCAACAAGCCTCGCTTTGAAGGTTTCAACCTTCCCGTCATCTCCTTTATTTCGCTTGTAGACCCATTTACTCCCAATGGCTTGTACACCATCAGGTAGCTCTACTAGCTCCCACACTTGATTGGAATCTATAGATCCCATTTATGATTCCATTGCTACTTGCCAGGAGTCAGCATCTTTATTTTGGATTGCCTCCTTGTAGGTCCAGGGATCTGATTCATCTTTGCCTGAGATTGAGTCTGAAGACTTTCCCATGCCTATGAATCATTCCAGCTGACGAACAACCCTCCCACTACGACGAGGCAAATCCTGAGTTGGTATAAAAGTCTCAGAATCGATACGTGGTGCAGTGTTAGTTGGCGCCTATACGATTGGTATAGACGGAGTCTCGCCCCTCAGCTCTTATAGAATTATCTCGCTCATGGGCTGGTGACTAATCATATAATCCTCTTCCAGGAATCGGGCATTGGTGCTAACAATGACCTTCTGATCCTGGGGACCATAGAACAAGCCACCTTTCGTTCCCTTAGGATATCCTACAAACACTCGCACTTCTGTACGAGATGCCAACTTGTCAGGTTCCTTATTCAGCACATGAGTTGGAGTACCCCAAATCCGAACATGTCCTAGACTGGGCTTTCGCCCACTCTACAGCTCTGTGGGTGCTTTTGGAACTGATTTCGAAGGCACCTGGTTTAGAATGTACGCCGCTGTCTCTAAGGCGTATCCCCAAAACGAAATAGGTAAATCCGAATAACTCATCATTGATCTAACCATTTCTAAAAGAGTTTTGTTCCTTCTTTCAGCCACACTATTTTGTCGTGGAGTTCCCAGCGCGGTGAGCTGGGATGAAATCCCCTCATTTGCCAAGAAATCCAAAAACTCTCCACTAAGGTATTCGCCACCACGATCAGATCGTAGCGACTTGATACTCTTCTCATGACGCTTCTCCGTTTCATCCTTGAAGTCTCTAAACTTGTCAAAGGCTTCAGACTTACGTCGTATCAAATAGATATATCCATATCTTGAATAATCATCTATAAATGTGTTGAAGTATTCGAAACCACCCTTAGCCTGGATATTCATTGGACCACATACATCCGTATGAACCAATTCTAACACATTCTGTGCACGGTTTCCCTTGGTTATTATTGATACGAAAGTTATTATTATTACTAGAAATCGTGTCCCAACTCGAGCGGGTTGATGATGTCACCTTGAGGAGCTCGATAATGATTATTATATTAAACCCTACAGGTGGATTTAATTCCGATATAATAATAAGGTTCGAGTGGTACTACTCTTGGATAAGATATTAATTAATTAAAGCTGTCAGTAGCTTATAAGTAATTAATGGACATTCGATATCTTAAACACGGGAAATAATATATTTAATAAGTAGCCCAATTTCGTAATTTGGGATTTTGGTAGGAAGTGCAATATCAACCTTTTAGTAGACTAAGTTGATATTAATAGATTCATTATATTAGGAAGAGTCCTAATAAGGTAAGATGAATTTATTGGGAGTCCTTCCATAATCCTCCTTAAGATCCCTAGTATTAGTCCAAGAGCCTATATATAGGACTTATGGGGGGAGGCCGATTTTTACATGTCTTGGTGAGGTTGTGAGATCAAATTTTTTCTCTTGTGTTTAATTGTAGATCTAGACTTGTGTCTTTGATTCTACAATTTAGATAACACATTAATTTGCTAAGAGTGTTCATAAAAATACTATGAAGCAAAGAAAATTATGTGACCACATACAAGAGAATTTCGGCCGATCCCATTAGTGTCCAAGCATGATCCGGTAGCTCGTTGCCCACACAACGTCCGGGTTAAGGCGTATCATACTCTAGAAGGTCTAAAGGTAGAAATACAAGGTGATCAAGACGAAAGCAATCAATTCACTTCAAAGGTAATATCCTATGATCTTCTAGATCTAGATTGGGATATTTTAATAACCAACATATTTATTTAATAAATAATAAATAATATTTAAATTGCTTTTTAGTCTTAGTAATTAATTAATTAACATGCCTAAATAGATCTTATGCTCGTGGATGCGTAAAACGCGATTATAAAACTTTACCAAACTCCGCTTACCGACCTCTCAGAAGAACGAGGGACCCTGACAAGGGGGTTTCATCATAAAGGAGTATGTGCCGACTGACCCTATCCCAAGCTCGGAAGACATGATGTAAATATCAGCAAAGACGAGAAGACCTACCGACCTCTCAAAAGAACGAGAGGCCCCTACAAGGGGGTTTCGTCATGAAGGACTCCAAGCTAACTGATCCTACCCCGAGCTTGGAAGGGTCCGAGCCCATAAAAAAAACCCTGGAGGGCTGGGATTTTATCTTCCTTACAAAATCCCAGATATCCAGGGACTGATAGCCGCAGCCAAAATCCCAGATATCTAGGGATTGACAGCCACAACTAAAATCCTAGAAAATCGGGGATTTCCCTGTTGGATTGGTACCGCCACTAGAAGGGGGGTTGAATAGTGTGGATTAGAGTTTTGAACTCTTTTTGTGCAGAAGCAATTAATCGGAGTAAAGGAAGTGCGGAAAATAAAGACCAAAAGAATTTATTCGAGAGGTTCGGCTATAAACCAACATACGTCCCCTACCTAGTGTAATCGACTAGGACTTCTAGAACTTTGAATGCACTTTCTAGTTTAGTGCCAACTCTTACAGTAACACTTTCAAGATTAGTGTCGAACTTTAAAGTTTCTTGATTTCCGGGCTCAAGAACAACCTCACTATAATCTCTTGTTTTTAAGAATACAAGACAACCTCACAATGATTCAACAGAAATTGCGAGTACGGATACTCGTCCTTACTAAGTGATACTCACGTTGATACAAGAATGTATATAAAGTATTGATAGAACATTCTTCTCATATCAGAATAATCTTTCAGAGTATAAGATAATAATAGCTTGATATTCCCATAAATTTCTTGTGTATGCTTGTATAATCTTGTAAGCTCTTATGTATCTTCAACACCTTGGAAGGCATGTATTTATACCACCTTTGAGTCATTTTCCCGTTGGAATAGGAGGCCTGTATTACGTACGTTATGTAACCTGTGTTACGTACGTAAGCCTTATAACGACGTTACACCTTACGTGTAACGGCCGTAGTGATACCCTACAAAATGGGCGGAGACTCCTGGCAGTAACTGTTACGTACATTATGCTTCCAAACGTTACATACGTTATACTTGGTCTAATAGCCGTTGGGTCAGATGACTTTTTGCAATGGGCGATGACTATTCTTGTTGACTCTTTGCAACGGTTGGATTTTCAAATATTACGTACGTTATAGTACAAGTATTACGTACATTACCTGTATTTCAACACTTAATTCAAATGTGACTGTTACGTACGTTACAAAGAGTATATTACGTATGTTAATGAAAATATGTAATGTTAATTTTGCCTTTTTAAACATCATCAAAATATTCAAAATGTGTTATGAAAAATATTGACCCAACAATCTCCCCTTTTTGATGATGACCAAATTACATGAAAGTTTTTGAAAACAAAATTTTGAGGGGCGAGATAAAGTTTGAAAAATAACTCGAAAAGCTCCCCCTGACAATAATTCTCCCCCTGAGATGGACAAAAAGATTTAAAAAACTTAACATATTTTCTCCCCCTTTTTGTCATTAACAAAAAGATAAGAGAACCTGCAATACGAATATCTCAAGGCATAAGATCATGGTTAGTGAAACAGGATATAGTACAAAAGTATAACGAGACATAATAAGCAGACCACGAAAATATCCAATCATAAATACATACTAACCAAATCACGAAATCAAATATCCAGAACATAAAAACATAAAGTGCAATGCATGATGAAAATGTCGATCTGAGAAACTGGATAATCATCAATTTGAAGAACACCAACTAATCAAGGTTGGCTGAAGGCGGAGGTGGCATGGCAATTTGGAAGTGAGTGCAAATATTCTCAACCATCGATTCCATCCTTCGCATCCTATTTTTCATTTCTTGAACATCCTTTTCCAAGCGCTCCATGCGAACTTCTAGCTGAGATGAAGATCGAGCTTGGTTGACTTGAAATGGACCAGCCTGAGAAGTCGTTGGACAATGACGAGGCCGTTCGGATTGAGTGCCTCTTGACATTACTCGGTCCTCCAAATGAGGTAAAGCACCCCCGTCCATTAGTGTGTCCCCATCTCTTAGATAAGCAAAGTAGATCCAACCACGATTTCTTGTCCGTAAATACTTCATTGTCCGAATAGTTCCTGCATGAACAAAGCATCCTTTCGGTATAGCCACTCCTTGCAACCCTGCCAAATCAACTCCTTCTTTCTCAAAAAATTCAGTCAAGATCAATCCAAAAGACATTCCTGATTTCCGTTGCCGATCCTGTTTGGCGTAGCCTTTCTTATGAAAAATCATTCCTTTGTCAATGAACCACTTCATCACGACTCAGGCAAAGTTAACTTGATTATCTTTCAAATATGGTAAATGATCTCCATATCAATGTTAACCAATCTTTGTTGAGCATTTTACCTTAGGCATTAACGAACAAGTGATGGCATCATGTAGTAATCGAATATTTAACCCAAAATCGTTGTTTTCAAATTTGTCTGAATTGACTTCAAGCACAACCTGAGACTTAAGAAAGTCTCTAAGAGTAAATTCATTCAGAGATTCATGATCGTCGTCATACAAATTGACAATGACATCTTCATCATCCAGAACAAGGTTTCCGGTACAAATTCGACCTTCATTTGGCAATCCAAATATTTTTGAAAATTTTTCAGCATCAAAAGTGAGGTTTGCCTTGAACCAGAGAATGAATAACAACTAAACCATCTGAATTATAGCTCGTTGAAAAATTAGCATATTACTCTCTAACACAATCCTCAAATATTGGCGGAGTAAAGCTAACAAACTTATTAATCCCAATCATGTCAAAGAATTCTTCTATATTCACCCCAATAGATTTTAGAGATTCAAAATCAAAATGATAGCTTGGAGTTACCTCTTCATCAATAAGAATCTCTTTGAAAATCTTTTCCGTCTGGGGATTGATGAATTGAGATGTACCCGACGGATTGGAGGAGGTTTCTCCTCTTCTCTTCTTTCCAGCTCGTGAATTTGTCATGCTTTATGAGTTTTGAGAGTGAGTCGATGAGTTCTTTGGGAGAGAGGCGATCGCAAATTAGGTTTTTGAGAGTAGAGATTTGTGAGGAGTTTCTCACCTGATCGGGTATTAATGTTCCAGTAAACAGAGCGTTACGTACGTTAGAGGTTATAACGGTCGTAACACTGAGTCTATAATGTACATTATTGGAACCGATAGCGGCCGTAATGAAGCGATCAAATTTTCTGTCCAAAACCTGTACTTCGTTATGTACATAACTCATCAATGCGTAACGTACATAATGTCATTTACGTACATTATATTTATTCCATAGCGGCCGTAAACTGTACCAAATGAACAGTGAAATTCTTCTGATGATATCCGTTCATTTATTATGACCGTATTGCTGTATATGATGAATATGCAATTTTTTTAAAATTGATCAACATATCCCATTCCTAGATTTATTCTAATAAAATTAAATGAATCTTCGGATAATGGTTTTGTAAAAATGTCTGCCAATTGTTCATTTGTTCCTACAAATTGAAGACGAACATTCCTGTTTTGGACATGATCACGAATAAAATGGTGACGAATTTCAATGTGTTTTGTCCTACTATGAAAAATGGGATTTTAACTCAAATTTATGGCACTTGTATTGTCACAAAAAATTGGAATATTTTTAAGAGTAATGGCATAATCTCGTAATTGATTTTTAACCCACAAAACTTATGCACACGCACTTCCAGCAACCACATATTCGGCTTCAGCTGTGGAAGTAGCCACACTAATCTGTTTCTTACTACTCCATGAAATTAAACAAGACCCCATGGAATGACAAGTTCCACTGGTACTTTTTCTGTCAATTTTGCATCTACCAAAATCAGCATCACTATATGCAAAAAGTTCAATATCAATACTTGATGGATACCATAAGCCCAAACCAATAGAACCTTTTAAATAACGAAAAATCCTTTTGCAAGCAATTAAATGCGATTCCTTGGGATTCGCCTGAAATCTAGCACAAAGACACGTTGCAAACATAATATCGGGTCTAGCGACAGTTAAATAAAGTACTGATCTGATCATACCTTGATATTGCTTCTGGTCAACAGTTTTATCTGTCTCATCTTTATCAAGCTTAAGTGAGGACGACATGGGTGTTGAGATTTCTTTGCATCCTTCCAATTTGAACTTCTTTAGTAGCTCGTTGACGTATTTAGTTTCATGAATAAATATTCCGTCTTCGAGTTGATTTATTTGAAGTCCAAGAAAGAATTTTAACTCTCCCATCATACTCATTTCGAATTCTCCTTTCATTAGATTTGCAAATTCTTGGGACAGAGACTCGTTAGTAGCACCAAATACAATATCATCAACATATATTTGACATATAAGCATATTATCACCAAGATTCTTAATGAATAGAGTATTATCAACATGACCTCGGGTATATCCATTTGAAATAAGGAAATCACTTAAACATTCATACCATACTCTCGGCGCTTGTTTCAATCCATAGAGAGCTTTATGGAGCTTGTAAACATGATATGGATGAGCATAATCTTCAAAACCAGGAGGTTGCTTGACATAGACTTCTTCGTGAATCACTCCATTTAGAAAGGCACTTTTTACATCCATTTGATGAAGTTTGATCTTTTTATGCAAAGCGAAGGCGCATAACAGGCGAATAGCCTCAAGACGGACAACATGAGCGAAAGTTTCTTCATAATCCAATCCTTCCTCTTGGTTGTATCCTTGAGCGACCAATCTTGATTTATTTTTAATTGGAAGACCATTACCATCTAGTTTTACTTTGTGAACCCATTTTGTACCGATGATGGTCTTGTCTATCGGTGCCGGAACTAATTCCCATACTTTATTTCTTTCGAATTGATTGAGCTCCTCTTGCATAGCAACGGCCCAATTTTCGTCATTTATGGCTTCGTCAATATTCTTTGGTTCCATGAGAGAAATGAATGTAATATTATTCAAGCAATCATTCACATTTCTCCTTGTTCGTGTAACACCCCCAAGTTATTCAGGGAATATTACAGCGCCGTGAACCCCACGGTGAGACCCACAAGGCTAAACATACGCGGAACTATAAAACTTGACCGAGAAGGTCCAAATACAATGAAATGACAGACGATACAAAGGGTATTCAAACCATGTCCAATGTATCCAAATACATCACAGTACAGAATCAAAACCTCGGCAACACAGGCCGGAACATTAAAGAAGACTGAAAACAAACAATACTCGAGTATTCAATAACCATTCCAGTACAACAACACTGAATGGAGGAACAAAAAACATAACCGGAGATAAGACACAGTATCACGCTTGCCCATCATCTTCATGCCGACCCGATACCTGCCTATCCGCTCTCCTGAAACCTGAAATACATAAAAAGTATTTCCCCCATAAAGGGGTTAGCCGTCGAATAGCTAGTGCAAGTATATCAAGTATAAAACACAATACTCCTCGACAATAAAGTAAAGGTAACCATCAATTCATCAATTCAATACTAGTATTCCGGAATAACTAAATCTCATAGCATCACATCAATACATACATGATCAACCGTGGAACCGCACCAGAGGCTACGGAACCCTCAGGGGACCTGTCGGCCCGCCCCAGAGTGGTTAACCTAAATTATCCGTGAAATCGCACCAAAGGCTACGAAACCCTCAGGGGACCTGTTGGCCCGCCCCAGAGTGGATATAAACAATCATGCCATTCATATATCTTACTTCTAAAGTCGAGAACGTATAATCATAAATATATACTTGCCTTTGAGACACCGAGAAATTGAATGGAAAAGAGTATGAGTTCGGTAGGCCCAAGAACGCACTTCCGGCACCTAAACGATTCGTAAGGGATATGATAATCAATAATCCACACTCATAATTCACGAAGAAACTCCCGAAACCCGTTTACGATTCACGAAAATACAAGGGTAAACAACTAGAGTTTGGAAAATCACCCAAACCCTCACAAGTCCGAACACGGCACAAACCAATCCGTAAAATCGTAGGAAAAGCATGTATACGGGATAGATACATCATAATCTCAAGGTTCTCAAGCTTCAAAATGGATAAATCGGATGAATCTAGGAAAAACCCCAAAATTCACAAAAAATAGGGTTCTAAGGATTTTTACCTTGATTTGGACAATAAAATGGATTAGATGTTGTGTAATCCTTGTTCTCCAACCAAAGATGTTGATGTTTGAAGATGGACCGCTTCCAATCGCCCAAAATCGCCTCTCACGAGCTTCTCCCATCGAAAATGAGTGAAGAGAATGAAAAATAACGAAATGGAAGTCAACTGTCCAATATATACTCGCCCAGTCTAGCGCACGCTACGCCTTGATTATTAGCGTGCGCTAGCGAGGTCACCGGGTAGTCCAGTGGCTTCTGCCGGCCCCGTTAGCGTGCGCTAATCGCCTTATCTTAGCGTGCGCTAGCCAAAAATGGTGTCCAGAAACTGGAGTCCAGAACCTACTATCCTCTGCCCTGCTCGAGTCTTAGCGTGCGCTACCCCTATGGCTTAGCGTGCGCTATCCGAAGACTAGCGTACGTTACTTGATAGTCCAGAAAACCTGACAACCTCACTGCCTCTGCCAACCAGCCCATTAGCGTGCGCTACGGATGGATGTTAGGTGCGCTACTGACCACGAATAGCGTGCGTTAACGAACTCCTAGCACGCGTTAACTGCCAATACAAAAAGCAGTATGAGTTACTGGTTCTGACCTGACTGGTCCCTTAGCGCGCGCTACGGCTCAAAGCTAGCGTGCGCTACTCAAGCAGAATTAGCGTGCGTTAGCCTAGGCCTAGCGTGCGCTATTTCTCTGACCCAGAACACTTCCGCAAGATCTAAACAACACGATTGTGATCCAAACATGATACGAAACTCTATAACAATATCGACAACATCACCAAGAGTTTACAGAGCGACGAAATAAGAAAAATGGCAAGGTCAAACAGTCAATAAAAGTACGGGTATTACATTCTCCCCCTCTAAAAAGAAGTTTCATCCCGAAACTTAAGAAATAAAAAGTTCGGGATACTCCGACCGCATCTTCTCTTCCGTTTCCCAAGTCGCCTCCTCGACTCCATGTATCGACCATTGCACTTTAACCAGTGGAATGGTCTTATGCCGAAGTTGTTTCTCGCGACGCTCAAGGATCTTCACGGGTCTCTTCGGAAAGGTAATATCCTCGGTTACGTCAATCTCACTGTAGTTGATAACGTGGCTCGGATCCGGCACGTACTTTCTCAACTGAGACACATGAAAAATACTATGGACGTGACTTAAAGCTGGAGGCAACGCCAAGCGATAAGCTAAATCCCCAACCCTGTCCAAGATCTCGAAAGGTCCGATATACCTCGGACTAAGTTTCCCCTTTTTCCCGAAGCGGAAAACCCCTCTGGTCGGCGACACCTTGAGTAAGACACGATCCCCCACTTCGAACTCCAAGAGTCGACGACGAGTATCAGCATAAGATTTCTGACGGCTCTGGGAAGTCAGCAATCGATCCCGGATAATAGAAATCTTTTCCTTAGTCTCCATCAACATATCCGGTTACATTCCCGATTAACTCCGAAGCCTCGTCCCAACATAATGGCGACCTACATCGCCTACCATAGAGTGCCTCGAATGGTGCCATTTTGATCGACGCATGCCAACTATTATTGTAGGCAAACTCGATCAACGGTAAGTGAAGCTCCCAATTATTACTCCAGTCTAAGGCACAAGCTCGCAACATATCCTCCAATGTCTGAATCGCCCTCTCTGTCTGACCGTCTGACTGAGGATGAAAGGACGTGCTCGATCTCAACTTAGTACCCAAAGCCTGATGAACGACCTGCCAAAAATGCGATACAAAACGACCGTCTCTATCAGAAATAATGGTCTTGGGGGCACCGTGCAATCTTACAATCTCAGCTATAAAAGTTCGAGCCAATCTATCCGGACCCCAAGTATCTTTAATACCCAAGAAGTGTGCAGACTTGGTCAACCGATCGACGATTACCCAAATCATATTCATTCCGGCCCTAGTTCTCGGCATGCCAGTGATGAAATCCAAAGAGATGTCTTCCCACTTCCACTCGGGAATGGGAAGCGGCTTCAACAACCCCGCTGGTCGTTGATGTTCCATCTTGACTTGTTGACACGTCAAGCACCATAGTACAAATTCCGCGACATCCTTCTTCATGTTGTTCCACCAAAAATTTCGACCATTGCACTTTAACCAGTGGAATGGTCTTATGCCGAAGTTGTTTCTCGCGACGCTCAAGGATCTTCACGAGTCTCTCCGGAAAGGTAATATCCTCGGTTACGTCAATCTCACTGTAGTTGATAACGTGGCTCGGATCCGGCACATACTTTCTCAACTGAGACACATGAAAAATACTATGGACGTGATTTAAAGCTAGAGGCAACGCCAAGCGATAAGCTAAATCCCCAACCCTGTCCAAGATCTCGAAAGGTCCGATATACCTCAGACTAAGTTTCCCCTTTTTCCCGAAGCAGAAAACCCCTCTGGTCGGCGACAGCTTGAGTAAGACATGATCCCCCACTTCGAACTCCAAGAGTCGACGACGAGTATCAGCATAAGATTTCTGACGGCTCTGGGAAGTCAGCAATCGATCCCGGATAATAGAAATCTTTTCCTTAGTCTCCATCAACATATCCGGTTCTGTTCCAATTAACTCCGAAGCCTCGTCCCAACATAATGGCGACCTACATCGCCTACCATAGAGTGCCTCGAATGGTGCCATTTTGATCGACGCATGCCAACTATTATTGTAGGCAAACTCGATCAACGGTAAGTGAAGCTCCCAATTATTACTCCACTCTAAGGCACAAGCTCGCAACATATCCTCCAATGTCTGAATCGCCCTCTCTGTCTGACCGTCTGACTGAGGATGAAAGGACGTGCTCAATCTCAACTCAGTACCCAAAGCCTGATGAACGACCTGCCAAAAATGCGATACGAAACGACCGTCTCTATCAGAAATAATGGTCTTGGAGGCACCGTGCAATCTTACAATCTCAGCTATAAAAGTTCGAGCCAATCTATCCGGTCCCCAAGTATCTTTAATACCCAAGAAGTGTGCAGACTTGGTCAACCGATCGACGATTACCCAAATCATATTCATTCCGGCCCTAGTTCTCGGTATGCCAGTGATGAAATCCAAAGAGATGTCTTCCCACTTCCACTCGGGAATGGGAAGCGGCTTCAACAAACCCGCTGGTCGTTGATGTTCGATCTTGACTTATTGACACGTCAAGCACCATAGTACAAATTCCGCGACATCCTTCTTCATGTTGTTCCACCAAAAATTTCGTTTCAAGTCCTTATACATCTTACTCGTCCCGGGGTGGATTGAGTAAGGTGTAGCATGGGCTTCTCGGAGAATTTTCTGCCTCAACTCTAGATCATTCGGAACACAAAGCCGGCCCTGAAATCTCAGAATACTATCCTCGTGAACCATAAAACCAGGAGCTTTTCCTTTAATTACATCTTCCTTCAGTTGAGAAATCATCGGGTCACTCCATTGTTTCCCTTTGATGTCGTCAACCAAGAACGAAGTAATTTCGAGAGTACACAACTGTCCTTGTACTCGTTGAAGCCAAACTTCTATCCCTTGCTCGATTAAATCCTGATGAATCTTCGTCTGAGATGTAATAACCTCGAGCATTTGAAGAGATGCCGATTTGCGGCTCAAAGCATCCGCGACGACATTGGCTTTTCCGGAGTGGTAAAGAATTTCTAAATCGTAATCCTTTATCAACTCTAACCAACATCTCTGTCTCATATTCAGCTCTTTCTGGCTGAAAATATACTTCAAGCTCCTGTGATTGGTATAAATCCGACACGGAGAACCATACAAATAATGCCGCCAAATCTTGAGTGCGAAGACAATTGCGGCCAACTCCAAATCATGAGTAGGATAATTCATCTCATATGGCTTTAATTGTCGTGACTCAAAAGCTATCGTCTTATCATGCTGCATAAGCACACAGCCAAGACCTTGACCCGAAGCCTCACTATAAACCGCAAAGCCCTCACTACCATGTGGTAAAGCTAAAATCGGTGGTGAAGTCAAACGTCTCTTCAGATCATCGAAGATCTATTGTCTCTCCGTCGTCCAAACAAACTTTTCCGTTTTCTGGAGTAATTTCGTAAGCGGCCGAGCGAGTTTCGAGAATCCCTCGACAAACCGACGGTAATACCCAGCAAGGCCCAAAAAGCTACGAACTTCCTTACCACTTTTAGGCGGTGCCCAATCTAGCACTGCCTCAATCTTCTGCGGGTCTACACGAACCCCTTCGGCCGAAATCACATGGCCGAGAAACATAACTTCTTCCAACCAGAATTCACATTTTGAGAATTTTGCATAGAGGTGCTCGGTTCTCAAAATATCTAGTACCAAACGCAAGTGTCGGGCATGTTCTTCTTTATCTCGAGAATAGATCAAAATGTCGTCAATAAAGATGACCACATACCTATCGAGATACTCGATGAAAATCTTATTCATTAACTGCATGAATACTGCCGGTGCATTAGTCAGCCCAAAAGGCATAACTACAAATTCATAATGCCCATATCTCGTCCGAAATGCCGTCTTCGGAACGTCGGACTCTCTCACCCTGAGTTGATAGTACCCTGATCTTAAATCAATTTTCGAGAAAATTGCAGCCTCATGCAACTGATCAAATAAATCATCTATACGAGGCAAAGGGTACTTGTTCTTGATGGTTACTTTGTTCATCTCATGGTAGTCGATGCATAAACGTAGTGAACCATCCTTCTTCCTCACAAAAAGAACAGGCGCGCCCCAAGGTGAAGCACTCGGTCTGATGTACCCTCTTTCCATAAGTTCTCCCAACTGATTCTTTAATTCTTGCATCTCGGAAGGTGCCATACGATAAGGTGCCTTAGAAATCGGAGCCGCATCTGGCTCTAAGTCCACAGAAAATTCTATCTCACGATCTGGCGGTAATCCCAGGAGATCATCCGGAAAAACATCGGGATACTCATTAACAACCGGGATCGAAGAGAAATTGACTTCGTTCCCTTCCGTTTTTAAGGTATAACACCAATAGCCCGTACAACCTTTATTCAAAAGTTTTACGGCCTTCATGGCGCTGATAAGTAACTTAGATTGGCCCGACTTACGTCCCAAAAATGAGTACTCGGATTCGTCTTTAGTCATCATGGTGATAACCTTAGTATAGTAATTCATAATCGCTTGGTGACTATCAAGCCAATCACCGTCGAGGATCACGTCCTCGCCTACCATATCAACTACAATCAGATTCGATAACCATTCCATACCGGATATAATTATCGGAAAATCTTTAATCTCCCGGTTCCCCACAATTCTATCCCCTCTAGGTAGTTTCACAATGAAGGGATCACAAGCAGTCATACAAGTTATATTCAAACGGCGTACACACTCCAAGGAAATAAAAGAATGTGTAGCACCCGTATCAAAAAGCACACGGACTGGATGAGATAAAATATGAATGGTACCTGAAGCCACCGCCGTGTCGGGTTCGTCTGTTCGATGCATCTCATAGACCCGTGGTTGTACCGAACCAACGCTAGAGTTTCCCCCTCCCGCGTTCTGACCCCGTCCCCGGCCCTTGCCGTAATTCTGCTGAGATTGACCAAAAGATTGCCGCTGATTAATGCCTTGGTCAAGTGGTGCTGGGGCAGAAGCCCGAGTGTCCAAAGTCTGATTCGGTTCAGAACAATAAGCTGCTCTATGTCCCATCTGTCCGCAAGGGTGACACCTCAATGGCGTAAAATTGCATTCCAATTTAACGTGACCTGGACGACCACAATTATAGCAAGTTACCGTGCGATTTGTGGTGCCCGGAGTAGAACGGAAACCCCTATTTCCTTTAGCAAAACATGACGACTGTCTGGTAGAAAGGTTAGTCGTCTGTGACCTCTGGAAGTTTCCACTCTTAGAGCCAGAAAAATTTCCCGCAATCTTCTGCTTCTTCGATTCTTCAGTGGTATCGTTGTTGGGGCTTAACATATCATGGGCTAAAACTCTGTCCTGATATTCCTTCAGTGTGGTGCAGGCAAATCCGGCCATGTACCGTCGTAAGTCCATATTCATCCGCATATCAAAATAACGGATCTTATCACGCTCTTTTCGCACTTGATCCTTCACGTGGATCAATTCCTGGTTGTACTCTACAATTGCTTGCGAAACGGGAATATTCTGCGGTTTAGCCTCAAAAAAGGCTCGAATTCGGCTCTCTCGTACCGGCCAAGGACAAAACTCGGCCTCCAAAAGCTCTTTAAATTCATCCCACATGGCAACGCGATCCTGTGGCTTGATGACTTTCCACCATATAGCGGCCTCCTTGGTGAGGAAATACTGAGCAATCGGTACTTTCCTCACTTCGGGGCAATCAACCGCTTCAAAAATTTTCTCTAACTCCGCTATCCAATCTTCCCAACCTAACGGGTCTATGGCACCGCCAAACTGTGGAGGGCGCATACAGATTACATTCTGAAGCAAGGCATCCGCGTTCGGGTTCGGATTATTCAGCTGAACGGTTTGGGCTAAAATGGTCATCTGGTTAGCCAATTGTTGAAGTACATTCGCAACTCCAACGTCCGCGTTGTTCCCCCGGCCAGTCGATTGGTCGTGCTGACTTTCAGTGTCCGGATGCACCGAGTTCGATAAACTGGGGTTGGTTGACCCCGCAACAGAACTGAGGGAAACGGCCGCGCCACGTCCTCGTCCACGGCCACGACCACGACCACAGCTCCTACTAGCTGACATACTGAAGAACATACAAGGCACGTAAGTACAATTCAATCGCACATCATCGAAGTGACCGATTCTCAAGAATACCAAAATAGAAGCAAAACGAATAAGGAAACACCAGAAGAGTAAGAGGTGTTACAAGTACCGGTCGCACTGTGATGATGGCAGATTAGTGATACTGTGGACAAATGACGACTCAATCGATCCAAAAGACCGACAGCCTAGGTATCCATGGACCTAAGCTCTGATACCATATTCTGTAACACCCCCAAGTTATTCAGGGTATATTACAGTGCCATGAACCCACCGTGGGACCCACAAGGCTAATCATACGCGGAACTATAAAACTTGACCGAGAAAGTCCAAATACAATGAAATGAAAGACGATACAAAGGGTATTCAAACCATGTCCAATGTATCCAAATACATCACAGTACAGAATCAAAACCTCGGCAACACAGGCCAAAACATTAAGGAAGACTGAAAACAAACAATACTCGAGTATTCAATAACCATTCCAGTACAACAACACTGAATGGAGGAACACAAAACATAACCGGAGATAAGACATAATATCACGCTTGCCCATCATCTTCATGTCGACCCGATACCTGCCTATCCGCACTCCTGGAACCTGAAATACATAAAAAGTATTTCCCCCATAAAGGGGTTAGCCGTCGAATATCTAGTGCAAGTATATCAAGTATGAAACACAATACTCCTCAACAATAAAGTAAAGGTAACCATCAATTCAAGACTAGTATTCCAGAATAACTAAATCTCATAGCATCACATCAATACGTACATGATCAACCGTGGAACCGCACTAGAGGCTACGGAACCCTCAGGGGACCCGTCGGCCCGCCCCAGAGTGGTTAACCTAAATTATCCGTGGAATCACATCAAAGGCTATGAAACCCTCAGGGGACCTATCGGCCTGCCCCAGAGTGGATATAAACAATCATGCCATTCATATATCTTACTTCTAAAGTCGAGAACGTATAATCATAAATATATACTTGCCTTTGAGACATCGAGAAATTGAACGGAAAAGAGTATGAGTTCGGTAGGTCCAAGAACGCGCTTCCGGCACCTAAACGATTCGTAAGGGATATGATAATCAATAATCCATACTCATAATTCACGAAGAAACTCCCGAAACCCGTTTACGATTCACGAAAATACAAGGGTAAACAACTAGAGTTTGGAAAATCACCCAAACCCTCACAAGTCCGAACACAGCACAAACCAATCCGTAAAATCATAGAAAAAGCATGTATACGGGATAGATACATCATAATCTCAAGGTTCTCAAGCTTCAAAATGGATAAATCGGACGAATCTAGGAAAAACCCCAAAATTCTCAAAAAATAGGGTTCTAAGGAGTTTTACCTTGATTTGGACGATAGAATGGATTAGATGTTGTGTAATCCTTGTTCTCCAACCAAAGATGTTGATGTTTGAAGATGGATCATTTCCAATCGCCCAAAATCGCCTCTCCCGAGCTTCTCCCATCGAAAATGAGTGAAGAGAATGAAAAATGACGAAATGGAAGTCAACTGTCCAATATATACTCGCCCAGTCTAGCGCACGCTACGTATCGATTATTAGCGTGCGCTAGCGAGGTCACCGGGTAGTCCAGTGGCTTCTGCCGGCCCCGTTAGCGTGCGCCAATCGCCTTATCTTAGCATGCGCTAGCCAAAAATGGTGTCCAGAAACTGGAGTCCAGAACCTACGTGCGCTACCACTATGGCTTAGCGTACGCTACGTAGCTCTTATAGCGTGTGCTATCCGAAGACTAGAGTATGTTACTTGATAGTCTAGAAAACCTAACAACCTCACTGCCTCTGCCAACCAGCCTGTTAGTGTGCTCTACGGACGGATGTTAGTGCGCGCTACTGACCACGAATAGCGTGTATTAACGAACTCCTAGCACGCGTTAACTGCCAGTCCAGAAAGCAGTATGAGTTACTGGTTCTGACCTGACTGGTCCCTTAGCGCGTGCTACGGCTCAAAGCTATCGTGCGCTACTCAAGCAGAATTAGCGTGTGTTAGCCTAGGCCTAGCGTGCGCTATTTCTCTGACCCATAACACTTCCGCAAGATCTAAACAACACGATTGTGATCCAAACAAGATACGAAACTCTATAACAATATCGACAACATCACCAAGAGTTTACAGAGCAACGAAATAAGAAAAATGGCAAGGTCAAACAATCAATAAAAGTACGGGTATTACAGTTCGCACACCTTCACTGATTTTACCCAGAATTTGCTCCATAGGATGATCTTTCACATTTGCCCATTCCTTAGGAATGTTGTATGGATTTTCTTCATATTTGATCTCAAGCTTCTCCAAATCCTTTGTTTCTTCAGACACTTCTTTTGTTGGGGTTGTACTTGCATCATCATCAAAAACAACCTTTCTCGGGGGCAAAACTGTATCATCAAATTTTATATAAATAGACTCTTCTACCGAGCCTCTTCTATAGTTAAAAATACGATAAGCTTTACTATTAAGTTAATATCCAAGGAAAATACCAATATCAGATTTAAATTCTAATTTACCCAGATTATCCTTACCATTGTTATGAATAAAAAACTTTACAACCAAATGGATGAAAATAGAATAAATTAGGCTTCTTACCTTTGAATATTTCGTATGGAGTCATCATTGTGGTTCTCTGAAGATGAACTCGATTTATTACATAACAGGCCGTATTTGTTTCGACCATTGCACCTTAACCAACGGAATGGTTTTGTGCCGAAGCTTCTTCTCACGACGTTCCATGATCTTCTCCCAAAACCATATGGGAATATTACACGCCGTAGACCCTTCCCACGAGGGTCTACCAGGCTAAACATCATTGAACGACCAAAATACTCAACCGATCGGGGTCAAACAATATAATAATACGGACCATTAAGGTCAATTTTAAACAACTACACAGACCGATGAGGTCACATGGCTAACACAAACAACAAATACAACTCTTTACAATAATTACCCACACAGGGTAAAGATACAAAATAGCGGAAGATTGACTACAACTCTGTGGGTACCACATGACTCGACCAAACTCTTGACTCTTGATTAGTATCGTAGCTCGTCACTCCTTGTGCCGATCCTAGAACTGCTCCCCCGAACTGTGTGCACCTGAAATGCATGAAACGTATTTCCCCTATTTAAGGGGTTTGCATTTGAATGGCTAGTACAAGTATCCTACCTATACAAAATGTAACAAGCAAATAGTAACCACGAATCAGATACGACAATCAATTACCAAGGCATTCCCGAGAGGTTTGGTTAATTAGAAAACAAGTGTAGAAGTATTTGAAAATAAACCCGTCATCTCGGGGATTTTAGAACTAGAAACTTTTTCGGACCTCAAGTCCAAGTTACAAGGACTTTTTCAAAATCGTTAGGGCCTCATCCCGGTTCTTGTTTCAAAACACATTAGCTAGGATATCATCACGGGTCCGTGACCCAACAACAAAACATTATCCATTCAATCACTGTTCGTACTCGTCAAGTAACGAACTCCGGAGGCCACGACAGACTGTACCTGGTTCCACACAATCTTGTTCGTACACATCATGTAACAAACTCCAGAGGCCACGACGGACCGTACCTGGTTCCACTCAATCACTGTTCGTACACATCATGTACTGAACTCCAAAGGCCAAGACGGACCATACCTGGTTCCACTCAATCACTGTTCGTACACATCATGTACCGAACTCCACAGGCCACGACGGACCGTACGTGGTTCCACTCAATCACTGTTCGTACACACCATGTACCGAACTCCATAGGCCACGACAGACTGTATCTGGTTCCACTCAATCACTGCACAACACATAACGATCATCTCAAGACACTACCACGAACAACACATAGTTTTACAAATATGTCCGACCATTCAACAATACACCACAATACATGTGCGATGTATAATCAATCCGACACAATTATCACAATCATCACGATACCTCAGTCATGAACAAACAAGCACAACCCAAACAACACGATCAACATAACCCACACAATTCCACAATGTTGTACAAGCAAGGATGTCATTAGTATCATCAAACGTTTGAAAGAATCAATTCATAATCAATTCATACGAATCATATCCACGAAGGTAGATCAAATCATCGTAAACCCAACACGTAATCTCTATTCACAAGACACAAATCGTATAAGCAAGACACTTGCCTCAATAATCGATACCGAAACCCCGACGAACACGGCACAATCGGGAAAACCTCGAACACTTACAATCCTCCGTGAGAACAACGAGAATATGATTACTACGAGTATAACGATTGAAAACAATGGAAAACACACCTAAGAATCGAAGGAAACCCTCTGAGACATTTAATCGGACATTAAATATTCAAGACTTCCTTAAAATACCAAAATCATGGTTGGTCTCAAACAAATTCGAGATACGGATATACAATCCGTAGAACATGATTAACAATACTCAATAACACCATTCAACCCACTAAAATCGGATGAATCATCAAAATCAAGAGCAAAATCCCGAAGGTCAACCCTAGGAGATTTCAAGAAGTTACCTTCGATCCGGACGAACTTAGGTGGAGGATGATGATAAACACGGATAGGGCTCCCCGAAATGATGATCAACGATACCTCCGATCACTACTCCCGAATTCCAACCACAAATCCCAAAGTAAGAAGGAGAAAGGTGAAAAATGGGACAAAACCCGTCGCCCAGGCCTTATATAGCCGATCATGTTACGGCCGTAACATGCAGTACCTTACGTCCGTAAATCGGCCACTCCCCTTACGACCGTACTCGGCCTCTCACTTACGGCCGTAACCAGGCCTCTCGGGACTTCTGCCCAAAATGCGTGGGCGCATTACGGCCGTAACTCGGCCATACATTACGGCCATAATACTCATAACCTTACGGTCGTAACACACCATTCTTACGGCCGTAGCTCTCATGCCACAATTCCGATCGTCCGGTTAGACGTTCGACAACATTCTGGTGACTCATATGCACCATCTATGATTCAAAATAATAATGAGCATACTACGAAATATAACGTACCACACCACAAGCACATATTTAATCAAAGAGGCGCACGCGACAACAAGTCTCACTCGACGAACACTACATCACGGTATATCATACCATACATAACGTAAAACGAAATCCAATTAATCATCAACAAAACAAATAACCGGCACAAAATGACAAGTAATTCAAGGCAAATAGAAATGAAAATCTCGGGTATTACAAATTTCGGTTAACGGGTATTGATTTTTTTTTAATTTCAAATACCCGAAAAATTAAAGTAACTGATACTTAGATTATAAATAACCAAAATACCCGATTATTATATATATTTTTGGTTATTTATATATTTATTTATTCATTTCTTTTTAATCAAGCTACTATATAAACTCCAAACTTCAAAATCTTCTGCTATTATGTAAATTTGGTGCGCCAAATTAGAATATTATGTCACCAAGAGACTTTCACTGCAGGTAAAATAGTAAAATACAAGTTTTTTATATATAGAAAATAATCGAAGAACGGAAAAAATATCTGATAAAAATTCGGTTCGGGTATTTTGGGGTAATATAAAAAAATGAGGAACCGTACCCGAAATATTTAATACGATTTGGATAACGTGTACAACTATTTTTTTCCAATAACCAAAAATACAGCCCTAATTGAACCATCTCTTATCCGCCTTCGTTCCCTAAAATAAGTATAAGGTAAGTGATCAACGAGGACTTTGATTTCTAAGGTAAGGGGTAGGCAACTTAATTCGAATATACAAAGTTGGAATTTGATTTTAACTTTAAATATTGAGTTGAGTTATTTCAAAAACCATAATTTACTCACATACCAAGGGACAAAAATGGACCGTAGATTTCATTTTGATCAACGGTTGAGATCAAAACAGTTACCACTAAAAAAAACACGGAGGGGTAAATTGGTAAAATCACAACACAAACAAAACAACCGGCGCAGCGAAAGCCTGCATTCCACTTCTTTTTTCTTTCATCCTGCTTAACGCTCCACCTAACACACACTAAAAACACACAGTACACACACCAAAAACCCGATCAAAATACAAACCCTAATTCCTCACCGGATCTACAAAATCTAATCGGAAAAAATGGCGGAAAGTGACGACGATAACACTGTTCTGAAACCCTACCTATCTCCGGCTAAAAAGAAGGATAAAAAAAACGGCTAAAAATCCGATTTCAGGTATAATCATACGATTTAAACAACTATTTTACTATCTCTTACTGTCATATATGATTGAAATATTGATGCGTAATGTGTATAGAGATTATATTGAAGATGTTATGAATTTAAACTGATTATTGAATGTTTATGCAAGTTATTGAGATTTTGTGAAGAAATAGTAAAATAGAAATTAGGTTTTCAAAGATAATAGATAGATTCAGTTGAAGTTGAAATAAAAAACACAGAATAGAAGCATTTATTGAAGGCTACTTATGCGGCTAAGCCTTCGGCTTAGCCGCAGAAGATGCCTTCGGCTTCGCCGAAGGCATCGGCTGAGGCTAAGACACAAAATACGCCTTCGACTAGGTAGCAGAAGACGCCTTCGGCTAAGCCGAAGGCGTCGGCTGCGGCTAAGTAGCAGAAGATGCCTTCGGCTTCGCCGAAGGCGTCGTCCGACGCTAAGACATAGAAGACGCCTTCGGCTTAACAAAAGACATTGGTTGCGGCCAAGCCGCAGAAGATGTGTTACTTTGGAATAGATGAAGGCGTAGGATGCTGCTTAGCAAGACGCTTAGCCGAATCATACGCTACCGATAAGCGTTTAGCTTAGATGCAGAAGATGACTTTAACTTATTGTTGTAGAAACAGCATTTCATGAATTTTGTTTGCCTTGAAATCCGTATCATATATGATATACAAAAATATTCAGTTATAGATATGTTCAGTTGGTATGGAATGTATTCTATATCATATATATGATACAGAAATCAAACAATTGCCTTAGCTGCAGCGATAGCCTTCGGCAACTATCGTTGCAGCTAAGCCTTCGATAAAAGATATCAACTGTATTCTGTATCATATATGATGATGTATGTTAATTAGTCTGACTGTACATAAATAATTAAAATATCTATTTTAAAAATGTAGATAAAGGCAAAGGAAATGGTATCGCTGATGTGGATAAAGTCATAAGCTCATTGCCATTCTTAAAGACGTCAACGAAAGGAAAAAAAGCTGCCAAATGTACATATTATTGCTTTTATGTATTACAAGTTGTATAAAACAATGTTGTGTACTGAATACATAATGCATTGAATCATATATGATAACATTTGAAAAAATTTTTGCAGCACATGTAGTTGATGTTGAAGACATGGAGATTGAAGAGGAAGCGGATGATAAAAACAAAAAGAAGAGGTATAAAAACAAAGAAGAACCACCAGCATCACCTGAGAAAGTAAAGGGAAGATATAAGAAAACAAATTGTTCTACAACAAGGCATGGAAAGAAAACAACAAAAGAAGCTTCGAAACCTGCAACAACTTCGAAGAGATACACAAGAGGGGATGCTAAGAAAACAATGGAAGAAGAAGAAATGAATCAGAAAAGTGAAGAGGAGGAGGACGAGGAGGAGGAGGAGGAAGACAAGGTGATATTTGAAGAAAGTGAAACTGAAGAGGAACAAAAAAACAAACAAGAAAAAGAAAAATGGAAACAGTTGAAGAAGATGAGGAGGAGGAAGATGCGGAGGAGAAAGATGAGGAGGAGAAAGATGAGGAGGAATAGAGGATTGTTATTTTCAAAAAAGAAAATATAAAAAAATGAAAAGCACAAAAACCAACCAAAAAGGTGACATATCCAAGTTGCTTAACTAGGTCATCACCAAAATCCATGTTTGATGCAATGGCTGGTTTAACAGAGATGAGAAAGAAAATTTTGAAAGACATCGGTTTTGAGAGATTCATAAACTTTCCAATAACCGAACTTCCAGGAGCTTTGTTATACCATGTTGTTCACAAATTCCATCCACCAAGTATGGAATTAAGGTTGCAGAAAGGGTCAATCAAGATAACCAAACAAATCATACATGATATGCTAGGTGTGCCAATGGGAAAAAACAAATTGGAAGATCTAGAAACAAAAGACAAAGATGATCCATTCATAGCAGAATGGGAAGGCCAGTATTCTCATCTAAAGAAAACCACACCAGCTGCAATATCATCGGAGATAACAAGCTCAGTTGGTGCTGATTTCATCTTCACGATAAACTTTCTAACTCTGTTTGCTAGCACAATGGGAACAGTTGATAATGGTGCAAAGGTGTTTGCAACAGTGTTGAAGCATGTGAAAGAACATGATGTCATTTCAGATATTGACTGGTGCGGATACATACTTGAATGCTTACGAATAAGTAAGCAAAATTGGGAAAAGGTGGTGACTAAAGGCGACTTCTATTATGGGCCAGCAACATTCTTATGTGTAAGTTATTTTACATGATTCTATAAATTTATCAAATGTGATTCAATACCATACACTTATTATAATCTAACCGAAATTTGTTTTTTGTATGAAAAAGCTGCTATACCTAGACTCTGTTGGAAAGTAAAACGCAGCGGAAGCGAAGTTTGGGAAAAGATGATAATCGCGTTTTGCGCATCTACGAGCATTAGATCTATTTAGGCATGCTAATTAATTAATTACTAAGACTAATAAGCAATTTAAATATTATTTATTATTTATTAATTAAATATGTTGATAATTAAAATATCCTAATCTAGATCCAAGATCATAGGATATTACCTTTTGAAGAGTATTGGTTACTTCCGTCTTGATCGCCTTGTATTTCTACCTTTAGATCTTCTAGAGTATGATCCGCCTTGAACCGGACGTTGTGTGGGCAACGAGCTACCGGATCTTGTTGGGACACCTATGGATCGGCCGAAATAATATGCCTCATAATTCTCGATTTTCTTTTCTTCAAGTAATTCCGATATGTAGCCAGAATTAAAGTGTTCTCTCAATTGTGGAATCAAAGACACAAGTCAAGATCCACAATTAAACACTTAGAAGAAAAAATCGAAATTCCTTGTGTAAGTTTGTGATAAAAATCGGCCAACACCCCATATGTCCTATTTATAGGCTCTTGGACTACTACTAGGGGATCTAAAGGAGGATTATGGAAGGACTCCCAATAAATTCATCTTACCTTATTAGGACTCTTCCTAATATATAATGAATCTATTAATATCAACTTAGTCCACTAAAAAGTTGATATTACACTTCCTACCAAAATCCCAAATTACGAAATTAGGCTCCTTATTAAATATATTATTTCCCGTGTTTAAGATATCAAATGTCCATTAATTAATTATAAGCTACTGACAGCTTTAATTAATTAAATATCTTATCCAAGAGTAGTACCACTCGAACCTTATTATACCGGAATTAAATCCACCTGCAGGGTTTAATATAATAATCATTATCGAGCTCCTCAAGGGGACATCATCAACCTGCACGAGTCGGGACACGATTTCTATTAATAATAATAATTGTTGTATAAACAATATTATTGCCCAAGATACGAGGCTTATTGAGTCGATCATTTTTGTAATATCCGCAATTTCGAATTTCGGTAATTTTCTTTTTTTTGGTGTATTTCTCGATCGTAGCGACTCTCGTATACCTTTCAGTGTGTCCTTCCTGTCAACTGTTGAACTGTATTTTCGTTATTGATGTGCGGAACCGTCGTTTCGGGGTTGCCGCGGATCCATTTCGTGTTATTGGTTCCCAAATATTGATTCCTATCGTTTTATTCTCTTTCCAGATCATTTTCATCATTTTGGGACCCAAAAGGGGGTGTGGGCCGCGGCACAAGACAGGTGTGCCGCGGCACACATATTTCTCCAGTCGATGGTCGAGCGGCGAAGCTTGTGTGCGCGGCACACCCATCCGTGCCGCGGCACGATCGAGTCGATGCGCGGCACATCCGTCCGTGCCGCGGCACACCGTGTGACATCTGCGACCAAAACACTGCTGTGCCGTGTGCGCACGCGGCTGCCGCTATCTTGGCACAATGCCAAAACACAGGAGTAAATTTTCGGCTGTGCCGCGGCACACGGAGCGGTCGACTGTGCGATTCGTCTTTATTAGACGAAATCGGTCGTCTTCTTCCTCATTTTCACCGCATCGCGAGAGAGAGTGAGAGAGAGGGGAAGGGTTCTTCATCTATATCCATTGGGGTTGATTTTCACCATTTTTCTTCGGTTGTGAGGCTCGGGCAATCAATCTAACGCGTGTTCTACGGATCTTGGTACTTGAATCTCGTAAGGTAATATTCTAAAACCCTATTTTCGATTAAATTGGGGGTTTTGGGTTTTTCTTCCGATTCGTTCCGTTTTGTTGGTGGATTCATGATGTATACGATTAATATTGTTAGTATCTTTAGTTTTCCTACGGATTCATGGATATTTTGTGGATTTTTACGGAATCGAGAGGGTTTGGTTGTGGGCCCTCGTTGTTGTTTCGGTATGAATATACATGAATCGTAGGCGGGTTTCGGGTGTATTCCATTTCCATAATCGTTTAGAAGTGGTTGTGATTGTGCTATTCGAATCGTTAGGTTCATTTTCGGTTCCTCGCGGTCGTGCTTGATTCTTCCGTTCCGTTCATTGTCGTCTTCCTTTTCGTTAGCATCGGGCGTTAGAAGCTTCCGGTTGAGCCGTATCATTCGTGGTTCGGTGCTCGTGGTATCGAGGCAAGTACCTTGCCCATACTTTTCTTATTTTGTGGATATGATGATCGGTGATCGTATTAGTGTGTTTGTTTGGTTGTTTGAAACGAAGTTTCAAAAGATTTCGGTTTGGCCTCGTTAAAGGCTTTCTTTCAAATGCGTGTGTGTTTCGTGAACGGTGTGTTTTGGGAATTGATTATGATTTGATTATTTTGAACGTTGAAGGATTTGATGATGATACTCCTATTGTTTAAAGTTATGGAATCGTATATTCCGTATTTAATCTTGTTATTGTGTTTTGAAGAGTTTGATAATGGTGTCGAGTTAATGGCCATCTCTAGTGAGTATTCTTAATGAACTTACATTCTTAGCATGTTAGTATTGCATGAGTAACGTGTGTGTGTGTGTATGCTCACTGCGGGTTAGATCCGACGGGGTCTCGGTAGGGCTCCACGAAGCTGTGGAACCGCGAGCTTGCTTTTAACCACTGCGGGTTAGATCCGACGGGGTCTCGGTAGGGATCCACGAAGCTGTGGGTCCGCGGTTAATTGTGGTGCATTTTGCAAATGTGATTTGATATTGGCATTTCCGGAAATGAGCGCTTTTGAACGGTTTTCATGATTGCATGCATCGACTAAGTGTGTAAGAGGTAAGTTGTTCGTTTGGCTTACTTGGCTAGGATGGCACTAGAGTATTTTGTTGTTTGTTTTAAATCCTTTATTTGTGGATTTTGATGTTGGGAGACGAGCCTTATGGTCGTTCTTGTGTACTGCGAGTTGATGAGATTTGGGGCTAAAATCCCAACATTTTTGTAAAAGTCATTTTACGGATTTGGGGCTAAAATCCCAACGGTTTGGTAAAGGTGATTTTACGGAAAGTAAACTTTTGGGGCGGTGACCCCTTTTGTCTTGTGGATTTTGAAAAGTAGGATTTGATAATCCTAAATGGTTTTCTATTAAAACTCTCGATGGCATTCTAAACCGTCTTATAAATTATTTCCATTGGTTTATGGTATTTCGATTTTGAAATGTTTTCTGAAACCCTTGCCTCGAGAAGTACTTTTTGGTTTGTTTGGATCTTTGAGGATTCCTGGTTATTGTTATTCGTGGAATGTGAATTGTATGGCTCGTATTTGCACTTTGTATTTGCACTAGCAAAACAGTGGAGTTTTGCTAACCCTCGAGTATTCGGGGGGTGGATGTCTATTTTTGCATTCAGGTTTTGGAGCATAACACAGGGTCGGCACGAAGGATGATGAAAGATGAACGATACTAGCCACACGAGGATCCGTTGATGTCGTAATTGGTCTAGTTGCATTTTCTTTTCCGCTGCAGTATCTTTTCCCCGTTGTACGGGAGTTTATTGTACTTTGACCCCTGCGTGGGTATATGTTGTAATTGAGTTGTATATTTTATTGAAAGACCAAATCGGTCCATCGAGTCATTTAGCCTTGAAGGCATTGTCGAGATGTTAAATGTTGTTACCAGCCTGGTAGATCTTCGAGGAGAGGGTCTACGGCGTGTAATATCCCTGAGTGGATTGGGGGTGTTACATAAATGGTATCGGAGCTTAGGTTGAGGAAGCCTAGGCTGTCGGGTCAAGTCGTGTTGTTTGAGTCTTGTTTCGTCGGATTTTATCTGACAGATTCGTGTCTCGACGATTAGTTTTAGTTTGTTTGTCGTGATTATTATAGTGGGGCGATAATAATCTTCGTGCGACTGTGGAAGTAAGTCTCCCTTCTTCGTGTTGTACCTCGTGTGACACGAGCTATTTTTATGATTATTTGTTAAGTGATGGAATCTTTATGTGGATTTTGATTTCACGATATGTATTTAATCGACTCTCGTATTTGATTTATACGAGGAGTGTCGTCGCTTGTGATGTCTTTTTATTATTGTTTTTGTCCGTTGCTGATGATTTTCGAATCGATTTGCACGTTTTACAAGTTCTCTTGTGGAAGCTTTGTGCTTATACACATTCGACTTGTTCACTATCCAGTGCGGTAGGGTCTTTAGAGGCCTCGAATGGGGCCAGTGGTTTTGTTCGAATGTGGTTATTTGACTCTAATATTTTGTTCTTATGAGGAGTAGTGTTCTGGATTGTGCGTGTTGAATTGTATTTCTTTTATCCATTGCGTGAGTTCTTTTGTAATGATTTTCGGTATTTTACCGACCGAGTTTTATTTCGAAAACCAATTCCCTTAACCGAATTTTTGGCATTATGGCCTTGATCATTTTGGCGAAATTCTTATGACGGTATTTAGCATTTTGTAAATGGCTACCGTGAATTTTGAAATATTACCGTCATCACCTTTTTGGCATTTTTGTAAATGGTTTTTAGCACGGGGTTCCGACGGGACCCACAGCGCTATGATGTTCCGTGTGATTACCTGAAATTTTTGGGCATTCTAGCCTTTTTGGCATCGTCCTTTTTGGCATTGAATTATTTTCGAAAACTTGAGTATCCTAGAAATAAATTTCGAGACATATTTTTTTCAACTGAGTTATTTTCTTGTGGTACATCCAGGTGCCACAATATATTTCAAAAATTTTCTGCCTCGAGGACCAAAATGTTTTGAGACATTTTCAATGTTTTAGAAACACATTTATTTAGACCAGAGGGTCGAATATTCTGAAAGTTTTCACTAAGAGAAAGTGTCCTCATTTTTTTTATCAAATGCGAAACGGTTCTCCAAAGTCTCGATAACGATGTTTCACGTTTGTACTTTTTGAAAGGTGATACTCAAGATCAATCGGTGTTCTTCTAAATTATTTTCAAAATGAGGTTTTCGTTTTTAAAACCTATCCATTCCCGTTTGAGGGCTGGTTATATATGTATGATGTTCGCGTTGTCATTTTGATGTTTGCTCCCGAGTATGACCGAATTGGCGGTGTGAGCGTTGAGTCGTTTTTCACACATTTGTTGTGTTAGCCCCTTGTGAGAGGTGGGATGTTGGTTTTGAATATTGTCGCCTCGTGGTGATTTCTGCGTTGTCGCGCATGTGCGAGCTGTTAGATCTTGGGTTGGTATGGCCGTGTGCATCGGTGATCGTTCCGTTATGTGTCGGTTGTTTAATGTCTTGTTACCTTGCTCCCGTTTTTGTGAATTTCGTGGACGGGGTCGGAGGTAATGCCCGTACTATTTTGACTTCTATATTTTCTCTTTCTTCATTCTTTCGATTCGCTCATGTTCGTTGATACTTTATGAACTTGTTCTGTATTTCGGTTTCATCGTCCGAACGAAATGCGATCTTGTTATGGGTCGATCTGATTATCGCCGTGACTTTTCAGGTTCGGTTCGATTCTTGTGAACCTTGTTCGGAAGTGACATCATCTAGTTCTATTAGTTCTTTTATTCGAAGTGGATCGGATTTGGAACTCTTGTGTTTTCGACTTTGTCGACTCATCATGTTCGTTGACATTTTTGAGCTTGTCCTGCCCCTTGCTTTTGTTGATCGAACGAGTGTGGTATTGTTTCGGAATAAATCATTTGTCGTTGTGACTTTTCAATTTCTATTCCCTCTCATGTGGATCTTATGTGAATGCATATGTTGTTGTTTTCACCGGATCATATATTGTCTCGAGTCGAGATGTGAACCTTGGAGTTGTTGTTTGAATTTTTATTGTTCTTCGTGATTCGAACATGATCGTTCGATTTTTGTTGTCTCGATCTTTGTGGTTCGATCGTTTGATTGTTCGGTTTTTGTCGATCTCGTTTCGCGATTGTTGAGCGTTCAGACTCCTTCCTAATTCCCTTAAGTTTGGGAAACTAGTCTCGTTTTCGATCTTCCAACCCTTGGGCGGTGGAATTCCGTATTTGTTCAGCGATTGGCTCGCGTTTTGATTGATGTACCGTTGGGTTGGTCAATCATACTGACTTTCGTGTTTTGTGATTGTCGGATAATTGACTTGGCTATATCATCCGTTTGATGACACTCGTCATTTGTTGGTTTTATTGTATCCCTAACGGCGACGTTGTGTTGGTCGTCGTGGAGCGTGTTTTCACGCCGTTTATTTCTTTGCGTTGCTTGTAACGTTTCGCTGGTGGGCGTAAGTTACGCATTTCTTGTGTATCTCGTTGAGTTTTCCCTGGCGGAGATATTGCTTCTCCCTACTTGTTTTAAGTTTCGGGACGAAACTTCTTTTAAGGAGGGTAGAATGTAATATCCGCAATTTCGAATTTCGGTAATTTTCTTTTTTTGGTGTATTTCTCGATCGTAGCGACTCTCGTATACCTTCAAAGGTGTCCTTCTGTCAACTGTTGAATTGTATTTTCGTTATTGATGTGCGAACCATCGTTTCGGGTTGCCGCGGATCCATTTCGTGTTATTGGTTCCCAAATATTGATTCCTATCGCTTTATTCTCTTCCGATCATTTTCATCATTTTGGGACCCAAAAGGGGGTGTGGGCAGCGGCAAGATGTGTGTGCCGCGGCACACATATTTCTCCGGTCGATGGTCGAGCGATCAGTGCAGCCGCGGCACACCCATCCGGTGCCGCGGACAAGCCGAGTCAAGCCGCGGCACATCCGTCCGGTGCCGCGGCACACCCGTGTGACATCTCGCGACCAAAACTCGCCAGACTGCGGTGCCGCGGCACACGCTGGCCGTGCCGGCACAATGCCAAAACACAGGAGTAAATTTTCGGCTGTGCCGCGGCACACTTCGCCGTGCCGCGCACACGAAGCGGTCAATCAGGCGATTCGTCTTTATTAGACGAAATCGGTCGCCTTCTTCCTCATTTTCACCGCATCGCGAGAGAGAGTGAGAGAGAGGGGAAGGGTTCTTCATCTATATCCATCGGGGTTGATTTTCACCATTTTTCTTGATTGTGAGGCTCGGGCAATCAATCTAACGCGTGTTCTACGGATCTTGGTACTTGAATCTCGTAAGGTAATATTCTAAAACCCTATTTTCGATTAAATTGGGGTTTTGGGTTTTTCTTCCGATTCGCTCCGCTTTTGTTGGTGGATTCATGATGTATACGATTAATATTGTTAGTATCTTTAGTTTTCCTACGGATTCATGGATATTTTGTGGATTTTTACGGAATCGAGAGGGTTTGGTTGTGGACCGCCTCGTTGTTGTTTTCGTATGAATATACATGAATCGTAGGCGGGTTTCCGGTGTATTCCATTTCCATAATCGTTTAGAAGTGGTTGTGATTGTGCTATTCGAATCGTTAGGTTCATTTTCGCTTCCTCGCGGTCGTGCTTGATTCTTCCGCTCCGCTTCATTGTCGTCTTCCTTTCGTTAGCATCGGGCGCCCAAGCTTCCCGCTGAGCCGTATCCGTTCGTGGTTCAGTGCTCGTGGTATCGAGGCAAGTACCTTGCCCATACTTTTCTTATTTTGTGGATATGATGATCGGTGATCGTATTAGTGTGTTTGTTTGGTTGTTTGAAACGAAGTTTCAAAAGATTTCGGTTTGGCCTCGTTAAAGGCTTTCTTTCAAATGCGTGTGTGTTTCGTGAACGGTGTGTTTTGTGAATTGATTATGATTTGATTATTTTAAACGTTGAAGGATTTGATGATGATACTCCTATTGTTTAAAGTTATGGAATCGTATATTCCGTATTTAATCTTGTTATTGTGTTTTGAAGAGTTTGATAATGGTGTCGAGTTAATGGCCATCTCTAGTGAGTATTCTTAATGAACTTACATTCTTAGCATGTTAGTATTGCATGAGTAACGTGTGTGTGTGTGTATGCTCACTGCGGGTTAGATCCGACGGGGTCTCGGTAGGGCTCCACGAAGCTGTGGAACCGCGAGCTTGCTTTTAACCACTGCGGGTTAGATCCGACGGGGTCTCTGTAGGGATACACGAAGCTGTGGGTCAGCGGTTAATTGTGGTGCATTTTGCAAATTTGATTTGATATTGGCATTTAGGAAATGAGCGCTTTTGAACGGTTTTCATGATTGCATGCATCGACTAAGTGTGTAAGAGGTAAGTTGTTCGTTTGGCTTACTTGGCTAGGATGGCACTAGAGTATTTTGTTGTTTGTTTTAAATCCTTTATTTGTGGATTTTGATGTTGGGAGACGAGCCTTATGGTCGTTCTTGTGTACTGCGAGTTGATGAGATTTGGGGCTAAAATCCCAACATTTTTGTAAAAGTCATTTTACGGATTTGGGGCTAAAATCCCAACGGTTTGGTAAAGGTGATTTTACGGAAAGTAAACTTTTGGGGCGGTGACCCCTTTTGTCTTGTGGATTTTGAAAAGTAGGATTTGATAATCCTAAATGGTTTTCTATTAAAACTCTCGATGGCATTCTAAACCGTCTTATAAATTATTTCCATTGGTTTATGGTATTTCGATTTTGAAATGTTTTCTCAAACCCTTGCCTCGAGAAGTACTTTTTGGTTTGTTTGGATCTTTGAGGATTCCTGGTTATTGTTATTCGTGGAATGTGAATTGTATGGCTCGTATTTGCACTTTGTATTTGCACTAGCAAAACAGTGGAGTTTTGCTAACCCCCGAGTATTCGGGGGGTGGATGTCTATTTTTGCATTCAGGTTTTGGAGCATAACACAGGGTCGGCACGAAGGATGATGAAAGATGAACGATACTAGCCACACGAGGATCCGTTGATGTCGTAATTGGTCTAGTTGCATTTTCTTTTCCGCTGCAGTATCTTTTCCCCGTTGTACGGGAGTTTATTGTACTTTGACCCCTGCGTGGGTATATGTTGTAATTGAGTTGTATATTTTATTGAAAGACCAAATCGGTCTACTGAGTCATTTAGCCTTGAAGGCATTGTCGAGATGTTAAATGTTGTTACCAGCCTGGTAGATCTTCGAGGAGAGGGTCTACGGCGTGTAATATCCCTGAGTGGATTGGGGGTGTTACAATTTTGACTCTCACCTATGATAAATCAAAGCAATAATGATTATAAATACATAATTAAATATTATATACTTAGAATTAAAAAATAATAATTATCCGAGATTTACGTTCTTCTTACAGTCAGTACAGAAGACACTATCTCACCTCGATCCAGTTCAACGTATGCAAATACGCTAATGTATGCTAATAGTCAAGACCAACTATTCTCAAGCATACACTACAACCCTTTATATAATTTGTCTAATAATTATATAGGTTGTGAACTATTATATTATTTTATAAGGCACCGATAATGTGATCTTCCGTGTGACACCAACACACCACATTATCTACAATATAAAATAATTAGACATTTCATTTGCATAACCATAACGTGAATTAATATGCAAAACATGTGATTAAATGTAATTAATATTCTCATAGGTAGTAACAGGAAAATTAGGTAATATAAGCATAAAGTATGCTTTGCAGTATACAATCCTAACAGACTCAACAAACTTCCCAAAATATCAAGTTATGCGTCATCACCCAGTAATGAGAAGTTGGAACACACAGGCAATGAGGAAGAGGATCGGGATCGAAATCAAAGACAATTGCTTGGGAAAACTTGAACATCACGAATAGTTTAATCAAGATGAAGAGCAAACAGGTTTGGATTTTTACAAGGGAATGGATGTTTACAATGAACCATTGCCTCCCAAGAGACCAGAAACGAAAGAGGTAACTTTTACCTTATTAATTTTATTGCTTATATAAATTGATTGTCCTATAAATTGCGGCATAGCCGAAGCCGAAGACTATGCCTACGGCTAAGCCTTTGGCTAAAGCCAAAGGCTATGCCTGCGACTAAGCCTTTAGCAAGCTAAAATTAAGCTATGCCAGCAATGATCACATATGATTCTGAATAAGATTTAAATCTCTTTGAAAAATTATATATGATGATTTTGAAAATCATATATGATAATTCAAATGTTTTTGTAAAATTGAAAATATCATATATGATTTTGAATATAGATTAAAAAAATAATCCAACTTGCTTAATTTACAGGAGTTTGTTGAAAAAATTGAAGAGAAGTTTGAAATAATTTCAAAAGAAAAAATAGAGTTGGTTGACACGTTGAAAGAGGGAATGCAGAAGTTTAAGAGAGACAAAACATTCTTGACTTTGTGTAAGAAGTACAAGAAAAGTTTCAATGTTTTGGATTTTGATATACGTGAAAGAGAAGGAAAAAAGAATGAACAAAATGACAGTGATGATGGGGAAACTGATGATGAAGACAGTGATGATGATGGAAGCGATAATGATAGAGGAGGAGATGATGGAAGCGATGATGGAAGCGATGATGGGAAAAATAAAGATGGGAGTGGAGATAAAAAAGATAAAGGTGGGAAAGATGGTGAAGAAGGAAGTGGGAGTGACAGTGAAGAAGAAGAGAGTGGGGGTGAGAGTGAGAGTGAGAACAAAGAAGGTAACAAGAAAAGTCAAGTTGAAAAAGAAAAAGACAGTGAAAAAGCAAGTGGAAGTGAGAGCAACAAAGTAGAACAAATGGAAACGAATGTCCAAGAAGATGAGAGTGAAACTGAAGATGAGCCGGAAAAAGAATTGGAGACAGAAAAAGAAACTCCAGTTGAGAATGAAAAAGAGAAAGAAATTGAATTGGAGAAGGAAAAGGAAAAAGAACTGGAAAAGAAGGAGAAAGAAACTCTGGCAGAGAATGAAAAAAGAAAGAAATTGAATTGGAGAAGCAAAAAGAAGAACCATTTGTCCAGTTAATAGGAAGTACAAGTTTTTCTTATGAGCAATTTGATGACCAAACTCTAGATGAGATTTTTGAACAAGCAGAAATGGCAAGTCAAACACAATAGGGAAATACAAAAAAAATAGCAAGAAAATCGGTAACACCACCAGCGAAAATGATGACGACAAGAAGCAAAATGAAATCAATTTCACCACCAAGCTTCGATCTTGAAATAAGCCCAGTTTCCAGCAAACTTGCAGCGGCTCAAACTGACACAACAACAGTAGAAGAAACACCAAAGGTTGAGAAAAAGGCTGTCGTTGAAACTGAAACAAGTGAACCAAAACAAAAGATCGAAAAAAGGGCGAGAAAGGTGGTTGATGAAGAAGAAAACAAGGAACAAGAGCCACCCGAAAAGAGAATAAAGAAGCCTTCAAGATACCTGGTTTCACCATACAACAACCGGAAAACTGCCTTGAAAGCACCGCAAACACCGGATGAATCCATGGTATCCGAGGCTTTATTTCTCAATGCAAGGAGATCCATAGTAAGTTTGCTTTACCCTATTAAAAAAATCATAAAAATAAAAAATGTGAAATTGGGCTATCATATATGATCTAAATCTGCTTTTTTATCTTTTTGTGTAGCGAATTTGTTTTTGAAACTGAATGGGCATGGGGAGCAGCAACAATCCGGGACAACATGCAATCACTAGCACCAAAATTAAAAGTGGATGTTAGTGTCATTGTGACTTTGCATGTAGTTTGTACTATGAAGAAACGATCAACAAACCTGCTGCAAAGAAAGATCAACTGGCTTTTTCACACAGAATACTCGTAAGTACCTACAAAATTAGAACTTAAATAATGAAATCTTAATTTGTTTCTTAAAGATGTGTTTGATTTATAAAAACAGACAAAACAAATAGTGGAAGCAAAGAAAGATGAAGAAGAGAAGCAGTACCAAGACTTTTGTGCAAACTTGAAAACCGTGTTAAAAAAGAATCCAGATGACATGACGATAAATCATGTGGCATTGGTAACAACTTCTTTCACTAGTTATGATAAATAAAAAAGTTTTACTTGTATAAAAATGAATCTACACTACACCAAAATGGCCGATTTGTCACTGCCAAAAGCAGTAACAAATGGATTTTGTCACTGCTATTGAAGGTGACATTTCCAGGGGTGACAAATCCCTTAGTCACAGCTACCGAAGGTGACAAAATTCCATTGTCACCGCTAATGTTAGATCTTGAAAAGGGTACATTAAAAACACTAGTCACTGTATTTGTCACTGTCATGGGAGGTGACAACTGTTTTAATTTGTCACTGGCCATGAAGGTGACAAATATCTTTATTTGTCACCTCACATTGTCACCTCAATATCTAACTTTGTCACCGCTGTTGAAGGTGACAAATGTTCCGTGACTTCTAATTTTGTCATCTCCTTTAGCAGTGATAAATCGGACATAATTTAACTACAATAATATAATTTTTCTAAATATTTTTTCTTTAATTTTTTTGATACCTGTACAATTATTAACTAATCAACTATAAATAACACAAATTCCAATATCACCACACCCACATCATTTTAATATCATCGAATGCACTAATTAAATTCATCATTTGTTCAAATTCATAAACAACACGCAAGTGTTCAAATTCTCAAGTTACACACATAGTGTTCAATTTCATAAAAAAATACTTAACAAAAGTAAGACTTAACGCCCAAATCATTTTAGCAACCATATAGGCCATACCACCCAACTACCCTCGGTTTCCTTGATATTTGTGGCACACCCTTGACTATGTAGATACAAACTTTGTCCCTCTTCTCCTGGAACGACGCCAATTCCTAGAACTTTACGTTCAAAGTCCACCAATGCATGACCATGCACAATCGTTCTCGTAGTTGCCGTTGAAACAATTACTCCAGTTACAATCGTTCTCGTAGTTGCCGTTGAAACAATTACTCCAGTTGTCGTTGAAACAATTACTCAATAATTTCAACCTGCAAGAAACCAATCGAAAACATATCATTAGAGATATTGACACATATTTGCTGAAACATAAGGGGCGAGTTCAATTGCTCATAATTTGTTTCAGTACTACAAACCAAAGGGATCCAACTATGACCTTACTCTCAGTAATATCAAAGGTCAATCGAGATTCTCAGCCCATCATGTGCAAGCTGGACCGGTATTCCTTCTCTAGAAACAAAATGAAAACAAGTATAGTTGCATTGTATGCTCGTCCATGTCGACTTGTAAAGTATCAAAAATACATTTCAGTAAAACAATCTGACTAGGACAAAGTAAGCAGCAAAATACCTTTCAGACCAGTCCTTGAGAAACTCATTGTCTTTGTTTTGATCAAAATAATGGGTCATTCCAATAAGCAAGGCTCTCTTTGGGCATATCCTCTTGACAGCATCAAGAGTCTGGATATGACAAATTCAACAATTTAACACCAAGTCGAGCAATTACCATAGCATCACACTCTAAGGGAAAAAAAAGGTGAACCTGAGGGAAGCAGAAGTGAGTATTGTGAGATCCTTTCTGCAAAAAAAAAAAAGGCCAATAAGCAACATGGAATTACAACAATAAATCATGAAGAAATGAGATGAAATTCCAAAAATCCTCATCATCATAACTTTTCCTATGAAAAATATTATGAGATGATGTTCAGTTGAGATAATTACTATAGTTATCTCCCATTAGCAGGATCGAATAAAATCAATATGTACATCGTGGAGCATGATAAATTGAAGTTAGGAAGTCATCTCATTGACAAAAAACTACGAATCCTATGAAATCAAACAAGAAAGCAAGAGCCGAACATGTACTAAGAGTTGATTTTGACTATGATGGTACGGACACATAGGATGATGCAAGATGATGCTATGCATTGATTACAAGAACTGTCTCTGCAGTTTGTCAAATGGGCAACAACTGTAACCATAATAACAAAATCAAACAAACGAGGCAGAAAAAGGCTTCTAAAATATGCTGAGTTACTAGTGGGTGTAAACATGAAGTAACGATCTTTTAAGTATACAAAATTGATGTGTATTGTACTAACCTTTTACAGTGTGTCCAAGATAAGGAGATCTATCTGTTGACCACCATCTTTCAAAATACCTACAAAGAAGCGGAGGTTTGTTTTTAATAAAAGCTCCAATGTGTGTAGCTACATACAAAAGTAGAAATGCTACTTCTCTAATGCTCCTTTTCCAGTCTGTAGGTTCACCCAAGATCCTTTTTGGTAATTTATAGCTGTAGCAAACAGTTATAAAACATAAAAAACAAATACGGAGAGAATGACATTGCTTATGGTATTCTGTGGCTGGAAGAAACCATGAAATGTCTGATATATATGCAACTTTATATCTTTCACCAAATAGAAAACCTAAGCATACATAGTCTTCACCATGCATCACCTAGTAAGAACATAAGAAAAAGAATAATATCAGAAAGGCATAAGGTATTGTTTCTAGGACACAGAAAATGAGATGAGCGCAAGATAATACTAACGGGTAGAGGAGCAAACTGCAGTCCAGATGTCACAAACGGCTTTGTGCAATCATTTTCTATAATTTTCCAGTCAAGTTGGGCAACACGTCTAACTTGTAATACCCGAGATTTCTGTTATGTAATTAGAACTTGTGATATTGTAATGATTGTACTTTTGTCTGAGTACTATTCTCCGTATTTCATAATCCGATGTTGTCGAGTGTATAATTTCGTGTATGTGTTTTAGAGATTGAAATTCTGTACATGTAGCGCACGCTACAGGCTGAGTGTAGCGTACGCTAACGGGGATTCATAGCGCACGCTACAGAGGGTCATTAGCGCACGCTATGCATGGTCAAATCGATTGAGACGTGCGGTAGGTGAGATCTGGCCGGGGGACCCTTGTCGGATTGTGTCGGATGTACCTGGACGGCTTTCGGGAAAAGACGAGTCAACGCCTTAGCGCACGCTACAGGTATATGCGTAGCGCACGCTAAGTGCCGAGTACAGTTTAGACTGTGAGCCGTTAGCGCACGCTAAGAACAGGGTCTAGCGCGCGCTAATAGCCATTTATTATAAATAGGACGGCATCCTATTCGAGATTTCAGTTTTCTCTACTCTCATTACCCGAATTCCTACACTTAGAACATAACTTCCTTCACCCCAAACACTTCATATCAACATCCTGATTCGTGATTTAAGATCGTGTATCATTGGAGATTGGTGTTCAAGCTTTCGGTGTCGGATTGCTTCATTTTCCTCCGTGTTCTTCACTACTTGAGGTAGGTGATTCTTCACCAATGTTAGTAATGTTCCTATGGAAGTTTGAATCATGTTTGGATAGCTGGTATTTCGTTTATAATCGGTCATCACATGTTAGAAGGATATTTTCGACGTTTCGACACTTATTCATCGTATGAACCTTTGAACCATCTTAGTAGTATGAACTCCTAAGCGTTTTCAAATCGATTTATGGTTAGTAATCGGAGATTACCTAGTTCGTATGTTTTACGTAAGGAATCATATGTTTTGGGACTTGGAATAATCTAACTTGGTATATTTCGTGAAGATCTTAGAAAAGATATGTTGATGAGAGGATTATCCGTATATTTGTGCCTCATGATCATGGAACTTCCACAACCTTATTAGCATGTCGACTTGAGGATGATTTGTTGTATCAACATAGAATTCATAAATTCACCACTGCTCAACCCGCTTTTCCGTTAGCGATTCTCGCCATGCAACGTTAGCGCACGCTAACATATTTGAGATAACGTGCGCTATCGGGTTCGATTAACGTATTAAACGCACGTAGCGACGTTATGTATCGGCCGTTCAAATCGCTGGCCATAACTAGCGCACGCTAGTCTTACACGATAAGCGTCGCTAATAGCCGCTTAGCGCACGTTACGTAGAGTACGTAGCGCACGCTAAGCAGTCCAGGCAGATTGGTTATTTTGAGCTTTTCGACCATAGACCGAATTGTTAGGCCATCGTTCGACTTGAGATGATTTGTATATCGTTCCTTTTGTTAAGGTTCGAGCTTGTTACGTTGATCGAAGGAGGCGGCCTTCGAGTGTGTCGAGATCTTTGAAGTGTTTCGTCCTTGCCATTTTCGAGGCAAGTATCATATGTCGAGTTTGATTTATCATGCTTATGGTTTTGTTCATATTTTTGTATATGAGATGTATTTCTGGAAATTCACGTGATATTCGTTGTTGTTTGTTCGTATTGATGAACATATTGAAATGCATATGTGTATGCATAATTGATTGATTATGGTATAAATGATCCGAGGGGGTCATGAGGATCTATGCTGAGGGCGCTGGATCGAATGTCCACCATGCGTTGGTCCGACGGGATCATCATGGGGATCTATGCTGAGGGCGCTGGATCGCTGGACGGGTTTTCCACCATGCGTTGGTCCGACGGGATCATCATGGGGATCTATGCTGAGGGCGCTGGATCGCTGGATTACCATGTATTGTGTAGATGGAATCGTGAGGATTCGCATCGTTGGATTCCGATGGCGGAAGTCCGTTTGCATGTTTTATGATGCATTAATGATTTATTGTATGATGATATTTGTACTAGCATTGTTTTGCTAACCCCTTCGGGGGTGGACATTGTTTTTGATGTTCAGGTAGTCGAGGAGCGGGGAGGCGTACACAGACCGGCTGTGACGATGAGATGGCTCAGTGATGTGGTTGATGTTCTTATTATTGTGATTTGTCTTCTTGGTTCGGTTAGTAATCGAGTATGTCTGTATTAATAAAGTCTTTTCGATATGGTTGTATAAGTCAGCACATTTGATCATTTGATTCAAATCTGTATGTGAATTCCAGTATTCGATTGGTTTATTTTTACACTTCTTTTAAAATTAGCCTTGTAAATCCTTATCTAAAGGGTTTACGGCGCTGTAATTATTCCGAATATCTCGGGGTGTTACAGAATATGGTATCGGAGCTAAGATTTATGGATATCTTGGCAGTCGGGTTAGTTGGGTCTGTTTACGTTATTGATTATTGGTCGTTCGTAACATCATCACGAGCCAAAGATCGTCGTGGACTGTGGTTGTAAGTTTCTAATCTCGAATACTACTGTTTTATTTAATTCACGTCTTGTAAACATTAATGAATGTACTTTGAGAAAGTTTGTCCTGGATATTGAGTATTTATGTTTACAGTATGTTGAGAGGAGGTCGTGGACGCGGACGCGGTCGTGGACGCGGACGTGGTAATGCAAGGCAAGAAGAGTCGGTATCTACCCCAGAGATAGCCGCTAGTCAAACGGATTCACATTCCGGGGGACAGCAGGGATCGGCAAATAATAATGCAGATCCTAACGTGCCGGGAGTGCTTCAGCAGGTGGTTGCCCAGATAAACAAGTTTGCTCAAGTTGTGGATCGCATGCAGACGGCGATGGGACAGCAGAATAACGTGGATAATCAGGGAGATAAATGGCTTACCGAGGTGGTCAAATTGCATCCTCCGAAATTTGACGGTTCCACTGAGACACTTTCGTGGGATCATTGGCTGAAGGAATTAGAAAAGATTTTTATGGGATTAATCGTCCCAACGATAGGAAGGTTCGCCGCCCAAGATTCTTTGACCGGGAGGCTTTCGACCGGTGGGAGGCCATTCGACCAGGAGCATAATGCCGATCGGACAGAATTCAAGTTGATGATGGAGGCATGTGATTGTCCTCGCCTGGGCTAGAGAGGCCCGAGTTCGGGAGTTTTTCTCACCACAAAATTCGGAAGCATTTGTGACTAAGTGATTAAGACTTTTAATCACCAAATGACTTATGTGCGCCAATTGCTCAGACCGAGGCGGAAAGGATTTTCCATTTTGACATGCGAATGTAGCCGGAAATTCACAGAATATATGTCCGGATTTGATTGTACCACCTTGAGGCAAGATCGTGACAAGGCGTTGGCCTACGATATGAAGGAAGCGGCAGAGAGAAATCGACGGAAGCAAAGAAACGAAGGTGTCGGGCAACTTCATGGAGAATAAGAATAGCGGGCTCACGGGTCGGTCCTCTTTTCACTCATCCAGAGACCTCCGCATCCTAGTCGAGGAGGAAAGAAGTTCCGGCAAGACCGATCGCTTCGACACAGGAAGAAGTGTTACAACCGTGGCAAGGCGGGACATGTTCGACGGGATTGTTTCGCGCCCGCTGTGACTGTTTCGAGTGTGGACAGGAAGGACATCGCGCAACATTTTGTGGGAATGCGACCCGATCTTTTGGTACTCGCACTCAGCGCCTGGCCCGAAGGAAACAAGTGTGAACCAGACGCAGCAGAGTGGATTTCAGCAGTGAACGTTGGGAAGAGAGAGGCATCCAAAGGCCGGGTCCGTTCCTCCACGCCCGTATGAAATGAGGAAATCGATGATCGAACACGCCTGTTGCATCGTGTACGATTCTGATCCTTTTGCAACCGCTAGTGTCTTGTTCGATTCGAGCTACGCATTCTTTTATATCTTTGAACCGTGTTAATCGTTTGAACATCTCGTGCTTGTATAATTGTGAACCTTATGTTGTGGGATTACCGAATGAGAGAAAATTGTGGGAACACTAGAAGCTAGGGATTTCCAAAGATTCATAGAAGGAAGAGAGTGGCCATCGCATCTCATTGTAGTTGACATCTACGGTGACGATTTAATTTCTGAGATGATTGGCTCAACCGTTATGGAGTCAGTGGCTGAATTACCGAGAGAGAGTCATTTCCATCATTGCGATGACGGATCGAACACTTATTCCGAGGATGGAGACCGGAAGCTCGGGAAAATTGATCAAGGCAATGAGAGCCGTGAAATTGCTTAAACAGGATGTCATGGACTTTGGTGTTATGCCATGAGGAAAGAGGAAGAAGTAGAGCTCGTCTATTTCAATTGTGAATGAGTTCTCGATGTATTTCCCGACGAGCTACTGTGGTTACCTCCGCAAAGAGAAGTGGAATTCACCATCGAGTTAGAGCCCTGGAGCAGCCTCCTATTTCCAGAGCACCATACCACATGGCGCCAACCGAGATGTATGAACTCAAGAAACAAGCGGAGGAATTGTTGCGAAGGGCTATATTCAACCTAGCGTTTCTCCTTGGGGAGCGCCTGTTCTCTTTGTCCTAAGAAAGACGGATCCCTCCGACTGTATTGATTACAGGGAGCTTAACAAGATGACGATCAAGAATAAGTATCCTATACCTCGGATCGACGACTTGTTTGATCAACTGCAAGGGGCAAGGGTATTCTCGAAGATTGACTTGCGATCAGGATACCATCAGTTGAGAATTAAGGAATCGGATATACCGAAATCTGCTTTCAGATCCCGGTACGGGCATTATGAATTTGTAGTGATGCCATTTGGACTTACCAATGCTCCTGCGGTATTCATGCAATTGATGAATCGGGTATTCTTGGAGTACTTGGATAAATTTGTGGTCGTTTTCATTGACGACATCTTGATATATTCGAGGGACGCAGAGGAACATGCTGAACATTTACGTGTGGTTTTGAGCATCTTGAGAAAGGAACAGCTGTATGCTAAGCTTTCTAAATGCGAATTTTGGCTTAAGGAAGTAACCTTCCTTGGGCATGTGATATCATCCGACGGAGTTCAGGTGGACCCGAAGAAAGTCGAAGCAATCTTGGAGTGGGAAGCTCCTAAAAACGTGAAAGAAGTTCGAAGCTTCTTAGGACTTGCTGGATATTATCGCCGCTTTGTAGAGGGATTTTCCAAAATTGCTCGTCCGCTCACTCAGCTGTTACAGAAAACTCAAAAGTTCACGTGGAATGAGAAATGTCAGGCTGGTTTTGACGAACTTAAGAGGAGACTGACGACAACACCTATATTAGCACCGCCAGAGGAACCGATGGATTCATGGTATACGCGATGCTTCAAATCGTGGTTTGGGTTGTGTGTTGATGCGTATGATAAAGTGATTGCTTATGCTTCTCGGCAATTGAAACCGCACGGGTTAATTATCCGACTCATGATCCGGAGCTAGCACCGTGGTCTTTGCCTTGAAAATCGCGACATTATTTGTACGGCACTCATTGTCAGATCTTTACAGATCATAAGAGCCTCAAATACATTTTCAGTCAGAAAGAATTAAACATGAGGCAAAGAAGGTGGCTGGAATTGATCAAGGATTACGACTTGGAGATTCTCTATCATCCGGGGAAAGCAAATGTAGTAGCCGATGCTTTGAGCCAAAAACCCGTTTCTCTTCGAGTGTTGGAAGCACTTACATCCCAAACCAGTATTCAACGGGAACTGATCCGCGAGGGGATTGAAGTATGGGCACCAGGAATCCAAGGACAACTTTATGTGATGGAACTGACTTCATCACTAGTCGAGGAGATCAAGTCTAAACAACTGAACGATTCTCTGATTCTTCGATTATATGACGAAGTCAAGAAAGGAAAAGCCCCAGGATTCGTGATACAAGACGATGGAATTCTGAGATTTCAGAGTCGACTTTGCGTTCCCGAGGACGATGATTTGAGACGGACAATTTTGAAAGAAGCTCATAGCGCGCCCTATTCTATTCACCCAGGCAGTAGTAAGATGTATAAAGATTTAAAGCAAAACTTCTGGTGGGGGAATATGAAGAAGGACGTAGCGGAGTACGTTTCAAAGTGTTTGACTTGTCAGCAGGTTAAGATTGAACATCAACGACCTGCCGGAATGTTAAGACCGCTTCCGATCCCTAAGTGGAAGTGGGAGGATATCTCGATGGACTTCATTACTAGTATGCCAAGGACTAGAATGGGAATGAACATGATTTGGGTTGTAGTTGATCGACTAACCAAGTTGGCTCATTTCCTGGGAATTAAAGATACATGGGGACCCGAGAGATTGGCACGAATATTTATTGCGGAGATAGTCGACAGACGGACGCCGAAGACCATTATTTCGGATCGAGATGGTCGCTTCGTGTCACACTTCGGAAAGCGATTCACAGTGGCTTTGGGGATCGAGCTCAACTTTAGCATGCCTTATCATCCCCAAACGGATGGTCATCAAAGAACTATACAGATGAGAAGACATGCTTAGAGCTTGTGCATTAGATTGGTCGATCGATTGGGAAGTTCACTTGCCCTTGATCGAGTTCACCTATAATAACAGTTGGCATGCTTCTATTAAGATGGCCCCATTTGAAGCTTTATACGGAGAAGATGCCGATCGCCCTGTGTTGGGATGATTCTTCAGACTTGATCGGACGGAACCGAATTGATTATTCGACTCAAGAGAAGATAGCCTTGATTCGAGAGAGACTGCTGATCGCCTGCAGTCGGCGTAAGTCTTATGCCGATGTACGTCGCCGCCTCTCTAGAGTTCGAATGGGACCACGTACTATTGAAGGTGTCTCCTACACGAGGGATTTTCCGTTTTGGGAGAAGAGGCAAGCTTAGTCCGAGATATATCGGACCATTTGAGATCCTAGAGAGAGTTGGGGATTTAGCATACCGGTTGGCCTTACCGCCATCGCCGAGTCATGTTAACAATGTGTTTCACGTATCCCAATCCGCGAAGTATGTACCGGACCCTACCACGTCATTGATTTCGACGAGATCGAGATAGCTAATGATGGCACCTTCAAGAGAGACCAATCAAGATACTTGAGAGCCGGATCAAACAATTGAGGAATAAACCAATACATTTGGTTAAAGTACAATGGTCACGACATGGAGTCGAAGAGGCCACTTGGGAAACGGAGGACGGTATGAAGGCTAAATATCCGGAGTTGTTTTCATCCTAAGTTTCGGGACGAAACTTCTTTTTAGGGAGGAAGGATGTAATACCCGAGATTTCGTTATGTAATTAGAACTTGTGATATTGTAATGATTGTACTTTTGTCTGAGTACTATTCTCCGTATTTCACAATCCGATGTTGTCGAGTGTATAATTTCGTGTATGTGTTTTAGAGATTGAAATTGTACATGTAGCGCACGCTACAGATGAGTGTAGCGACGCTAACGGGGATTCATAGCGCACGCTACAGAGGGTCATTAGCGCACGCTATGCATGGTCAAATCGATTGATACGTGCGGTAGGTGAGATCTGGCCGGGACCCTTGTCGGATTGTGTCGGATGTACTGGACGGCTTTCGGGAAAAGCCGAGTCAACGCCTTAGCGCACGCTACAGGTATATGCGTAGCGCACGCTAAGTGCCGAGTACTGCTTTAGATCCGTGAGCCGTTAGCGCACGCTAAGAACAGGTCTAGCGGCGCTAATAGCCATTTATTATAAATAGACGACATCCTATTCGAGATTTCGCTTTTCTACTCTCATTACCCGAATTCCTACACTTAGAACATAACTTCCTTCACCCCAAACACTTCATATCAACATCCCGATTCGTGATTTAAGATCGTGTATCATCGAGATTGGTGTTCAAGCTTTCGGCCTGGATTGCTTCATTTTCCTCCGTGTTCTTCACTACTTGAGGTAGGTGATTCTTCACCAATGTTAGTAATGTTCCTAAGGAAGTTTGAATCATGTTTGGATAGCCGGTATTTCGCTTATAATCGGTCATCACATGTTAGAAGGATATTTTCGACGCTTCGACACTTATTCATCGTATGAACCTTTGAACCATCTTAGTAGTATGAACTCCTAAGCGCTTTCAAATCGATTTATGGTTAGTAATCGGAGATTACCTAGTTCGTATGTTTTACGTAAGGAATCATATGTTTTGGGACTTGGAATAATCTAACTTGGTATATTTCGTGAAGATCTTAGAAAAGATATGTTGATGAGAGGATTATCCGTATATTTGTGCCTCATGATCATGGAACTTCCACAACCTTATTAGCATGTCGACTTGAGGATGATTTGTTGTATCAACATAGAATTCATAAATTCACCACCGTTCAACCCAGCTTTTCCGTTAGCGATTCTCACATGCAACGTTAGCACACGCTAACATATGTGAGTTAACGTGCGCTATCGGGTTCGATTAACGTATTAAACGACGTAGCGACGTTATGTATCGGCCGTTCAAATCGCCGGGCCATAACTAGCGCACGCTAGTCTTACACGATAAGCAGACGCTAATAAACCGCTTAGCGCACGTTACGTAGAGTACGTAGCGCACGCTAAGCGATCCAGCAGATTGGTTATTTTGAGCTTTTCGGCCATAGACCGAATTGTTAGGCCATCGTTCGACTTGAGATGATTTGTATATCGTTCCTTTTGTTAAGGTTCGAGCTTGTTACGTTGATCGAAGGAGGCGGCCTTCGAGTGTGTCGAGATCTTTGAAGTGTTTCGTCCTTGCCATTTTCGAGGCAAGTATCATATGTCGAGTTTGATTTATCATGCTTATGGTTTTGTTCATATTTTTGTATATGAGATGTATTTCTGGAAATTCGCGTGATATTCGTTGTTGTTTGTTCGTATTGATAAACATATTGAAATGCATATGTGTATGCATAATTGATTGATTATGGTATAAATGATCCGAGGGGGTCATGAGGATCTATGCTGAGGGTGCTGGATCGAATGTCCACCATGCGTTGGTCCGACGGGATCATCATGGGGATCTATGCTGAGGGCGCCGGATCGCCGGACGGGTTTTCCACCATGCGTTGGTCCGACAGATCATCATGGGGATCTATGCCGAGGGCGCTGATCACCGGATTACCATGTATTGTGTAGATGGAATCGTGAGGATTCGCATCGCTGGATTCCGTGGCGGAAGTCCGCTTGCATGTTTTATGATGCATTAATGATTTATTGTATGACGATACTTGTACTAGCATTGTTTTGCTAATTTCTTCGGGGTGGACATTGTTTTGATGTCTGTAGTCGAGGAGCTGGGAGGCAACACAAGACTGACAGGACGATGAGATGGCTCAGTGATGTGGTTGATGTTCTTATTATTGTGATTTGTCTTCTTGGTTCGTTTAGTAATCGAGTATGTCTGTATTAATAAAGTCTTTTCGATATGGTTGTATAAGTCAGCACATTTGATCGTTTGATTCAAATCTGTATGTGAATTCCAGTATTCGATTGGTTTATTTTTACACTTCTTTTAAAATTAGCCTTGTAAATCCTTATCTAAAGGGTTTACGGCGCTGTAATTATTCCGAATATCTCGGGGTGTTACATAACTTCTTGGCCAGGCTTGAGTTTTTTCTGAACCAAGTAAGGGAATTTCACTGCAATGCTATTGAAAATGTATTAACAATCTATAGCACATGACATCAATTTGCAACTGCAAACAACCACCATCTCAAGGTCTAAATCGACCATTATTAGTAACTAACATCAATTGCGGTTGCCAGCAATTACTCCTGGACTTTCGAATGTGTCAGGAAATTGGTGGTGGATTACTAAACAGATTCATAACTTTTCAAAATGGTAAAGGAAAAAGCTAAATTTAAAACCCAGAAGAAATTGAAGTTATATTGTAACTTGAGATGCATGTAAACTTGTAATATTGCCATTTGCCGCAGATCAGATAAAAAATTAATCTACTAGACATTGAATGTGTTTAAGCCTTTTTCAAGACTAAAACAAACAGAAAAATTAACAAAGAACGTACCAACTATTTAGTTAATAATTTTATTAGAAAGGATTTTTAGTAATTCGAATTGTTTACCACGCTATGCCATGATAATAGCGAATCATTTTATATGGAAATTGAATTGTTAAGCTAATGGAGATCCACTTGGGGCTGATTATAAGCCTTTTGTATTCTAGTTAGTATTTGATACACAAGCCTGAATGATGATACACACTAAGCCTTTTGTATTCTAGTTAGTATTTGATACACAAGCCTGAATGATGATATACACCTAACTCGCTCGTCTCTCAACAACTCGTACAAGTTACTCGCTTTCTTGAAAAACAAAGGAACCTATAAATCCAACCAGGAAAGTACAAAGACACCAAGCGCAAAAAGACTTCTAATCAGAGTGGTTAAAAAGGAAAAGAGGGCACCTGAACCAACGGAATAACTGCAAGCCGAGCAGCAACTTTGTCCGATGACTTCTCACATTCCCTCCACAGAAAGTTATGAGCCGGCATGTCGCCGTATCTATCGCAGAAATAAACTCTCAACATGAAAGTTTCTTTTCAAGTTTTGTAAGCTTATAACCTTGTCATCAATGAGTACACTCAAAAGATTTTTCCACATCAATCTTTCGTTGAACCACAAACTACTTAACCTAATATATTTGCTAATAATATGGTGCAGCTAAAAGAAACATGTGAACCGGACAATACGAAAGTAAAACCAACAACAAGAAGACCATCATCTGAAACGGTCCGGAAACTTTGTACAATAGAAGCAAATAGCTGGTATGAAATAGAATTATATTAAAAAGATAATGTGAAGTACATTTTAACTAAGACATATGATTCCCTAAGTCTCCCAAACAAATTAAACTTAATATTGTAAATCCATTTAATAACCAAAGTTTAGATCCACAAATCCAGGAAACACAAATAATCCAACAATCCAAAATTCAGAGGGCTAAACAAAATTATAAACCCTAATTTTGTCTCAGGAAAAATGTGTCAATTACTCCACTTTCGAATTGGAACGGTTCATAAAAAACGGAGAGAAAGATACCAGTTGGATTGACGAACAGTGCGATGACTTCTCCGAAGAGATGCTTTACTCTTCGATTCGATGGCCGGGCGGAGACAGAGGAGCACTTCCGTCGCCAGAAGGAGAGTGGGTAGAGTGGCTAACTTCCGTCGCGAGAAGGAGAGTGGCTAACTTCCGTCGCGAGAAGGAGAGTGGGGAGAGTGGCTAACTTCCATCGCGAGAAGGAGAGTGGGGGAGGAAGAGAGCGCGGTGGGTTGGGAGAGGAAGAGGGTGAAGTCGCGAAGAGAGAACAAATATTTTGCTTTTGATTTTTAATATATGGCATGCCTTTGACCGTGATAAAAATTTCTTTAAACTTGTCGTGAACTTGTCACGGTTAACAGCCGTGACAAAAATTTCTTTAAATTTGTCACGGTTAAAAGTCGTGACAAACATTTTAATTGTCACTTTTTATCATTTGTCACCGTCTATAGCCATGACAATATTTGTCACGGTCATTAGCGGTGACAAATAGCGCGGATAAAAAGGTGACAAATCGGCTATTTTGGTGTAGTGCTAATTTCTTTTTTTCTCTCTATTTACTACAGGCATTCTTTCCAATAATCGCCCATGAACACTTTTATCTGGTTGTTTTCAACTTAAGCAAAGGCACTTCAGTAATCATTGACAACTCACCAAAGCCATATGATGCAAAATACAAGAAGGAAATTGATGTTCTGGTAAGTAATTAGAGATAAATGGGTTTGGGTAACGGTGGGGGGGGGGGTTAGCAAAACACTCATGCACATTATCATATATGATAAATCAATAAGAACTTCAAACAGAAAATTAGTAGATGCGATCTTGATGGCCGAAAGCTGGACTGGAATGCCTTCACCGCGGCGGCGATTTTGCAGGAATGAAATTCCGACGGCTTGTGAGAATCAACTGGAAATTGGACGAGAATTGTTGTATTGTATTTTCTGTAATTTGTTTTTTTTTTTTCCTAAAGATGCTGAACGATGGATGTAAAGGTTTCTGCAGTAGGAACTTTGTATATCTATAATTGTAACTTCAAACAGAATAAGGTATCACATATGATATAACAAAAAGAAAATACATGAAATAATGTGATGTTCTGTACAGTAAAAAGCTATATTTTAGACTCTTATGCAGGTAAGCCTTCGGCTTGGACGTAGGCGTAGGATGCGGCTAAGCCTTTCGGCTTTGCATATGAGATAAAGAATTGTCTTTAATAAAACAAATTTTCTATTTTGTGTAGAAAAAACTGTTGTCAAGATATCTGGAATCACACAAGCATGAAAAGGCAGCTGGGATAGCGTCAAAGAAGACAACGGTGATGAAGGTGAATTGGGCAACAAAAGAAAATGTCATTGACTGTGGAATTTTCATGATGATGCATATGGAGCATTATGATGGGGAAACTGCAAAGAATTGGAATTTGGAGTTTCCGAAAGAAGAAAGACAGCAGGAAATAGAAATAATAAAGATTTGAATCAAGTATGTTACCAAGATGCTCATGCATGAACTCAACATTCACAGAGAAAAGATGAATGTGGAAGGATTTGAGTTTGCAGCAAAATACACATACAAGGCAAAGAAGCAGAATATGATAAGGGCAGCGATAGACAAGAAGAAGAAAGAACAGGCTGCAGATCATGTTGCAAGTGCAATATGATGGAAAAGAAATTGAAGATTCAGAAGTAGGACTAACAAAGGATAGGAGGGGGTGGTAGAAAAACTTTTTGGGGCAACTGATGCTGATTAGAAAACTAATTTCTGTATAATCTCTTATCAAGTGTCGTATGCCATCGAGTATGGCTTAAACAAGTTAGAACAATCTCTTTATTCGTATGCTACAATATCACTTTAAATATATTCTAAGTAGGATGATGTAGGTACTATGATGACTTTTTTAAATAAGAAATGAATGGCGAAACATCTCCGGATGTGATTTTGGATAATAAGTCTTGATTTTAGATAAATGTAACATATGATATACACTTGTTCATACATTATCATATATGATAAATTAAAAAGTAATAAACCTAGTGTAAAATCATATATGACATCAGTGAAATATCACATATGATAATACACTTAAAAAACTTGCTTCTGAATTATCATATATGATAACAGAAATGTCATTAACCAAATTTCTTGAACACAACTAGAAACAGTCTATTACATATAAAAACTCGGTAATAATCAAAAAATCATCTGTAAGTCTGTTACTCAAATTCAGTAATAATCAAATATACTAAAAAAATAAGCAGACGATTTATGTTGAAATTCATGGTTGATCCAAGACTTCTTGTCTTCAAATCTCTGGTCCCAACTATTGTAACTTCTGCTTGATCCAAGATCTCTTCTCTTGTAACTTCTGCTTGATCCAACTCGGCCTCTTCTGCAAACTTTTTTGGGCACGTCCTCTTGTTGTGACCATCTGTCTCTCCACATAGTGAACATGCATTCCTGTTCTTCGAATTCCTATCAAGAGCTTGCTCTTTCCCTCCTTTTATGCGCAACTTTTTACGGCCTTTGGGGTTACAAACAGATGGATTGCTAATGGTTTTTACAGCCGGCTTCGGGACTCCATCCTCCAAATTATCAGCCTTGTTCTTAGAAAGAGGATTTGGACAATCAGCCTCAACATCAATCTTTAGCAACCTCAACTTCTCAACAAAATCGCATAACCTTGCCTGCCTTTACTCAAAATATGGACACAGTGATCAACAATCGAACTCGCCTCGTTTGCATAATTCTCAACAATCTCATTCTTTTCACCATATCTGTTCCTTTTGTTCCTCAAAGCAGCAGGTATAAGATTCTTTGTCCAACGCCTCAATATGTATTGACATGGAATCACTTCAATATTGGCGTTCTTAAACACACAAAACACATGCCTGCATAATATACCAACTCGAGCGAAAAGCTGACAGGAACACACAACTGATCCATCTTCTCGGTTACGCAACACCTTCATGGGCAAAAATAAAGAAGATAGTAAAAAATCATATATGATAAAACAAAAGTAATAAGACAGTACACTACAAAAATAACAGTTTTTACCGACGCCAAAATGGCGTTGGTAAAACAGAAAATGGCGTTGGTAAAAAAATTACCAACGCCATTACCGACGGCAACCCGCCGTTGGAAAAACGCTCGATGGTAATTTTTTACCGACGCCATTTTCCGACGCCGCCATTTACCGACGCCATTTTTGGCGTCGTTAAATTAAAAAAATTAAAAAGTCGTCGACTCAAAGCGGGCTCAAGCGGGTTAGGTCCGGCTCAAAGTGGAGGGTTCGGCCAGTCCAGTGTCTGGGTCCAAGGGGCGGGTGCGGTCTCAGGCGGATCAGTTCGGGCTCCATTCAATTTCAAATGGTTGAGAAGGATTTTGGTTTATAAACCACCAAAACATTGATGTTTTTTCGATGTGGATTGTGTTAAAATTACCGACGCCGAAATGGCGCTCAGAATGGCGTAAATGGCGTCGGTAAATTAAGAAAAATTACCAACGCCAAAATGGCGCTGTAATGGCGTCGGTAAATGGCGCCAGAACGGCCGTTAATTGTAAAAATAAGTCCGGGAACCGGTCGTCGCAATGGCATCGTAAATCCAAGGCGTCAGAATTATAAGTTTAACAACGGCGTAATCAGAACACCCCCAAAACCATCCGGATATTATAGCCGTGGGTCCTGCTACGAACCCACTGTGCTAAAAACCGTTTACAAAACCAATTCAAAAACGCCAAAAGGCTGATGACGGTAATGTTTTAAATACTCAAATATTTTCAAAAGCATAATTTTGAAATACCGTCATAAAATACCATTTGAAAATACAAGGCGAAGTGCCAAATCTCGATAGTTCAAAATGTACGTTAAGACACCACTTAAACGTACCGATAAAATAGTTTAGGAAAAGGTTTAACGAAATAACCCAAGTTCGCAAAGTGCCAAAAGGGCCATTTAAAATACACACACGCAGCGGATAAAGATACCGAAAAGCCATTTTGAAATATACACACGCAGCGGATAAATGCAGTTCAAAATACACATTTGCAGCGGAAATAAATGACCTGAAATAAATACTCAAAACATGCCACCGCCAGTATCACATCGGGAAGCTCATCCCTTCACGACCGCTACTAGCTCGATCTCCGAGTACCTAAAAATAAAGCCCACGACGGGGTCAGCCACAATACTCAATAATGATACCGATCACATCATCATAAATAATTACATACCAATGTAATAACATTGTAAGAATACTACCAACGTAATCTTACCGTTATAACCTTACCAATCCATAATAATCCAATCCTTACCATATTCCACACTTCGTATTCTCAAATGACGAAATGAATTCAACAACAATCATCTCTACTGTATTCCAAAAATACCGACAATCCTCAAAACATCATCATAACTCATAAGTGTGGGAATAATCCAATTTGTGTCAAATCCTGTCCGTCGGATTACACAATCAAATCTCAACATGTATAGACCAATAATACACAACATATCTGTAGATCAACTACCACATGATAATGATAACAAATCCTGAAACATCGACATATAGTCCGAATGCTCATACGATCAATAACAATGATCAACAAATACATCACTGAGAATATCATCGACATTATAGCTCCAATATGACCAACGAAGGATCACGATAACTGAGAATACCATCAACATGATAACTCCGACACGATCAACAAAGGATCAACAATAATCGAGAATACCATCAACAAGATAAACTCCAAATGATCAACAAAAGACCAATAATAACTGAGAATACCATCAACAAGGTAAACTCCAAATGATCAACAAAAGACCAATAATAACTGAGAATACCATCAACAAGGTAAACTCCAAATGATCAACAATAATGGATCTCAAAGAAATAACTCTGACTGTCGAACATACCCCTCGGGCGTATGAACAACCAGTCACAAACCGTCGAACATACCCAACCATAAATGGAGGATGAACGACCAAACAATATGGCTCAAAGATGGAAATCATAGTACGCCCGATCCGAATATGTGTCAGTGCACATGTCCACCCCGTATACGGAATCCAGGATATACGTGGGACAATGTACCTAATTAGCCTCAACGAACTACGTCTCGTGTGCACAGCCTTTCACGGAAAATATTCACGCATGACTATATATGTGCCCGGCTAAAAATCCTACACAATATCCAATCGGAACGCAGATATGACTCCAGATATGTCACGATGCAACATGACAACGAAACTCAAAGAAACACATATCCAACAAGGATCAAAAGACTCACCGAAATGAACAACAATAGTCTGACAATGAAAAGTCGACACCACCAATCAATATTCAAAACAACAATCCTGGGATCACAAACCCCAAAGGATAATCCATACGATCAACAATCTTAGACAACAGTTCTGGGATCGACATCCATCAACGAACAACCAATATGAATCTCAATACACGAAGCCTCAACGTACAACATATACAACAACTCAACATAATAATTATCTCATAACTGAACAATACATAAATTACCTCAAAGCCGGAGACAACATCCTTTCCACGAACCAACATCCCTGAACGAACACACAGTTATACGAATAATCCCGAAATAAGTATAGTCCATTTATACCAACAAACCACCATCCCGACATCAATATCGACACGATAACTATCCTCGATATCCGATATTCTATATCCTTGACGAAAGATAACTCACGTCTTCCTTGAACACAATTAAATCATATACCTTATGATTTAATACAAACTAGAGCACGATATACAACTCATTAACCAACAATTTACCTTTCTAACAACATTGCTATATGAATTATAAATGAAATGAAAACGAAACCATTCATCAAATATTATAAACTGAACAAGTATAAACTTGCCTCGATACCGATACCACGAAGCCGTTACCAAAATCCATTGCCTTCGTCTACGAGCTCCTCAGCCCCGACCAAAAGCAATCTACGAACTCTTCAGCCTCAACCGCAACACAACGGTCATAAACCACGATCAAAATATATCAACCTATTGCAATAACCGATTAACAAACACAACGGTTCTACAATATCCCGATTAAATACAAATCCAAACAATCCGAACCAATCAAACACGAATTCAAAACCACAATACGATTCCACACTCCGAAGATCATATCAATAATCAATTTAAACCAACAAGGGTCTAACATTACCGATTCCAAATTCAATCTTAAATTCGGATACAAGTTTCCTCCTTGTAATTTCATAATAAAACCAATTACCGATTATCATCATCAATCCGGACGATCCGATTAATTCAACATTATAGATAATCATACTCCAAGAGTTTCGAATAATTCCATTATCCGAATTGAATACTTATTCAATAAGTATGAATTCTTAAACTCAAAAGTGAATCATAATCTTATCATACCCGAAAATCATATTCGTATTCCTATACGAATATTGTACCAAAACACATAACTTAGTTATAGGTATGAATATTCCATATTCATACCCAAAACACCAACACATTCCTCAAATCAATGATCAATTCATCTTGATATTAAGGATTTCATAACACATTCGATTCCGACTTTAATTCTAAATTAGAATCAACAAGACTCCTTCTTGTTATACTAGTAAATTCGTAAGAAACAATTTACCAATTATTACCGTGAATAATCACATTCCAATTATCCGAAATCCTTCCAAAATCATAACATGTATAACTTATGAATTCTTCAAGAACACGAATTATCCGAATTCACGTTCACAATCCATAAAAGAACATAATCCGATGTTTTCTAACATCTAACCAATCCTTAATCATAATTCAAGTTGTATATCATCATGTTCTTCAACATATGATCTTCTTAGCATCAAAAATTGAAGCAATACTACCAAGAACATCAAGAATATTATGATTCCATAATCATAACAACATAATCAAGACATAATCCAACATATCATCATCTTCCTTCAACATACACCTCATATAACCTCAAGAATCGAAACAACAACATCTTAATCATCTTCATACGAATCATTTATCAATAACAACATCAAAAATCCGAAATGAAAAGGAGGATTATCCAACATACCTCTTAGAAGATGGAATACACAAGAAATCACTTCAAGAATCATCAATAACTCCATATCCAAGCTCCAAATCCAAGCCCTCAAGCTCAAAATCGAATTAGGAGAGCCAAAATATCCCTCTCTCAATGTTTAGAGATGAAAAACGAAGAGAAATGCTGAAGTGAAATGAAATGACGGCCATTCCTTATATAAACTCTCTGCTCGTTAAATGCACGTAATATTCCCAAGTTAACGACGTACCACCTCTTACGACGCTATCTTGTCCCGGTTAGCGACGTAATGCCATCCTGCACTTACCGCCTCAAAACGTGAACTTCCTTACGACGTAACCCATGCCATATAACGCATTTAATATACCATTGACTTGCTACAAGATAATGGTCGTGTTACGTACGTAACACGTCCTGTATAACGTACGTAACACGTACGTTGACTCACCTGTCAACATCCTCCGCCGAAAGTTGCCGACACAGGGTCCCACCTGCCGACCACGACTCGATCGTCTGATTCCCAAGTTACGTACGTAATGTCTCGGCCATAACGTACGTAACTCTACCAATTTAACGTACGTAAGCTTCAACACATAACGTACGTAATGGCTTCCATACTTAGCCATTTACAGCAATTCCTGTCCAACGTCTCGACGAACATACGGCATACTGAATACACATACTGAATCCAAAAATATTCTCATATGGTATACCTGATATCCAAATCAGTTCAACCTGATACAACATATCCTGAATATATCTGTCAATCCAAAACAGTAACCACACCAGTATAACTGTCTCGGTTCTCAATTTATTTTATCCATACTGTATAGATACCAAACTATACAGTATATCTCAGATAAAATAACGCGAAAAATTTATACTGAAAATCCGGGTATTACAGGTACGGGCATCGGTAAATTATAAGTTTAACAACGGCGGTACTAGCGTCGGTAAATGGCGTCGGTAAAAACTGTTTTTTTGTAGTGAGTAAAAAATCATATATGATAAAAAAATGAACAATATTTTTTTAAGAAGCTAACATACCTTATATAATACATCTACTCTATAAAACAGGTTAACTGGCTCTTCTTCTTCAGCTTTATCATCATCCTTACCTTTATTCTTAACTCTCTTCTTAGCTTTTTCTTTCAACTTAGCTTTGTTCTTCTCCATTAGTACATCAACAAATTTTGTCTCTCTAATAACAGACACCTCAGATCCTTCAAGCAAGCTTTTGGTTTCTCTTTGGCAATACCATGTGCCTGCAAATATCTCTGCTTGAACCAGCTCGAAAAGAGGACGAGTATAAACCTTCGAAGCATGCTTTTCAATCTTAAGATAGGTTCTAAACTTCCGAACAAAATCAATGGTCTTATGATCAAGCCTCTCTTGTATATGCCTCTGCTTTTCCATCGCCGTCTCAAAACAATTCATAAAATTCATAAGAGTAGAACCTTGATTTATAAAATGAGAGAAAAAGGAGTTCTCACTCTCAGATCTAGACGTCGTCCTCATCAAACCACACAAGAGGGAATCAATAAAATAAGCAGGAATCCCACACGAACGTATACGAAACATCTTTGTTAACCACTTATGATTCTGCAAACTAAACTTCTCCAATAACTTTGACCATATATCCTCAAACTCCTCCGGACCGATATACATATTCCATACAATTTGATTGAACTTCTTTTTAAAGTTAGTCTCATCATAGATTTTTGAACATATCTGAAAACAAAACAAATAACATTTGATTTAACAAATGATTTGAAAAAAGATATGTGTTATCATATATGATAAACCAATAATAAATACATATAAAATCAAATATCACATATGATTTAACAAATTATTTGAAAAAAGGTACAAATTATCATATGTGATAAATCAATAAGAAATACACAGAAAATCAAGTATCACATATGATAAAACAACAAAGACAGAAAAACACCTTTCCAGGGAGTTTTTGAGTAATATGCCACATGCAAAGTCTGTGTTTCGAACCCGCAAACTCAGCTTCAATGGCATTTCTCATAGCCCCATCCTGATCAGTAACAACAATATTAGGAGCCCTACCAAATGCCTTGATGAACGCTTTCAGCAACCAAATATACGAAGCTGTAGTTTTGTTCTTCAACAATCCTGCTGCGACTGTCACACACCTCCGATGATTATCTATGGCTGTAAACGGAACAAACACCATTTTGTACCTAAAAAAACAAAAAAAGATAAAATAACAGATTAAACAATAAAATACAAATCATATAATCAAATCTCATATTTAAACATACAAAAACTTACTTGTTTGTTCTGTAAGTAGCATCAAACGAAACAACATCACAAAACTCTCTGTAGTTGTACTTAAAAACTTCATCAGCCCAAAAAATAGCCGAAAGCTCAGCATTTTCGACCAAATAATCAAATGAAAAATCCGGCACATGCTTCTTCCTATTTTCCATCTTAGATATAAGCATCTGGGCATCACTATCACCTATATAGCAATTCACGCCCCTAAAAAAGTTCTTGAAATCAACCATTGTTCCATGAACAAGCAAGTAAGAACCCTTCAAACCGGTTAAGATGTGATGAGCTTTCGTTGCACCTATATTTACGCTAGCAGCTTTAACGATAAACAATTGCTCAGCATAGGTTAACTACCTCTCAGTCTTTGACAAATGCTTGTACTCTTCACGTTCAAGCTCATGATTATGAATAATATCAAAAACATTCACCCTGTACTTACTAGTACCATGAATCAAATCAAAAATAACACGCGCTTTGCAGCTTGTGATATGCATATTCGAACTCCTAATATGCTTATCACTATTCTCCAAGTCTAACGTGTCCACATGAATTCCCTTAGGACAACCTTCCCTATTACACACTAAATACTTTTGTTTCACAGTACCATTCCTCAACCTTTTCTGGCATGACTTCCTAACCACAAAACCAGCTTTAGCAGCATATTTCATAGAGGCATCTATGCACTCATCAATCGACTTATAAACTTTTCCCTTAACTAATAAAACATCCGCAGGAACTTTAGGAATATAATAAACAGTTCCACCAGGAGTACCAAAATTAGAGTGAGTAGGAAATGACTCAGGAGTTTTCAAAGGATTCAAATCTGAAAAAAAAAAATTAACAAAAAATATATCATATATATATCATACATGTTCTTGTCATATATGATATATCCAAACCAATTATTATCAGCAGCAACTAAGATAGCTTATTCAAAGCTTAAAACAACTTATTCAGAGCTTAAAAACTCATTGACTCAATCAAAAACTAACTAAAGAGCTTATTCAGAGCTTATAACAGATTCACAACATAGCTTATTCACACTAACAAATGAATTATAGTAAAAATTAAAATAATCAAAAAGCTTACTCTTAATAGCTTCAGATTCATCAACGTGTTCATAAGCAACAATCTCCTCTGCATACTTAGCTGAAACATCATCACTAACAACAATCTCTTCAGATGTAGAAGATGAATCATTAACAGCGATCTCCTGAGAGGTAGTAGAAACAGAACTTTCAAGCGAATCTATAAAACCTACATATCAGATGAAAAAATTGAATAAACTAGCTTATAAATCAGCTTATTGAATCAGATAGCTTATAATTCGAGCCCAGAATTCATCTAAAAAATTAGGGTTAGATGATTGTACGGGATGAATAAGGAGATCAATTGATGAATTATGGAGCAAAAATTAGGGTTTGTTGATCAATTGAAGGAGACGATTAGATGAGAGGAGCGGTTAGATGAGGGAGAAGATAAACACACACTTTGTGTGTGTGAAAAAACTGACGCATTAAGTGAGATGAGAGGAAAAAGTAATATTTATATAGTCCAAAAATACCCTTGTAGTGTAAAAGATAAGTTTAATCTCAGCCTTTAGATCAAAATGAATGGAAGGTGGGGATTGATCCCTTGGTATGTAGAGAATGTTTAGTCCTCAAATGATCTTAGTTCTTAAATATTTGAATTAAGTCCAAGTCCATATTTTCGCCCCCCTAATTTTAAAAATGAACTACAAAAACTTTGATTTTGACTTTTAGACTCTAAAGTAGGGGTGTGAAAAAAAAAACGATTAAACCGGAAAACCACACCGCACCGTAAAAACTGTACCGAAAAAACCGATAAACCGCTTAAACCGACATACATGGTTTTTATTTTTTATAAAACCGAAACTTCGATAACGGTACGGTATTTGACTTAAATACCGGGAAAAAAACCCGTACCGTACCATTATTTATATTAAATATTTTTATGATATATATATATATAGTAGTTACAAACTCATATGAATATAGAAGTATAACAAATTTATTGAAGTTCAAGACACCTGTTTGTCTTTTATTTTATTTTTTTATTTTTATCGTCCAAAATAGTTGGATGAAAACTTGAACATTAAATTAGTTACTATCTTAAGGTTGGTGTGATTTTTCTGATTTAGCTATTAATTTGGATCAGCTATTTATGGTACCTTGTTGAATTAATTTATTCGAGTATTTTTGTATTATTAATGCTATCAAGTATCAAGTAGAAAAACTGAAAAAATACCGTACCGATGTAAACCAAACCGAAATACCGAACTACCAAACTGAAAAAAACCGTATGTGTATGGTATTAAATCATAATAAACCGAACATATTTGGTATGGTATCGGTTTTACCCTAAAATCGTACCATACCGTACCATGCATACCCCTACTCTAAAGTACGGATATCGGATATGTCGGCACTTAATTCAAATATTTAAAATAAAAAAATTCAATATAAATATTTAAATTAAACTCAAGCCCATTTTTTACTCCATACGTTTTATTTTAAATGTAAAAAACTTAGAGTTGAGTTATTTTAAAAACCATAATTTACTCACATACCAAGGGACAAAAATGGACCCTAGATTTCATTTTGATCAACGGTTGAGATCAAAACAGTTACCACTAAAAAAAACACGGAGGGGTAAATTGGTAAAATCACAACACAAACAAAACAACACAACCCCTAACATTTCATTTCATTCACATCGTACGCTCCACCTAACACACACTAACAACACACAGTACACACACAAAAAACCCGATCAAAATACAAACCCTAATTCCTCACCGGATCTACAAAATCTAATCGGAAAAAATGGCGGAAAGTGACGACGATAACACTGTTCTGAAACCCTACCTATCTCCGGCTAAAAAGAAGGATAAAAAAACGGCGAAAAATCCGATTTCAGGTATAATCATACGATTTAAATGTAACACCCCCAAAACCATCCGGGATATTACAGCGCCGTGGGTCCCGCGCCGGAACCCACCAGGCTAAAAACTGTTTACAAAACCAATTCAAAAGCGCCAAAAGGCCGATGACGGTAATATTTTAAATACTCAAATATTTTCAAAAGCATAATTTTGAAATACCGTCATAAAATACCATTTGAAAATACAAGGCAAAGTGCCAAATCTCGACAGTTCAAAGTGTACGTTAAGCCACCCCTTAAACGTACCGAAAAATAATTGGGAAAAAGCATTTGACGAAAATAACCCAAGTTCGCAAAGTGCCAAAAGGGCCATTTAAAAATACACACACGCAGCGGATAAAGATACCGAAAAGCCATTTTGAGATATACACACGCAGCGGATAACTGCAGTTTAAAATACACATTTGCAGCGGAAATAAAACAACCAGAAATAAATACTCAATACTCAAAACATGCCACCGCCAGTATCACATCGGGAAGCTCATCCCTTCACGACCGCTACTATCTTGATCTCCAAGTACCTAAAAATAAAGCCCACGATGGGGTCAGCCACAATACTCAATAATGATATCGATCACATCATCATAAATAATTACATACCAATGTAATAATATTGTAAGAATACTACCAAAGTAATCTTACCGTCATACCTTACCAATCCATAACAATCCATACTAAATCAATCCTTGACATATTCCACATTTCGTATTCTCAAATGACGAAATGAATTCAACAACAATCATCTCTACTGTATTCCAAAAATACCGACAATCCTCAAAACATCATCATAACTCATAAGTGTGGAAATAATCCAATTTGTGCCAAATCCTGTCCGTCGGATTACACAATCAAATCTCAACATGTATAAACCAATAATACACAACATATCTGTAGATCAACTACCACATGATAATGATAACAAATCCTGAAACATCGACATATAGTCCGAATGCTTATACGATCAATAACCAGATCAACCGATAAATCAACTGAGAATATCATCGACATGATAACTCCAATACGACCAATAAAGCATCACGATAACTGAGAATACCATCAACATGATAACTCCGACACGATCAACAAAGGATCAACGATAACCGAGAGTACCATCAACATGATAACTCCGACACGATCAACAAAAGATCAACAATAACCGAGAATACCATCAACAAGGTAAACTCTAAATGATCAACAATAATGGATCTCAAGAAATAACTCCGACTGTCGAACATACCCCTCGGGCGTATGAACAACCAGTCACAAACCGTCGAACATACCCAACCATAAATGGAGGATGAACGACCAAACAATATGGCTCAAAGATGGACGTCATAGTACGCCCGATCCGGAAATGTGTCCGTGCACAAGCCACCCCGGGTATCGATCAAATACACGTGTGGTCTTGTACCTAATTAGCCTCACGAACTACGTCTCGTGTGCACGGTTCAATGTGGAAATATCAACACATAACCATCATGTGCCCGGCTAAAAATCCTACACAATAACCAATCGGCACGCAGATATGACTCCAGATATGTCACGATGCAACATGACAACGAAACTCAAAGAAACACATATCCAATAAGGATCAAAAGACTCACCAAAGTGAACAACAATAGACCGACAATGAAAAGTCGACATGACTAATCAATATCCAAAACATCAATCATGGGATCATCATCCCCAAATGAATGACCAACATGATCTACGATCTCAATACAACAGTCCTGGGATCAACATCCCTCAATGAATAACCGATACGAAACTCATTACACGAAACCTCAACATATACAACAACTCAACATACTAATTATCCACATGACTGAACAAATACTTAGATTACCTCAAAGCCGAGGACCATATCCATCAACATCCCCCAATGAGACGATCAACATAACCATTAATACCAATAATAGTCCTGGGATCAACATCCCTCAACGAACAACCAGTACGAATCTCAATATACGAAGCCTCAACATACAACATATACAATAACTCAACATAATAATTATCTCATAACTGAACAATACATAAATTACCTCAAAGCCGAAGACAACATCCTTTCCACGAACAACATTCCTGAACGAATACATAGTTATACAAATAATCTCAAATAAGGTACCATCCATTCAATACCAATAACCTTTATCCCGATACTTATGTCATCACGATTACTATCCTCGATATCCGATATTCTATATCCTTGACCAAAGATAACTCACGTCTTCCCTGAACACAATTAAATCATATACCTTATGATTTAATACAACCAGAGCACGATGTACAAACCATTATCCCGACAACTTACATTTCTAACAACATTGCTATACGAATTATAAATGAAATGAAAACGAAACCATTCATCAAATATTATAAACTGAACAAGTATAAACTTGCCTCGATACCGATACCACGAAGCCGTTACCAAAATCCATTGCCTTTGTCTACGAGCTCCTTAGCCTCGACCAAAAGCAATCTACGAACTCTTTAGCCTCAACCGCAACTCAACGGTCATAATCCACGATCAAAACATATCAACCTATTGCAATAACCGATTAACACACATTCGATAAAAATTAATAACCGACATACTCAACCAACAAACTCAACGGTTCAATGAAACCTCGATCATATACATAATACCAAATAATCCAACTCAACAAATACGAACCCATATCCACGACACAAGCCGTAACTCGATGATCACAAATAACAATCAATAACCGATCAACAACGGTTCTACAATATCCCGATTAAACACATATCCAAACAACCCGAACCAATCAAACACGAATTCAAAACCACAATACGATTCCACAATCCGAATATCATATCCATAATCTATTTAAACCATCAAGGGTCTAACATTACCGATTCCAAATTCAATCTTAAAAACAACTACAAGTTTCCTCCTTGTATAATCATAATAAAATCCAATTACCGGTTATCATCATCAATCCGGACGATCCGATTAATTCAACATCATAGATAACCATATTCCAAAGGTTTCAAATAATTCCATTATCCGAATTGAACACTTGTTAAATACCTATGAATTCTCAAACTCAAAAGTGAATCATAAACTTATCAAATCCGAAATCATATTCGTATTCCTATACGAATATTGTACCAAAACACATAACTTAGTTCTAGATATGAATATTCCATATTCATATATAAAACACCAACACCTTAAAACGTATTCATCAAATCAATGATCAATTCATCTCCACATTAAGGATTTTATAACATATTCGATTCCAACTTCAACTCCAAATACGAAGACAAAACTCCTTCTTGTTCATACTTATAAATTCGTAGAAAACAATTTACCGATTATTATCGTGAATAATCACATTCCAAATTATCCCAAATCCTTCCAAAATCATAACATGTAACTCAAGAGTTCTTCAAGAACACGAATTATCCAAATTCACGTTCATAATCCATAAAACAACAATACTCGATGTTTTCTAACATCTAAACAACCCTTAATCATAATTCAAGGTGTATATAATCATGTTCTTCAACATATACTTCTCATAACATCATGATTCGCAACAAACCACTAAGAACATCGAGAATACTACGATTCCATAATCATAACAATATAATCGAATCATTCGATCACCAATTCATTATCTTCCCTTAACCAAATTCCCATAAATACCAAGAATCATCACAACAATATCATTTCAACCATCATTCATACGAAAACGTGTAGAATTTTCCAAGTTCTACTCATTGAGACATTTCATCGAACACTTTGAAGGCATAGTCCAATTCAATCGATTATTCAAAGAAATACTCGAATCCGTTCCACAAAACTTCAAGAATAATGAATGATCTCAATAATACAACAAGATTCCATCAATAATCTGAGTTAAAACGAATCAAATCGGCCAAAACATCAAGAAACTCCAAAAATATCCAAAACCAAGTGTTTAGGTGTTCTTACCTTCGATCCGGGTGGAAGATGATGTTAATCCATGATTCCAACTTCCAAACATGTTGTTATAAGTTGATTCTACTCAAAACCATCGATCTATGGTGAAAAATCGCGGAAGGAACGAAGAAAAGTGGAAAATGCCGGATATGACTCGGTCCAGGCCTTAAATAGCCGGACACTGCCGGACGCTTACGTACGTAACCGGCCGGGCCCTTACGTACGTAACCGGCCATGGCCGAAGTCTCGCCTTAAATGCGGGCATCGTTACGCACGTAATCGCCGAGGCTTACGACGTAACGGTCCCTTACGGCCAGAATCGGTCGGTACCTTACGACGTTATCGGCGATCCTAGCCCCTGCCGAGTCACTGCCGACCGCGATCGGCCATCCATGCGAGTCACTGCCGACCATGCTCGGCCACTACAGGTCCTCTCGGCCACGACTCGGCCAGCCGCCCCGTAACGTACGTAACACTTATTCCGTTGCGTACGTTGTTGTTGCCCAAAATATTTATCCGAAGATTAATACTGCTGGAAGACGGACAACAAACAACAATTGCGGGAGCACTTCCGAGAGTAGATAAATAATACAAGATTTTCCGGGTTTGTTAGGCCCGGGCTTGAATGCTCTCGCGAGATGTTATTAATACAAATATTCGTGGATACAAGTATTAATGAGAGAAATCTAAATACAATGAGTGTAAAAAGACTCTGTTAATCCGGCTCTCGAGCGAAGCTTGGTGTTCTTCGTCCCCGCCGATAATCTGCTGGATGAGATAGGCCGGGAGAAGTAAGACCGAATGATAGCTGTTGCCAAGAGTTGGAGATTAGCCAAGTGCTTGATGTTTGCTTCTGTGTTGTATGCTCAAATCGTGAGGTTGCAGAAGAAGTGTCCAAGTGCAGGGTGCCTTGCTTATATAGGGGCAGCCGGGTCCTGTCCTGTAGTGGCCGATCGCCTGCCGGCCATTATAATAATGTGCCGATCGCCCGCCGGCCAATATTATAATGGGGCGATCTCCTGGGCTGTCGGCTAAAGTCCAAGGAAGATCTTTGTCGGGCTAAAGTCCAATGCAAGGATCGGCGCAAAATGGGCGGTCCAATTAGAGCCATCACGTGTCCTAATCGCCAACATGTGGCCCTACCGACAAGCTTTCGCGGCTTGTCGACCGGTGGAGAGAATCTGCCGATCGTGGTCAATGGCCCGTGATTCGCGGATCTTGTCCGGATCTTGCACGTGGTGTCGGGCCTTGAGGCTCGGTCTTCGCCGACCGGATGGCCATCGGTGGAGATCGATATGAGGCGCTCGTCTCTAGCCGATCATCGAGGTCGCCATTGCTGCCGATGAAGGTCGGCAATGGTCGGTCTCCAGGGTAGGTCGGCAAGATGCCGAGAGAGGATCGCCCGCTTGTTTGGCCGCCAGTGAGCTCGGCCGAGTACCGAGAGGGGATCGTCCATTAGTAGATCGCCAGGGTCTGGCCGCCGAGTATCGAGAGGCGATCGTATCTCGAGATTGATCGCTCGATATCGGGACTTGCCACGGGGCCTCTTGGCCGCTGCCTAGCATGTCCGCCGGGTCAAGGCTTGGTTGCACGGTCGCCGACGGCACCGCCTGACGATCGGCAGTGACTCTGTCGCCCGACCTCCGAGGCCATCGCCGGTCGGAAGGTGATAATTATTGACACAACAATATCCCCCCAACATGCTCCTATGTTGACGACAAGGGGCGTGGTGGTTCTTGGCCGGTGATCGTGTTCGGATGAGGACGGCGATCCGAGCCGACTTAGGACTCGGACTTGGGCTACCATGTTCGTTTGGCTTAGATATATTTCGGTCTGGTTCCTGAAAAAAACAACATTGGCAGATCCGCCTTGGAATCTTGGTGGTTTCGCTTTGTTTTATGAATCGTGCAGTCGCGAGATCGATGGACCGACTCCATGACCGTGTCTTGGTGCGCGAAGACATTGAGTGTCTCGTGACTCACTTTATTATGAGGGTCCTCTCATAGCCGCGCCGCCTCGTATTTAAACGAAGGGCGTGCGGTCTGCCTAGAGGAGTCCTTGCGCGGGCGGTCGGATGAATCAACTCCACGCCCGCGGCTTGTTAGCTCTGCTTCCACCTCGGCCAGCCATGAAGATGGCCGACCTTGACGGTGTACGTTGAGACGGGGTTGTGGCATGTGTCCACTGATTAATGTTGGAGAGCCCTTAGACTACGCCAGCCTCGTATTTAAACGAAGGGCGGGCGATCTCGGCCGAAAGGGACCTTGCATGGCCGAAGCAGCCGGTTCCATCGACTGCCAGGACTATGGCTTTATGATGTGCGGTGGAGGCGATCTTATGCCTTAGTCCGTCATGTTATATGCTGGACTGTAGGTGGCGATCGTGTCCACCGGGTTGCTGATGATGTTGCGACGCCGGAAGATCGCGATCGCCGCCGGGGTGATCGCTTTATTCGTAGGTCGATATTGGCGATTGGGCGGCGGCTAGTCCTCATTTAAAATGGATCAGTAGGCGGGATTCGAGTCCTCCGGCTCTGCTGGGTAGTAGCGATCGGGCCGAGATCGAGGTCATCGTACGGCGCCGATCGCTCTACTCCTAGCCGAGAAGAAGCCTTTGCACAGACAGAAATCTGCGGCTCTAGCCGGAAGGATGCGTAGGTCGTCGGTAGGGTCTTCGTGAGATGCCCGAACATAGGCGAGAAGCCCCGAAACCTCCTAGACCGCGTGAGGGCGGTCTCATCGCTTACGGCTCGCCATTGAGGATGATCATGTCAACCCGGCCGATGTAGTCCGAGTCGGACTCCTCTTCCCTTGCCCGATCCGCCACATGCGATGGGGACCTTCTCGCCGAGCGGCCCCGTGGCGAAGTATTCTCGTGAAGACGTGCGCCACTCGTTAAAGGAGCCAATGGACCGAGGTGGCAATGAGGTGTACCACCGGTGGGCGAGGTCGCCCGGGCCGAGGGAACATTCGGCACCGGTCGCGTCGATGCCCCACACCCGGTCATGTAGATGTTGAACTTGTGCAGTGTGTTTGGGGGTCCGATCGCCCGGTACACGGTGTCCGAGGAGGAGCGATCTTGCCGCACGGGGCGAGCTCGATGTCGATCGCGAGCGGCTCGCTGGCGGCGATCGTCTTCACGGCGCTGCCGGATTGCGAGCACCTTCACGTCGTCGATCCGACGTTGCATTGCGGCAATCGCGCGGCTCGGCCGCTATGGATCGGCTTTGGGAGCGGGGCCGAGGCGATCGTGTACCGACCTCGGACCCGCCGCCGACCTCGTGAATCGCGGCGGGAGCCAGGCGGGCTGGATCGCCATGTGGGAGCCGGGTAGGCCGAGCTCACGGTGACGGACACCAACTCCGTCGCCTCGTAGCCGGGCCGGGCGCCCGGCCGCTGTGTCGGGTCACCGCCTGTGCGATCGAAGACGAGAGGTGCCCAGTGCGAGCGCCTCTTCATGCGACGGAACCTCTCGGCGATCGCTCGGCGATGCGCCTTGAGCTTCGCTGACTTCGGCGGGAGGCAGGGTGATAGCGAGGCGCGTCGAGAGCACTCCGTCGTTCTGAAGGGCGGCTATGGCCTCTTCGATCTGTTCATTGGTGCGGAACCGATCGAGCGGGAGGCTCGGGCCGCCGTTCGGACGGATCGCGCCTCGACGCGGCGGGCCTTCCACCATCGGGCTGCGGCTCGGATGGGACAGGCAGGGTGCAGCCGGGTGGTGGCCGGCTTTCTTCGAGGCGGAAGACATGTTTTACGAAGGATTTCTTTGAAGTGCGGTAAGTGTCACTTCAAGTATCCGCCAGAACAGTGAGTGTTCTTCGGGACAGTAGGTATAAAAATTCGAGGTTGGATGCCCTTCCTCTAGCGCCAATTGTTGTTGCCCAAAATATTTATCCGAAGATTAATCTGTGGAAGACGGACAACAAACAACAATTGCGGGAGCACTTCCGAGTAGATAAATAATACAAGATTTGCCGGGTTTGTTAGGCCCGGGCTTGAATGCTCTCGCGAGATGTTATTAATACAAATATTCGTGGATACAAGTATTAATGAGAGAAATCTAAATACAATGAGTGTAAAAGACTCGTTAATCCGGCTCTCGAGCGAAGCTTGGTGTTCTTCGTCCCGCCGATAACTGTTTGGATGAGATAGGCCGGGAGAAGTAAGACCGAATGATAGCTGTTGCCAAGAGTTGGAGATTAGCCAAGTGCTTGATGTTTGCTTCTGTGTTGTATGCTCAAATCGTGAGGTTGCAGAAGGAGTGTCCAAGTGCAGGGTGCCTTGCTTATATAGGGGCGATCGGGTCACTGTCTGTAGTGGCCGATCGCCACGGCCATTATAATAATGTGCCGATCGCCCGCGGCCAATATTATAATGGGGCGATCTCTGGTCGGGCTAAAGTCCAAGGAAGATCTTGTTTGTCGGGATAAAGTCCAATGCGGTGGCCGCGCAAAATGGGCGGTCGATTAGGAGCCATCACGTGTCCTAATCGGCCAACATGTGGCCCTACCGACAAGCTTTCGGCGGCTTGTCGGCTGGTGGAGAGAATCTGTCAGACTGTGGTCAATGGCTCGTGATTCGCGGATCTTGTCCCGGATCTTGCACGTGGTGTCAGTCTTGAGGCTCGGTCTTCGCCGACTGGATGGCCATCGGTGGAGATCGATATGAGGCGCTCGTCTCTAGCTGATCATCAGAGGTCGCCATTGGCCAGTGGATGAAGGTCGGCAATGGTCGGTCTCCAAGGGTAGGTCGGCAAGATGCCGAGAGAGGATCGCCCGCTTGTCGGTCGCCAGGAGTCGGTCGCTGAGTACCGAGAGGGGATCGTCCATTAGTAGATCGCCAGGGGTCGGTCGCCGAGTATCGAGAGGCGATCGTATCTGAGATATCGGGACTTGCCCTGGGGCCTTCGGTTGGCCAGTCTAGCATGTCCGCTGGGTCAAGGCTTGGTCGCCTGGTCGCTGATCGACAGACCTGCCTTGGACGATCGGCAGTGACTCGATCGCCCGACCTCTGAGGCGATCGCCGGTCGGAAGGTGTTAATTCTTGACACAACATACGTAATACGTACGTTGACTTGCTACAGTATTATACTCGTATTACGTACGTAATACACCCTGTATAACGTACGTAACTCCATCCGTTGACTCACCTGTCCACATCTGCGCCGAAAGCTGCCGACCACGGGCCCCACTATCCGATTCCTCTTGTTACGTACGTTCTGTACACTATATAACGTACGTAAGCTAACACATTTTACGTACGTAAGCTCCAAGGCTTAACGTACGTAATGGCTTTTATACTTAGCCAAAAATCCAACTGTTCCTGTCCGACGTCTCGACATATTGGATACGAACATACGGCATACTGAATACACATACTGAATCCAAAAATATTCTCATACGGTATACCTGATATCCAAATCTGTTTAACCTGATACAACATATCCTGAATATATCTGTCAATCCAAAAACGATAATCAAACTAGTATAACTGTCTCGGTTCTCAATTTATTTTATCCATACTGTATAGATACCAAACTATACAGTATATCTCAGATAAAATAACGCGAAAAATTTATACTGAAAATTCGGGTATTACATACTACCCCCCTTAAAATAAGTTTCGTCCTCGAAACTTGCAACCAGTCACCAACAACAGATAAATCCAAAACTTTCCAACTCATCACAAAAACAATCAAGCATTGCCACAAGCGAATAACCAAACCGATATACTTACCGGTGCGTGAAGCCGATGATCTCCCGTGATACTAGCACACGACTCCCACACGAAGTCTCAACACAACCAACACACACCAATATCACAAATAGCAATTTGAAAAGAATCTCAAAAATTTTGGAAACTCCAAAAATCGATTTGACTCAAAAGTCAGAAAAGCTCATTTTCAAAAATCACGCTACTACCGTACCGGTAGAGCCACATAACTCACACGCCTGGGTTTCACAAAACCCAAGCTCCGATACCATCTTCTGTAACACCCCCAAAACCATCCGGGATATTACAGCGCCATGGGTCCCGCGCCGGAACCCACCAGGCTAAAAACCGTTTACAAAACTAATTCAAAAGCGCCAAAAGGCCGATGACGGTAATATTTTAAATACTCAAATATTTTCAAAAGCATAATTTTGAAATACCGTCATAAAATACCATTTGAAAATACAAGGCAAAGTGCCAAATCTCGACAGTTAAAAGTGTACGTTAAGCCACCCCTTAAACGTACCGAAAAATAATTGGGAAAAAGCATTTGACGAAAATAACCCAAGTTCGCAAAGTGCCAAAAGGGCCATTTAAAAATACACACACGCAGCGGATAAAGATACCGAAAAGCCATTTTGAGATATACACACGCAGCGGATAAATGCAGTTTAAAATACACATTTGCAGCGGAAATAAAACAACCAGAAATAAATACTCAATACTCAAAACATGCCACCGCCAGTATCACATCGGGAAGCTCATCCCTTCACGACCGCTACTATCTCGATCTCCAAGTACCTAAAAATAAAGCCCACGACGGGGTCAGCCACAATACTCAATAATGATATCGATCACATCATCATAAATAATTATATACCAATGTAATAATATTGTAAGAATACTACCAAAGTAATCTTACCGTCATACCTTACCAATCCATAACAATCCATACTAAATCAATCCTTGACATATTCCACATTTCGTATTCTCAAATGACGAAATGAATTCAACAACAATCATCTCTACTGTATTCCAAAAATACCGACAATCCTCAAAACATCATCATAACTCATAAGTGTGGAAATAATCCAATCTGTGCCAAATCCTGTCCGTCGGATTACACAATCAAATCTCAACATGTATAAACCAATAATACACAACATATCTGTAGATCAACTACCACATGATAATGATAACAAATCCTGAAACATCGACATATAGTCCGAATGCTTATACGATCAATAACCAGATCAACCGATAAATCAACTGAGAATATCATCGACATGATAACTCCAATACGACCAATAAAGGATCACGATAACTGAGAATACCATCAACATGATAACTCCGACACGATCAACAAAGGATCAACGATAACCGAGAGTACCATCAACATGATAACTCCGACACGATCAACAAAGGATCAACAATAACCGAGAATACCATCAACAAGGTAAACTCTAAATGATCAACAATAATGGATCTCAAGAAATAACTCCGACTGTAGAACATACCCCTCGGGCGTATGAACAACCAGTCACAAACCGTTGAACATACCCAACCATAAATGGAGGATGAACGACCAAACAATATGGCTCAAAGATGGACGTCATAGTACGCCCGATCCGGAAATGTGTCCGTGCACAAGCCACCCCGGGTATCGATCAAATACACGTGTGGTCTTGTACCTAATTAGCCTCACGAACTACGTCTCGTGTGCACGGTTCAATGTGGAAATATCAACACATAACCATCATGTGCCCGGCTAAAAATCCTACACAATAACCAATCGGCACGCAGATATGACTCCAGATATGTCACGATGCAACATGACAACGAAACTCAAAGAAACACATATCCAATAAGGATCAAACGACTCACCGAAGTGAACAACAACAGACTGACAATAAAAATTCGACATGACTAATCAATATCCAAAACATCAATCATGGGATCATCATCCCCAAATGAATGACCAACATGATCTACGATCTCAATACAACAGTCCTGGGATCAACATCCCTCAATGAATAACCGATACAAAACTCATTACACGAAACCTCAACATATACAACAACTCAACATACTAATTATCCACATGACTGAACAAATACTTAGATTACCTCAAAGCTGAGGACCATATCCATCAACATCCCCCAATGAGACGATCAACATAACCATTAATACCAATAATAGTCCTGGGATCAACATCCCTCAACGAACAACCAGCACGAATCTCAATATACGAAGCCTCAACATACAACATATACAACAACTCAACATAATAATTATCTCATAACTGAACTATACATAAATTACCTCAAAGCCGAAGACAACATCCTTTCCACGAACAACATTCCTGAACGAATACATAGTTATACAAATAATCTCAAATAAGGTACCATCCATTCAATACCAATAACCTTTATCCTGATACTTATGTCATCACGATTACTATCCTCGATATCCGATATTCTATATCCTTGACCAAAGATAACTCACGTCTTCCCTGAACACAATTAAATCATATACCTTATGATTTAATACAACCAGAGCACGATGTACAAACCATTATCCCGACAACTTACATTTCTAACAACATTGCTATACGAATTATAAATGAAATGAAAACGAAACCATTCATCAAATATTATAAACTGAACAAGTATAAACTTGCCTCGATACCGATACCACGAAGCCGTTACCAAAATCCATTGCCTTTGTCTACGAGATCCTTAGCCCCGACCAAAAGCAATCTACGAACTCTTTAGCCTCAACCGCAACTCAATGGTCATAATCCACGATCAAAACATATCAACCTATTGCAATAACCGATTAACACACATTCGATAAAAATTAATAACCGACATACTCAACCAACAAACTCAACGGTTCAATGAAACCTCGATCATATACATAATACCAAATAATCCAACTCAACAAATACGAACCCATATCCACGACACAAGCCGTAACTCGATGATCACAAATAACAATCAATAACCGATCAACAACGGTTCTACAATATCTCGATTAAACACATATCCAAACAACCCGAACCAATCAAACACGAATTCAAAACCACAATACGATTCCACAATCCGAATATCATATCCATAATCTATTTAAACCATCAAGGGTCTAACATTACCAATTCCAAATTCAATCTTAAAAACAACTACAAGTTTCCTCCTTGTATAATCATAATAAAATCCAATTACCGGTTATCATCATCAATCCGGACGATCCGATTAATTCAACATCATAGATAACCATATTCCAAAGGTTTCAAATAATTCCATTATCCGAATTGAACACTTGTTAAATACCTATGAATTCTCAAACTCAAAAGTGAATCATAAACTTATCAAATTCGAAATCATATTCGTATTCCTATACGAATATTGTACCAAAACACATAACTTAGTTCTAGATATGAATATTCCATATTCATATATAAAACACCAACACCTTAAAACGTATTCATCAAATCAATGATCAATTCATCTCCACATTAAGGATTTTATAACATATTCGATTCCAACTTCAACTCCAAATACGAAGACAAAACTCCTTCTTGTTCATACTTGTAAATTCGTAGAAAACAATTTACCGATTATTATCGTGAATAATCTGTTGGGATTCGGCGCCTAAAAACAAAGGCCGCAGCGGAAGCGGTGAAACGAAAATAAATACGATCCGAATCCCTACGAGGATCGATCGAGCTACATATATACGAATATTGAACAAAAGCAAGAGTCGTAAGAAACTAACCCTTGAAGTCCGTTGATTAAATGGTAACCTTCTCTTGAGCTATTCCCCAAGCTCTTGAACGATCCAACGCCGAAAGCACCGCGTCTCTACTTGCCACGCGCCGGAAAAACGAACGGAATGACAACACCTTGCTATCCTCCGAGGATACGGCTAGAGCTAGGTGATGAAGCTTGCAATATGAGATTATCACACTCTAAGTGTATAACTCACAACTCTCAATTAATCTCTTGAAATTTCTCTAAGAAAACTAAGAGGAAAGTGAAGAAGAAGAAGACTACTTTGAGAAGAACTTTTCTCTCTCTTGAACTCTCTTTTATTGATCCGTATGAATGCCTATTTATGAGAGAATGAAGTCTCCTTTTCTTATTTAAATTCCACTCACCTTAAAACAACTCATCAAATGAGAATCAACCCCACCATGTCATTATCACCCATTAATCAATGGGAACAAAAACAAAAGGGAATAAGGTGGAAAGTGGGGGCGGCGGCTATGATGAAAAACGGATGAGTTCGGTTCGTTTCGGACTCCTGTGAGTCCAAACAGATAAACTCCGATTCCATTCCGATGTATTTATATCGATTAATTAATCCAATTAATTTTATCATATCAAATACATTATGACATAATTAATTTCTCCAAGAAATAATTATATCTATGAATTAAATTTATCACCCAGTAATTTATTTAATTCATTAGGCCGTAAATTAATTTATCCAATAAATCAATTTAAACATCCAATGTCCCGAATTAGATATCCAATATCTAATATTCATAATGAGAGAATTAAGCTTGATTCATTCCGTCGTCAATCCTAATGCGCGACTCGGTAGGTCCGTCTCAGTTAGCAATGGGAGGAACCAAAGAGTAGTAGCACCACCTAGCCAGCCTGGCGGCCTACACTGTACCCCAACTGAGAACGAATGATTGGGATCATTCAAGAACCATTCTGTCGTGAATACCAGTATACGTATAAACCCTTCTTTCAAATATCCCGATCAAGTTATAGGGTCACGGTCGATGACCACTATCATGTACTGACGCTATGCATGCGTTAATGCAAATCGAGATCATCGAGCTCTCGTGTATCTAATACGACTAGCTCCAATGCTTTGGCCAAAGACTTATGATCTCATCGCCAATAACCGCATAGGACATATAACCCGTTCACTAACAGGAGAAAGAATTCTATCTTGGTATTCGTAGGACCTGCTACTTGCCGTCAAGATGCACGTCGAGGTTGACCCCGCCTTCCGGTTTACGTGGTCGAACTACTCTAATGAAAATCTTGACGTCACAAGCACATCCCTACTAAATCCTCAAGTCGAAGGTTCACGAATACCTATCATAACCTTTCGATTCCGTCATTGATCGTCCGGAGTGAAATCCGTGTGACGAATCGAGGGTGAGTCGGTTCGAGTATACTAATCTAATTAGCATACCTATAATGTGTGCTCCCACTAACCATTAGTGTTCGACAGGCACTCTCCATGTCAAAGAACACGTCATACAAGTCTTTACATAAACTTAACGCCCAGTCAAGTTTCATCGACTTGCGAACGATTAAGTATTTGAGCTATAAACCTTTCCAGTGCCGACCCCCTTATCCAATAAGGAGTGGAACGTTTTGCTCTCAAATACACGGACTAGTTTCTATATGTTTCTTTACGAGTTAGGAATGCCAGTAACTACCAGTAAATAAAGAAACAATCATTTGTCTTATATAAATGGTTTACATAATTACAAGTACAATGCCCTCACTCAACAACCTATGAGTGGCATTCGAGGGCATACTCCTAACAATCTCCCACTTGCACTCAATGCCACACACTATGGTATCTAATACCCATGTTCTCCAGATGACGCTCCAAGCTAGTCTGAGATAGTGGCTTGGTCAGTGGATCGGCGACGTTGTCGGCCGAGTCTACTCTATGCATCACAATGTATCCCTTGCGAAAAAATTCTCTTACGAGATGATACTTCCTCTCAATATGTTTGGTGCTGTTTTGAAACCTCGGCTCCTTGGCACGTGCTCTGACTCCGTCGTTGTCATGATCTGAACAGGCGGCTCGGCACATGGTATCATTTGAAGTTCTCCTAGAAACTTCTTAATCCGTAACCCTTCCTTGGAAGCCTCCGAGGTGCTTGATACTCGGCTGACAGTGGAATCAAGATCGCGATTTGCTTGGCACTACGCCAAGATCCGCTCCTCCATTAAGAGTAAATATGTAGCAGTGGACATCGAGTCGTCCTTGATCCTTGGAAGTCCGAATCGGTGAATCCCACCACATCCAATTCTCCACCGCCATACATCGAACCATATCTCTAGTCCTTCTTAAGTACTTGAGAACGTTCTTTCTGGCGATCCAATGTTCCCTACACAGGTTTGCTGAAACCTACTCACCACGCTTACAGCATGCGCGATGTCAGGTCTTGTACACAACATAGCATACATAAGGCTACCCACGGCCGAAGCATATGGTATATTACTCATTTCCTTTCGTTGTTCCTCACTTTGAGGACACATCTCCAAGGTGAGTTTTATTCCATGTTGCATCGGTAGGAAACCTCTTTTAGAATCATCCATCTTAAATCGCTTTAAGATCTTATCTATATAGAGGGCTTGGGAAAGGCCTATTGTTCTCTTCACTCTATCCCGGTAGAGTCGAATTCCAAGAATATAGGTTGCTTCTCCCAAGTCTTTCATGGAGAAATTACTCGAAAGCCAAGCTTTCACAGAACTGAGCATTCCCACATCATTTCCTATTAGTAGAATGTCATCTACATATAGTACTAAGAATGCGATCTTGCTCCCACTAACCTTCTTGTATACACAAGGTTCCTCTTCATTTTCACGAAGTCAAACTCTTTGACCGCCTCGTCAAAACGAAGGTTCCAACTACGCGACGCTTGCTTCAGTCTATAAATGGAACGCTGAAGCTTGCACACTTTCTGAATATCGACTTCGGACACAAAGCCTTTAGGCTGCTCAATATAGATTTCCTCCTCGAGGAATCCATTAAGGAAAGCCGTCTTTACGTCCATTTGCCATATCTCATAATCGTGGTAGGCAGCTATAGCAAGCATCATGCGAATAGACTTGATCATGGCTACGGGCGAGAAGGTATCGTGGTAATCGATCCCTTCCTTTTGGGTATAACCCTTTGCCACAAGCCTGGCCTTATAGGCGTCAACCTTGCCATCACCATCAATCTTTCTCTTGTAGATCCACTTATTTCCAATCGGCACTATGCCCTTGGGGCGGTCTACTAGAGTCCAGACCTGATTGACATGCATCGAGTCTATCTCAGCTTCCATAGATTCACGCCATTTCGCGGAGTCTACATCCACCATCGCTTGGTCATAGGTTGTTGGGTCGGTCTCTTGGCTATCACTTGGAACCTCATGGAGACCCAGCTCCTCCAAGTGCATAAGCCCATACCTCTCAGGTAAATGAGACACCCTACTAGACCTACGAGGTGGTTGTACTTGTGTTTCAAAAAGTTCGGTTCCAGTTTCTTGCACAGGTGTCTCTCGAGGAGTTTCATTGTATTCTTCTAAAGAAATACTTCCACCTGCTCTGCCTTCCTGAATGAACTCATCTTCCAAGAAGTGTGCTTGTAAAGCAACAATGATCCTTCGATCTGCGGGCATGTAGAATAGATATCCCATCGTCCCAGACGGGAATCCAATGAAACGTCCCTTCGCAGACCTAGCTTCCAACTTTTCCACCTTAGTCTTCTTGACATAAGCGGGACATCCCCAAATCCTAATATGATTAAGACTTGGTTTCCTTCCTTCCCACATCTCATGTGGAGTTTTAGGAACAGATTTGGAAGGACATCTGTTCAAGATATACGCGGCGATCAGTGCATACCCCCACGTAAATCGGCAAGTCGGTATAGCCCGGCATGGAACGGACCATGTTCAACAGGTCCGGTTCCTTCTTCGACACACCATTTAACCGAGGAGTACTGGAGGTGTTAGTTGTGAAACTATTCCATGTTCCTTAAGGAACTCGTCAAACTCCGTACTCATATACTCGCCACCTCGGTCCGACCAAGTGCTTTGATATGATTACCGGTTTGTTTCTCGACTAGGACCTTGAATTCTGGAATTTCTCAAAGGCCTCGGATTTATGTTTCATTAAGTATACATAACCATACCTAGTATGATCATCTGTAAACGTAATGAAATATTGATATCCATCACTTGCTGCTTCCAAAGCACCACATACATCGGTATGGATTAATACCAGTTTATCAGCGTCTCATTGAAATGTCCCCGTGAAGGGGTACTTAGTCATATTGCCAATAAGGCAAGATTCACAAGTATGAAAGGTATCCGATACCAAATGACCCATAAGTCCATCTTTTCCATCTTGTAAACCTTGGTCCGACCAACATGACCAAGTCTAAGATGCCATTTCAAAACTTGATTGGTTTCATCCCTACCGCGTTTTCTAGTTATAGTATTCACAACTACTTTGTTGCTGAGATTTAGATGATACAATCCATTCAACAATGTAGCAGTACCCACTAGTTTATTTATAAAATAAATTTTGCAGAACCATCACCAATGACAAATGAAAAGCCTTTTCGGTCCATGGCCGAATGGATACAATGTTTTGTGCCCCTTGGGCAAAACAAGTACATCTTCTAAAGTCAAAACAAAGCCGGATTCTAAACCCAAAAGAAGTGATCCTATGACGGTAGCCTCGACACTATGCCCGCTTCAGACTGTGATCATAACTACTCCACTCCAAGCTTCCTACTTTGTTCAGATCCCGATTCACGGTACAAATATGAGAACTAGCACCGTAATCCAAGATTCAGAAGTAGAAAATACAAAGAGAACAATTTGTTTCCAAAACTAAAAGTTCTGTACCTGAAGTGCCATGAAGAATCGGACAGTCTCTAGCCCAGTGGCCCAGCTCACCGCACTTGAGACAAGTATCCTTCTTCTTCTTGTTCTTTGGAACCATCGGGGCCTTGCCTTTTCCCTTAAGGTCATTAGCTTGTGGTCCAGTCCGCTTCTTGGTCTTTTTCTTCTTATTCTTAGACTTCCGAAGTCCAGAAGAAATCACAAGTGCAGACTCCTTCATCCGCGGGGTCTTCATCTGAGACTGAGCGGTCACCAGTTTGTTCATTAGCCCAGCTAAGTTACATGCAATCTCATTGCGGTTGAAGTTCATAACAAGCGTGAGAAGGAATCGAGGAGAGAGGCGTAGGATAAGGTCGGTTTGGAGAGAAGTATCCATTTTAAAATCAAGAGCCTCCAATCTCTCGATCATGGATATCATTTTGAGGACGTGTTCCCAACCTTCTCACCTTCCTTCATCCTTGCACCGAACGATTGCTTGGATATCTCATATCTAGCGATTCTGCTTTGTGCTCACCATAAAGCTCGGTTAAGTGAGATAGAATCGCCAGCGAAGTCATTTTCTCATGAGCTCTGAAGCTCATTAGACATGGAAGCCATCATATAAGCACGGACTTTCACGTCATCCTTAACCCACTTTTCGTGGTTTTCAATCTCTTCTGATTGGCTCGAGTCCGCATAGGAGGCGCCGGAATGTCCGTCTCCAAGACGTATCCCGGTGCCTCTATCGAGGACAATCATCAGATTGCGGAGCCAATCCACAAAGTTAGGTCCCATTAAGGTGTTCTTTTCGAGTAGAATTGCGAGTGGATTCATTGTCATATTGAGATTTGTCTGCATTAAGTATAACAGATTAATTAGTGACTCATTCAATTATGTTCTGAGTATAGAATTTAAGGTCTTTTCTATTCTTGTTACCCAGCTCCCACTATTTTATCGGAATAACACACTCCCATGTGATATCCGGAAGTATCGTCGCTCTTACTTCATAGTGGTGATCGAGTTCTTTATAAATCTTAATAGAGGGCAACCAAACAGGTTTCTAGTCTATTAATTTTCATAAAGTGGTGTCCAACACCAACCCATCTAATGAATGATTCGATCTTCTTTTTCCCCTTGTTCACTCCCCTCAACCTATACGATTTCTATGGTTCGTGAACAAGTTAAGTTTATACCATCGACGCAAATCAGTTTCACAATTGAATCTTATCCGGCAACCTATCAGGTTTCTAGGGATAAAATTTGCTCCAACCGAAGGCATCCAATGCGCTCCCGGTAATTTATCCGTCCTCCCCGAACGACTACCCTGATAACTCGGAAGCATAGCACATCCGGTTTGGATTTCAATTTCCCGAAAACTCGATGGAGGGAAGGAAAACCTTGAAACCTTATAAACTTAATTATTTATTGTGGGAGAATTTTTGCGATTAACATTACACTTTGCACATTAATCATATTAGCGCGTTTGTGGCATTCATACAATATGAAACAACCATTCACAACCTAGTTGCTACCAACATGTGGTTCATGGACCGTTCCTAGAAAACAAAAAACTTCGTAATCTAATTACAAGTCTTCGTCTTGAATCTTCGTCTTCTCGAAATGGATCTTTCTCCGGTCTTTGTCATTACATATAAATTTTACATCGAAAATTGCATCCTAGATACAAACATTTCTAGTAAAATAAATAGGCTCAAAACGGCCTTTACAACCCAATCGAATAAAACGAACGATTCAAAACTAAGTCCACGAACCACATCCCCATTCAAAAAACATTCATCCAATAAATACTATATAAATGGAAAGCGTAGAGATACATTGATCCAATCAACAATACAAACCGATCCAATCGATTCACACAATCGGTAATTTGATAACGTTCAAAATAATTCGGTAGACTATAAATATTCCAATTAATCAAATTTCCCTTATAAAATGAAATACCATAAATCATTTTAATCATATTAAATCCAATTTAATATGAGGGAGATTAATTTTCAAGAATACACGAAAAAATCGAGCCGGGGCGAAATTGGCCTGCCATGGCTGAAGTCATCTGCCGGCAAAGATGCCAGAACATGCTGGCATGGCCGATCATGCTCGGCAGTGCCCGGCCGGCTGCCCGGCCCACGTGCCGCGGCCCTGGAGAGCTGTGCGGCCCAGATCTGATGTTTGCCAGCCGCGGCCGCGACTTCGGACCCCTCCGGACCGTCAGCGGCATTTCGGACTAGTTTTTCGACCGGATATCCAATATCTATATTCTCCAACATTCATATCTTCAATATAAATTATTTTTCTAAGAAATTAAGATTTATATTTAGACATAAACTTACGAAAAATATAATTACAACGAACGTAAAAATATATACCACGATTATGACTAAAATGATTCCAAATCATTCACCATCTAATCGAGCATTCCAAATGCTAATATCGTATATACGATCGCAAGACCTACGCTCCGATACCACTGTTGGGATTCGGCGCCTAAAAACAAAGGCCGCAGCGGAAGCGGTGAAACGAAAATAAATACGATCCGAATCCCTACGAGGATCGATCGAGCTACATATATACGAATATTGAACAAAAGCAAGAGTCGTAAGAAACTAACCCTTGAAGTCCGTTGATTAAATGGTAACCTTCTCTTGAGCTATTCCCCAAGCTCTTGAACGATCCAACGCCGAAAGCACCGCGTCTCTACTTGCCACGCGCCGGAAAAACGAACGGAATGACAACACCTTGCTATCCTCCGAGGATACGGCAAGAGCTAGGTGATGAAGCTTGCAATATGAGATTATCACACTCTAAGTGTATAACTCACAACTCTCAATTAATCTCTTGAAATTTCTCTAAGAAAACCAAGAGGAAAGTGAAGAAGAAGAAGACTACTTTGAGAAGAACTTTTCTCTCTCTTGAACTCTCTTTTATTGATACGTATGAATGCCTATTTATGAGAGAATGAAGTCTCCTTTTCTTATTCAAATTCCACTCACCTTAAAACAACTCATCAAATGAGAATCAACCCCACCATGTCATTATCACCCATTAATCAATGGGAACAAAAATAAAAGGGAATAAGGTGGAAAGTGGGGGCGGCGGCTATGATGAAAAACGGATGAGTTCGGTTCGTTTCGGACTCCTGTGAGTCCAAACAGATAAACTCCGATTCCATTCCGATGTATTTATATCGATTAATTAATCCAATTAATTTTATCATATCAAATACATTATGACATAATTAATTTCTCCAAGAAATAATTATATCTATGAATTAAATTTATCACCCAGAAATTTATGTAATTAATTATGCCGTAAATTAATTTATCCAATAAATCAATTTAAACATCCAAAGTCCCGAATTAGATATCCAATATCTAATATTCATAATGAGAGAATTAAGCTTGATTCATTCCGTCGTCAATCCTAATGCGCGACTCGGTAGGTCCGTCTCAGTTAGCAATGGGAGGAACCAAAGAGTAGTAGCACCACCTAGCTTGACTGGCGGCCTACACTATACCCAACCGAGAACGAATGATTGGGATCATTCAAGAACCATTCTGTCGTGAATACCAAGATACGTATAAACCCTTCTTTCAAATATCCCGATCAAGTTATAGGGTCACGGTCGATCGGACCTATCTGCACTTGACGCTATGCATGCGTTAATGCAAATCGAGATCATCGAGCTCTCGTGTATCTAATACGGCTAGCTCCAATGCTTTGGCCAAAGACTTATGATCTCATCGCGCCAATAACCGCATAGGACATATAACCCGTTCACTAACAGGAGAAAGAATTCTATCTTGGTATTCGATAGGACTGCTACTTGCCCGTCAAGATGCACGTCGAGGTTGACCCCCGCCTTCCGGTTTACAGGGTCGAACTACTCTAATGAAAATCTTGACGTCACAAGCACATCCCTACTAAATCCTCAAGTCGAAGGTTCACGAATACCTATCATAACCTTTCGATTCCGTCATTGACTGTCCCGGAGTGAAATCCGTGTGACGAATCGAGGGTGAGTCGGTTCGAGTATACTAATCTAATTAGCATACCTATAATGTGTGCTCCCACTAACCATTAGTGTTCGACAGACACTCTCCATGTCAAAGAACACGTCATACAAGTCTTTACATAAACTTAACGCCCAGTCAAGTTTCATCGACTTGCGAACGATTAAGTATTTGAGCTATAAACCTTTCGGTCACGCCCCTTATCCAATAAGGAGTGGAACGTTTTGCTCTCAAATACACGGACTAGTTTCTATATGTTTATTTACGAGTTAGGAATGCCAGTAACTACCAGTAAATAAAGAAACAATCATTTGCCTTATATAAATGGTTTACATAATTACAAGTACAATGGCCTCACTCAACAACCTATGAGTGGCATTCGAGGGCATACTCCTAACATAATCACATTCCAAATTATCCCAAATCCTTCCAAAATCATAACATGTAACTCAAGAGTTCTTCAAGAACACGAATTATCCAAATTCACGTTCATAATCCATAAAACAACATAACCCGATGTTTTCTAACATCTAAACAACCCTTAATCATAATTCAAGGTGTATATAATCATGTTCTTCAACATATACTTCTCATAACATCATGATTCGCAACAAACCACCAAGAACATCGAGAATACTACGATTCCATAATCATAACAATATAATCGAATCATTCGATCACCAATTCATTATCTTCCCTTAACAAAATTCCCATAAATACCAAGAATCATCACAATAATATCATTTCAACCATCATTCATACGAAAACGTGTAGAATTTTCCAAGTTCTACTCATTGAGACATTTCATCGAACACTTTGAAGGCATAGTCCAATTCAATCGATTATTCAAAGAAATACTCGAATCCGTTCCACAAAACTTCAAGAATAATGAATGATCTCAAGAATACAACAAGATTCCATCAATAATCTGAGTTAAAACGAATTAAATCGGCCAAAACATCAAGAAACTCCAAAAATATCCAAAACCAAGTGTTTAGGTGTTCTTACCTTCGATCCGGGTGGAAGATGATGTTAATCCATGATTCCAACTTCCAAACATGTTGTTATAAGTTGATTCTACTCAAAACCATCGATCTATGTGTAACACCCCCAAATCCTATTGGGTTATTACAGTGCCGTGGACCCCACGCCAGGAGATCCACCAGGCGAACATGACTAAAATACATTAAATTAAACAACAAGGGAAAATCATAGTCCCTACCATGATATCCGACACAATATTCCGATAAGGAATTTCAACGACAAAAGTGGCCTACATGGCCAAAATGAAATACAACAGCATCCACGAACATCTGTTCGGGTAATACAACACGACAACAACTGACAAGACTGGAGTACACTCCAACTGACTGACCAACAATGAACAACTCGGACTAGTATCGCTCGTATGCCTCGTCGCCATCGTCATGCCCCTGTGCCTCAACTCTCTCCTCGCAAGCACCTAAAACATGAAAACATGTTCCGCCCCTGGTCGATCATCCAGATAATGAACATCAAATACATGTATAACATGATATGCATCCAGCGAGAATGAAACGGTATAATGATGATAATAATACGAGATGCTCACAAACAAAGGTATGAACCGAGCATTCGTGATTTACTTTGCCCACGGCATACTATTAATACATTCGACGAGGTTAGAACATAAGTGCCCAACGCGAATCATAATCACGAGAATACCACAATGAATTACACGACATGAACCAAACCGAGCAGGATTAAATATGAATCACAATGCCCGAGGCTCCAATGAAATTAACAAGACAATCACAAGGCCTAAAACAGTGAAAGCGTCAAATATCACAATCACATGAAGCCGAAACAGCCAAGTCGTTATTGATTAGGGCGGGCCACGGCATGAAAGCCGTATCACAATTAGGGCGAAGCCACGCATGAAAGCCGTATCACAATTAGGGCGAAGCCACGGCATGAAAGCCGTATCACAATTAGGGCCGAAGCCACGCGGCATGAAAGCCGTATCACAATTAGTGCGAATCCACGGCATGAAAGCCGTATCACAATTAGGGCGAAGCCACGCATGAAAGCCGTATCACAATTAGGGCGAAGCCACGGCATGAAAGCCGTATCACAATTAGGGATGGTATCTTTGTCTTGAGTCGGCCAACCATCCTCGCGATCCCAACTCAACACCTCGATTGCCTTAGAACGGCTAACCGATGACAATGATACGGCGGATGATTCCATGAATGCTTGAGCGCTTCGATTTCCTTATAATGGCTAATCGATATGAGCGATATGATGAGTGATTGAATACCTCGATTGCCTTAGAACGGTCAATCGATACAATGATATAGTGAATGATTGAATATTTGATTTGTCTGCGAACGGCAATTCGATAACAATGATATGAAGGATGCCTCGGTACCTTTAATCGGTTCCGACGACAAAGGTGAGAAATGAATAAGCCAATGCCTTTAATCGGCGTGTACGCTTTTAATGACAATCCAAAAAGGAATAACAATAAATATTTGGCAAAATTGCGAAAGGTATCGTATCGAACGATCTCTTAATATCAATGAATTCATGAAGAGACTAAGTCTCGGAATGATACAACACATTTATACACATATATGATGACATTAATCTCATTGACTAGTACAAGTATAAAACTTGCCTCAAACCGAAGGCAAGAAGGTACTTCCACGATCAACGTCCTTAATGAAATTATCGGCGCTCGAACAACCTTGAACAACATAAATACCAACAATTCTCTTAATACACGAATCAAGCATGATCACAACCAACTCAAAAGTCGATACAACAATACCCGAAACTCATTGGGGCATTAAAACAAACGCGTTGTAAACAATCTCCAATTGTTTACAACCAAAACTCAATTACATCCGAAACCAACTTCCAATGAATGATTCAAACCCACAAAACCCCATGAATACTATCAATAATCCAAAATGAATATCCGAAAACGTGATTATAACGACAATTAATCGAAAACCCCAATTTCAACTCGATATTCAAAGTGTTCTTGAATAATCCCTCAATAATCCAATGAATCCTTATATAAACTCATAATCATATACATGTCCCTTCATATAACATGATTATAACGTCCAAAACATCATATCTCAACATAGAATCGACATCCAAGGTGTTGAAGAATATTACCTTTGAAGATCCAAGTACTTTAATCCGAAGAACACGCGTTAAATTGATTATCCTAAGCTTCACGATCGAAAGGAGATGAAGAAAAATCAAACACCCAAATGATTTGTGAAGGAAAAACCTTCCCTCAAGCTTACTCTCTCGGTTGAAGGTGAAGAAAAGGGGAAAAAATGGCTGAAATGCTGAAAAAAAACGAATTTAAGGGAGTTGGCACTGCCGGACACGGCCGTGCGATCGGCACGGTCGTGTCGCATACCGCCGGTTGGCCGACAGGACTCGACCGTGTCGTGCATGACACGGCCGTGGCGCGGAGGGCTCGCCGATGACCCGTCCGACAATGACTTCGGCATGACTCGGCCGTGCACGGCACACGGCCGGGCGTGTCAGCGATCGCTCGCTTATCCGGAAGGGTTTGACTCGGCCGTGCGAGCGACGGTCGGGTCTCCGAGGCGAACTTCGGCACTTTCCGGACGAGTAATGCACGGGCGTGTCGGACGACACGGCCGAAGTTCGTTCGGCGATCGCCAAAATCAAAATGGGCGGTTGAGCTAAACGACCATAACTCTCTCGTCCAGGACTCGATTGACTCACCGTTCGAACCATTGGAAAGCTAACTCGATGCTCTATAATATTGCAAGATTTAGAATTTTTGGAGTTACCAAAAATTAATGGTGATCTAACAAAGTCGAACTCATATGAGGAAAGTTGAAACAATGAACAATAACGATACACAACTCAAGTTTTTCCGAATGGTGAACACGGTGAATGAATATGATTGATGAATGATTATAAATGAGTGAAAATCCACCGAGTGACAATCACCAAATGAAATTCTTGAATGATAATGATGAATTACAACCGGGTATTACATACACCCCTTAAAAGAGTTTCGTCCCCGAAACTAAGGGTCAAACAACTCGGGATAATTCTCCGCATACTATCCTCGGTTTCCCAAGTAGCCTCTTCGACTCGTGTCTAGACCATGAATCTTGACCAAAGGAATCGACTTATTCCTCAAGCTGTTTGATTCGCCGCTCCAACACTCGACAGACGCTCCTCGTACGAATGATCATCCGCGATCTCGATTTCGTGGCCGAAGTATGTGACTCGGGTCGGCAACATACTTCCGCAATCGAGAGGCGTGAAACACATTATGAATTCGGCTCAATGCCGAGGCAAAGCCAATCGATAAGCTAACTCGCCTACTCGATCCAAAATTTCAAACGGTCCAATGAATCTCGGACTCAACTTCCCCGTCTTAGAAGCGGAAAATACCTCGACTTGGTACCTCAACGATTAGAGGTATATCCGATGATGAACTCGCCGCTAACTATGATCTCAGAAGGTCACGAGAATGAAAGTGACTAAAATGAATGATGAATTATAATTGACTATAAATCCGACCAGGATTAAGAATGGCTCACCAAGGTGAATTAATAACGTCATGAGTGATAGTTCAAGTGAAATTATTGGAACCGTTGTTCCTCGTGAATTAAATGATTAATTTCATGATGACAAGTCTCAACATGATTGATATATGATGAATGACTTAAGTGAATGAATGAACGACAATGAAATGAATGATTATCCTATTACCGAACAAGAATTAACTTGCTCAAAACCGGTGATGGATGTCATATTGTATCACAGTTAAAGTAAACAACAGTCGAACTCGTCGTCTGAGATGAAGATGCTCTTCCAGCACGAAGACGACTAGAAAACGATCCCTTGGACGTCGGAGTCCAATGTTCCTCTGACAGCTCTTTCCATACCGAGGCAGGAAAGTCACGTGATAATTACAGATCTCGTATCAAGATCGCATTATGATTATGAGACGGAATGATAACAATGAGCATACACGCTCTAACACAATGAATGCATTAATAATGCGTAAAATGATCGTCCACATGACACCGGAATATGATGAGATCGCATGAAAGATCAAATGAGGTAACATGATTACCTGATGAAATTCCTGAAATGATTACCTTGAACAAGTTAACAAGGTTGAAAATTCAATCCACAAGATCAACAACTGAACAATGAGATTGACTGGATGATTAATGAATTGACTGAGCAATGAGTGAGTGATGAATGAACTAACTAAGCAATGAGATTGAATAAGTGATTAATGATTAACTGAGTAATGATATAGACTGAGTGAAGAATGAATTAATTGAGTAATGAGATTGACTGAGTGATGAATGAATTAATTGAGCAATGAGATTATTGGGTGATGAATGAATTAATGAATAATGAGATTGAGTGAGTCTTGAATGAATTACTTGAGTAATGAGATTGATCGAGTGGTGAATGAATTAATCGAGCGATGAGATTAATCGAGTGATTAATGAATTAAGCGAACAATGAGATTAAGCGAGTGATGAATGAATTGGTGAACAATGAGATTGGTGAGTGATTAATGAATTGATCGAACAATGAGATTAACGAGTGATGAATGAATTGGTGAACAATGAGATTGGTGAGTGATTAATGAATTAATCAACAATGAGATTAATCGAGTGATGAATGAATTGGTGAACAATGAGATTGACTGAGTGATTAATGAATTAATCTGAACAATGAGATTAACTGAGTGATGAATGAATTGACTGAACAATGAGATTGACTGAGTGATTAATGAATTAATCTGAACAATGAGATTGACTAAGTGATGAAGGAATTAACTGAGTGATGAATGAATTAATTGAGTGATGAATGAATTAACTGAGTGATGAATGATATTGACCGAGTGATGAATTAATTAACCGAGTGATGAATGAATTATCCGTAATGATATTGGTGAGTGATGAACGAATTAACCGAGTGATGAATGATATTGGAGTGATGAATGAATTAATTGAGCGATGAGATTAACGAGTGATGAATGAATTAACATGATCGACAAGATCAAAATGGTGATTGAGGATTATTAATCGGTGAATGAGTTGATCCTTAGCACTTACACAGGTCACACGTGCTCCAAAACAATTAGTCATGAATCAATCGTAACACTAATATCACATATATGTTTCAACAAACATGAAAAATTAATAACATGATGAATATATGAACACAAAGAGAATCGAGTCCTTACACAGGTCATACGAAGCTTCGAGGTCTCGCGATACTAGTCTTCACTGACGACGACTCGATGAATGAATGACTCGTGCAGTCGCACTAATATTACGACTCACAAAACCTGACTGACTAGATTGTCATAACCTGACAATCCCACTACTACCACGACGGTAGGACCACATAACTCACATCTCAGGGTATTACACAACCCAAAGCTCTGATACCATTTCTGTAACACCCCCAAATCCTATTGGGTTATTACAGTGCCGTGGACCCCACGCCAGGAGATCCACCAGGCGAACATGACTAAAATACATTAAATTAAACAACAAGGGAAAATCATAGTCCCTACCATGATATCCGACACAATATTCCGATAAGGAATTTCAACGACAAAAGTGGCCTACATGGCCAAAATGAAATCTGGCAGATCCACGAACATCATTGGGTAATACAACACGACAACAATCGACAAGACCGGAGTACACTCCAATCGACCAACAATGAACAACTCGGACTAGTATCGCTCGTATGCCTCGTCGCCATCGTCATGCCCCCGTGCCTCAACTCTCTCCTCGCAAGCACCTAAAACATGAAAACATGTTCCGCCCCCACTGGTCGATCATCAGATAATGAACATCAAATACATGTATAACATGATATGCATCCAAAGGCGTAATGAAACGGTATAATGATGATAATAATACGAGATGCTCACAAACCAAGGTAAGAACCGAGCATTCGTGAAATACTATGCCCACGGCATACTATTAATACATTCGACGGGTTAGAACATAAGTGCCCAACGGCGAATCATAATCACGAATACCACAATGAATTACACGACATGAACCAAACCAATGGATTAAATATGAATCACAATGCCGGAGGCTCCAATGAAATTAACAAGACAATCACAAGGCCTAAAAACAGTAAAACTGTCAAATATCACAATCACATGAAGCCGAAACTTAAAGAAGCTGTTATTGATTAGGGCCGAAGCCACGGCATGAAAGCCGTATCACAATTAGGGCCGAAGCCACGGCATGAAAGCCGTATCACAATTAGGGCCGAAGCCACGGCATGAAAGCCGTATCACAATTAGGGCCGAAGCCACGGCATGAAAGCCGTATCACAATTAGGGCCGAATCCACGGCATGAAAGCCGTATCACAATTAGGGCCGAAGCCACGGCATGAAAGCCGTATCACAATTAGGGATGGTATGCTGTCTTGAGTCGGCCAGCACCATCCTCGACAGTCCCAACTCAACACCTCGATTGCCTTAGAACGGCTAACCGATGACAATGATGCAGCGGATGATTCCATGAATGCTTGAGCGCTTCGATTTCCTTATAATGGCTAATCGATATGAACGATATGATGAATGATTGAATACCTCGATTGCCTTAGAACGGTCAATCGATACAATGATATAGTGAATGATTGAATATTTCGATTTGTCTGCGAACGGCAATTCGATAACAATGATATGAAGGATGCCTCGGTACCTTTAATCGGTTCTGAAGCGACAAAGGTGAGAAATGAATAAGCCAATGCCTTTAATCGGCGTGTACAGTTTTAATGACAATCCAAAAAGGAATAACAATAAATATTTGGCAAAATTGCCGAAAGGTATCGTATCGAACGATCTCTTAATATCAATGAATTCATGAAGAGACTAAGTCTCGGAATGATACAACACATTTATACACATATATGATGACATTAATCTCATTGACTAGTACAAGTATAAAACTTGCCTCAAACCGAAGGCGAGAAGGTACTTCCACGATCAACGCCCTTAATGAAATTATCGGCCGCTCGAACAACCTTGAACAACATAAATACCAACAATTCTCTTAATACACGAATCAAGCATGATCACAACCAACTCAAAAGTCGATACAACAATACCCGAAACTCATTGGGGCATTAAAACAACGCGTTGTAAACAATCTCCAATTGTTTACAACCAAAACTCAATTACATCCGAAACCAACTTCCAATGAATGATTCAAACCCACAAAACCCCATGAATACTATCAATAATCCAAAATGAATATCCGAAAACGTGATTATAACGACAATTAATCGAAAACCCCCAATTTCAACTCGATATTCAAAGTGTTCTTGAATAATCCCTCAATAATCCAATGAATCCTTATATAAACTCATAATCATATACATGTCCCTTCATATAACATGATTATAACGTCCAAAACATCATATCTCAACATAGAATCGACATCCAAGGTGTTGAAGAATATTACCTTTGAAGATCCAAGTACTTTAATCCGAAGAACACGCGTTAAATTGATTATCCAAGCTTCACGATCGAAAGGAGATGAAGAAAAATCAAACACCCAAATGATTTGTGAAGGAAAAACCTTCCCTCAAGCTTACTCTCTCGGTTGAAGGTGAAGAAAAGGAAAAAATGGTGAAATCTGAAAAAAATGAATTTAAGGAGTTGGCTGCCAGGACACGGCCGTGCCGATCGGCACGGCCGTGTCGCATACCGGCCGGCATTGACGACAGGACTCGACCGTGTCTGCATGACACGGTCGCGGCGCGACGGCCTCCCGGCGATGACCGTCCGACGGCGGCTTCGGCATGACTCAGCCGTGCGGGCGACACGACGGGCGTGTCGGCGATCGCTTATCCGGAAGGTTTGACTCGGCCGTGCGAGCGACAGTCGGGTCTGGCGAACACTTCGGCACTTTCCGGACGAGTGCGGCACGGGCCGTGTCGGACGACACGGCCGAGTTCGTTCGGCGGTGATCGCCAAAACCGAAAAATGAGCGGTTGAGCTAAAACGACCATAACTCTCTCGTCCGGACTCCGATTGACTCACCGTTCGAACCATTGGAAAGCTAACTCGATGCTCTATAATATTGCAAAGATTTAGAATTTTTGGAGTTACCAAAAATTAATGGAGATCTAACAAAGTTGAAACAATGAACAATAACGATACACAACTCGAAGTTTTTCCGAACGGTGAACACGGTGAATGAATATGATTGATGAATGATTATAAATGAGTGAAAATCCACTGAGTGACAATCACCGAATGAAATTACTGAATGATAATGACTGAATTACAACCGGGTATTACACTATGGTGAAAAATCGCGGAAGGAACGAAGAAAAGTGGAAAATGCCGGATATGACTCGGTCCAGGCCTTAAATAGCCGGACACTGCCGGACGCTTACGTACGTAACCGGCCGGGCCCTTACGTACGTAACCGGCCATGGCCGAAGTCTCGCCGAAATGCGGCATCGTTACGCACGTAACGGCCGAGGCTTACGTGCGTAACGGTCCACCTTACGGCCGTAGTCGGTACCTTACGTACGTTATCGGCGATCCTAGCCCCGGCCGAGTCACCGACGACCGCGATCGGCCATCCATGCGAGTCACCGCCGACCATGCTCGGCCACTACAGTCCTCTCGGCCACGACTCGGCGGTAGCCATGCGTACGTAACACTTATTCCGCTGCGTAATACGACGTTGACTTGCTACAATATTATACTTCGTATTACGTCGTAATACACCGTATAACGTCGTAACTCCATCCGTTGACTCACTGTCCACATCTGCGCCGAAAGCCGCCACCACGGGCCCACTGTCCGATTCCTCTTGTTACGTACGTTATGTACACTATATAACGTACGTAAGCTAACACATTTTACGTACGTAAGCTCCAAGGCTTAACGTACGTAATGGCTTTTATACTTAGCCAAAAATCCAACTGTTCCTGTCCGACGTCTCGACATACTGGATACGAACATACGGCATACTGAATACACATACTGAATCCAAAAATATTCTCATACGGTATACCTGATATCCAAATCTATTTAACCTGATACAACATATCCTGAATATATCTGTCAATCCAAAAAAGATAATCACACTAGTATAACTGTCTCGATTCTCAATTTATTTTATCCATACTGTATAGATACCAAACTATACAGTATATCTCAGATAAAATAACGCGAAAAATTTATACTGAAAATTCGGGTATTACATACTACCCCCCTTAAAATAAGTTTCGTCCTCGAAACTTGCAACCAGTCACCAACAACAGATAAATCCAAAACTTTCCAACTCATCACAAAAACAATCAAGCGTTGCCACAAGCGAATAACCAAACCGATATACTTACCGGTGCGTGAAGCCGATGATCTCCCGTGATACTAGCACACGACTCCCACACGAAGTCTCAACACAACCAACACACACCAATATCACAAATAGCAAGTTGAAAAGAATCTCAAAAATTTTGGAAACTCCAAAAATCGATTTGACTCAAAAGTCAGAAAAGCTCATTTTCAAAAATCACGCTACTACCGTACCGGTAGAGCCACATAACTCACACGCCTGGGTTTCACAAAACCCAAGCTCCGATACCATCTTCTGTAACACCCCCAAAACCATCCGGGATATTACAGCCAGTGGTCCTGCCGGAACCCACCAGGCTAAAAACCGTTTACAAAACCAATTCAAAAGCGCCAAAAGGCCGATGACGGTAATATTTTAAATACTCAAATATTTTCAAAAGCATAATTTTGAAATACCGTCATAAAATACCATTTGAAAATACAAGGCAAAGTGCCAAATCTCGACACTTCAAAGTGTACGTTAAGCCACCCCTTAAACGTACCGAAAAATAATTGGGAAAAAGCATTTGACGAAAATAACCCAAGTTCGCAAAGTGCCAAAAGGGCCATTTAAAAATACACACACGCAGCGGATAAAGATACCGAAAATCCATTTTGAGATATACACACGCAGCGGATAAATGTAGTTTAAAATACACATTTGCAGCGAAAATAAAACAACCAGAAATAAATACTCAATACTCAAAACATGCCACCGCCAGTATCACATCGGGAAGCTCATCCCTTCACGACCGCTACTATCTCGGTCTCCAAGTACCTAAAAATAAAGCCCACGACGGGGTCAGCCACAATACTCAATAATGATATCGATCACATCATCATAAATAATTACATACCAATGTAATAATATTGTAAGAATACTACCAAAGTAATCTTACCGTCATACCTTACCAATCCATAACAATCCATACTAAATCAATCCTTGACATATTCCACATTTCGTATTCTCAAATGACGAAATGAATTCAACAACAATCATCTCTCGTATTCCAAAATACCGACAATCCTCAAAACATCATCATAACTCATAAGTGTGGAAATAATCCAATCTGTGCCAAATCCTGTCCGTCGGATTACACAATCAAATCTCAACATGTATAAACCAATAATACACAACATATCTGTAGATCAACTACCACATGATAATGATAACAAATCCTGAAACATCAACATATAGTCCGAATGCTTATACGATCAATAACCAGATCAACCGATAAATCAACTGAGAATATCATCGACATGATAACTCCAATACGACCAATAAAGGATCACGATAACTGAGAATACCATCAACATGATAACTCCGACACGATCAAAAAAAGATCAACGATAACCGAGAGTACCATCAATATGATAACTCCGACACGATCAACAAAGGATCAACAATAACCGAGAATACCATCAACAAGGTAAACTCTAAATGATCAACAATAATGGATCTCAAGAAATAACTCCGACAGTCGAACATACCCCTCGGGCGTATGAACAACCAGTCACAAACCGTCGAACATACCCAACCATAAATGGAGGATGAACGACCAAACAATATGGCTCAAAGATGGACGTCATAGTATGCCCGATCCGGAAATGTGTCCGTGCACAAGCCACCCCGGGTATCGATCAAATACACGTGTGGTCTTGTACCTAATTAGCCTCACGAACTACGTCTCGTGTGCACGGTTCAATGTGGAAATATCAACACATAACCATCATGTGCCCGGCTAAAAATCCTACACAATAACCAATCGGCACGCAGATATGACTCCAGATATGTCACGATGCAACATGACAACAAAACTCAAAGAAACACATATCCAATAAGGATCAAAAGACTCACCGAAGTGAACAACAACAGACCGACAATGAAAAGTCGACATGACTAATCAATATCCAAAACATCAATCATGGGATCATCATCCCCAAATGAATGACCAACATGATCTACGATCTCAATACAACAGTCCTGGGATCAACATCCCTCAATGAATAACCGATACGAAACTCATTACACGAAACCTCAACATATACAACAACTCAACATACTAATTATCCACATGACTGAACAAATACTTAGATTACCTCAAAGCCGAGGACCATATCCATCAACATCCCCCAATGAGACGATCAACATAACCATTAATACCAATAATAGTCCTCGGATCAACATCCCTCAACGAACAACCAGTACGAATCTCAATATACGAAGCCTCAACATACAACATATACAACAACTCAACACAATAATTATCTCATAACTGAACAATACATAAATTACCTCAAAGCCGAAGACAACATCCTTTCCACGAACAACATTCCTGAACGAATACATAGTTATACAAATAATCTCAAATAAGGTACCATCCATTCAATACCAATAACCTTTATCCCGATACTTATGTCATCACGATTACTATCCTCGATATCCGATATTCTATATCCTTGACCAAAGATAACTCACGTCTTCCCTGAACACAATTAAATCATATACCTTATGATTTAATACAACCAGAGCACGATGTACAAACCATTATCCCGACAACTTACATTTCTAACAACATTGTTATACGAATTATAAATGAAATGAAAACAAAACCCTTCATCAAATATTATAAACTGAACAAGTATCAACTTGCCTCGATACCGATACCACGAAGCCGTTACCAAAATCCATTGCCTTTGTCTACGAGCTCCTTAGCCCCGACCAAAAGCAATCTACGAACTCTTTAGCCTCAACCGCAACTCAACGGTCATAATCCACGATCAAAACATATCAACCTATTGCAATAACCGATTAACACACATTCGATAAAAATTAATAACCGACATACTCAACCAAAAAACTCAACGGTTCAATGAAACCTCGATCATATACATAATACCAAATAATCCAACTCAACAAATACGAACCCATATCCACGAGACAAGCCGTAACTCGATGATCACAAATAACAATCAATAACCGATCAACAACGGTTCTACAATATCCCGATTAAACACATATCCAAACAACCCGAACCAATCAAACACGAATTCAAAACCACAATACGATTCCACAATCCGAATATCATATCCATAATCTATTTAAACCATCAAGGGTCTAACATTACCGATTCCAAATTCAATCTTAAAAACAACTACAAGTTTCCTCCTTGTATAATCATAATAAAATCCAATTACGGTTATCATCATCAATCCGACGATCCGATTAATTCAACATCATAGATAACCATATTCCAAAGGTTTCAAATAATTCCATTATCCGAATTGAACACTTGTTAAATACCTATGAATTCTCAAACTCAAAAGTGAATCATAAACTTATCAAATCCGAAATCATATTCGTATTCCTATACGAATATTGTACCAAAACACATAACTTAGTTCTAGATATGAATATTCCATATTCATATATAAAACACCAACACCTTAAAACGTATTCATCAAATCAATGATCAATTCATCTCCACATTAAGGATTTTATAACATATTCGATTCCAACTTCAACTCCAAATACGAAGACAAAACTCCTTCTTGTTCATACTTGTAAATTCGTAGAAAACAATTTATCGATTATTATCGTGAATAATCACATTCCAAATTATCCCAAATCCTTCCAAAATCATAACATGTAACTCAAGAGTTCTTCAAGAACACGAATTATCCAAATTCACGTTCATAATCCATAAAACAACATAACCCGATGTTTTCTAACATCTAAACAACCCTTAATCATAATTCAAGGTGTATATAATCATGTTCTTCAACATATACTTCTCATAACATCATGATTCGCAACAAACCACCAAGAACATCGAGAATACTACGATTCCATAATCATAACAATATAATCGAATCATTCGATCACCAATTCATTATCTTCCCTTAACAAAATTCCCATAAATACCAAGAATCATCACAACAATATCATTTCAACCATCATTCATACGAAAACGTGTAGAATTTTTCAAGTTCTACTCATTGAGACATTTCATCGAACACTTTGAAGGCATAGTCCAATTCAATCGATTATTCAAATAAATACTCGAATCTGTTCCACAAAACTTCAAGAATAATGAATGATCTCAAGAATACAACAAGATTCCATCAATAATCTGAGTTAAAACGAATCAAATCGGCCAAAACATCAAGAAACTCCAAAAATATCCAAAACCAAGTGTTTAGGTGTTCTTACCTTCGATCCGGGTGGAAGATGATGTTAATCCATGATTCCAACTTCCAAACATGTTGTTATAAGTTGATTCTACTCAAAACCATCGATCTATGGTGAAAAATCGCGGAAGGAACGAAGAAAAGTGGAAAATGCCGGATATGACTCGGTCCAGGCCTTAAATAGCCGGACGCTTACGTACATAACCGGCCGGGCCCTTACGTACGTAACCGGCCATGGCCGAAGTCTCTGCCCAGAAATGCCGGCATCGTTACGTACGTAACCGGTAGAGGCTTACGTACGTAACGGTCCCTTACGGCCGTAACTGGTCGGTACCTTACGTACGTTATCGGCCAGTCCTAGCCCCCAGCGAGTCACTGCCGACCGCGATCGGCCATCCATGCGAGTCACTGCCGACCATGCTCGGCCACTACAGGTCCTCTCGGCCACGACTCGGCCCGCCCGTAACGCACGTAACACTTATTCCGCTGCGCACGTAATACGACGTTGACTTGCTACAATATTATACTCGTATTACGCACGTAATACACCCGTATAACGACGTAACTCCATCCGTTGACTCACTGTCCACATCTGCGCCATTTGCCGACCACGGGCCCCACTGTCCGATTCCTCTTGTTACGTACGTTATGTACACTATATAACGTACGTAAGCTAACACATTTTACGTACGTAAGCTCCAAGGCTTAACGTACGTAATGGCTTTTATACTTAGCCAAAAATCCAACTGTTCCTGTCCGATGTCTCGACATACTGGATACGAACATACGGCATACTGAATACACATACTGAATCCAAAAATATTCTCATACGGTATACCTGATATCCAAATCTGTTTAACCTGATACAACATATCCTGAATATATCTGTCAATCCAAAATCGATAATCACACTAGTATAACTGTCTCGGTTCTCAATTTATTTTATCCATACTGTATAGATACCAAACTATACAGTATATCTCAGATAAAATAACGCGAAAAATTTATACTGAAAATTCGGGTATTACATTAAACAACTATTTTACTATCTCTTACTATAATATATGATTGAAATATTGATGCGTAATATGTATAGAGATTATATCGAAGATGTTATGAATTTAAACTGATTATTGAATGTTTATGCAAGTTATTGAGATTTTGTGAAGAAATAGTAAACTAGAAATTAGGTTTTCAAAGATAATAGATAGATTCAGTTGAAGTTGAAATAAAAAACACAGAATAGAAGCATTTATTGAAGGCGACTTATGCGGATAAGCCTTCGGCTTAGCCGCAGAAGATGCCTTCGGCTTCGCCGAAGGCATCGGCTGAGGCTAAGACACAGAAGACGCCTTTGACTAAGCCGCAGAAGATGCCTTCGGCTTCGCCGAAGGCGTCGTCCGACGCTAAGACACAGAAGACGCCTTCGGCAAAGCCGAAGGCATCTTCTGCGGCTAAGCCTACGCCGATGCCTTCGGCAACAAAGGTACATTGGTTGCGCCAAGCCGCGAAGATGTGTTACTTTGGAATAGATGTAGGCGTAAGATGCCGCTTAGCAATATGCTTAGCCGAATCATACGCCGATAAGCGTTTAGCTTAGATGCAGAAGATGACTTTAGCTTATTGTTGTAGAAACAGCATTTCATGAATTTTGTTTGCCTTGAAATCCGTATCATATATGATATAGAAAAATATTCAGTTATAGATATGTTCAGTTGATATGGAATGTATTCTATATCATATATGATACAGAAATCAAACAATTGCCTTAGCTGCAGCGATAGCCTTCGGCAACTATCGTTGCAACTAAGCCTTCGATAAAAGATATCAACTGTATTCTATATCATATATGATACAGAAATCAAACACTTGTCTTAGCTGCAGCGATAGTCTTCGGCAAAGCCGAAGGCTATCGCTGCAACTAAGACTTCGACAAAAGAAACTGACGATGTATGTTAATTAGTCTCGATCAGACATAAATAATTAAAATATCTATTTTAAAAATGTAGATAAAGGCAAAGGAAAGGGTATCGCTGATGTGGATAAAGTCATAAGCTCATTGCCATTCTTAAAGACGTCAACGAAAGGAAAAAAAGCTGCCAAAGGTACATATTATTGCTTTTATGTATTACAAGTTGTATAAAACAAATTGTGCACTGAATATATAATGCATTAAACAATGTTGAAGATATGGAAATTGAAGAGGAAGCGGATGATAAAAACAAAAAGAAGAGGTATAAAATCAAAGAAGAACCACCAGCATCACCTCAGAAAGTAAAGGGAAGATATAAGAAAATGAGATGTTCTAGAACAAGGAGTGGAAAGAAAACAACAAAAGAAGCTTCTAAACCTGCAACAACTTCGAAGAGATACACAAGAGGGGATGCTAAGAAAACAATGGAAGAAGAAGAAATGAATCAGGAAAGTGAAGAGGAGGAGGAGGAGGAAGACAAGCTGATATTTGAAGAAAGTGAAACTGAAGAGGAACAAAAAAAACAAGAAAAAGAAAAATGGAAACAGTTGAAGAAGATGGGGAGGAGGAAGATGAGGAGGAGAAAGATGAGGAGGAAGATGAGGAGGAAGAGACGATTGTTATTTTCAAAAAAGAAAATATAAAAAAAACGAAAAGCACAAAAACCAACCAAAAAGGTGACATATCCAAGTTGCTTAACTAGGTCATCACCAAAACCCATGTTTGATGCAATGGCTGGTTTAACAGAGATGAGAAAGAAAACTTTGAAAGACATCGGTTTTGAGAGATTCATAAACTTTCCAATAACCGAACTTCCAGGAGCTTTGTTATACCATGTTGTTCACAAATTCCATCCACCAAGCATGGAATTAAGGTTGCAGAAAGGGTCAATCAAGATAACCAAACAAATCATACATGATATGCTTGGTGTGCCAATGGGAAAAAACAAATTGGAAGATCTAGAACCAAGAGACAAAGATGATCCATTCATAGCAGAATGGGAAGGCCAGTATTCTCACATAAAAAAACCACACCAGCTGCAATATCATCGGAGATAACAAGCTCAGTTGATGCTGATTTCATCTTCACGATAAACTTTCTAACTCTGTTTGCTAGCACAATGGGAACAGTTGATAATGGTGCAAAGGTGTTTGCAACAGTGTTGAAGCATGTGAAAGAACATGATGTTATTTCAGATATTGACTGGTGCGGATACATACTTGAATGCTTACGAATAAGTAAGCAAAATTGGGAAAAGGTGGTGACTAAATGCGACTTCTATTATGGGCCAGCAACATTCTTATATGTAAGTTATTTTACATGATTCTATAAATTTATCAAATGTGATTCAATACCATACACTTGTTATAATCTAACCGAAATTTGTTTTTTGTACGAAAAAACTGCTATACCTAGACTCAACAAACTTCCCAAAATATCAAGTTATGCGTCATCGCCCAGCAATGAGAAGTTGGAACACACAGGCTGTAACACCCCCAAATCCTATTGGGTTATTACAGTGCCGTGGACCCCACGCCAGGAGATCCACCAGGCGAACATGACTAAAATACATTAAATTAAACAACAAGGGAAAATCATAGTCCCTACCATGATATCCGACACAATATTCCGATAAGGAATTTCAATGACAACGATGGGCCTACATGGCCAAGAGTAAAAATACAACATCCACGAGCATCTGCTCGGGTAATACAAAATGACAATGATCGACAATCAAGAACACTCCAACCGACTGACCAACATGAACAACTCGGACTAGTATCGCTCGAATGCCTCGTCGCCATCATCATGCCCCTGTGTCTCAACTCTCTCCTCGCAAGCACCTAAAACATGAAAAACATGTTCCGCCCCCACGGGGTCAGTCATCCAGACAATGAACATCAAATACATGTATAACATGATATGCATCCAAAGGCAGAACGAAACGGTACAATGATGATAACAATACGAGATGCTCACAAACCAATGTAAGAACCGAGCATTCGTGAAATACTATGCCCACGGCATACTATTAATACCTGTTCGACAGGTTAGAACATAAATGCCCAAAGGCTCCAATGAAAATACCAAGACATTACAAAAGGCCTGAAAGTCGTTCAGCGGAAATTAACAAATATCACAAACACCTGAAGTCAAAACAGCCCGAAGCTGTATCAATGAGGGCCGAAGCCACGGCACGAAGCCGTATCACAACAAGGGTCGAAGCCACGGCATCCAGCCGTATCACAATTAGGGCCGAAGCCACGGCACGAAGCCGTATCACAATAAGGGCCGAAGCCACGGCATCCAGCCGTATCACAATTAGGGCCGAAGCCACGGCACGAAGCCGTATCACAATTAATGATAGTGTGCTGCCTTGAGTCGACCAACACGATGACAGTAACACACGGATAGACACCGTCCTTGACAGTCCCAATTTAACACCTCGATTGCCTTAGGATGGCCAACCGATAACAATGATGCAGCGGATGAATTCATGAATGAGTAAGCACTTCGATTGGCTTAGAATGGCCAATCGCTACGAATGATACGATGAATGATTAGAATACCTCGATTGCCTTAGAACGGTCAATCGATAACAATGGGATGGTGAATAATTGAACATTTCGATTTGCCTGAGAACGGCCAATCGATGACAATGATACGAAGGATGCCTCGGCACCTTTAATCGGTGACCAACGACGAAGATGAGAAATGAATAAGCCAATGCCTTAATTCGGCCAATATGGTTTTAATAACAACCCCCAACATGAATAACGATGATCTGAACGATGTCTTAGATCGACATCAATATTAACAACAATCGATACATCGATGCCGTGAGCCGGCTATCGACAATGACATTAATAACGAGTATCACAATGCCTTGAATCGGCCGTTAATGAACAACAATAAACATTTGGCATAATTGCCGAAAGGTATCGTATCGAACGATCTCTTGATATCAATGAATTCATGAAGAGACTAAGTCTCGGAATGATACACACATTCATACACATATATGATGACATTAATCTCATTGACTAGTACAAGTATAAAACTTGCCTCAAACCGAAGGCGAGAAGGTACTTCCACGATCAACGTCCTTAATGAAATTATCGGCCGCTCGAACAACCTTGAACAACACAAATACCAACAATTCTCTTAATACACGAATCAAGCATGATCACAACCAACTCAAAAGTCGATACACAATACCCGAAACTCATTGGGGCATTAAAACAAACGCGTTGTAAACAATCTCCAATTGTTTACAACCAAAACTCAATTACATCCGAAACCAACTTCCAATGAATGATTCAAACCCTCAAAACCTCATGAATACTATCAATAATCCAAAATGAATATCCGAAAACGTGATTATAACGACAATTAATCGAAAACCCCCAATTTCAACCCGATATTCAAGGTGTTCTTGAATAATTCCTCAATAATCCAATGAATCCTTATACAAACTCATAATCATATACATATCCCTTCATATAATATGATTATAACGTCCAAAACATCATATCTCAACATAGAATCGAAATCCAAGGTGTTGAAGAAATTACCTCTTGAAGATCCAACCACTTCGATCCGAAGAACACGAGTTTAATCGAGTATCCAAGCTTCCCAAAGGATTGAAGGTAAAGAAAAATACACACTCAAATGATAATTGATGAAGAAATCTCTCCCTCAAGACCCTCTCTCGCGTAAGAAGGTGAAAAAATGAAGAAATGAGCTGAAATGCTCAAAAAAAACGAAATTATAGGGGTTGACTGTCTGTCGGACACGGCCCGTGCCGATCGGCACGGTCGCGGCGCGCACTGGCCGGCAGGGACTCGACCGTGTCCTGCTTGACACGGTCGCGGCGCGAAGGGGCCTACCGATAGACCTGTCCGACAGCGACTCGGCATGACTCGACCGTGTCCTGGAACACGGTCGCGCCCGGCGATCGGCTCGCTTATCCGGAAGAGTTTGACTCGGCCGTGCCAGACGACATGATCGGGTCCTGTGGCAGAGACTTCGGCATTTCCGGACGAGTACAGCACGGGCCGTGTCGGACGACACGGCCGAGTTCGTTCGGCAATGATCGGCCAATAACTGAAAAATGAGCGGTTGAGCTAAAACGACCATAACTCTCTCGTACGGACTCCGATTGACTCACCGTTTGAACCATTGGAAAGCTAACTCGATGCTCTATAATATTGCAAAGATTCAGAATTCTTGGAGTTACCAAAAATTAATGGTGATCTAACAAAGTCGAACTCATATGTGGAAAGTTGAAACAATGGACAATAACGATACACAACTCGAAGTTTTTCCGAACGGTGAACACGGGTGAATGAACATGATTGATAAATGATTATAAATGAGTGAAAATCCACTGAGTGACAATCACCGAATGAAATTACTGAATGATAATGACTGAATTACAACCGGGTATTACATACTCCCCCCCTTAAAAGAGTTTCGTCCTCGAAACTAAGGGTAAACGACTCTGGATATGAACTATCCATCTTGATCTGAAAACAATAATGCACATCTAGTCCTCGGGACCAAATCAACCGCAAGCCCAAGTCCCCAAGTCTTGACGTCTCAAGCACAGTGAACGACTTCCTAAATTATCATGAAATCTTGAGCACAACGCCGAAAGGATGAACTCCCAACAAATGACCCAAATCTCAAGATTCTCGAATATGATCATAATAAGACAGATCAACCATAAATGATCCACAGTCACGATACATTAATACGGATAGATTTATACAGTCATCCAAAAACAAGGTTACATCTCAAATGTACCCAACATCGATATCCTTTATCTCAACGATTTAAGGTATATCCGAAGATCAACTCGCCGCTGCATATGATCTCAGAAGGTCACGAGAATGAAAGTGACTAAAATGAATGATGAATGATAATTGACTATAAATCCGACCAGGATTAAGAATGGCTCACCAAGGTGAATTAATAACGTCATGAGTGATAGTTCAAGTGAAATTATTGGAACCGTTGTTCCTCGTGAATTAAATGATTAATTTCATGATGACAAGTCTCAACATGATTGATGTATGATGAATGAATTATATGAATGAATGAACGACAACGAAATGAATGATTATACTATTAACGAACAAGAATTAACTTGTTCAAACCGGTGATGAATGTCCTTACCTCTGGCCCTCGAGGCCTGATAGGTCCTGGATGATGCACGGATCGAGTAACGAAGTCTCTCGAGGCCCTTGAGCTCTCTTGAGATTTATGGCGCTAGAACCCCGCAGATTTCTGCCGGTGTCCCCGCCTCCCACATAGAAAACAAACAATAGCCGGCACCGTACACCGGGTACTAACGTGACTCTTGAATCACGATTAAAGCAAACAATCGAACTCGTCGCCCGAGAGGAAGATGCTATCTCAAAGACGAAGACGACTAGAAAACGACCCCTTGGACGTCTGAGCCCGATGTCCCTCCGAACGAGCCGGCATTCTAGTCCTCTCACCGAAGAAATCAAGGATGCTTCGAGTAAGCTCCTTGATCAAAAGCTCTGCTCCAAGAGCCTTCCGATGAACTCACTAAGTGAATTACAATTGTGATTGAACAATCGCATCCTCAACTGCGGATTTAGCCTCTTGCTAAAATACTTAATTTTATCCACCTCAAGACGGATAATTGACGGCGAATCAAGTAGTCCCTGAAACTTCTCAGCAATGACAATAACACCCTCGTCCTCGACGGATTCGGGGTTCAAAACTTCTGACAATTTGGCTTCACGAAGTGGAGCCGGGTAATACCTCTCTAACATGAGAGTCTTGAACTCAATCCAAAAACAATCACGATCGATGGGTTTCACAGAAAGCCATCACGAATAAGCGCCCTTACTCAAGTAATAAGCCGCTACTGCCACTTTACTCTCTTCCGGACACTGAACCATGTCGAAGAGTTTATCAAAATGCTCGAGCCAATGAACAATATCAGCCGGTTCCGACGAACCCTCAAAAGTAGGCGGCATCTGCCGAGAGATATCGCCAACAATCTGATTCACTCCTCCAGTCTGTCCATGAAATGGCACCTGGCATCCCTATTGCAGTGGACCACGAACCATCGAGGTCTGCATGGTCTCCACTATCCGCGTCATCTGAGTCATCTGGGCCATCATGCCCTGCATAAATATGAATGGGTCAACCCGAACACCTTCCGAGTGAGCTGCTTCTCGGGTACGACTCCCTGACGGTGAATGGTTATCTGACAGTGAATGCGTAGCCTCGCTATTTGATGAACTAATGATATCCCTCGCATTCATGTGGGCATGCACACGAGATCTCGGGTTCCGACCCGCACCGCGGCCTCTTCCCCTGCGTCCTCTGACAGCTCTATCCATACTGAAGTAGGAAAGTCACATGATGATTACAGATTCCGCATGAATATCGCATTATGATTACGTTACAGAGTGACAATAATGAGCATACACGCTCTCGCACAATGAATGCATTAATGATTTAATGAAATGATCGTCGACATTACGTCAGAGTATGATAAGATCGTATGAAACATCAAATGAGGTAACATGATTGCCTGATGAAATTCCTGAAATGATTACCTTGAACAAGCTAACAAGGTTGAAAATTCGATCCTCAAGATCAACAACAGAACCGTGAGATGGGCTGAATGATTAATGAATTAACTGAACAATGAGATCGACTGAGTGATGAATGAATTAACTGACTGATGAATGAATTATCTGAGTAATGATATTGACTGAGTGAGGAATGAATTAACTGAGTGATGGATGAATTATCTGAGTGATGATATTGACTGATTGAGGAATGAATTAACTGACTGATGATATTGACTGAGTGGTGAATGAATTAACTGACTGATGATATTGACTGAGTGATGAATGAATTAACTGAGTGATGAATGAATTATCTGAGTGATGTTATTGACTGAGTGATGAATGAGTTAACTGAGTGATGAGGTCAAAATGATGATTGAGAATTATTAACTGATAAATGAGTTGATCCTTAATGCTTACACAAGTCACACGTGCTCCAAAACAATTAGTCATGAATCAATCATAACACTAATATCACATATAGGTTTCAGCAAAGCATGAACAATTAATGACATGATGAATGTATGAACACAAAGAGGATCGAGTCCTTACACAAGTCATACGAAGCTTCGAGGTCTCGCAATACTAGTCTTCACTGACGATGACTCGATGAATGAATGACTCGTGCAGTCGCACTAATATTACGACTCACAAATCCTGACTGACTAGATTGTCATAACCTGACAATCCCACTACTACCGCGTCGGTAGGACCACATAACTCACATCTCAGGGTATTTCACAACCCAAGGTCTCTGATACCATTTCTGTAACACCCCCAAATCCTATTGGGTTATTACGGTCAGGCCCCACGCCAGGAGATCCACCAGGCGAACATGACTAAAATACATTAAATTAAACAACAAGGGAAAATCATAGTCCCTACCATGATATCCGACACAATATTCCGATAAGGAATTTCAACGACAACGATGGGCCTACATGGCCAAGAGTAAAATACAACATCCACGAGCATCCGCTCGGTAATACAAAATGACAATGATCGACAAATGAAGAACACTCCAACCGAAGTGACCAACATGAACAACTCGGACTAGTATCGCTCGAATGCCTCGCCGCCATCATCATGCCCTGTGTCTCAACTCTCTCCTCGCAAGCACCTAAAACATGAAAAACATGTTCACTGGGTCGATCATCCAGACAATGAACATCAAATACATGTATAACATGATATGCATCCAAAGGCGAACGAAACGCATAATGATGATAATAATACGAGATGCTCACAAACCAAGGTAAGAACCGAGCATTCGTGAAATACTATGCCCACGGCATACTATTAATACCTGTTCGACAGGTTAGAACATAAATGCCCAAAGGCTCTAATGAAAATACCAAGACATTACAAAAGGCCTGAAAGTCGTTCAGCGGAAATTAACAAATATCACAAACACCTGAAGTCAAACACTCAAGTCAGATCAATGAGGGCCGGGCCACGCACGGCCAGATCACAACAAGGGCGAAGCCACGGCATCCAACCGTATCACAATTAGGGCGAAGCCACGCGAAGCCGTATCACAATAAGGGCGGGCCGGCATCGGTAGTATCACAATTAGGGCCGAAGCCATGGCACGAAGCCGTATCACAATTAATGATAGTGTGCTGCCTTGAGTCGACCAACACGATGACAGTAACACACGGATATACACCGTCCTTGACAGTCCCAATTTAACACCTCGATTGCCTTAGGATGGCCAACCGATAACAATGATGCAGCGGATGAATTCATGAATGAGTAAGCACTTCGATTGGCTTAGAATGGCCAATCGCTACGAATGATACGATAAATGATTAGAATACCTCGATTGCCTTAGAACGGTCAATTGATAACAATGAGATGGTGAATAATTGAACATTTCGATTTGCCTGAGAACGGCCAATCGATGACAATGATACGAAGGATGCCTCGGCACCTTTAATCGGTGACCAACGACGAAGATGAGAAATGAATAAGCTAATGCCTTAATTCGGCCAATATGGTTTTAATAACAACCCCCAACATGAATAACGATGATCTGAACGATGTCTTAGATCGACATCAATATTAACAACAATCGATACATCGATGCCGCGAGCCGGCTATCGACAATGACATTAATAACGAGTATCACAATGCCTTGAATCGGCCGTTAATGAACAACAATAAACATTTGGCATAATTGCCGAAAGGTATCGTATCGAACGATCTCTTGATATCAATGAATTCATGAAGAGACTAAGTCTCGGAATGATACACACATTCATACACATATATGATGACATTAATCTCATTGACTAGTACAAGTATAAAACTTGCCTCAAACCGAAGGCGAGAAGGTACTTCCACGATCAACGTCCTTAATGAAATTATCGGCCGCTCGAACAACCTTGAACAACACAAATACCAACAATTCTCTTAATACACGAATCAAGCATGATCACAACCAACTCAAAAGTCGATACAACAATACCCGAAACTCATTGGGGCATCAAACGCGTTGTAAACAATCTCCAATTGTTTACAACCAAAACTCAATTACATCCGAAACCAACTTCCAATGAATGATTCAAACCCACAAAACCTCATGAATACTATCAATAATCCAAAATGAATATCCGAAAACGTGATTATAACGACAATTAATCGAAAACCACCAATTTCAACCCGATATTCAAGGTGTTCTTGAATAATTCCTCAATAATCCAATGAATCCTTATACAAACTCATAATCATATACATATCCCTTCATATAATATGATTATAACGTCCAAAACATCATATCTCAACATAGAATCGAAATCCAAGGTGTTGAAGAAATTACCTCTTGAAGATCCAACCACTTCGATCCGAAGAACACGAGTTTAATCGAGTATCCAAGCTTCCCAAAGGATTGAAGGTAAAGAAAAATACACACTCAAATGATAATTGATGAAGAAATCTCTCCCTCAAGACCCTCTCTCGCGTAAGAAGGTGAAAAAATGAAGAAATGAGCTGAAATGCTCAAAAAAACGAAATTATAGGGGTTGGTATCGCCGGACACGGCCGTGCCGATCGGCACGGCTGCGCGCAGCCGGCGGCAGGGACTCGACCGTGTCCCGCTTGACACGGTCGCGGCGCGAAGGGGCCTACCGATAGACTGTCCGTCGGCAATGACTTCGCATGACTCGACCGTGTCCTGGAACACGGTCGGGCGTCTGGGCAGTCGGTTCTGGCTTATACGGAAGAGTTTGACTCGGCCGTGCCAGACGACACGGTCGGGTCCTGTGGCAGAGACTTCGGCATTTCCGGACGAGTACAGCACGGGCCGTGTCGGACGACACGGCCGAGTTTGTTCGGCAGTGATCGGCCAATAACTGAAAAATGAGCGGTTGAGCTAAAACGACCATAACTCTCGCGTCCGGACTCCGATTGACTCACCGTTTGAACCATTGGAAAGCTAACTCGATGCTCTATAATATTGAAAAGATTCAGAATTCTTGGAGTTACCAAAAATTAATGGTGATCTAACAAAGTCGAACTCATATGTGGAAAGTTGAAACAATGGACAATAACGATACACAACTCGAAGGTTTTCCGAACGGTGAACACGGGTGAATGAACATGATTGATAAATGATTATAAATGAGTGAAAATCCACTGAGTGACAATCACCGAATGAAATTACTGAATGATAATGACTGAATTACAACTGGGTATTACACAGGCAATGAGGAAGAGGATCGGGATTGAAATCAAAAACAATTGCTTGGGAAAACTTGAACATCACGAACAGTTTAATCAAGATGAAGAGCAAACAGGTTTGGATTTTTACAAGGGAACGGATGTTTACAATGAACCATTGCCTCCCAAGAGACCAGAAACGAAAGAGGTAACTTTTACCTTATTAATTTTATTGCTTATATAAATTGATTGTTCTATAAATTGCGGCATAGCCGAAGCCGAAGACTATGCCTACGGCTAAGCCTTTGGCTAAAGCCAAAGGCTATGCCTGCGGCTAAGCCTTTAGCAAGCTAAAATTAAGTTATGCCAGCAATGATCACATATGATTCTGAATAAGATTTAAATCTCTTTGAAAAATCATATATGATAATTTTGAAAATCATATATGATAATTCAGATGTTTTTGTAAAATTGAAAATATCATATATGACTTTGAATATAGATTAAAAAAAATCAGACAACTTGCTTAATTTACAGGAGTTCGTTGAAAAAATTGAAGAGAAGTTTGAAATAATTTCAAAAGAAAAAACAGAGTTGGTTGACACGTTGAAAGAGGGAATGCAGAAGTTTAAGAGAGACAAAACATTCTTGATTTTGTGTAAGAAGTACAAGAACATTTTCAATGTTTTGGATTTTGATATACGTGAAGGAGAAGGAAAAAAGAATGAACAAAATGACAGTGATGATGGGGAAACTGATGATGAAGACAGTGATGATGATGGAAGCGATAATGATAGAGGAGGAGATGATGGAAGCGATGATGGGAAAAATAAAGATGGGAGTGGAGATAAAAAAGATAAAGATGGGAAAGATGGTGAAGAAGGAAGTGGGAGTGACAGTGAAGAAGAAGAGAGTGGGAGTGAGAGTGAGAGTGAGAACAAAGAAGGTGACAAGAAAAGTCAAGTTGAAAAAGAAAAAGACAGTGAAAAAGCAAGTGGAAGTGAGAGCAACAAAGTAGAACAAATGGAAACGAATGTCCCAGAAGATGAGAGTGAAACTGAAGATGAGCCGGAAAAAGAATTGGAGACAGAAAAAGAAACTCCAGTTGAGAATGAAAAAGAGAAAGAAATTGAATCGAGAAGGAAAAGGAAAAAGAAATGGAAAAGAAGGAAAAGAAACTCGCGAGAGAATGAAAAAGAGAAAGAAATTGAATTGGAGAAGCAAAAAGAAGAACCGGTTGTCCAGCTTAATAGAAGTACAAGTTTTTCTTATGAGCAATTTGATGACCAAACTCTAGACGAGATTTTTGAACAAGCAGAAAAGGCAACACAAACAAAACAGAAAATACAAAAAAAGAAGCAAGAAAATCGGTAACACCACCAATGAAAATGATGATGACAAGAAGCAAAATGAAATCAATTTCACCACCAAGCTTCGATCTTGAAATAAGCCCGATTTCAAAGATACCGGCATGGCTCAAACCGACACAACAACAAGAGAAGAAACACCAAAGGTTGAGAAAAAGGCCGCCGTTGAAACTGAAACAAGTGAACCAAAACAAAAGATGGAAAAAGGGCGAGAAAGGTGGTTGATGAAGAAAAAACAAGGAACAAGAGCCGCCCGCAAAGAGAATAAAGAAGCCTTCAAGATACTGGTTTCACCATACAACAACCGGAAATCGCCTTGAAAGCACCGCAAACACGGATGAATCCATGGTATCTCGAGGCTTTATTCTCAATGCAAGGAGATCCATAGTAAGTCTGCTTTACCTTATTAAAAAATCATAAAAATAAAAATGTCAAATTGGGCTATCATATATGATCTAAATCTTCTTTTTATCTTTTTGTAGCGAATTTGTTTTTGAAACTGAATGGGCATGGGAGCAAAGAATAATCCGGGACAACATGCAATCACTAGCACCAAAATTAAAAGTGGATGTTAGTGTCATTGATGTGACTTTGCATGTATTTTGAACTATGAAGAAACGATCAACAAACATGCTGCAGCAAAGATCAATCAGTTTTTTCACACGGGAATACTCGTAAGTACCTACAAAATTAGAACTTAAATAATGAAATCTTAATTTGTTTCTTAAAGATGTGTTTGATTTATGAAAACAGACAAAACAAATAGTGAAAGCAAAGAAAGATGAAGAAGAGAAGCAGTACCAAGACTTTTGTGCAAACTTGAAAACCGTGTTCAAAAAGAATCCAGATGACATGACGATGAATCATGTGGCATTGGTAACAACTTCTTTCACTAGTTATGAAAAACAAAAAAGTTTTACTTGTATAAAAATGAATCTAATTTCTTTTTTCTCTCTATTTATTACAGGCATTCTTCCCAATAATCGCCCATGAACACTTTTATCTGGTTGTTTTCAACTTAAGCAAAGGCACTTCAGTAATCATTGACAACTCACCAAAGCCATATGATGCAAAATACAAGAAGGAAATTGATGTTCTGGTAAGTAATTAGAGAAAAATGGGTTTGGGTAACGGTTGGGGGATTTAGCAAAACACTCATGCACATTATCATATATGATAAATCAATAAAACAAATTTTCTATTTTGTGTAGAAAAAACTTTTGTCAAGATATCTGGAATCACACAAGCATGAAAAGGCAGCTGAGATAGCGTCAAAGAAGACAAGGGTGATGAAGGTGAATTGGGCAACAAAAGAAAATGTCATTGACTGTGGAATTTTCGTGATGATGCATATGGAGCATTATGATGGGGAAACTGGAAAGAATTGGAATTTGGAGTTTCCGAAAGAAGAAAGACAGCACGAAATAGAAATAATAAAGATTCGAATCAAGTATGTTACCAATATGCTCATGCATGAACTCAACATTCACAGAGAAAAGATGAATTTGGAAGGATTTGAGTTTGCAGCAAAATACACAGACAAGGCAAAGAAGGAGAATATGATAAGGGCAGCGATAGACAAGAAGAAGAAAGAACAGGCTGCAGATCATGTTGCAAGTGCAATATGATGGAAAAGAAATTGAAGATTCAGAAGTAGGACTAACAAAGGATAGGAGGAGGTGGTAGAAAAACTTTTTGGGGCAACTGATGCTGATTAGAAAACTAATTTCTGCATAATCTCTTATCAAGTGTCGTATGCCATCGAGTATGGCTTAAACAAGTTAGAAGAATCTCTTTATTCGTATGCTACAATATCACTTTAAATATATTCTAAGTAGTATGATGTAGGTACTATGATGCCTTTTTTAATTAAGAAATGAATGGCGAAACATCTCCGGATGTGATTTTGGATAATAAGTCTTGATTTTAGATAAATGTAACATATGATATACACTTGTTCATACATTATCATATATGATAAATTAAAAAGTATTAAACCTAGTGTAAAATCATATATGATATCAATGAAATATCACATATGATAATACACTTAAAAAAATTGCTTCTGAATTATCATATATGATAACAGAAATGTCATTAACCAAATTTCTTGAACACAATCAGAAACAGTTTATTACATATAAAAACTTAGTAATAATCAAACAATCATCTGTAAGTCTGTTACTCAAATTCAGTAATAATCAGATATACTAAAAAAATAAGGCATTGATTTATGTTGAAATTCATGGTTGATCCAAGACTTCTTCTCTTCAAATCTCTGGTCCCAACTCCTCTTCTACTGAAACTTCTGCTTGATCCAAGATCTCTTTTCTTGTAACTTCTGCTTGATCCAACTCCGCCTCTTCTGCAAACTTTTTTGGGCATGTCCTCTTGTTGTGACCATCTGTCTCTCCACATAGTGAACATGCATTCCTGTTCTTTGAATTCTTATCAAGAGCTTGCTCTTTCCCTCCTTTTATGCGCAACTTTTTACGGCCTTTGGGGTTACAAATAGATGGATTGTTAACGGTTTTTACAGCCGGCTTCGGGACTCCAACAAGTTCCTCCAAATTATCAGCCTTGTTCTTAGAAGGAAGATTTGGACAATCAGCCTCAACATCAATCTTTAGCAACTTCAACTTCTCAACAAAATCAGACAACCTTGGCTCGTCTTTACTCAAAATATGGACACAGTGATCAACAATCGAACTCGCCTCGTTTGCATAATTCTCAACAATCCCATTCTTCTCACCATATCTGTTCCTTTTGTTCCTCAACGCAGCAGGTATAAGATTCTTTGTCCAACGCCTCAATATTTATTGACTTGGAATCACTTCAATATTGGCATTCTTAAACACACAAAACACATGCCTGCATAATATACCAACTCGAGCGAAAAGCTGACAGAAACACACAACTGATCCATCTTCTGGGTTACGCAACACCTTCATGGGCAAAAATAAAAAAGATAGTATAAAATCATATATGATAAAACAAAAGTAATAAGACACTAAAAAATTCATATATGATAAAAAACATGAGCAATATTTTTTTAAGAAGCTAACATACCTTATATAATCCATCTACTCTATAAAACAGGTTAACTCGCTCTTCTTCTTCAGCTTTATCATCATCCTTACCTTTATTCTTAACTCTCTTCTTAGCTTTTTCTTTCAACTTAGCTTTCTTCTTCTCCATTAATACATCAACAAATTTTGTCTCTCTAATAACAGATACCTCAGATCCTTCAAGCAAGGTTTTGGTTTCTATTTGGCAATACCATGTGCCTGCAAATATCTCTGCTTGAACCAGCTCGAAAAGAGGACGAGTATAAACCTTCGAAGCATGCTTTTCAATCTTAAGATAGGTTCTAAACTTCGGAACAGAATCAATGGTCTTATGATCAAGTCTCTCTTGTATATGCCTCTGCTTTTCCATCGCCGTCTCAAAACAATTCATAAAATTCATAAGAGTAGAACCTTGATTTGTAAAATGAGAGAAAAAGGAGTTCTCACTCTCAGACCTAGACGTCGTCCTCATCAAACCACACAAGGGGGAATCAATAAAATAAGCAGGAATCCAACACGAACGTATACGAAACATCTTTGTTAACCACTTATGATTCTGCAAACTAAACTCCTCCAATAACTTTGACCATCTATCCTCAAACTCCTCCGGACCGATATACATATTCCATACAATTTGATTGAACTTCTTTTTAAAGTCAGTCTCATCATAGATTTTTGAACATATCTGAAAACAAAACAAATAACATTTGATTTAACAAATGATTTGAAAAAAGATATGTGTTATCATATATGATAAACCAATAATAAATACAAAGAAAATCAAGTATCACATATGATTTAACAAATTATTTGAAAAATGGTATAAATTATCATATTTTATAAATCAAGAATAAATAAACACAAAATCAAGTATCACATATGATAAAAAAACAAAGACAGGAAAACACCTTTCCAGGAGTTTTGAGTAATATGCCACATGCAAAGTCCGTGTTTCAACCCGCAAACTCATCTTCATTGTCATTTCTCATAGCACCATCCCGATCAAGAATAACAATATTAGGAGCCCTACCAAACGCCTTGATGAACGCCAAAGAACCAAATATACGAAGCCGTAGTTTCGTTCTTCAACAAGCTCGCGATTGTCACACACCTCCGATGATTATCTATGGTCAGAACGGAACAAACACCATTTTGTACCTAAAAAAACAAAAAAGATAAAATAATGATTAAACAATAAAACACAAATCATATAATCATATTTAAACATACAAAACTTACTTGTTTGTTCGTAAGTAGCATCAAATGAAACAACATCACAAAACTCTCTGTAGTTGTACTTAGAAACTTCATCACCCCAAAAATAGCCAAAGCTCAACATTTTCGACCAAATAATCAAATGAAAAATCCGGCACATGCTTCTTCCTATTTTCCATCTTAGATATAAGCATCTGGGCATCACTATCACCTATATAACAATTCACGCCCCTAAAAAAGTTCTTGAAATCAACCGTTGTTCCATGAACAAGCAAGTAAGAACCCTTCAAACCGGTTAAGATGTGATGAGCTTTCGTTGCACCTATATTTACGCTAGCATCTTTAACGATAAACAATTGCTCAGCATAGGTTAACTGCCTCCCAGTCTTTGACAAATGCTTGTACTCTTCACGTTCAAGCTCATGATTATGAATAATATCAAAAAACATTCACCCTGTACTTACTAGTACCAGGAATCAAATCAAAAATAACACGCGCTTTGCAGCCTGTGATATGCATATTCGAACTCCTAATTTGCTTATCACTATTCTCTAAGTCTAACGTGTCCACATGAATTCCCTTAGGACAACCTTCCCTATTACACACTAAATACTTTTGTTTCACAGTACCATTCCTCAACCTTTTCTGGCATGACTTCCTAATCACAAAACCAGCTTTAGCAGCATATTTCATATAGGCAGCAATGCACTCATCAATCGACTTATAAACTTTTCCCTTAACTAATAAAACATCTGCAGGAACTTTAGGAATATAATAAACAGTTCCACCAGGAGTACCAAAATTAGAGTGAGTAGGAAATGACTCAGGAGTTTTCAAAGGATTCAAATTTGCAAAAAAATAAACAAAAAATAAAATGAAATCACAAACACATGATATATCATATATGATAAATCACAAACACACGTTCTTATCATATCATATATGATATATCATATATGATATCCAAATTAATTATTATCAGCAGGAACTAAAATAGCTTATTCAAAGCTTAAAACAACTTATTCAGAGCTTAAAAACTCATTGACTCAATCAAAAACTAACTAAAGAGCTTATTCAGAGCTTATAACAGATTAACAACATAGTTTATTCACACTAACAAACGATTTAGTAAAAATTAAAATAATCAAAAAGGTTACTCTTAATAGCTTCGGATTCATCAACGTGTTCATAAGCAACAATCTCCTCAGCATACTTAGCTGAAACATCATCACTAACAACGATCTTTTCAGATGTAGAAGATGAATCATTAACAGCGATCTCCTGAGAGGTAGTAGAAACAGAATTTTCAACCGAATCCATAAAACCTACATATCAGATGAAAAAATTGAATAAGTTAGTTTATAAATCAGCGTATTGAACCAGATAGCTTATAATTCAAGCTCAGAATTCAGCTTACATAAAAAATTAGGGTTAGATGATTGTACGGGATGAATAAGGAGATCAATTGATGAATTATGGAGCAAAAATTAAGGTTTGTTGATCAATTGAAGGAGACGATTCGATGAGAGGAGCGGTTAGATGAGAGAGAAGATAAACACACACTTTGTGTGTGTGAAAAAACTGACGCATTAAGTGAGATGGGAGGAAAAAGTAATATTTATATAGTCCAAAAATATCCTTGTAGTGTAAAAGATTAGTTTAATCTCAGCCTTTAGATCAAAATGAATGGAAGATGGGGACTGATCCCTTGGTATGTAAAGAATGTTTAGTCCTCAAATGATCTTAAAACAACAACTTAATCTTATAATCTAAAAAAAAAGGGAACAGTAAACCATCGGTTCAAAAAACCGACCGTTTTGAAATCTTAAACACCTCTAATTAAAGGTGCCCAAATGCTTACTTCATTAACTGATCTATAAGGTAATTGGTCAAATAATACTCATCTTAAAAATTTATTAGTACAAGTTGAAAGTCTCCAAGCAATATCAAGTATCAACTATAGACTTGACATGCGATTGTATAAACTGAACATGTTGGAATTACTTCTTAAAACGCCTCGTAGTCCGTGGTTCCAGTATCCCGCATCGGAGATGGATACAAAAGTAATGGGGAGTCTCCCTAAATAAAGTGGTCAATGGAAACTCACATGTTCTTCACGCAGCTGCGTGGTGTGCACAGAGCGAACTATTAGGTTCGAATCCTACTTGGTGCGTACGCCACAAATCAAACAGCATACGCCATTTTTTGGAGGGTCTCTCCTCTGGAAGGACCCAACAGATTGAATTTTAAGGCTTGTGTATCTCTTTAGTTTTTTATACTTCATTTTTTAAGCTTTTGAATATTGCATAATAAATCTCAGTTTAATTTCAGCAAAATCAAAATAGATGACTGATTTGCTATTAAACTGTAATATTTGATGTTTTAATTCAAATTATTGCGAACAAACAAATCAATTCAACTATCAGTAAATATTTGAGCATTTCAGTAATATAATCTACTAATCATATAAATAAACCAACGAAATTTCGAGATCAATTTACTGCATATTTCAAAAAAAAAAATCTTCTAATTTGTAGGGCTGCGGCCGCTTCGCTTTTTTAGCGAAATTCTGAAGAACTGGAACGAAAACCTTAACACAAAAACTATCTCGTTTTTCTTATGTTTTTTTTTGAGAAGCCGAAATGGAACCGAGTTTAGTGGAACCGAATCGGTTCTTCCGGTTATCCAAAGAACCATAGGAATATAAAATAAAAACACCGATAAGTATATATCAAGAACCGAACCACAACTCAAGAACTGAGAACATGACGTGAAGAAGAGAGAATATAATTTAAAATATTATTTATATTTATTTTATCTTTTAATATATATAAATATAAGTTTAGTAGTAATTTTTATACTATATGCCCAGAACTGAAAAAATAAAAAACCGCAAATTAACCCAAAATACAAAAAAATCCGAAAAAAACAAGAATAAATTGTAAGTCAAGAACCGAAAAAATGGCATGAAGAAAAAAGGATAGAGGAAAACATAAAATTTATATTTATTTTATCTTTCAATATATAGAAGTTTATAATCTTTTTATATATTACACATGTTTCCGATACTAAGCATACTTTTGAAATTATGTGAATAAAATCTCCAATATTGAGGTATTAAGATCAAGGAGATTTATGAGCTGGAAAGATTATACATCTTGAAATCTACACATGAAAGATTAAGATACTGTAAAACCAAAAAGTAACACATCGAATTTAGAATGTGGCCCTGTAATTTATTGCTCTAGTCTAATTGAGTCAAGTGCTTCTTTAGATTGAGCAAAAATGTATTTAACTTTTTTACTCAAGCTAAGATTACTATTCTGAGTCTGTTCATTTTATTGTTTATAAATTTTGAATTCGTTTGTGTTCGACACATATAATTTAATGAGCTTATTTGATGATCCATTAATCCGAGTTCGAATTGTTCGAGCCCCATTGTTAGGGATTTTTGGAAAGTCAAAAAATTAATCTATTTACCTTTAATTTTATATTAAAATATATTTTTCGTAATAACCAACTTTTGTTTGTGTTCAATTCGTTTGCAGCTCTACTCCCATTATCTGTGTCGACTAGAGTGTAGATGACGCAGACAAATTTCATATTATTCATGCAGTAAACATTATTACTCAAATTAACCCATATTGCAGATTTATTGTATTGAAAAAACAAAGGAAACTTCTACTTTTTCTGTTTAAATCAGCACCCAATGGAAGTAAACCTAAGTTTTGTCTTTTAATCAATTTTTCTTTGCAATTTCTCTCTCATAGTAAAATAATAGGCACTATAATTAAAATAATATACACAATGCCGTAAAATCAGATATTATCACCGTAAAATATATGATACTTGTTACGATAATATTATGAACTACAAAGTGGCCAATTTATACGCCAATATTACACACTACACATTAAATAATATTATTTATAATACAAAATAGATCAAGAAACTTAGTTTTTATTTTTTCAATTCAACTTTGAAGGTTACCTTCATTCATTAATAGTGTTAAAATAGTATTATTCAAACACAATAATTTAATACTCCCTCCGTCCCACCGATCTTGGTTCATATTCTTTTTTGAGTCGTCCCAAGATACTTGGTCATTTCCTTTTTAAGACACCTTTATCTCTCACAACTTTAAATAATATATATTCATACCATCACTTTATACACTACTTTTCAACTTTTTTAAATCCCGTGCCGAAAAGCAAATGCTCAAGATGGGTGGGACGGAGGAATTAACTTACTTCTTTTTTTTTTCAATCCAACTTCGAAGATTACATTCATTTAACTCTGAGAATGAGTTGTCCGCCGTAGGAAATGAGTGAAATGTTGGAAGGCAGAAATCCCACATTGGCTGCGTAGTATTTTAACAATGAGTTAGCACTGTATATAAGAGGAAGGAGGTTGATTTCACTCCATACTTACCTGGACGGGGTCGATGGGTGATTAAGAAGGCCCATGGCCTAGGCTGGTGACCTCCAGTGCACTATGGAGTGGTGCCCGCTTAAGGTCGGCCCAAGTGGTCGAGTCTACGTCATAATTTGTGGTAGCGGGGGCCTGCTTGACGTCGGCCCAATTCGAGTCTTAAAATTTTACTTGCATAATTCACTTCCCAGTGCTTCGTGTTTGGGCTCCTGCCCAATGCTTTCTGATTTCATCCATAATTCTTAATGGTTTTTTCCCTTTTCTTGCGCCAATGGTTCTGTTATTTGTTTTGTTCAATGAATTTGTATTAAGCTAACAAATTGTGTTAAGATCTCCCTATCATATCCATCAGCGATACAAAAGAGAACTTCGTCACTGTCCGATGAAGCAGGAGAGCTCGTGGTGAGAGGAAGGAAATGATGGAAGAGCGAAGAATAATAAGAAGCTGGGCTTGAGTGCAAGTTTCCCTGCATGTGGCTTGTCCGTGCTTTTCGAAACGTTGCTTGTGACTCAGCATGTTTTTCTGTGATTTTTTCCTGATTTGTTTTGATCATTTTCGTACAGGTATAATCTTTTATTAAATAAAATTTCTGGATGATTATTGAGAATCATTTCATGAAAAAATTGCATCAATCTGTATGAAACAATTGATTATCTACTAATAGTTTAGGGTTAACAAACTATATTTTAATTGTTAAAAAAGTACTTTATAGATCGTTCCAATTGTGTGATATAGAAAAATCAAGGTGTATATGAAAAAACAACCTAAAGATCGTTTTAAGTGAGAATCATCTCAGTCATGTTTGATTAGTGGTGATTCACTTTGAGAATTTCGAAAGAAAGATATTCCACATTAAATAACAGTGTAAAGATTGTAAAATAATAATTCACAAACTATAACGGAACGTTCACTCGCAAACTTAGTATTTGAGATGTTCAAGAACTCGAGATGAGCCACAAGCTTTTGCTTTAATATGAAACGTTTTAGAACTCAAGTAGCTTTCGGTGCTCATGTCCATCCTCCGTCTCGGCCACATTCTCATGGATTGCTAGAGAATGGGAGTTTAATTATATATTAATTATGTTAATCACATAATTAGTTTACCTTTTCGTCTCAACAAATGCTTTTTACGGAGTCTCACAGGCTTATGTGAATACCATGATGAGCTAGAGAATATCTACGAAATATTTGTGGAGATTACATTGCACAAAATATGTACGATTTTAGAAAAGGGGAGGATACACAAATTCAATAAATAATATCAAAGAAAAATTGTGCATAACCATTTTTTAATACCAAATTATAAAGTTAATAAGTTTGTTTTTTCCTTTCTTGAAGCAAGCAAAGCTAAGCCATTTCATTTATTAAAATTGTTGAGATACAATGAGGGATAATCTCATGTACTTGGTGAATATCATAAGATTGAGCTGCCCTAGCTATAAGCTATGAGCCACACAATTGGCTTGTCTCCTAAATATAACTGATGGAGCAGTTACTTAAATCACAAAATAAAAGTTTACAATCATCAGCAAGAGAACCAAGTTCATGTAAAGAAATAAAAGCAGCATTCACGACATCCACCACAGGTTTGCAATCAAACTCCAAATCAACGCCGTTCAAATTTAAGTCACGAAGCCAAGATAAAGCTTCTCGAAGACCAATAGCTTCAATCTCCGAAGATGTGAGAAAACCATCGAACCAACCTGTTTTAGTGGCAACAAAGTTACCCAAGTGATCACAGGTGCAAATACCAAAGCCACATCTCGAATGACTTTCGAACCAGGCACCATCTACATTGCACTTCAAACGACCTGCTCCCTGTGGCTTCCAAAGGTGTTGGGCCGAGGGGATATGTTGTTGAACGTTGAGCTGCGCAAGTTGGTGGCTGCCATTATGATACCAGCACCAATCCGAAATAACCAAACGAGCATCATGGAAAGTAGAGATGTTAAACGGGCTCGGGCCCGCTGGGCCAGCCCGTTTAACCCGCTTAAAAACAAGGTTATGACCGTTAATTCGCATCGCGTTTAAATCCGGGCCTTTTTGGCCTGGACCGATTAGCCCGAAGGCTAAACGGGCGGGCGGCCAAGGCTGGCCCGCGGGCCAAAAAAAAAAGACTATACACCATATTACTATATTTTACATATATATAATATATTAATATATTATAATATATATTGTTAATTTTAACTTATATTAATATTATATATTTATTATAGTATATTTGTTACTATATATGATATATATTATTACTGTTTTTTATGGCTTATAGAAAAGTAAAAATAGATTTTTTAAATATTTAGCCCTTTTAGCCCGAAGCACGCTAGGGTTAGGGTTGGGGCCGATATATCCTAATCCGTTTAAATCCGAACTTTTTTGGCCCAGACCATATAGCCCGAAGCCCGCTAGGGCAAGCCCGAAACCACTAGGGCTAGCCCGTTTAACATTTATAATGGAGATCTATAGGGATTGGTCTCTCGTTTGAGTTCCAAACCATATCATTTCTCCGCATCCAAAGGCACCACATAACAGTTGCAAAATCATCTTTGGTGTTGCTGTCCATGGACTAAACCTGGCAAACGGGCTGAGCCAACCCAAACAGGTTGGGTTGACGACGGGTTGAGTAATTCTGGGTTGGGCCAAAAAGACGCATTGTCTTTGACTTTGTTCTGATCACATTGGATCAATAATTGAGAATTAGCCGGAGTAGGCGTATTTTTTATTATTATTTTGATCATTTATATATATAAAAAATTACTTATATGTAAAATAATTAAAAGTAATTTATACTTTAACCATTTAAAAAGACATTTGTTATATATAAATTTGAAACAATGATATAAATATTCATGATATCTCAATTTAGGATTTTATAGTACTCTTAAAACAAAAAACAAAATTCCATTGTTTCCAATGGAGCCAAAGCTCCTTATTCTTTAATTCTGGACTATAATGGAATAAAATAAAATGACGCACTAAACTGGCTGCACTTCTTTTTTTCATGAAGTACTAGTCATTCCATGCCATTCTTGATGCAATTTTCATTTTGAATCATCCAGAAACAGCCTCTCTGTGTTAAGACAGGTAAGTTTGCGTACATCCGATCCCCTTACCCTGCTTTTTGCGGGAGCCGTTGAGGCATTGGAGTAATGTTGTTGTTTGTTAAAACAAAAAACAAAAGCAAAAAGCCGGTATAACCGCCTAGGCATCCGCCTAGCCGCCCACCTAGCTAGAAAATTTGAAACATAAATATAGTTCTAATTGAGTCCATAATATCCACAATATCTTAGTTTAGGAAAATTATAGTACTATTAAAACAAAAACATTAACCGTCTTGGAGCCCACCTAACCTTTTCTATTTCTTTTTGTATTAGGGTTGGGACTTAAAAACCGAATACCCGAATAATCGAACTGAATTGGTGAAAACGGTCAGGTTCGATTATTGAAAAAAATCATTAGAATTTTGGATATTGGATCCTCTTTTGGGTCATTTATATATTTATTTTTTATTTTTTTAATCAAGCTACTATATAAACTCCAAACTTCAAAATATTCTGCTACTATATAAATTTGGTTAGCCAAATTAGAATATTATGTCACCAAGAGGTTTTCATTGCGGGTAAAATATACAGGTTTTATATATAGATAGAAAATAACCAAAGAAAGGAAAAAAATACCGATAAAATTTCGTTTCGTGTATTTTTGGGTGATGCAAAAAAAAAAAAAAATGAGGAATCGTACTCTAAATATTTAATATGGTTAGGATAACGGGTACAACTATTTTTTCCAATAACCGAAATTCCCAGCCCTGGTTCAGATCGAGTCGTTCTCGGTTCAGATCGAGTCTTTCTCGATTCGTGAGGTAGAAAGTTCCACCCGCAGTAATTTGTAATGAAAAGTTAAAAAAAAAAATGTGACAATAGGAGATAGAAATTGACTAAAGTATCCCCTATATACTAATTATTATGAATCCAAATTGGCACATCTAAATAATTTAAGAAAATTCAATCAACTCAATTATTATTAAATCAAATACTTCGGCTTCTCACATTAGTTCATCCAATCAATTAAAAAAATATAATTAATGTGGTTTTAAATATAGAACAAGAATCCATTCAATATTAATTACACATCGTGTTTAGGTAATTATCATATATACAATATTTAACAATTAACTTGCTTTTATATTTAATATTTAATCTATCAAGTTCTCCATTTGTTGAGAAAATGAGAGTTGTTTGCCGTAGGAAATGAGTGAAATGTTGGAAGGCATTGGTCTAACTTGCCTTCCTAAGCGTCCGACCAGCCCGCATAAGCGACAGTTTAATCACCCAAACACCTAATACAAGCGTCTAGGCCATAATCAAAACGATAAGGGACCTTCTAGGGATTAGTCGGCCTAGGCGGAGATCTTTAGAAAAATTCATTGTATGCTTCTTAACTATACGAGCCCGCCTAGGCGACATTTTAATCACCCAAACGACTTGTACAAGCGTCTAGGCCATAATCAGAACGATATGAGTCCTTCTTGGAATTAGTCGGACGATTAGTCGGCTTAGGCAGAGATCTTTAGAAAACTTCATTGTACGCTTCTTAACTATACAATAATGGTACATGTATATGTTTTTTTAACAAAATTAGGGATAAGTGTTAGCAATATATCAAAAATAATTTTCATATACTATTGAAATTCCAATTCGCACATATGCCATCGATATATATTCCCTATATCCGGAATGCATGTCTTTAGCCGTCAAAGTACGTTAATCAAATAAAGGGGTCAAATTTACCATTAGACCTTATTGAAAAATTGTAAGTGTATTAACAACTTGCATAATACTTTTGAAAAAGTGAAACGAGGATTAAACATTTTTTTCTCGACTGCCACTTTTTTCTTGATACATCATTCTTTCGAACAAATAGGATTGAGGCACCCAATGAGAAGTGCTAGATCGAATTTAACCCCTATCTAGCAACTCCTCAAGCCACTTTTTCAACTCATAGATCTCGGTTGGCACCACCCTGTAAGGCGCTTTAGAAATAGCTTAGTACTTATTTATTTATTTATTTTTATTTACTTGCTAGAAATCAGAATCAACTATTACTGTTTTAACGTAATAAAAAGTTCATCGTATTGGGAGATATAAGGTAAAATATTTACTAAAATATACGAAGGTGTGTGGTAAAACTAAACTGCATACGTGCATATTTCTGTATATATGTCAAAATGTTTTATCCTCCCTACATTTTTTGTTTAAAATGCGAAAGCTAACAATCACTTTTTAAGATTTTAGAAATACTTACAAATATACAACAACAACAACATCTAAGCCTTAGTCCCAAAATGATTTGGGGTCGGCTAACATGAATCAAACTTTGAAACCATCAATAATCGTTATATAAATAACATAAAAGGAAAAAAGAGGGAAAAAGTAGAGAAAAAAGCAAATAAAAAAAGAGACCAAATGTTAAAAAAAAAGAAAATAAAAAGAAAAAAATGAAAAATCCTGAAAAATAAATTAAAAGATAACATGGAATAAAAGAAAATAGGAATAAAAATATAGATAAAAAAAGGAATCAGATTCCATCCACCATCCGTATTCTTTCCCGCCACATTTGCCTCTCCATCTATGAGACATGTCAGGAACACATAAAACCCCTGTGGCACTCTTCCACTTCAACCACCATGCCTTTATTCTGTGAGCCACATCGCCATCTAGCTCTCCATCCTTTTGGATAACAGATCCAAGATACCGAAAGAAAGTGGATCCATGAACAACTTTCCCATCAAATGTGATCATCCCCGCCTCTCTATCACTGTTTTTGCTAAACCCACACTCCATATATTCAGTCTTACTTCTGCTCAGCCTAAAGCCTCGAGCTTCCAAAGTATCCCTCCAAAGTTCCAATTTCTGTTGCACTCCAACCTTCGTTTCATCAATCAACACAATATCATCTGCGAACATCATACACCACAGAACGTCATTTTGAATTTCTCTTGTCAATTCATCCATGACTATGGCAAAGAGAAAAGGACTAAGAGCAGATCCTTGATGCACCCCAATCGTAATAGGGAATTCTTCTGTCCTCCCAACATTAGTACGTACACTTGTACTAGCTCCCTCATACATGTCCTTTATAATGTCAATATATTTCCGCGATACACCCTTCTTTGCTAAGGCCCACCAAAGTACTTCTCTTGGTACTTTATCATATGCCTTCTCTAAATCAATAAAAACCATATGCAGATCTTTCTTTTTATCTCGATAATGTTCCATCAACTGCCAGATAAGATAAATTGCTTCCATGGTCGATCTTCCAGACATAAATCTAAACTGATTTTCTGTTATCTTCACACATTTCCTGATCCTTTATTCAATCACTCGTTCCCACAACTTTATAGTATGACTCATTAGTTTAATTCCGCGATAATTAGAACAAAAACACTTACAAATATAGCTAAACTTTAATTGTTCAAATATTCTCTGCTTGCAAAAGTCCTAATATTTGTACTTATATTGTTTTTTATAATTTCAGTACAATTATATTGTAGTTTTGTGGGACATGCCAATATGAACCTATCCATAAGGTACTTTACATGTTGTAGAACTCTTCTTCCAGTTATAATTATACCAGAGATTATACCAGAGATAACACGTGTCGTAATTAGATAAAAACTATACAATTATTCTGGAGACGAAAAAAATTGCCCGCATTGGAGGTCGTCGGCCACCCATAAAAAAACAACCCAAGAGGCGGATGGCGACCTGCAGAGAACAATCCGGCTATCTGGAAAATAAGAAAAAAAATGACTGACCGACGGAGTTTTGCTGGCCGTCAGCCCACGAGAGAACAATCCGACAATCATCGCAAAGAAAATGGTCGACCGTCGGAGCTCCGCCATTTGGCTGCCGGCGACCCACCGAAGAACAATCAGACTAAAAAACATTTGATATAGTTTTCTAAGATTTTTGAAAGTTTTATTATTGTCGAACATTTGATATTATTATTATATTGAACACAGAAGGGAGGAAAATTGTACACTGATTTTTTCAGGTGCACACCACGACAAAAAAAATACCACTATCCTTTATATTATAGATTTTATATTCATGGTTAATATATGTAAATGTGGGTGGAAGATGCATGCTTGGACCTGTATCTATTGAATTTACTTATTGTGAAATTTATATTTTGTGTTTTATATTATATTTTGAAACATATGCGGATGAAAATACTAGCACTTCAACTAATTTGGAAAAGTCACAAGTTTATTCTTTTTTTTTTTAATATTGCTTTATATTTATAGCCGCATAAAATTAAATATACTACATTATATCATGATAGTTAGTTTAATTTGATGTGAATTTACCGTGTTGAAAATGGGATGGCGAAAGGGGGAGTCAAAGACGGTTTATCCACAGTGAATTAGCTAAAGGACCAGGGATGTGATCTGGAGATGCGTAGATCCATTCTTCAAATATTTGATTTTTTTTATGTTAATTGATACCATGCATTGTCTCCACTAAGAAAATAAATAAAAATTATTGTTATTGAGAGTGTAAAATATATAGACGCCATGTTACATTCGAATTTATTTGAAACATTTGGGATTTTGAGGTCATTTCATTTTGCATGTCTTCTCATGCAACGTACGAGTGACAAGATCAGCTAAACTAAGAGATTCGATTAAATCTAATCGAATTTTAGTATACAAAGACAACTACAAAAATAGTGCCGGAGTTTTACAAAAGAAGAGAGAAAAAAAAAGGAATACTGATACTCTAGGGGCATTGACCTTCAAATACCACCCCAAAAATATATTTATTGTGAAAATAGAAAACTCGATAACAACTAAAATTACACAAAGATTTAATGTGGAAACTAACAAATTGCAAGGAAAAACTAGCATGACCAGATAAGAAAATATATTATGTGAAAAATTGTTACAACCGCGTTAAATTTAAAAAAAAATGCTTAAATGTCACGCACCCTTTTACATAGCCAAACTCTTACATACAAGACATAAAATAGAAAGGCAATTATACCCTTGCTAATAAATAAACACTCCATATGCCCCACCTGAAGAGTTTACTTCGATAAAAATACAACTTTTTATTATTAATCGCTTGAATAATTGTACAAGTTTTCTTGAATTGTATGCTATTGTTTAATAAGTTATCAATTTTATTTATATAAAGAAAAACTTCAATTTAAGAGTTCTTGTATATAAATATGAATTAGATACCCATATTTTATTTTGAAAATAGTTTGAAGTTATAAAGGAGGAAATTATGAAATATTTAGTTGATTAAGTGGCTTTGGTTGATTTAGTGATAGTCATCTTCAAACCCTTTGTGAGCTCAAATAATACCATTAATAAATTAAGTAAATATTGAACTCAGTCTTTTCATTTGAGTATCAAAAACAAAAAATATAATGGAGTTTTGAAGTTGTAAAATCATGAGCAGGTTCTCTTTATAATAGTACTAGTGAGACTAGTGAAGTGTGGAGGCAGTTTGATGCCTATCCCATATGGGCTGTTGACAGATTCTTGAGAAAGAAAAGTGGCTACAAAAGACATTGGCCTATAAAATATTGTAAAAGAAACAAATATTGTCTGAATGTTGTCATCATATCACTCATTGTCTTTGTTCTCATCACATTTTACTCATTTCCTTGTAGCAATCTGCCACCCAGGAACCAGTTGATCTGCCCATGCGGACATTTTACTCATTTCCTACGGCCAATGTGTGGTGGACTGTTTTTGGCAAACGTTTTATATATTTTGACTGTGTTTTTATATATCTTTATTATATATTAAAGTCCACCCTTTATTTTTATTTAGAGAAATTCCACCCAAAACATCATCCAATAATGAAAAAATAATTAAAATAAATTGGAATATCCAAACATATTTATCTTTACAAAACAAATAATCTCTCTCAAAATGTATTAACATATCATTATTTAATATTAGCATCAATCGGTTATAGTTAACAAATCTTTTCATCTAACTAATTGATTAAATCAGCAATAAATTCGTTCTTCGATAAATTTTGGAATATCCGAACATATTTATCTTTACGAAACAAATAATATCTCTCAAAATGTCTTAACATATCATTATTTAATATTAGCATCATTCGGTTATAGTTAATAAAAGGATGCGGAAATCGCCGGGCACTAGCCGTACGACGGTTCCTAGCGCCTAGGGGGCGCTTAGAAAAACTACATGTTTTTCTTCATTTATTTTTCCTCTTTTTTCTAATTATGGTCGATTTTCCCCATCTTCTGCTGCCTAGGACGATTGGGTGGGTGCGTAGTCTCAATTTCTTCTTCCTTGGTAGATGCATATGCCCAATTTTTTGGCTGGCTAGGGCGTCTTGGTTCTCTTGCCCAAGTTTTTATTGAAACAAGTATTTCCATCTACTTGAGCAAAATTTAATATCAATCACGTAATGTGACATGAATATAATAATTATCGCGATTCAGCACCGTGATATTTTCGAGAAAACTTATGATGTTGATGGTTTTAAAATTTCATCTTCACTTTTCTTCGTATGAAGGTAGCAACAGGAAGTGCAGTCGACGTAAAACTTTGCAACTTTTTTTTATGAATTATAGTTCTAATTAATTTGAGATAATTATCTATTATTATTATTATTATTATTATTATTATTATTATTATTATTATTATTATTACCCACTCGAACATGGGATGAAAGTGCAGTTACAGTAAAACCTCGATAAATGAATATGATCGAAACCGGTAAAAAAATATTCATTTAGCGAAATTATTCATTTATCGAATGAAAATTTGAACATGTTATAAAGAGTTGGGACCGAAAAAAATTATTCATTTGGCGAGGTTATTCGTTTATCGAACATTAATTTATCGAGGTTTAATTGTATGATGATTTAAACAAAACTTCGTTGGCCCACGCTGCTTAGCGTCTAGGCGACTCCCTATGTCCGCCTGACCCGGTTTTGTTAATGCTGCTTAAAGTATATATATATATTAGAAAATTAAACCAACCTAGACTTTTGCAGAATGCCAGATTCCCCAACATTTTAAATGAATGTCTAGTTTAATTTTATGTAGGATTGGGACTTTTGAAATCAGGAACCGCGGAATCGATCCGCATCGGAACCGACGGTTCGGTTTCTAGCAACAAATTTTTTTCGGTTCGGTTCGTACTGTTAGTATTCGGTTCGGTTCGGTTCGCGGTTCCTGTCCGTTTTAAAGAGGAACCTATCTGGACCGCAAGAAACCGTCTGAACCAGAAAACCGACCCTCTGAATATAATATAATATAATATATTCTTATTAAATATAATTAATATAAAATAATATAATATGATATAATATATTCTTAATAAAATAAAATATATTATAATATATTTAGTCCGAAGCATACAAAATCGGTTCCGGTTCGGTTCGGTTCCTGTGCAGTTCGGACAAAAAAACTAACAAAACCGAACTACGAAAAAACTTTGCGGTTCGGTTCCGATTCCGGTATTTTTCTCCCTGGAACCGAAAAGTCCCATGCCTAATTTTATGTGACCAAAATCAAAATTAGAGGTAGATGTGTTGAAAGGTTCAACTGGATAGGCCAAACCGCCGATTTCGAATTGGACTGGAACGGGCGGTTAAACCGCCAGTTTAAAAGAATCAAAATTTGATTTTTTTTTGCGGGGGGGGGGGGGGGGGGGTGTCAAAGTTCATGTGACCGCCGGTTCAACCGGGCACCGGCAGTTTCCAACGTTCACATACTTTTTTTTTTTTTTTACATTGCAACACTTATGAATACCTCTCTCACACTCCTTTTTCTCACACCAATCTCCAATTATCTATTTATTTTCTACTCTCCCAAAACTCTCATTTATTTCATATTGAAAAAGAATGCCAAGTGGTCAACGATTCAATCGGGGAAAGGCAAAGGCTATCACCGGCATTTCTCGACGAGGAAGATGTGGTGCTAATTGTACTCTTACTCTTACTCTGAGTTCTATTTCTACTCCAAGTCCGTAATTTGGAGATTATGCCCTCAAAGAATTTACCGAGGAAAAAATCAACCAAATAGTTGAAGCCTCAAAATCAATTCATAATATCGAAGATGAGCAACCAACAAAAACAAAAAAACAGAAACCACCCAGGCTCACCCCCTGTAACACCCCCAAGACGTTCAGGGCATATTACAGCGCCGTGGAACCCACACTGTGGAATCCACCAGGCTAACGTACCAAAACAGGACATTCGACAACGACAAACCATCATAAATAAAACAACAAGTTAAATAAAAGACTATAACCGACAAATAAAATTCTGACATCAAATCCATTTTCCCAAAACGGGAACACAACATTAACAAATTCAAATCGGAAGTACTCGAGTACTTAAACAAATTTTATAATACAGAATCCCAAAATCAGACATCAATAATAATTTGACTGACAAGACACCAATAATCAACTTCTGGATAATATCATGCTTGCCCATCATCCTCATACGGCTCGGGTACTCGCTTGTCCCCACGATCAATACCTGAAATACAAAAAGTATTTCCCCCATTTAAGGGGTTAGCGACAACTACTAGTGCAAGTACAATCCATTTGAACTACATTCTAATCAGATGAATATATGCGCCAAAAAGTCATTTTAGAAAACATTTTATATTCCGGAATATTTATGATGTACAATCACAAAACACATTATCTCCAACAAATCACAATTCAATGTTAACCGTTGATACGAGACTCACGGCCACCGTACCCCGCAGAGCCCCGTCGGACATCCCTGGGTGGCTAGCCACAGTTCGCGATACGCACACTCACGGCAATACGTATCCCTAGAGGTCCCGTCGGACCGTCCCTAGGTGAACATACACATAACCATCCACAACAACCACGATACAGCCATAATTCAAATACTAGGACATGTAAACAAATGTAAAGTACTTGCCTTTGAGACATTCTTGAAGAAACGGAGATGAAGCACGACTACGAACGGTCCGGGTGGAAAACGACGGTTCCTAAACGAAGGACCAATACAGTTCAGTCCCCACGGACAACAATACTCTAATGGAATACGCCCATAACCCCGATTACATGATACGGCAATGAACGTTCAATCGATACGGGCGAGGGTTTACACAAAATCTCCCCGTATCGATAATTCACGGATTAAAAACAAGAAGGTTGGATTAAGAATCACTCACTAATCACAATCGGTAAAGAATATCGTAATATAGATGAACAATTCGGAACTAAACCCTAAAATCCCGAAAATCCCCCAAATCCGTCAAAATTAGGGTTCCTGAGGAATTACCTTTAATTCGGCTGATGAAAGGTGATTATGCTGATTATGATATGATGGCTCAATTCTACCGTGATGGAATTTGAAGAGAACTCCGAATAGAACTGGTGGAAATCGTCTCTGAGGTCGCACGTCGAAGAAACGAAGAGGAAAGAAATAAACTGCTGTTCTGAAACTGTCCGCTGACTTATATTCAGCGGAGTTAGCGCACGCTAATCGTCATATGTAGCGCGCGCTAACGGGGCCGTGACAGGTCCAGTGGCTACTGCCACCCTTCGTTAGCGTACGCTAACAATAGGGCGTTAGCGTACACTAACTGCACATCGGTAGCGCACGCAAGGGAACAGGGGTAGCGTGCGCTACCTACACAGTAGTTCAGCACTGCTGATGTCACATCAGCAGTAAGCTGCTGCCGAGGGTATAAAACACGAAACGCACGACGAGACCAGAATCCAGAAACATAGACGCGAAGCATACAAGACGACGGAGCTAAGCGCTGAAAGAAAATACAATTACAACCACCGGAGGGTCCGTAATGCGACAACGAAACTAAGATTTCCTAAACTATTAGGAAATTACAAAAATGGCCCAAGTGCCCGAAAATCACGAAACGACGTCGGATTTACAAACCGAAAGTCTCCACATGACCAACTCAACCATACGAACTTGTACAAACCAAGAAACAACGAAAACGAACGAGTTTTACAAGAATCGAACGTTCATACGGCAAAACATGTCATAAAATGAAATTACGTGAAAACATCATCAAAACTCGTCCAAATGGAAAAACTCCAAGAACAAAGTAGATTCGAAATGTCGAAACGGTTACAAGCGAGTCGATAAAAATAGACATACACCAAAAATGGAAACTGCTAAAAATGGAAAAATTACGGATATTACATTCTCCCCCTCTAAAATAAAGTTTCGTCCCGAAACTTAAGAATCAAAAAGCTCGGGGTATCTCGAACGCATATCCTCCTCTAGCTCCCACGTCGCTTCTTCTACTCCGTGCCTCGACCATTGCACCTTAACCAAAGGAATGGTTTTGTGCCTTAACTGCTTGTCACGACGCTCCAAAATTCTGACGGGCCTCTCTTCAAACGTAATATCCTTCTCGATCTCCACGTCCCCAAAGTCAATAATGTGGGACGGGTCCGGAACGTACTTCCTCAATTGGGAAACGTGAAATACGCTATGAACATGACTCAGCGACGGAGGTAATGCCAAACGGTACGCTAACTCACCGACTCTCTCTAATACCTCGAAAGGTCCAATATATCTCGGGCTGAGTTTCCCCTTCTTTCCAAAACGGAAAACCCCTTTCGTCGGAGACACTCTCAACAGAACATGATCTCCCACTTCAAACTCCAAAGGTCTACGCCTAATATCCGCATAAGACTTTTGTCGACTCTGAGCAGCCAACATCCTCTTTCTAATCAATTCAACTTTCTCCCTCGTCTCCAACACAAGGTCCGGCTCGGTGCCAACCAAATCGGACGGCTCATCCCAACATATCGGTGATCGGCAATGTTGGCCATAAAGTGCCTCATACGGTGCCATCTTAATCGACGCGTGCCAGCTATTATTATAAGTAAACTCAATTAAGGCCAAATGCTCCTCCCAGTCACTACTCCAATCTAACGCGCACGCGCGCAACAAATCCTCGAACGTATGAATGGTACGTTCGGACTGCCCATCGGTCTGGGGATGGAACGAAGTGCTCAAACGCAACTGTGTCCCCAATGCCTTATGTACCGCCTGCCAAAAATGCGATACAAATCGGCCATCTCTGTCTGAAATAATGGTCCTCGGCATACCATGAAGCCTCACTATCTGAGTGATAAAAATACGAGCCAACTTTTCTGGACCCCAAGTATCCTTGATGCCCAGAAAATGTGCCGACTTAGTCAGTCGGTCTACAATCACCCATACCATATTCATACCAGTCTTCGTCCTCGGTAAACTCGTGACAAAATCCATAGAGATATCCTCCCACTTCCATTCCGGGACGGGAAGTGGTTTCAATAACCCGGCTGGCCGCTGATGCTCAATCTTGACTTGCTGACAAGTCAAACACTTAGCCACAAACTGAACCACCACCTTCTTCATGTCGTTCCACCAGAAATTCTTCCTTAAATCCTTATACATTTTACTCGAGCCCGGATGGACTGAGTAAGGTGACGCGTGAGCCTCTCGCATAATACTCTGTCTCAATTCCAAGTCATTCGGAACATACAACCGACCTCGGAATCTCAACACTCCGTCCTCATGAATAACAAATCCTGGGGCTTTCCCCTTCCCTACACTCTCTCAAAGCTGAGTAAACATCGGGTCCTCCAACTGTAATATCCGCATTTTTCTTTCCCTCGTAATTGTATTTCCGGTGTAATTCTCGATTTTAGTGACTCTCGTGTATCCTTCAGTGTAACTTTTCCGTTATCTTTTGATCTGATTCTCGTAATTGTTGTGCGGAACCGTCGTTTCGGGGTTGCCGTGGATTCATTCTATGCTATGATGCGTTTTGAGGTGTTCCGTTTGACGTTTCGTTCATAATCCGGTATTTTGGGTCGTTTATATTCTGTATCTAGCGCACGCTAAATTTTCTGTATAGCGCACGCTAGAAATCCATTGGTAGCGCACGCTACGTTTAATTCGTAGCGCGCGCTAACGATTTAGCCCTGGGAGTGGCAGTTTCGCTCCCAGGCCTCTGGACTATCGGATTAGCGCACGCTATCTTGTCTAGCGCACGCTAATGTCGGGGGACTAGCGCACGTTAAGTTGTTCATGGCGCTGCTAGTGTATTTATCGATCTTGGGCCGATTTACTCGAATTCAAACAGATTCTAGTTAGCGCACGCTACGCTGGTATGGTAGCGCACGCTAACGGGTCAGGTGAGGTTTGGGCAGTTGGCTACTGGACTCGGCTGATGTTCAGGTAGCGCACGCTATTGGTCGATAGCGCGCGCTACCGATAGGTTATTAGCGCACGCTACGCATGCATGGTAGCGCACGCTAACGGCAAAAACCCTGGCTTCTGGACTCGGACGCTAACAGGAGGGTTGGTAACCCTATCCCGTTAGCGCACGCTAACCTTGAGGTCTTAGCGTGCGCTAACACTCCTGGTTATATAAACCAGGGAGTTGACCGAGATAATCACAAAATCTCATTTCTTCCTCTTTCCGCGGCGAGCGACTCCGAGCGATTTGAGGCGATTTTCTTCCCCAATCACTTGAGAGATTCTTGTGCTTGAGTTCTTGGTGTAAGACTAACATCATCCACTTGTGTTTCTCATCCTAAATCCAAGGTAATCTCTTAGAACCCTACTTTTGGATAATTTGGGGGTTTTGGGATTTTCTTCCGATCCGTTCCGTTTCGTTGATGGATTCATGATGAATATGATTATTCTTGTTGGTATTCTTAGTTTCCCTACGGATTCATGGTATATTTCGTGATTTTTACGGAATCGAGAGGGTTCGGTTGTGGTCCGCCCTCGTTGTTGTTTATATACGAATATACATGAATCGTAGGCGGGTTTTCGGGTGTATTCCATTTCCATAATCGTTTAGAAGTGGTTGTGATTGTGCTATTCAAATCGTTAGGTTCATTTTCGGTTCCTCACGGTCGCGCTTGATTCCCCGTTTCGTTCGTGTCATCGTCTATTTAATCGAGGCAAGTATCCTTATGAACTTACAATCTTGACATAGTAGTTTTGTATGAGAAATTGTGTGTGTGTGTATGCTCACTACGGGTTAGACTCGACGGGGTCTCGGTAGGGGTTCACGAAGGGGTGGATCCGCGAGCTTGCTTTTAACCACTACGGGTTAGATCCGACGGGGTCTCGGTAGGGGTCCACGGAGGGTAGGATCCACGGTTAATTGTGGTGCATTTTTACAAATGTGATTTGATCATTGGCATTTCCGGAAATGAGTGTTTTGGAAACTAAGATTTCTTGATGGCATGCATTACTATATGTGTAAGATGTAAATTGTTCATTTGGTTACTTGTACTAGCGTAATTGCTAACCCCTCTGGGGACCCGTTTTGGGGAAATTCGTTTTATGAATTTCAGGTCAGGTTCATCGAGACGAGCGGGTGCTGGACCAGTACACGGATGATGGCCGTGCGTGATGATGGTGCACGAGTGATGTTTTAGTGTCTTTTACCTTTTTGTCTTTTGTGGTTTTGAACTAATAGTTGTACTCGAGTACTTAAGGGGTCCTTGTTCGTTTGAATTGTATTGTTGCTCATTATGTTGTGTTGGATGATGATGTTATATTGACCGGTTGAACCGGGTGGATTGTTCGGTTTTACGTCTTTATGACATGGTATTGTTCTGTCGTTTATGTGAGTCGATGAGTATGATCTTTGTTCGGCTGGTGGGTCCCATATAGGGATTCACGGCGTTTGTAATATACCTCGAATATATTGAGGTGTTACGTAAAGAAAATGGTATCGGAGCCATATGTTAATGGATACCTAGGCTTGTTGGTTTATTGGGTCTTGTGGTGTTTGGTTTTGCACATCATCGTCACGCCGCCATGATTCCAGTACTACCGGTGTCCGTAAGTTTTCTTTCCTTTGTTCATTTATTTCTTGTATCGTACCCTAGAATCTCGACGTGTAATTGTTCTTTTCTTGTCGATCCTCGTATGGCTTTTGCTACTTATTTAACTCCGGTATGGATCCGGAAGAGGTCGTGGTCGCGGTGGGGGGCGTGGACGCGGCCGGGGACGTGGGGCAGCCGGGGGGGCGGCCACGTCACGATCTTGAGGCCGCGATCTGGCGACCGTCATAGCCATGCTTCTTCTCAGGAGCGTGCCGATCTTGGTATTGCGGCCGTTATGCAACAGATGGTGAACCAAATGGCGGCAATAGCTCAGGCGGTTCAGAACCCGGATCAAGCCCATGCTAATCGGGGCGGAGCGGACCGTTGGCTCCAAGATGTCATCAAGATGCATCCTCCTCAGTTTTCGGGAGCTTCAGACCCGATTGGCTGGGAAGGGTGGATCAAGGAGATGTCTAAGGTCTTCGTTGCCACTAACTGTCCCGAGGACCGTAAAGTCCCTATTGCTCAGTACTTTCTCACCGGGGACGCTACGGACTGGTGGGAGGCCGTTGGGCCCAAAGACCATGCTGCTTCGTGGGCTGAGTTTCAAGAATTGATGGAGACTGAATATTGCCCGTGGCCGGTCAGACAGGCTCGGGTACATGCTTTTTATGATGCTCAACCGCGGGATATCCCCGTAGCTCAAGCTATTGCTGATTTTAATAAAGAGTTGGGTTATGTGAAGACCCAAGTTGTCGAGGAGAGCGACAAAATTTTCCATTTCTCCAGACGGATGAAGTCGTCGATTCGGGACTATATGTCGGGGCTCGTATGCACTACATTGAAGGATTATCAGAGTAGGGCCCTTGCTTACGATATGTCTGTGACGGCGAGTGAGGCGGCCCGCGAGAGTAAGAAGCAGAAGTCCGCCGGGAATTTTTCGGGCCACAAAGGTGGGGGTCAGCAGAAATTTCAGTCTGCTAACTTTTCCGCTGGTGGTGGCCCAGCTCGATCTATTGGGTTTCCTCGCAGGGCTGCCAGTGCCCCTTCTCGAGAGGTGAAGTGTTTTAACTGTGGCCAGCCAGGCCACATCAGCCGTAATTGCCCGAGTCCTTTGTTGATATGTAATCAGTGTGGCCAACCGGGCCACAAGGCGGCTTTCTGTGCCGAGAGGGAAAGAATTGTGGGTGCCCGGGCTTCCATTCCAGCGCCTAGGGAACCAAGTGTGAATCAGGGATCGTTTGCTCCTCAGTCTCCGCCGAGTGCTAGTCGGGGGAGAGGTCGGGGTCAGCCCTCTAAGGGGGGAGCTTCCAGTGTCGGCTCGGCCCACCCGCGTGTCTATGAGATGCGGAAAGCCGATGATCCAGCTCACCGTGGCGACAGGTACCGTTTATATTCTTTCTCATCCTGTCAGTGTGCTTTTCGATTCCGGTGCTACGCATTCATTCATATCCTTGGATTGTGTACGCCGTTTGAGTCTCGACTGTTTGATGCCTTGTGAACCCTTCATCGTTAAGCTTCCTAGCGGTGATAGGATCGTTGGCGATCAGGAGGTTCGAGACTGTTCTGTAGTTATTTGTGAGAGGACTTGGCCCTCTAATCTTATTGTTGTGAATATCGAGGGTGAGGATTTGATTCTTGGTGATGATTGGCTCGAGCGGCATGGTGCGATCATGAACTACCGCACGAGAATCATCACTATGTTAGCCGAGGACGGCACCGAGCACTCTTTCGCGGGGCGAAAGAGGGGAAACCAGAAATTCGTTATTAACGCCTTGAAGGCGATGAGACTCCTGCGAAAGGGGTGTACCGGCTATTGGTGCTACGCCTTGAAGGCGGAGAGTGGTGGAGTCGAGCTTTCGTCGATTCCAATCGTTAATGAGTTTCCTGATGTCTTTCCTAACGAGTTACCGGGATTGCCACCAGATCGTGAGGTCGAGTTCACTATAGAGTTAGAGCCGGGTGCGGCTCCTATTTCGAAGGCGCCCTACCGCATGGCACCTTCAGAGATGGCAGAGTTGAAGAAGCAGTTGAGTGAGCTTCTTGAGTCGGGGTATGTTCGACCGAGCGCCTCGCCTTGGGGCGCACCGGTCCTGTTTGTGCGGAAGAAGGATGGTTCACTACGTTTGTGTATCGACTATCGCGAACTAAACAAGGTGACCATCAAGAACAAGTATCCTTTGCCGAGAATTGATGACTTGTTCGATCAGTTGCAAGGAGCTGCGGTATTCTCGAAAATTGATTTGAAATCTGGGTACTATCTGCTCCGGGTGAGAGAGTCCGATGTGCCGAAGACAGCTTTTCGGACGAGATACGGACATTATGAGTTTGTAGTTATGCCCTTCGGGTTAACTAATGCGCCGGCGGTGTTCATGCAGTTGATGAACAAAGTCTTTATCGAGTATTTGGATAAGTGTGTCGTCGTCTTCATTGACGATATTCTTATTTATTCGAGGAACGAGGAAGAGCATGCCCATCATTTGCGGATAGTGTTAGACATTTTAAGGGCCGAGCAACTCTATGCAAAGTTCTCGAAATGTGAGTTCGGGTGAAGGAAGTGATGTTTTTAGGTCACGTGATTTGATCGAGGGGTTCGTGTGGATCCATGAAGATTGAGGCCGTATTGGATTGGACACCGCCCAAGAATGTGAAGGAGCTCCGTAGTTTCTTGGGTTTGGTGGCTACTACCGTAGGTTCGTAGAGTTTCTCGGCGGCGGCCACTTACGCAGTTGCTCCGAAATCCGAGAAGTTCGTGCGGAATGACGAGAGCGATCGAGTTTTGAGGAATCAAGAAGCGTTTGACTTCAGATTTTGGCGTTGCCATGTGGCGTGAGGTTTTGCCGTTTATAGCGATGCTTCGGGTCAGGGTCTTGGGTGTGTATTAATGCAGCACGGCAAGACCATTGCCTATGCGTCGAGACAGTTGAGGCCGTATGAGCTGAACTACCCTACTCATGATTTGGAGTTAGCGGCAGTCGTTTTTGCGCTCAAGATTTGGCGTCACTATCTTTTCGGCTCCACATGTCAGATTTTTACTGATCATAAAAGTCTGAAATACATATTTACTCAGCGAGAGTTGAATATGAGGCAGAGGAGGTGGTTAGAGTTGATTAAGGATTATGACCTCGAAATCCTTTATCATCCGGGCAAGGCGAACGTTGTGGCCGACGCCTTGAGTCGGAGACCAGTTGCGTTGCGAACGCTTGAGATCCTTACATCTCAGTCTGAGCTTCGGAGGGCTTTGATCGAGTTAGATGTTGAGGTCTTGTTGCCGGGAGCCGTCGGGCAACTTCGTGCTTTAGAGATTTCGTCGTCTTTGATCGATGAAATTAAGCTGAAGCAGTTAGAGGATCCGATGATTACTCAAATCCGAGAGAACGTTCTTAAAGGAAAGTCTCCTGGATTTGTGATTCACGAGGATGGTGTTTTGAGATTCCAGAGTCGGCTTTGTGTGCCGAACGACTCAGAGTTGAGGCAGAGTATTTTACGGGAGGCCCATGCTACACCTTATTCCGTTCATCCTGGTACGAGTAAGATGTACAAGGACCTGAGGAGAAATTTCTGGTGGAATGATATGAAGGATGAGGTCGCACAGTTTGTAGCGAGATGTTTGACTTGTCGTGAGTCAAAATCGAGCATCGAGACCGGGAAGTTATTGCGGTCACTTCTGCTCGGAATGGAAATGGGAAGATATATCGATGGATTTCGTTACGAGTTTGCCGAGATCGAGGTCGGGCATGAATATGGTATGGGTGATTGTTGATCGCCTGACCAAGTCGGCACATTTTCTGGGCATCAAGGACACTTGGGGCCCGGAGAAGTTAGCTCGTGTGTTTATTGCGCAGATCGTGAGACTTCACGGTACTCCGAAGTCTATTGTTTCGGATCGTGACGGCCGTTTTGTATCGCACTCGGCGGCGGTGCACAAGGCGTTGGGTACCGGTTGCATTTGAGTACCTCTTTTCATCCCGACGGATGGACGGTCGGAACGCACTATCCGTGACGCTCGAGGACTTGTTGCATGCCTGTGCTCTCGATTGGAGTAGTGACTGGGAGGAACATTTGCCGCTGATCGAATTCACGTATAACAATAGTTGGCACGCGTCGATTCGGATGGCACCGTATGAGGCACTTTACGGGCGGCGATGTCGATCACCGATTTGTTGGAATGAGGCGTCCGATTTGGTCGGGACCGAGCCGGATGTCGTTTTAGAGACGAGGCGGAAGGTAGAGTTAATTCGGGAACGGATGTTGACTGCCCAGAGTCGACAGAAGTCGTATGCCGACGTCCGTCGTCGACCTTTGGAATTCGAGGTGGGAGACCACGTTTTGCTAAAGGTGTCGCCGACGAAGGGAGTTTTTCGTTTCGGGAAGAAAGGAAAGTTGAGTCCGAGATTTATCGGCCCCTTTGAGATCCTCGAGCGAGTAGGTGGGCTGGCATACCGCTTGGCGTTACCTCCGGCCTTGAGTCATGTTCATAGTGTTTTCCATGTTTCCCAGTTGAGGAAATATGTCCCGGATCCTAGCCACATCATTGATTATGGTAAGATTGATGTCGCCAAGATGTTACTTTCAAGAGCGCCCTTTGAAGATTTTGGAACATCGTGAGAAACGATTGAGGCACAAGACCATACCTTTGGTCAAGGTGCGGTGGTCGAGACACGTGTCGAGGAGGCAACTTGGGAAACCGAGGATAGCATGCGTGCTAGGTACCCCGAGTTATTTGTTCCTTAAGTTTCGGACGAAACTTATTTTTAGAGGGGTAGAATGTAATATCCGCATTTTCTTTCCCTCGTAATTGTATTTCCGTGTAATTCTCGATTTTAGTGACTCTCGTGTATCCTTCAAAGTAACTTTTCCGTTATCTTTGATCCGATTCTCGTAATTGTTGTGCGGAACCGTCGTTTCGGGGTTGCCGTGGATTCATTCTATGCTATGATGCGTTTTGAGGTGTTCCGTTTGACGCTTCGCTCATAATCCGGTATTTTGGGTCGTTTATATTACGTATCTAGCGCACGCTAAATTTTACGTATAGCGCACGCTAGAAATCCATTGGTAGCGCACGCTACGTTTAATTAGAGCGGCGCTAACGATTTAGCCACGGGAGTGGCGCTTTCGCTCCCGTGCCTCTGGACTATCGGATTAGCGCACGCTATCTTGTCTAGCGCACGCTAATGTCGGGGGACTAGCGCACGTTAAGTTGTTCAGTAGCGCGCGCTAGTGTGACTGTCCAGTACTGGACAGTTTACTACTGAATTCAAACAGATTCTAGTTAGCGCACGCTACGCTGGTATGGTAGCGCACGCTAACGGGTCAGGTGAGGTTTGGGCAGTTGGCTACTGGACTCGGCTGATGTTCAGGTAGCGCACGCTATTGGTCGATAGCGCGCGCTACCGATAGGTTATTAGCGCACGCTACGCATGCATGGTAGCGCACGCTAACGGCAAAAACCCTGGCTTCTGGACTCGGACGCTAACAGGAGGGTTGGTAACCCTATCCCGTTAGCGCACGCTAACCTTGAGGTCTTAGCGTGCGCTAACACTCCCTGGTTATATAAACCAGGGAGTTGACCGAGATAATCACAAAATCTCATTTCTTCCTCTTTCCGCGGCCGAGCGACTCCCGAGCGATTTGAGGCGATTTTCTTCCCCAATCACTTCAGAGATTCTTGTGCTTGAGTTCTTGGTGTAAGACTAACATCATCCACTTGTGTTTCTCATCCTAAATCCAAGGTAATCTCTTAGAACCCTACTTTTGGATAATTTGGGGGTTTTGGGATTTTCTTCCGATCCGTTCCGTTTCGTTGATGGATTCATGATGAATATGATTATTCTTGTTGGTATTCTTAGTTTCCCTACGGATTCATGGTATATTTCGTGATTTTTACGGAATCGAGAGGGTTCGGTTGTGGTCCGCCCTCGTTGTTGTTTATATACGAATATACATGAATCGTAGGCGGGTTTTCGGGTGTATTCCATTTCCATAATCGTTTAGAAGTGGTTGTGATTGTGCTATTCAAATCGTTAGGTTCATTTTCGTCGGTTTCTCACGGTCGCGCTTGATTCCCCGTTTCGTTCGTGTCATCGTCTATTTAATCGAGGCAAGTATCCTTATGAACTTACAATCTTGACATAGTAGTTTTGTATGAGAAATTGTGTGTGTGTGTATGCTCACTACGGGTTAGACTCGACGGGGTCTCGGTAGGGGTTCACGAAGGGGTGGATCCGCGAGCTTGCTTTTAACCACTACGGGTTAGATCCGACGGGGTCTCGGTAGGGGTCCACGGAGGGGTGGATCCACGGTTAATTGTGGTGCATTTTTACAAATGTGATTTGATCATTGGCATTTCCGGAAATGAGTGTTTTGGAAACTAAGATTTCTTGATGGCATGCATTACTATATGTGTAAGATGTAAATTGTTCATTTGGTTACTTGTACTAGCGTAATTGCTAACCCCTCTGGGGACCCGTTTTGGGGAAATTCGTTTTATGAATTTCAGGTCAGGTTCATCGAGACGAGCGGGCGCTGGACCAGTACACGGATGATGGCCGTGCGTGATGATGGTGCACGAGTGATGTTTTAGTGTCTTTTACCTTTTTGTCTTTTGTGGTTTTGAACTAATAGTTGTACTCGAGTACTTAAGGGGTCCTTGTTCGTTTGAATTGTATTGTTGCTCATTATGTTGTGTTGGATGATGATGTTATATTGACCGGTTGAACCGGGTGGATTGTTCGGTTTTACGTCTTTATGACATGGTATTGTTCTGTCGTTTATGTGAGTCGATGAGTATGATGCTGTTCAGCCTGGTGGGTCCCATATAGGGATTCACGGCGCTGTAATATACCTCGAATATATTGAGGGTGTTACACCAACTGTCCCGATTTAATGTCCTCGATCAGAGATGAAGAAATCTCAAGAGTACGCAACTGCCCGGAACTCTCTAGCAGTACAATCTCAATGCTCAACCTCATAAACTCTCGCTGAAGTCCCGACTGGGCCGTAAGCAACTCAAGCGCTCGAAGCGATACCAATTTCCGGCTCAAGGCATCTGCTACCACATCAGCCTTGCCCGGATGATAGAGGATCTCGAGATCGTAATCCTTAATCAATTCCAACCATCTCCTCTGTCTCATATTAAGCTCTTTCTCGGTGAAAATGTACTTCAGGCTCTTGTGATCGGTGAAAATCTGACACGACGAGCCACACAAGTAATGACGCCAGATCTTCAATGCAAATACGACTGCGGCCAACTCAAGATCGTGCGTAGGGTAATTCAATTCATACGGTTTCAACTGACGGGAAGCATAGGCAATCGTCCTCCCGTGCTGCATAAGTACGCATCCGAGCCCTTGGCCCGAAGCATCACTATAAACTGAGAAACCATCATTACCACTCAGTAAAGCCAAAACGGGAGCGGTCGTCAACCGCTTCTTCAACTCCTCAAAACTATTCTGCCGCTCATCGGTCCACACAAACTTCTCTGACTTCTGTAACAACTGAGTCAGCGGTCGAGCGAGCTTAGAGAACCCCTCGACGAATCTGCGGTAATACCCGGCTAATCCCAGAAAACTGCGGACCTCTTTCACGTTCTTGGACGGCGCCCAATCCAACACTGCCTCTACCTTATGTGGGTCCACACGAACACCCTCGGCCGAGATCACATGACCGAGAAACATAACCTCCCGTAACCAAAACTCACATTTCGAGAGCTTAGCAAAAAGATGCTGAGTTCTCAAAATATCTAACACGATATGCAAATGACGGGCGTGCTCCTCCTCGCTCCTCGAGTAAATCAGGATGTCGTCGATAAAAACGACTACACACTTATCGAGGTACTCGATAAAGACTTTGTTCATAAGCTGCATGAACACGGATGGTGCGTTGGTTAGCCCAAAAGGCATAACCACAAACTCGTAGTGACCGTATCTCGTCCGAAAGGCCGTCTTCGGAATGTCGGTATCCGTCACTCGGAGCTGATAATACCCCGATCTCAAATCAATCTTCGAAAATACAGTTGCCCCTTGCAACTGATCAAACAAATCATCAATCCTCGGGAGCGGATACTTGTTTTTGATGGTCACTTTGTTCAACTCTCGGTAGTCGATACACAAACGAAGTGACCCATCCTTCTTCTTTACAAACAGGACCGGTGCGCCCCAAGGTGAAGCACTCGGTCGAATATACCCCATGTATAGCAACTCTCCCAACTGTTTCTTCAACTCAAGCATCTCGGCAGGCGCCATACGGTATGGCGTCTTAGAAATCGGGGCTGCCCCCGGCTCTAAATCGACGGTAAACTCAACTTCTCGATCCGGCGGCAAACCCAACAACTCGTCTGGAAAAACATCAGGATACTCACACACTACCGAAATAGATGAGAGCTCGACTCCCCCTTCTTCCGATCTCAAAGCGTAACACCAATAGCCCGTACAACCTCCTCGAAGGAGTCTCACCGCCCTTAATGTAATAACCCGTAATTTCGATTTCCGGTAATTTCTTTTTTTCGGCGGAAGTCCGTTTTGACGACTCGGTCATGACCCTTTCGTCATTTCGAGAATGATTAATTCTGCACTTTTTGTCATCCGAGTTCGTTTCGGTGTCGTTTTGTGGAGTTCCGTGTCCTTAATCGACTTTTTCACGTGGGAGTTCGACTTTGTAAAGTCACCATTAATTCTTGGAAACTCCAAAAATTATGAATCTTTGTAACATTATAGAGAATCAAGTTAGCTTTCCAATGGTTCAAACGGTGAGTCAATCGGAGTCCAGACGAAGGAGTTATGGTCGAAATAGCCAAGACTACACGATGTGCCTTCTTGGTGTAAAAGGGGGCTGTACCGTGTGCCGCGGCACACTCAGGCTGTGCCGCGGCACTAAGCTAATTCCTGGGCGTTTTTCGTGGCCCTGGGCCGCGGCACACGGGCTTGTTATGCGTTTTTTAGCAGATTTGCGAGGAGAAAAACTTCATTTTTTCTCCTCTCTTCTTCCTCCTTCATCTTAGGCGATTGTGGGCGATTTTTGGGCGATTTTGAGTGCTCCCAAACTTGTAGAGATCATCTACCTCAAGTCTTGTTGTAGATTTTCGACCTCTACTTGAATCCTTCATCCAAATCAAGGTATATTTCTTGATTATCCTTCAAGTTGACTTTTTGGAGAAATTGTTCTTGATTTCGTTTCTAATCCGATTTTGATACATCGATTGGTGTAGTATGATGTTATTAATCATGTTCTATGGGTTGTATATCCATATATCAAGTTTGTTTAACTCAATCGACGATTCGAGTGTTCTTGGGAATTATTGAACATTTAATGTTCGATTAAATGTCCCAATGAGTTTCCCTTCGATAGTTTGTTGGGATTTCCGTTGTTTTGGCCTTGATTCTCGTCGTAACCATGTGTTATTGTTATTTCCGGAGGTTTATAGGTGTTCTAAGATTCCGATGTTGAATTCCGTTTGGTGATTGATGATTCGTGTGGTGTTATTCTCGTAATACTCGTGGTGCTATCGCGTTCTTGATATTGTTCGGGGGTTCGGGGCTATTCGACCGCGTCCTATCCGTCGTCTTATTGCGATCGTGGTTTCGAGGCAAGTACCTTGCCCATACTTTTCTCGTTTTATGGATATGATGATCGGTGGTCGTCTTGATGTGTTTGTTTGGTTATTTGAAATGAAGTTTCAAAGGATTTCGGTTTGGCCTCGTTAAAGGCTTTCTTTCAAAACGAGTGTGATTTGTGAACGGTGTTTTGAGAATTGATTATGATTTGATTATTTTGAACGTTGAAGGATTTTATGATGATACTCCTATTGTTCAAGTTATGGAATCGTGTATTCCGTATTTAATCTTGTTATTGTATTTTTGAAGAGTTTGGTAATGGTGTCGAGTTAATGGCCATCTCTAGTGAGTATTCTTAATGAACTTATATTCTTAGCATGTTAGTATTGCATGAGTAACGTGTGTGTGTGTATGCTCACTACGGGTTAGATCCGACGGGGTCCCGGTAGGGCTCCACGAAGCTGTGGAACCGCGAGCTTGCTTTTAACCACTGTGGGTTAGATCCGACGGGGTCTCGGCAGGGATCCAAGGCCGTGGTCCGCGGTTAATTGTTGTGAATTTTTAAAAATGTGGTTTGATCATTGTCATTTCCGTAAATGTATGCTTTGGTACTGTGTTTTCATGATTGCATGCATCGACTAAGTGTGTAAGAGGTAAGTGTTCGTTTGGCTTACTTGGCTAGGATGGCACTGGAGTATTTTGTTGTTTGTGTGGATTTTGATGTTGGGATACGAACCTTGTGGTCGTTCTTGTGTACTGTGAGTTGATGAGATTTGGGGCTAAAATCCCAATGGTTTTATAAAAGTCATTTTACGGATTTGGGGCTAAAATCCCAACGGTTTGGTAAATGTCATTTTTCGGAAAGTAAACCTTTGGGGCGGTGACCCCTTTTATCTTTTGGATTTTGAAAAGTAGGATTTGATAATCCTAAATTGTTTTCTATTAAAACTCTCGATGGCATTCTAAGTCGCTTTTATAAATTGTTCCATTGATTCGTGATCGTTCGATTTTGGAACGTTTTCTCAAATTCTTGCCTCGGGAAGTACTTTTCGTTTCGTTTGGATCTTTGAGGATCCTTGGTTATTGTTATTCGTGGAATGTGAACTGTATGGCTCGTATTTGCACTTTGTTCTTGCACTAGCAAAACAGTGGAGTTTTGCTAACCCCCGAGTATTCGGGGGGTGGATGTCTGTTTTTGCATTCAGGTTTTGGAGCATAACACAGGGTCGGCACGAAGAATGATGAAAGACGAACGATACTAATCACACGAGGTTCCGTTGATGTCGTATTGGTCCAGTTGTATTTCCTCTTCCGCTGCGGTATCTTTTCCCCGTTGTACGGGAGTTTATTGTATTTTTGACCCCTGCGTGGGTATGTGTTTGGAATTGAGTTGTATGTTATTATTGAAAGACCAAGTCGGTCTACTGAGTCATTTTAGCCTTAAAGGCGATGTTTAGATGTTTGATTTTAGTTATCAGCCTGGTAGATCCTCGAGGAGAGGGTCTACGGCGTGTAATATCCCTGAGTGGATTGGGGGTGTTACAAATATGGTATCGGAGCTTAGGTTGTGGAAACCTAGGCTGTCGGGTCAGTGGTGTCTATTGAGTTTTGTCTCGTCAGATTTAGTCTGACTGAGTCGTGTCGCGACGCGTCGTTCGAGTTTGTTGGTCGTGATTAGTATCGTGGGGCGATCATCATCTTCGTGCGACCTGTGGATGTAAGTCTCCCTTCTTTGTGTTGTGCCTCGTGTGACACGAGCTATTTGTATGATTATGAGTTAATTGACGGAATCCTCTTATGGATTTTGATTTCGTGATATGTGATTATTTGACTCCCATTTTTCGTTCATATGAGGAGTAGTGTTGGTGTCTTGTGCATGCTTGACTTTATTTCTTTTATCCGCTGCGTGAGTTCTTCTGTAATGACTTTCGGCATTTTACCGACTGAGTTTTATTTCGAAAATCGATTCCTTTAACCGAGTTTTTGGCATTATGGCCTTGATCATTTTGGCGAAATTCTTATGACGGAATTTAGTATTTTGTAAATGGATTTTGTGAGTTTTTGAAATATTACCGTCATCGGCCTTTTTGGTAGTTTATAAAAGGTTTTTAGCCTGGTGGGTTCCGGCGCAGGACCCACGGCGCTATATTGTTCCGTGTAATTACATGAAATTTTGGGCATTCTAGCCCATTGAATTATCCTTGAAGAACTTGAGTATCTTAGAAAATAAATTTCGAGACGTACTTTCAAAACGAATTTTCTCGTGGTACATCCAAGGTGCCACAATATGTTTCAAAATTCTTCTACCTCGAGGACCCAAAATGTTTTGAGATATTTTCAAGTTTTATAAACACTTTTACTTAGACCCGAGGGTCGAATATTCTGAAAGTTTTTCACTACGAGAAGGTGTCCTCATTTATGTTCAAACGCAAGATGATTTTCAAAGTCTCGATAACAATGTTTGCACTACTTTTTGTAAAGTGATACTCAAGATTAACTGTTGTTTCCAAACTGTTTTCAAAAGGTGGTTTTCGTTTTTAAAACCTATCATTCCTGTTTGCGGACCGGAAATGCGTGTATGGTTTTCGAACTTTCGTTACGGTGTTAACCCCGAATTGTGATTGAATTGGTGGCGTGAACGTTGAGTCGACCGCCACGCATATGTTTTGTTAGCCCGTTGTGGGAGGTGTGATGACGACCTTTAATGTTGTCATTTCGTGGTGGCTTGCGTGTTGTCGCACCTGTGTGAGCTGTTAAAGCTTGGAATTTTATGCGTTTATGCACATTGGTGATCGTTTCATGATGTTTATGGTTGTGTGCTGGCTATTGTTTAAGCCGTTGTAATCGTCGAACGATGCCGTTGTGGTGATTTTTGTATGCGTTGACATGTTATGCTGAGTTGGCATCTCCGGTATGTTGTTTTGCGGTGTTAGTTCCATTGTATCTAGCATCTGTATTTTCGGTATGCCGAGCCGAGACGTTTCGACCGTGATGTGCCGGGGCATGCACGTGTAAATTGTCCTTCTCGTCGGTAACACATTTCAAGTGTGGACTCGAGGGACACCGAATTCAGTTTGCGAATTGGCTACCGAGACTTTCGGAGTTCGCGCTTCAAAGACAAGTATCGAATCGGCTTTGAGAGGCCTTCAAAGGATGTTTACGTCGGTTGCTTGTTGTGTCGTCACCTTGATTTATTTGTTGTGAGTTGCGGGGTCGACCTTCTTTTATAAGAGGTCGAATGTAGTACCCGTGTTGTTTGTAGACTCCTGCATTTTCTCTTTCTCGATTCTATCGACTCGCTCGTGTTCGTTGATACTTACTGAACTTGTTCTGTATTTCGGTTTCATTGATCGAACGAGGTGTGACCTTGTTTTGGGTCAATCTGGTTATCGCTGTAACTTTCCGAGTTCGGTTCGATTCTTGTGGACCTTGTTCGGAAGTAATATCTTTTGGTTCTACTAGTTCTTTTATTCGAAGTGGACTGGATCTTGAACTTTTGTATTTTCGACTCTGTCGACTCGTTTATGTTCGTTGACATTTCTGAGCTTGTCCTGCCCCTTGCTTTTGTTGATCGAACGAGTGTGGTATTATTTCGGAATAACTCGTTTGTCGTTGTGGCTTTTCTATTGCTATTCCCTTTCATGTGGATCTTATATGAATGCACATCCTGTTGTTTTCACCGGTTCATATATTGTCTCGAGTCGAGATGTGAACCTTGAGGTTGTTGTTTGAATTTTATTATCCTTCGTATTTCGGACATGATTGTTCGATTTTTGTTGTCTCGATCATTCGTTTGTTCGGTTTTGTTCTAGTTTCGTGATTGTTGAGCATTCAGGCTCCTTCCTAATTCCCTTAAGTTCGGGAAATTAGTCTCGTTTTCGATCTTTCAACCTTAGGCGGTGGAATTCCGTATTTGTTCAGCGTTTGACTCGCGTTTTGATTGATGAACCGTTGGGTTGGTCAATCGTATGGATTTTCGTTCGCTGTGTTTTGTGATTGTCGGATAATTGACTTGGCTATATTATCCGTTTGATGACGCTTGTCATTTGTTGTTTTTATTATATCCCTAACGACGATGTTGTGTTGGTCGTCGTGGAGCGTGTCTTCACGCCGTATATTCCTTTACGTTGTTTGTAACATTTCGCCGTTGGGCGTTAGTTACGCATTCTTGTGTATCTCGTTGAGTTTTTCCTGGCGGGATATTTCTTCTCCCTACTTGTTTTAAGTTTCGGGACGAAACTTCTTTTAAGGAGGGTAGAATGTAATAACCCGTAATTTCGATTTCCGGTAATTTCTTTTTTTCGGCGGAAGTCCGTTTTGACGACTCGCTCATGACCGTTTCGTCATTTCGAGAATGATTAATTCTGCACTTTTTGTCATCCGAGTTCGTTTTGGTGTCGTTTTGTGGAGTTCCGTGTCCTTAATCGACTTTTTCACGTGGGAGTTCGACTTTGTAAAGTCACCATTAATTCTTGGAAAATCCAAAAATTCTGAATCTTTGTAACGTTATAGAGAATCAAGTTAGCTTTCCAATGGTTCAAACGGTGAGTCAATCGGAGTCCAGACGAAGGAGTTATGGTCGAAATAGCCAAGACTGCACGATGTGCCTTCTTGGTGTAAAAGGGGGCCGTACCGTGTGCCGCGGCACACTCAGGCTGTTCCGAGGCACTAAGCTAATTCCTGGGCGTTTTTCGTGGCCCTGGGCCGCGGCACACTCATCCTGTGCCGCGGCACACGGGCTTTTTCTGCGTTTTTTAGCAGATTTGCGAGGAGAAAAACTTCATTTTTTCTCCTCTCTTATTCCTCCTTCATCTTAGGCGATTGTGGGTGATTTTTGGGCGATTTTGAGTGCTCCCAAACTTGTAGAGATCATCTACCTCAAGTCTTGTTGTAGATTTTCGACCTCTACTTGAATCCTTCATCCAAATCAAGGTATATTTCTTGATTATCCTTCAAGTTGACTTTTTGGAGAAATTGTTCTTGATTTCGTTTCTAATCCGATTTTGATACATCGATTGGTGTAGTATGATGTTATTAATCATGTTCTATGGGTTGTATATCCATATATCAAGTTTGTTTAACTCAATCGACGATTCGAGTGTTCTTGGGAATTATTGAACATTTAATGTTCGATTAAATGTCCCAATGAGTTTCCCTTCGATAGTTTGTTGGGATTTCCGTTGTTTTGGCCTTGATTCTCGTCGTAACCATGTGTTATTGTTATTTCCGGAGGTTTATAGGTGTTCGAGGATTCCGATGTTGAATTCCGTTTGGTGATTGATGATTCATGTGGTGTTATTCTCGTAATACTCGTGGTGCTATCGCGTTCTTGATATTGTTCGGGGGTTCGGGGCTATTCGACCGCGTCCTATCTGTCGTCTTATTGCGATCGTGGTTTCGAGGCAAGTACCTTGCCCATACTTTTCTCGTTTTATGGATATGATGATCGGTGGTCGTCTTGATGTGTTTGTTTGGTTATTTGAAATGAAGTTTCAAAGGATTTCGGTTTGGCCTCGTTAAAGGCTTTCTTTCAAAACGAGTGTGATTTGTGAACGGTGTTTTGAGAATTGATTATGATTTGATTATTTTGAACGTTGAAGGATTTTATGATGATACTCCTATTGTTCAAGTTATGGAATCGTGTATTCCGTATTTAATCTTGTTATTGTATTTTTGAAGAGTTTGGTAATGGTGTCGAGTTAATGGCCATCTCTAGTGAGTATTCTTAATGAACTTATATTCTTAGCATGTTAGTATTGCATGAGTAACGTGTGTGTGTGTATGCTCACTACGGGTTAGATCCGACGGGGTCTCGGTAGGGCTCCACGAAGCTGTGGAACCGCGAGCTTGCTTTTAACCACTGTGGGTTAGATCTGACGGGGTCTCGGCAGGGATCCACGAAGCTGTGGGTCCGCGGTTAATTGTGGTGAATTTTTACAAATGTGGTTTGATCATTGGCATTTCCGGAAATGAATGCTTTGGAACTGTGTTTTCATGATTGCATGCATCGACTAAGTGTGTAAGAGGTAAGTGTTCGTTTGGCTTACTTGGCTAGGATGGCACTGGAGTATTTTGTTGTTTGTGTGGATTTTGATGTTGGGATACGAACCTTGTGATCTTTCTTGTATACTGTGAGTTGATGAGATTTGGGGCTAAAATCCCAATGGTTTTATAAAAGTCGTTTTACGGATTTGGGGCTAAAATCCCAACGGTTTGGTAAATGTCATTTTTCGGAAAGTAAACCTTTGGGGCGGTGACCCCTTTTATCTTTTGGATTTTGAAAAGTAGGATTTGATAATCCTAAATTGTTTTCTATTAAAACTCTCGATGGCATTCTAAGCTGTTTTATAAATTGTTCCATTGATTCGTGATCTTTCGATTTTGGAACGTTTTCTCAAATTCTTGCCTCGGGAAGTACTTTTCGTTTCGTTTGGATCTTTGAGGATCCTTGGTTATTGTTATTCGTGGAATGTGAACTGTATGGCTCGTATTTGCACTTTGTTCTTGCACTAGCAAAACAGTGGAGTTTTGCTAACCCCCGAGTATTCGGGGGGTGGATGTCTGTTTTTGCATTCAGGTTTTGGAGCATAACACAGGGTCGGCACGAAGGATGATGAAAGACGAACGATACTAATCATACGAGGTTCCGTTGATGTCGTATTGGTCCAGTTGTATTTCCTCTTCCGCTGCGGTATCTTTTCCCCGTTGTACGGGAGTTTATTGTATTTTTGACCCCTGCGTGGGTATGTGTTTGGAATTGAGTTGTATGTTATTATTGAAAGACCAAGTCGGTCTACTGAGTCATTTTAGCCTTAAAGGCGATGTTTAGATGTTTGATTTTAGTTATCAGCCTGGTAGATCCTCGAGGAGAGGGTCTACGGCGTGTAATATCCCTGAGTGGATTGGGGGTGTTACACTTAAGGCGCTGATCAGTAATCTCTGGCTACTCCGCTTACGCCCCACAAAAGAATGCTCAGTACCGTCAGAGGCTAACATCGAAACTGTCCTCGTTTTATAATTCATGATCTCCCCATGACGGTCCAGCCAATCCTCACCCAGAATCAAATCTTCATCTCTAATATCTACCGCGATCAGATTAGAAGGCCAATCCCTCCCCGCGATACTCACAGAAAAATCTCTAATCTCACGGTCCCCCACGATGCTATCCCCGCTAGGAAGTTTAACAACAAAAGGCTCACAAGCAACAAGGCAATCAACATGCAGACGATGCACACAATCCATAGATATAAAAGAATGCGTAGCACCAGAATCGAATAATACGGAAACAGGATGATCAAGGATGTGGACGGTACCTGTGGCCACAGTCGCGTCAGGATCTCCTGCTCGTCTCATCTCGTACACTCGGGGCGGAACAGACCCCGCACTAGAAGCTCCCCCTCTAGAAGGCTGACCACGCCCTCGACCTCTACCAAAACTCTACTGCGGCTGAGGAACTGTCGGTGCCTGATTCACACTCGGCTCTCCCACAGCTGGGGCTGATATCCGAGTAACTGGAGCCCGAGATGCATCCGTACAAAACTTAGCACGATGACCCATCCTACCACAAGCAAGACACTGAATCGGAGGCCTATCACACTCACTCATCATGTGGCCCGGACGACTGCAGTTGAAGCACGTAGGACCACGAACGGAACCAGCAGGAGCAGACCTAGAACCGTTTCCTCGACCAACTGATGGCGACTGACTCCCGAAGACTCGCGAACCATACTGAGCCTTCAGATACCCTCCTGACTTGCCTCCCGAAAACTGACCGGAGGTCTTCTGCTTCTTTCCTTCGGTTGCCGTCTCTGTCGCAGAAAACGACATCTCATAAGCCATAGCTTTATTATGATATTCTTTCAAAGTCGTGCACCCCAGACCAGACATGTAGTGGCGCACCCTCGGTTTCATCCGCATATCAAAGTGGCGGATCTTATCAAGCTCATCGCGGACTTGGTTTCTCACATAACGTAACTGTTGATTGTAGTCTTTGATAGCTTGAGACATAGGAACATCTTGGGGTTTAGCCTCAAAGAAGGCTCGGATTCTCCCCTCTTTCACTGGCCATGGACAGAACTCATCTTCCATCAAATCCCGAAACTCTGCCCACGTGGCTACCCGGTCACGCGGTCTCACCGCTTGCCACCACGTTGCTGCCTCCTTGGCGAGGAAGTACTGAGCAATGGGTATTTTCCTCTCCTCAGAACAGCCAGTAGCCTCAAATACTTTCTCCATCTCGAATAGCCAATTCTCCCAACCAGGAGGGTCGGAAGCACCATCAAACTGCGGAGGACGCATACGAATCACGTCCTGAAGTAACTTATCACTGCCGGATCCAGTAGACGGAACCGGGTTGGCATTAGCTTGGCCGACTAGGACGGCCTGAGTCAGTAGCGTCATCTGGTTCGCTACTTGTTGCAAAATGTTGGCCACTTCAACATTCTCGTGTGCATTACCGGAGCTAGCAGACTGGTCCTGCTGACCTCCGGAACTAGGGGGAATACTGTTCGACAAAGAAGGCATCGCCGAATCAGTTCCCGAGTGATCGGACATGGCCGCCCCACCGGCTGCGCCACGTCCCCTACCACGTCCGCGACCGCGTCCGCGTCCTCTACCAGCAGGAATTCTGAAGAAGCAACGGGTAAGTACTGAGATGATGGCATAGCAGTGATACTGTCCCAAAAACGACATTTAACTAGACCCAAATAACCGACAGCCTAGGTATCCATAAACCTAAGCTCCGATACCATATTCTGTAACACCCCCAAGACGTTCAGGGCATATTACAGCGCCGTGGAACCCACACTGTGGAATCCACCAGGCTAACGTACCAAAACAGGACATTCGACAACGACAAACCATCATAAATAAAATGACAAGTTAAATAAAAGACTATAACCGACAAATAAAATTCTGACATCAAATCCATTTTCCCAAAACGGGAACACAACATTAACAAATTCAAATCGGAAGTACTCGAGTACTTAAACAAATTTTATAATACGTAATCCCAAAATCGACATCAATAATAATTTGGTGACAAGACACCAATAATCAACTTGGACAATATCATGCTTGCCCATCATCCTCATACGGCTCGGGTACTCGCTTGTCCCCACGATCAATACCGAAATACAAAAGTATTTCCCCCATTTAAGGGGTTAGCGACAACTGCTAGTGCAAGTACAATCCATTTGAACTACATTCTAATCAGATGAATATATGCGCCAAAAAGTCATTTTAGAAAACATTTTATATTCCGGAATATTTATGATGTACAATCACAAAACACATTATCTCCAACAAATCACAATTCAAAGTTAACCGTTGATACGAGACTCACGGCCACCGTACCCCGCAGAGCCCCGTCGGACATCCCTGGGTGGCTAACCACAGTTCGCGATCCGCACACTCACGGCAATACGTATCCCTAGAGGTCCCGTCGGACCGTCCCTAGGTGAACATACACATAACCATCCACAACAACCACGATACAGCCATAATTCAAATACTAGGACATGTAAACAAATGTAAAGTACTTGCCTTTGAGACATTCTTGAAGAAACGGAGATGAAGCACGACTACGAACGGTCCGGGTAGAAAACTACGGTTCCTAAACGAAGGACCAATACAGTTCAGTCCCCACGGACAACAATACTCTAATGGAATACACCCATAACCCCGATTACATGATACGGCAATGAATGTTCAATCCATACGGGCGAGGGTTTACACAAAATCTCCCCGTATCGATAATTCGCGGATTAAAAACAAGAAGGTTGGATTAAGAATCACCCACTAATCACAATCGGTAAAGAATATCGTAATATAGATGAACAATTCGGAACTAAACCCTAAAATCCCTAAAATCCCCCAAATCCGTCAAAATTAGGGTTCGTGAAGAATTACCTTTAATTCGGCTGATGAAAGGTGATTATGCTGATTATGATATGATGGCTCGATTCTACCGTGATGGAATTTGAAGAGAACTCCGAATAGAACTGGTGGAAATCGTCTCTGAGGTCGCACGTCGAAGAAACGAAGAGAAAAGAAATAAACTGATGTTCTGAAACTGTCCGCTGACTTATATTCAGCGGAGTTAGCGCACGCTAATCGTCATATGTAGCGCGCGCTAACGGGGCCGTGACAGGTCCAGTGGCTACTGCCACCCTTCGTTAGCGTACGCTAACAATAGGGCGTTAGCGTACGCTAACTGCACATCGGTAGCGCACGCAAGGGAACAGGGGTAGCGTGCGCTACCTACGATAGTTCAAAGATCGGTGATGTCACATCGGTGATAGGCCGCGAGGGTATAAAACACGAAACACACGACGAGACCAGAATCCAGGAACATAGACGCGATGCATACAAGACGACAGAGCTAAGCGCTGAAAGAAAATACAATTCCAACCACCGGAGGGTCCGTAATGCGACAACGAAACTAAGATTTCCTAAACTATTAGGAAATTACAAAAATGGCCCAAGTGCCCGAAAATCACGAAACGACGTCGGATTTACAAACCGAAAGTCTCCACATGACCAACTCAACCATACGAACTTGTACAAACCAAGAAACAACGAAAACGAACGAGTTTTACAAGAATCGAACGTTCATACGGCAAAACATGTCATAAAATGAAATTACGTGAAAACATCATCAAAACTCGTCCAAATGGAAAAACTCCAAGAACAAAGTAGATTCGAAATGTCGAAATGGTTACAAGCGAGTCGATAAAAATAGACATACACCAAAAATGGAAACTGCTAAAAATGGAAAAATTACGGATATTACACCCCTCCCATATTTGCGGTGCATTATACAAAGTTGGACGACATTGCCTCTGGTCCTGGTAATTTCTTGGTCAAGTGCAACTATTGCGGAAATCTAATAAGTTTAAAAAAGGAGGATGTTACGGGATTAAATGGCTATATACAAAGACAACATCCAGAGAAAGTTGGCATAGATATAATCGATGATAGCTTGAGACATCGGTACCTCTTGTAGTTTCGCCGAATAAAAATCACGAATTCTTCTCTCTGATCGGTTCTGGACAAAACTCGACTTCCATTAATTCATGGAATTCTGCCCAAGTGACAACACGATCCCGAGGCTTAACAACCTCCCACCAGTTAGTGGCATCTCTGTCAATAAGGTACTGAGCGATGGGTACTTTCCGTTCTTCGGGACAATCCATAAGTATATATCAAGAACCGAATCACAACTCAAGAACTGAGAACATGACGTGAAGAAAAGACGAGAGAATATAATTTAAAATATTATTTATATGCCCAGAACTGAAAAAATAAAAAACCACAAATCCAAAATACAAAACAAAAAAAGTCGAAAAAACGAGACTAAATTGCAAGTCAAGAACCGAAAAAATGGCATGAAGAAAAAAGGATATAGGAGAATAGAAAATATAATTTATATTTATTTTATCTTTTAATATATACAAGTTTATAATATTTTCATATATTACATGTTTCCGATACTAACCTTACTTTTGAAATTATGTGAATAGAAGTCTCCAACATTAAGGTATTAAGACCAGGGAGATTTATGAGCCGGAAAGATGATACATCTTGAAACATGATAATACATCTTGAAACATGAAAGATTAAGATACTGTACAACCAAAAAGTAACAGACCAGAATTTAGAATGTGGCCCTGTAATTTATAGCTCTAGTTTGAGTCAAGTGCTTCTTTAGTTTGAGCAAATATGAATTTAACTTTTTTACTCAAGCTAAGATTAGTATTCTGAGTTTGTTCATTTAATTGTTTACAAATTTTGAGTTCGCTTGTGTTGGACACATATAATTTTTTGAGCTTATTTGATGATCCATTAATCCGAGTTTGAATTGTTCGAGCTCCATTGTTAGGGATTTTTGGAAAGTCGAAAAATTAATCTATTTACCTTTAATTTTATATTAGAATATTTTTTCATAATAATTCAGAAAATATATTATACAATATATATGATACAAAATTTTAATCCTAAAATAAATATTTGCAAAAGTTTGTGAATATGCTCGCTCGCTCGATTAACAAACTAGCAAAATTTCAAGTTCGGGGACAACTTGAATATTAAACAAAGAACCTACATCGAACTCTAACCAGCTTTTGTTTGCGTTCGATTTGTTTGGAGCTCTACTCCCATTATTTGTGTCGACTAAGCCTCAAACAACCCACTTATATTTTAAAGAGCGAAAGACTAGAGTGTGGATGACGAAGACAAATTTCATAGTATTCATGCAGTAAACATTATTACTCAAATTAACCCATGTTGCAGATTTATTTTATTGGAAAAAACAAAAGAAACTTCTACTTTTTTTTTGGTTTAATTTTTAATAGGTTCTGATTCTGTGAAATTCTATTTGCTGATGGATTTGAAATAGAGGTTAGATCTTAAATCACCACAATGGAAGTAAGCCTAAGTTTTCGACTTTTAATCAATTTTTCTTCGCAATTTCCCTCTCAGTAAAATAATAGGCACTATAATTAAAATAATATACACAATGTCGTAAAATTAGATATTATCACCCTAAAATATATGATACTTATTATGATAATATTATGAACTATAAGCATATAACTTTAATGATAATGTAATATTACTATTATATATATTTTTAGCATAATAATAGAAGATGAAAAGAAATATGAAGTATATGAACAAGTGTTGAGAATAATTGTGTGTAGTACACAAAGCTCTTACAAAGTGGCCAATTTATATTCCAACTTTACACACTACACAATAAATAATATTATTTATAGTACAAAATAGATCAAGAAACTGAGTTTTTATTTTTCCAATTCAACTTTGAAGGTTACCTTCATTCATTAATAGTGTTAAAAATATTATTATTCAAACTCAATAATTTAATAACTTAGTTCTTTTATTTTTTTCAATCCAACTTCGAAGCTTACCTTCATTTAAGTTCTTCATGTATTTTACCTTCATGTATTTTTACAAGGGGAAGTTGATTGTCTTCCATACTTACCTCGATGGGGTCAATGGTGATCAAAAAGGCCCATGGCCTAAGCCGCTGACCTCCATTGCACTACGGAGGAGTGTCCGCCTAAGGTCGTCCCAAGTGCTTCTTGTTTGAGTATATTTCTTATCTGAGTATTTTTTTACTGATCAATAACTACATGTCAAATTTTGTCCATTAAAATAAGTATCTTATTTTTGACAATTAATTGGAAAAATTATCAATTAGGACTATGAATTTTCTCAAATTTTGCACATAGTAACAAACTTTTTTTCTATGGGGTAGGAATTTATTTCCGTCCAACTTAATCCCGCAGTTAAATCTAGCAGACTTGCTGACCTGTCCGTTAAGTGACACATATCACTTTCTGATTGGTCAACGTGTCTTTGATTGGTTTCTCATTCTCCATCCATATTCTCCGGTCATCTTCTCCGGTCATCTTCTCCGGTGACGACGAGTTTTTCGGCCACTTTTTCCTGCCACTTTTTCCGGCAATTTTTTTACAAAAAATTTTTCCGCCCGGCCCGGCCCACAGGCCACCTCTATTTGCTATTTCCTTCAGTTGTTGGTTTCTTGCTTTTCTTATGCATAAGGGAGGAAACCAGCGTTGGCCAACCCAATTGTGTTGCTCGAATCTACTATCGCGCGGTGTTTTCTCCGTTGTGTGAGTGAGTTAGATGTGCCACGGCCAGAGGGAGAAAGAGGAAGGCCGTTTAACAAAATCTCGTTCAAGGAGGGATTTATAAATCAATTTAGGTGAAGAAACATATGTGGAAAAAATTTTGTTGGCTGAATTAATTGAAGAATAAAGCTTTTTTTTTAGTTCTCTTTCATAGAATTCAGTAAATTAACTTGCGTTGTTTTTTTAGTTTATGCTATTTTTAACTGAGATGGATAATAGTATTACCTAGATATGTAATGATATTATATGATCCGGTAATAGTGTTTATTATTAGGATAAGTTATATTATTGTTCGAGTAAATAATGATAGTGGTGGTGGAGTGATGAAGGTTCAGTGGTGGTGGTGGTGGCAGAATGGGATTTTGGCTTAGCTTCTTTGGCAAAAATCCTAAGGGGCCTCCTTAAGAAGATCTCAGCTGTACAATATAGGTATATTGATGATCTACGGTTCTTATTGAATTATCTCTAAAAAGGGCAACATATAAACTTGTTAATCATTTTTCACATTTCTTCTAAATATTAATTATTTTCCAATTTGGAATAAATACTAAAATAGTTGTCAGCTTCCTAAATATAGCCCATGGGATCCCGACGATTTAATATCATTTTTTGCTTCTTTTGAATTTGGAATTTAACATTCCATCCATTTCTATTTTTTCCTTCATTTCAAATTTGAATTAACTATCCATCTTCATCTTCATCCACAATAATCAAGCTATCAAAGACAAAAATAAGATCTCCACCACCGCAATTTTGTCGTGTCCTTGATTAGCTGCGAACCGCCGGTAATTTTTCTGATGACTAGCGCAGTGGTGGCGGATGGTTGCAGTGAGTAAAGAGCAACCGAAACTGTGAGAATAGCGAACGGAAGAGGGCGAGATTTCCACGACGCCATGGTTTTATTTCCGAATTCTACTGAAATTGTGAAAATCGGTCATGTGATTGTCGAATTGGGATATCTCATGCAATATTGTATGTTGGTGGTATTTTATAGTAGTAAATGATTATTTGGCAATGGTTCTCAAATATTTCCATTTCCTGTATAATTTGAATTACATTTTTCGAAAAATATTCCCATTACAATGTGTGAACATGATGGTATATATTATATTTTAATGTATTCATGTGCACTATGTAACACCCCCGAGATATTCAGGGCATGTCACAGCGCCGTGAATCCCATCTGGAACTCACAAGGCTAAATTTATACGACATCCATAACAGAACACATCAAACCATCCATCATTTATCGTATTAACCAATGAAATTCCCACAACAATATTTAAACCGCAATAACACAATAAATTTAATGTAACTGACGACAGAAAAACAACTCTCCTATAGCACTCGAGTACCAACTAACAATTTGTGATAAAAATAAAAAATCTCAACAATCTGACTCAAAACAAATGAACATGACGACCACATCACAGTATCACACATGGTCTTCATCCTCGTACTGCCCCGACACTCTTCTGATCGCATTCTTCGCACCTGAAATACATGAAACGTATTTCTCCTAAAATGGGGTTAGCCGTGGAATAGCTAGTACAAGTAACGCAAACGAATTCTTACATCTTACAATATCAAAGCACATGCATCAACGATTTTCAAAAACAAGTAAGATAATGATTTCCGAAAATGCAAAATCTACAATGTATCACAAAACACAGTTCCTCCCGATTAACTGTGGACCCGACCATGCGCGAATCCCTCTGAGGCCCCGATAGACCCTTCAGAGTGGTTAACCCAAAAGTTCGTGGACCCAACCATGCGTGGATCTATCCAAGGCCCCGTCGAACCGTCCGGAGTGAACATTATAGTACCCGAGATTTCCATTCCAGTTATTTTGGATTTTTTCGGATATTTCTCGGTTGTCGAGCATTGATATTATTTTCTCGACGACTGATTTTGTGTTTATGGCCGTATGTGGTGATTTGTTATATGTTATCATTTCAGATCGATGATGTTGTCCGCGAGCGTTTTGTCGTGTTCGTTCCGTGCGTTTTCGAAAAATTGGGTCGTCGGGTCATGGCGGATGGGCACTGGCCGGGCAGTTGCGGCAGGAACCGGAATAGCGCATGCTATTATCGGAAGGCAGCGCGCGCTAATCGGACGAGCAGATTAGTCCAGGAGGTTCTGTATGGGTCGGCTAGCGCACGCTAATGCCCGTCCAGCGCGCGCTATCGCGGCCGGGCAGAAGGCTCTGGACTGCGGCACGGGCCGATAGCGCACGCTATAGCTATTCATCTATCGCACGATGGCGGATCCCGGACGAAGGTTCTGGACCAAGGCCGGCCCGTTAGCGAATGTAACCGGACACTCAAGCGCACGCTAATGCGCGTCTATTTATATATATGAACCAGAAGTCGAGTTTCACTCATTTTTCCCATTTCACCTTCATTCCTTCCGCATCCAAGTCTTGGAAAATTTGAAGACATGTTGTTAAAATATGAATCCACGAAGTCCAAGAGTCCCTATCATCGATTAATCATTCCATAACCTCATCCGATCGGCCGAAACAGGGTAAGTTTTCCTAAAATCTTAGTTTTGGGAAAATTGGGAATTTTGCTAGATCTCGTTCGTTTAATCCGAACTAACCTAGATTAGTGATGGATTAATGATTATTAAGCTGTATTCTATCAATTTCCTTATTGTTCCATGGTTTTATTGTCAAGAATTCGTCGTTTTGTTGAGTTCCTAATCGACGCCTTGAAGGTGTTCAATAAAAGGTCTTAGAGGGGAAGTCGGGCGTTATACAATTATTATTCCTTGCAGGATCGTTGATTTATTGATGATATGTCTTATGAACGAAATCTTTGTGAAGAACTTGAGTCGAAACTCTTCCGTTCATTGTCTTCTTCGGGGTTCGAGGTTTCTCAGTTGTGCCGTGTTCGTCGGAGTATTTGTGTGCCGATTTCGAGGCAAGTATCTTGCCCATACATTTCGTGCTTCGTAGACATAATAGTTGGTAATTAATTATATGCGCAATTTGAATGTTTTTAATGAACTTTCAAAAAGAATCGGTATATTCTCGATAAAGATTTTCCTTCGAAGAGAACTCATATGCTTTGTGATTATATGTGTTTTATAAATATGTGTGTTAGAGTTGTATGTTGGAAGATGCAGTAATCATATTAAGTGAATATAGTAGACCGTAATCACTTGTCGAGGATTGTGTAATGATACATGTACTCGTTCGGCGAATATGCAATGTTTTGTGATATTAGTTGTTACTCATTTGTAAGGAGGTTGTGATGCTCAGTGTTGTTTGGAAATGGTACTTCCTTGTTGTTCTGTGATTGTTGTAAAGAGATGTGCCACCGGGTAAGATTTGTTGAATCTCCGGGATTCGTCCATGCTAGTACGGATCGGGCGTGACCATGGGGTTATCCAATTGGGTATATCTTGCGGAGACTCCGAGGTTCGTGGCTTGCTAGCCAAATGCTGGGATATCTTGTGGGGTTATCCAAATCGAGTATGTCGATGCGGAGACTCCGAGGTTCGTAATTTGTTAGCTCGATCCTGGGATAACCTATGGTTGTGATTTGGTTGTGTGACGTACGTGTCATGGGTTGTCCAATCGGGTAGGTCTCGCGGAGCTCCGAGGTTCGTGGCTTGCTAGCCCGATGCCGGGATAACTATGAACATATGTCATGGTTGTGGTTATGTGACTGTTGCCATGGTAATGTGTGATGTTGTGTGATTTCTCATTGGGTTATTCACTTGGGTATGTCTGGAGGAGACTCTAAGGTTCATGGCTTGCTAGCATGAGACGCGAATAACCCTTGGGAACATGTTGATATAGATGTTTGGGTCATGGACCCTGTATTTTGTGATCGAAATAGTATGATTGAGTCGTGGACCCCGTGTTTTGTTATCGGATCTGCGTTTTGGAAAAAACAATCTTCAGACTGTGTCCCTAAGTGGTTTCGATAAGTGAGAATTCTTAAATCCCAAATTGTTTCTAAAACTCCCGAGATCTTAAAATATTTTCTCAAAATGTATAATGAGTTTCACTTCTACCTTTCAGGTTTGAACGGTTTTAATCAAGTGAATTATCTCGGGAAGTCTTTTGTTACATTTTACTTTTTGGCCGTTCTTGATTGTTATGTTCTCGGAATATGTGATGTATGACTCATATTTGCATTTTATACTTGCACTAGCAAAACAATAGAGTTTTGCTAACCCCCGAGTAATCAGGGGTGGATGCCTGTATTGCGTCCAGGTACATACAGGTTCTAGGGGAACAAAATACAGGATCGGTATGAAGGATGATGGAAGACGACGATACTAATCACATGAAGACTAGTGTTGAGTATTTTGGTCAAGGCATGTTGTGGTGTCTTTTCCACTATTGTCTTTTCTGATTGTAAGAGTAGGGTTCGTGTATTTGAACCTGGTTTGGGTTTGAGTGGTATGACAGTTATGTGTGCGTAATTTATATATTGTGGTGAAAGGCCAAATCGGTCCAATGGTTCATTATTTAGCCATGTCGGCATGTAATGTGATGTATTGTTTATTTATTTAGCCTGGTAGATCCTCACGGAGAGGGTCTGGGGCGCTATAATATTCCCGAGTGGTTTGGGGGTGTTACAGAGTATAGTATCGGAGCTTAGGTTGTGGAAATCTAGGCTGTCGGGTTGGGATGAGTGTTGTCGAGTCTTGTCTTGTCGAATTGTATCTGACTGAGTCGTGTTGCGACGCGTCGTCTGAGATGTCGGTCGTGATTAGTATCAAGGTGCAGCCATCATCTTCGTGCGACCTGTGGATGTAAGTCTCCCTACTATATTGTGCCTTGTGTTATACGAGCTTGTGTGATTCTATGTTGTGAAGTGGTATTTAAATGTGAATTGTGGATACGTGACCTATGCTTGTTTGATTCTCGTGTTGTGTTGGAATAAAAAATGGTGTCGATGTATATGTATATATGTATATCTTGTATAAAATGTTTTTACAGGAGTAATGGCTTTGGTGTGGTTACTCAAGGTAAGTTCATCAATGTGATATTTTAAAACTTTAAATGTTTTGGGGGAGTCACATAACTTTTATTTTAAAACATCCTTCAAGGGAGGAAATTTTTTTATTTTCGTATGATGACCTCAAGGCCATATTTTTTTTTTGAGAATTCAAACTATTGGTATTTTATTTTCATCTTGTATTATCAGTTTCCAAATGCGATTTTTAAACTCAAATGAGGTCTACAAAATTTGCTCAAGACGTGACTATCGCTTTTAACTTTTTGGTTTCATGACTGTCAGTCAAAGGATGCGTGGTGATGATGTTACCATTGTTTGGGCAATAGTGCTCAAAATTGTGATTAAAGTGGTGGTGTGAATGCTAAGTCGTTCGGTATGCACTCGTTGAGATAGTCCTCTTTATTGAGGGGTGAAATTTCGGTTTTGAATGTTAAATGCTTTTTGATGGTTGCTCGTGGGATGTTGTAATAATGTAAATCGATGGCGTTTGGATTCATATGTTTTTTATTTGTAACCTTCGGTTCTAGTATTGTTTGGTATATGTTCACAAACATGTTGCTGAATTAGAGCAGTTAGCGCGCGATAATGTGGCATGGCTAGCACACGCTAAATCTATGTTGTAGCACGCGCTAATCAATCTGGACAGAATCTATGGAACTGCATTTTAGTCGTTAGGTCTAACTTTTGCGGTCGTTAGACCGATCACCTGCGACAGTATTCTATGTGTGTTGTCTAGTTATGACAATTATTGTGTGTGATTATGTGTTATGATTTTTCGTTGCGCTAGGTGGTTACTTGTTAGTATGCCAAGGGGCAGAGGTCGTGGTCGTAACCATGGTACAGATGGCCATGGGGATCAGATGCGGGATCGAGAGAATGTTGTCGGGAGCGATATTGGTATTGGTGTTGCTACTATATTGCAACAAGTAGCGACACAGATGACTCAATTAACCCAAGCGGTTCAACGTAACACTGATGCGACTCAGAACGTCGGCGTAAACCAATGGCTTCGATAGGTAGTTCATATGAATCCCCCTCGATTCGCTGGTGCTGTGGATGCATTGGGCTGGGGTGGTTATCTTTTTCAATTGGGAAAGATATTCAAGGCAGTTGATTGTCCCGAAGATCGGAAGGTGCCCATCGCTCAGTACATTCTTGACAAAGATGCCGCTAATTGGTGGGAAGCTGTTAAACCTCGTGATCGTGTTGTCATGGGGGTGGAGTTCCAGGAATTTATGGAAGCCGAGTTTTGTTTGGAACCGATTAGAGATCATAGGATTCGTGATTTTTATTTTTGGCAGAACCGCATGATATATCGATGTCGCAAGCTATTATCGACTATAGAAAACAACTCAGTTATGTGCGAGATCAGGTGAGGACGGAAGAAGATAAGATCCGTCATTTTAACATGCGTATGAAGTCGGAGATTCGCAAGTATATGGCGGGACTCACTTGCACTACGTTAAAGGTTATCAGAATCGAGCCTTAGCCTACGAGCTAGCTTCGTTGTGTTGGAGCAAGATTGGTCGGAATCGCCATTTGGAGATAGAGTTGTAAAACTCTTTCGCACGCAGGCCGGATAGCAATGGATTCTCCCGGTTGCAGAAGCGGTTTAAATAAAGTGCAGAAAATAAATCGACACAAGGATTTATAGAGGTTCGGCCAAATGTGCCTACGTCCTCTCTCAGTATCTTTTTCTACAAGCTTGGGATAAACCTATGCACCTCTCTTCTATCGGTCGAGGGATAACTGTTACAAGCTCGTCTTCTATCAGTCCGAGTAAACCGTTCTCTTAATTGTCTTTATGTCGGTCCAAGTTAAACCGTTTTCCTTTTCTATTGGACAAGGAATCAACCACTCTAGCTTTCTATAGGTACTAGATAAACCTCACTTAGATATCGATTACGATTCTAACAATGCCGGATCTTTGATCCTAATAACACTGAATCCAATCGTATCTATTCTTTTTCCTCTCGTGTATATATTGAATGTATAAATACTCAAACTATCAATATAAGCTCAATATCACAACAAAAATAGAATGTATATGAATATCAGATCAATGTCTTGATTACTTGAAGTTGTTGTGTCTTCAATACCATAGGAAGTGGTATTTATAGGTATTGGAGCCTCAACTAGACGTTAGCTTCTTTTGACTTGCTAGCGTTAGGCGTATTTTTATGCGCTTATTTATCATTATTTTATATACATCTTTAGCCTAAATCAGCATAAATGAGCTTTTAATGCACTATTTTTATATGTTTTGCAGGAAATCGGAGTCCGGAAGCCGAAGCTTGATGGCAAGCGAAGCAGTTTTTGGTCATGAGCCGCGGCACAAACCAAGTGAGCCGCGGCACACGAAGACAATCAGCGAGCCCCGAGTGGACTGTACCGTGAGCCGCGACCCAGGAGAAAAAATGCGCCCAGGCATCCGGCACTGAAGGATAGGGGCCGCGGTACAGATTAAGTGAGCCGTGGCCCACCGGGCAGTTTTGCTGAATATTCCGCGTTCCTGGGCCGTTTTTGGAGCATATTCCCAACCTAATTCCCGGACGCATTTTGGAGGCTGAGGACGGCTATAAATAAGCATTGAAGGTCAGAAGAAGAAGGAGGGGGGATCGGATCATCAAATCGAAGGAAATCAAGCGAGCATCGATAGATAGAGAGAAGAACACAAGGAGGAGATTTGTGGGGCGACGACAAGACCACGGATCCCTACGTTTTTTCTTAATTTTTCCGCATCTTCTTTTCTAGATCTATTTGAGTAGGATTGTGATTGTAGCCGATTACATGACGGTTTGATTTATTTATTATTATTTCAATTCATTCGTTATTCTATTGAATTGGATTTTTCTCATTGTTCTTAATGCTTTTTAATTGTCTGGCCAACAGTTGAATTGTTTTGAATGTCTTTATGGACTCGGGAGATGAAATTTAGGCATAGTTCTTGTGAGACTAATCATAATTTTCGTGAGATATGAATATACTCATGGGAATTGTGAAGCCTATTTATTGTGGGAATTCTTGAACTGTTTTAGCTATTAATTATCTAATTCGAATAGGGATATATCGAGTTAATAATTCTTAGTATTTTCTATCGACCTTGGGAAAGGCTTTAGAATAATTTAGGAATTCCTGGCTTACAATCAATTGAATAAAGGTGAATTGAATTGAATAAAAATCATTCCTGATTGTTTGAGGTGAAAATCATAATCCTACACCCTTATTATTATTATTATTATTAGTTTTAGTATTACTATTATTAATTTCTATTAGATTAGGAATAATTCCATATAATTGTTCTTCAAATAAAATTACGAGTTGACTATATTTTGGTACTTAGTGAAATCAGTCCTCGAGGGAACAATATCTTACTTATCACTTTATTACTTGTTGACACCGTGCACTTGCGGCATAGTGTGAGGGATTTCCTCACAACAAGTTTTTGGGGAAATCACTCACACTATGCCGCAAGTGCACGGTGTCAACAAGTAATAAAGTGATAAGTAAGATATCGTTCCCTCGAGGACTGATTTCACTAAGTACCAAAATATAGTCAACTCGTAATTTTATTTGAAGAACAATTATATGGAATTATTCCTAATCTAATAGAAATTAATAATAGTAATACTAAAACTAATAATAATAATAATAAGGGTGTAGGATTATGATTTTCACCTAAAACAATCAGGAATGATTTTTATTCAATTCAATTCACCTTTATTCAATTGATTGTAAGCCAACAATTCCTAGATTATTCTAAAGCCTTTCTCAAGATCGATAGAAAATACTAAGAATTATTAACTCGATATATCCCTATTCGAATGAGATAATTAATAGCTAAAACAGTTCAAGAATTCCCACAATAAATAGGCTTCACAATTCCCATGAGTATATTCCTATCTCACGAAAATTATAATTAGTCTCACAAGAACTATGCCTAAATTTCATCTCCCGAATCCATAAAGACATTCAAAACAATTCAACTGTTGGCCAGACAATTAAAAAGCATTAAGAACAATGAGAAAATTCCAATTCAATAGAATAACGAATGAATTGAAATAATAATAAATAAATCAAACCGTCATGTAATCGGCTACAATCACAATCCTACTCAAATAGATCTAGAAAAGAAGATGCGGTAAAATTAAGAAAAACCGTAGGGATCCGTGGTCTTGTCGTCGCCCCACAAATCTCCTCGTGTTCTTCTCTCTATCTATCGATGCTCCCTTGATTTCCTCCGATTTGATGATCCGATCCCCCCCTCCTTCTTATTCTGACCTTCAATTCTTATTTATAGCCGTCCTCAGCCTCCAAAACGCGTCCGGGAATTATGTTGGGAATAGGCTCCAAAAACGGCCCAGGAACGCGGAATATTCAGCAAAACCGCCCAGTGGGTCGCGGCTCACTTAATCTGTGCCGCGGCCCCTATCCTTCAGTGCCGGATGCCTGAGCGCATTTTTTCTCCTGGGCCGCGGCTCACGGTACAGTCCACTCGGGGCTCGCTGGTTGTCTTCGTGTGCCGCGGGTCACTTGGTTTGTGCCGCGGCTCATGACCAAAAACTGCTGTTTTCGCCCGTTTTTCATTGTTTCGGCTTCCGGAGTCCGATTTCCTGCAAAACATATAAAAATAGTGTAGTAAAAGCTCATTTATGCTGATTTAGGCTCGATGTATATAAAATAATCATAAATAAGCGCATAAAAATATGCCTAACAAATACCCCCAAACTTGAGCCTTTGCTTGTCCTCAAGCAAAAATCAATTTTAAACAAAATGTATCGTGAATAATCATGCAAGTCCATAGTGCTCAACTTAATCAATACTACCCTGAAAATCTCAAAGAATAGTACAAGTATCGTAATAGTGAGTCACATCCAGGACACTGATTCCACTAAGTAACCAATTTCAGTCCTAATCAATCGTTTATGAAGAAAATCCAGCTCAAAGATTAACAAGCGTGAATTTAACCGACCGCCAATATGAAGGGTTGAAATAAACGAGCCAACTCGCCCAGCCCCACAGTCTAGTGGCAAAAATTTCAAGAGTTTCGTCATTAAAAATAACCCTCGGACAGTGTTCCCTTATATATGCTCAATAAGATGATTCGAGTTAACCACTAGGTTCGGATCTCGGGATGTTTCATCGGGATAATCCTAGGGTGGAATTTCCATTCTCATGTCTTGGGGAACCGTTTGACGTAAAAGACACTCATGGGGCACATGGATGCTTCTAGTTACTAAGTTCCCCTCCACAGCGGAGAAACAACTCGAATAGCTATTCCCGAATGTCTGATTCAAGGTCGCTGTTTTACGCGAGAGTAAACAACGGGTCGCGCGAATACCCCCGGTTACTAGGCTTCCCATCATCGGAAAATGCGATGTTTCTAAATCATTAGTCTATTCAGGGTTGTCGTTTTACGCGAGAGTAAACAACGAGTCACGTGAATACCCCCAGTTACTAGACTTCCCATCATAGAACATATAATATCTCGCCTTTTTGGGAAAGATTGTCCGACTTCTAAACTCAATTTAAGTGCCAACACGACTTATGTTACTGGACGAATAGCTAACCGAAAAGTATAACCAAATGTATAAACGGCGATTTGAAAACACGTATGTCTCCTTTCTTATCTGCTAAGATTTCTACAAAAACGAAAAAAATTTCGGACCTAAATGAATACTCAACGGAAACAAAAATCGCTGACTGCCACTCGACCAAAACTCAACCGTTTCTTCCAAGAGGAATCAGTATCGTAACATCAGTTTTACACACGGAAGCACGAACAATTCACGTTTTTGGCAAAAATCATCAACAGCATGCAAGGACAATAAAGCAATGATGAAATCGCAATTTATAACTAAGAAAAATTAAGAAAATATCGCATGCTTCCATTTATTCCTCTACACATAAAATCATTAACAATAAAACTCATGTGAAAATAAAAGAGATAAGGAAAAGTGAATCTTATTCCAAATGTCTTCTTGAACGCCAGCACATATCTGCGTGGAAATGTCGGTCAATCCATACTTCAAGTAATGCTCAACATCACGAAGGACCCCCAAACTTAGTCTTTAGTCATGAAATAACAATAGACATTAAGTCAAGAAAGACTAGAATATGAAGGATAATAACTCATTGGGGTTATATAAACAAAATAATAGAGAAATAAGGGCCAACAAGAATACACGAATTCAAACGAAATAACAAACAAAGGAAAAAAATTATAAACAAAAAATCAAATAAAAACAACTAACTAGAAAGCAAGTAAAAATGATGGGTTGCCTCCCATCAAGCGGTCTATTTTACGTCTTGAGCACGACGTGGCAAATAAAAAATTAACGTGGCTTCTTTCTAGGGAGATTGCCAAATGCCCCCTTCTTGCAATCTATAAGCCTCTTATTCCACAAGGGAGGCTTTGGTTCATGCCTGGTTGCCAAAAATAATGAGTAAGAATAATTATGCGGACAACCAAAAAATAGTGGAAGAATATAATAATGATAAGGCATGAAAAAATAAGCAGAGTTCGAATGGGTAGATAATAAAGACATATCATGAACAACCTCATTAGAACTCAAGGAACGAGCCCAACAAAATCACAAGTAATGGGGTCAATCTCTCCCATTATGGATTTGGGAAAATTATGCGTGGCACCGTTAATAAAATTTTTTGCACATAAGTGTTCACCTTATTAGTCGAAGTTTGATGACAATTTAATGAAATTTCTTTGGAAACATCATCAATGATAACTTCTTCTACAAGCTCATCACACTTTATGTAATTATCAGGTGCTGGGGGATCGACCCTAAAACTCAGCATGTCTTTCTTCTAACCTCCCCCTAAACTTCACTACTAAATATATGAGCTGGAAAATAACCATAGTGAATTTCAAGACCACGACGTGCACATTCTCGCTCAAGAAGGGTACTATCAGGATTATTGAGAGCGTCTACACATTGTTCAAGCATGGTCTTTTGTTTCGGGGGAGGGGGCTGACTGACCCTATTTGGCAAATTATTAAGAACATCGAAATTTATGAAATGCCAAGGGTCACGATAATCAAAGGAAAACATAATGAAAAAAAATAAAAATATAGAGACTAAAGAAAAAAAAACTTCAAATTAAAATTAGAGTCGCTTGGTATTGATATTAGCGAAAAATCAGTCCCCGGCAACGGCGCCAAGAACTTGTAGTGAGGAAATCCCTCACACTATGCCGCAAGTGCACGGTGTCAACAAGTAATAAAGTGATAAGTTAGATATCGTTCCCTCGAGGACTGATTTCACTAAGTACCAAAATATAGTCAGCTCGTAATTTTATTTGAAGAACAATTATATGGAATTATTTCTAATCTAATAGAAATTAATAATAGTAATACTAAAACTAATAATAATAAGGGTGTAGGATTATGATTTTCACCTCAAACAATCAGGAATGATTTTTATTCAATTCAACACCTTTATTCAATTGATTGTAAGCCAGGAATTCCTAAATTATTCTAAAGTCTTTCCCAAGGTCGATAGAAAATACTAAGAATTATTAACTCGATATATCCCTATTCGAATTAGATAATTAATAGCTAAAACAGTTCAAGAATTCCCACAATAAATAGGCTTCACAATTCCCATGAGTATATTCCTATCTCACGAAAATTATGATTAGTCTCATAAGAACTATGCCTAAATTTCATCTCCCGAATCCATAAAGACATTCAAAACAATTCAACTGTTGGCCAGACAATTAAAAAGCATTAAGAACAATGAGAAAAATCCAATTCAATAGAATAACGAATGAATTGAAATAATAATAAATAAATCAAACCGTCATGTAATCGGCTACAATCACAATCCTACTCAAATAGATCTAGAAAAGAAGATGCGGAGAAATTAAGAAAAACCGTAGGGATCCGTGGTCTTGTCGTCGCCCCACAAATCTCCTCCTTGTGTTCTTCTCTTTATCTATCGATGCTCCCTTGATTTCCTCCGATTTGATGATCCGATCCCCCCTCCTTCTTCTTCTGACCTTCAATGCTTATTTATAGCCGTCCTCAGCCTCCAAAACGTGTCCGGGAATTAGGTTGGGCATATGCTCCAAAAACGGCCCAGGAACGCAGAATATTCAGCAAAATCGCCCGGTGGGCCGCAGTTCAGCAAAATCGCCCGGATGCCTGGGCGCATTTTTTCTCCTGGGCCGCGGCTCACGGTACAGTCCACTCGGGGCTCGCTGGTTGTCTTCGTGTGCCGCGGCTCACTTGGTTTGTGCCGCGGCTCATGACCAAAAACTGCTATTTTTGCCTGTTTTTCATCGTTTCGGCTTCCGGACTCCGATTTCCTGCAAAACATATAAAAATAGTGCATTAAAAGCTCATTTATGTTGATTTAGGTTCAAGATGTATATAAAATAATGAAAATTAGCGCATAAAAATACGCCTAACAAGCGTTTGCTAGCTCTTCTTCATAGCGTGCATACGCGTTAACCTTGTTACGTACGTTATTGCTGCCCTGTAGCGTATGTTATCGATTTCCAGTTCTAGTTCAGTAGCTTTTGTTTCTTCTTTTACGTACGTTGTTGCTTCATGTTACGTACGTTATCCTCTTACTGTAGTGTACGTTAATCATACAATGTAGCGTGCGCTAATCGTATATAGCAGTTGCCTGCATTTGTCAAAGTGTCTGTTGCACTTGACTTTGACCCTAACTTTTCCCAACGTTCATCTGATTTGAAATGATATTACGTATGGTAACCAATCCGTATTACGTGCGTTAAATGACTCATATAGCGTGCGCTATACTGTGCGTATAGCGTGAGTTAAGCTTGTCATCTGCAGTCAACTTTCCTACTCGTCTGATCAGGTAGCGTACGTTATGCATGCCTCATAGCGTACATTATGCTTGCAAATACCAGCTATTTGAGTCTTCGTTTGCTTCGTTGATTTGCTTCGCCTTTTTATTGTTTTGTTTTGTTTAGCAACTTAATCATTAAAACTCTATTAATGAATGTATAGAATAAAATATTCCAACAATCTCCCCCTTTTTGATGATTACAAAACAACACCCATGTGTAACACCCCAAACTAGGCGGATATTACAGTGCCGTGAATCCCCGACTGGGACCCACCAGGCAAATGAAAATGATGAATGAAATAATATAATTGTAGTACCGAACCACATTATATTACCAAACACTCCGAGGAGGAGTTTAAATACAACACACCAGGACAATACCGAATACTAGTGTATTTTATATGAAGATAAAATACACCACCCTGAATAAATAAACATTACAACCGGAATTTGCAGCGGAAAATACAAATGACAGAAATAACTGAAATGACTGAAAATGACTGAACAAACGGAATGGTGGGGCCCCTACTAGTATCATTGGGACTCGCCGTCAACATGCTCTTCCGTGCCTTTGCCTTGCCGTGACACGAAAACAAAATCCCCAACGGGTCGATTCTGAACAACAATCCTCAAGGGTTGAAAATACACAAACATGATTTAGCGAAGTTATGAAATATCCTTAGTTATGAATTACGGCGAGGAGGAGCATCATAGTACGCCCGTAGTGTTACGTGCAAGTGTACAAGACGGATGACCGGACACACCGTCCTTGTACCTAATTAGTCTCACGGAGGTAATCGTTACCGTGTGCACGGTCGATGTATCACTCCCAATACATGGCCATCACGTGCCCGACTAAAAATTCCACACATCCGCACCCGCCACGCAATATGAACCCAGAAGGTCATATGAACAAGGATGACCATAATGAATATCAATGAATAATAATAATCCGACAAAGTCAAGAATGACTCACCGATACGAAAGTGATAATGAAGTGATTGATAGTTTTCAATGAAATGATTGGAACCGCCGTTCCTCGCTAATGAAATGATTATCCGACAATTACAAGTCTCAAAATGATTAATACAATGATGAATGAGTTATGATTATGAATGATCAACAACAAAAGGAATGAATATCCTTTTAGCGAGTAAGAATCAACTTACTCAACAACGATGAAGAATGTCCGTCCACGAACAACGTCCTAATTGAGATATCGGTCGCTTGAACAACCTTAAATAATACAATTACCAACAATCCGTTCAATATACGAATCAAACACGAATATAACGAACTCAAAACGTCGATACGACTAAACCAAGTCCAAAGAGGCATTAAATCAAACACGTAGTATCCAAACTCCGATTGTTTACAATCAAACCTCGATATACCAATATCAAATCCCCCAAGAAGTGTTTCAAACCAACAAAACAACTCCAATACGATCAATAATCCGTTATGAATATCCAAAAATGTGATTAAAACAACAATTAGTCGAAAATCCCCAATTCCAACTCGATATTCAAGGTGTTCTTGAATAATCCCTCAATAATCCAATGAATCCTTATACAAACTCATAATCATATACATATCCCTTCATATAACATGATTATAACGTCCAAAACATCATATCTCAACACAAAATCGAAGTCCAAAGTGTTGAAGGAATTACCTCTTGAAGATTCAAGTACTAAAATCCGAAGAACACGCGTTAGATTGATTTTCCGGGCTTCACGATCGAAAGGAAATGAAGAAAATCAAACACTCAAATGATAATTGATGAAGAAAACTCTCCCTCAAGCTTCTCTCTCGTAAAAGATGGAAAAAGCTGGAAAGAATGAGCTCAAATGCTCAAAAATGAATTTATAGGGGTTGACTACCTGCCAGGACACGGCCGTGCCGATCGGCACGGTCGTGTCGCCTGATTGGCCGACGGTGGCCGGCGGGGACTCGACCGTGTCTGCCCGGCCACGATCGCGTCGCGGAGGGCCTCCCGACGATGACCCGTCCGGCGTGACTCGGCATGACTCGGCCGTGCGGGCGACACGGTCGGGCGTCTTGGTGACGATCTGGCTTATCCGGAAGGGTTCGACTCGGCCGTGCTGGCGACACGGTCGGGTCTGAGGCGAACACCCGGCACTTTCCGGACGAGTACGGCACGGGCCGTGTCGGACGACACGACCGAGTCCGGTCGCGATGATCGGCCAAAAGCTGAAAAATGAGCGGGTGAGTTAAAACGACCATAACTCTCTCGTCCGGACTCCGATTGACTCACCGTTTGAACCATTGGAAAGCTATCTCGATGCTCTATAATATTGCAAAGATTTAGAATTTTTGGAGTTACCAAAAATTAATGGTGATCTAACAAAGTCGAACTCATATGAGGAAAGTTGAAACAATGAACAATAACGATACACAACTCGAAGTTTTTCCGAACGGTGAACACGGTGAAAGAACATGATTGATGAATGATTATAATTGAGTGAAAATACACTGAGTGACAATTACTGAATGATAAATACTGAATGATAATTACTGAATTATAACCGGGTATTACATACACCCCCCCTTAAAAGAGTTTCGTCCCCGAAACTAAGGGTCAAACAACTCGGGATAAATCTCCCGCATACTATCCTCGGTTTCCCAAGTAGCCTCTTCGACTCCGTGTCTAGACCACTGAATTTTAACCAAAGGAATCGTCTTATTCCTCAACTGTTTGATTCGTCGTTCTAAAACTCGCATAGGACGCTCCTCATATGAATGATCGTCGGCGATCTCGATTTCGTCGAACTGAAGTATGTGACTCGGGTCGGAAACATACTTCCGCAACTGAGAGACATGAAACACATTATGAATTCGGCTCAACGCCGGAGGTAAAGCCAATCGATAAGCTAACTCGCCCACTCGATCCAAAATCTCGAACGGTCCAATGAATCTCGGACTTAACTTTCCCCTCTTCCCAAAACGGAAGATACCACGACTCGGGGATACCTTGACCAACACATGGTCACCAGCCTCGAACTCTAATGGTCGACGACGGTTATCTGCATATGATTTGATCGACTGGCGGTCAACAAACGACTCTGATCAAAGCTACCTTCTCACGGGCGGCTATAAGCATATCGGGCTCGGTGCCGATTGATTCGATAAGTCGTCCCAACACAACGGAGATCGACAACGACGACCATACAAGGCCTCGTAAGGTGCCATCTTGATCGAAGCATGCCAACTATTATTATACGTGAACTCGATTAATGGTAGTTGGGCTTCCCAATCGTCTTTCCAATCGAGGACGCATGCCCTCAACATGTCCTCTAATGTCCGAATGGTCCTCTCGATTGTCCGTCTGACCGAGGATGAAAAGCGATGCGAGATTAAGCCGGGTTCCCATAGCACGATGAACTGATTTCCAAAAATGAGACACAAACCGTCCGTCACGATCGGAAACGATACTTTTAGGAGTACCGTGAAGTCTCACTATCTCTTTGATGAAAAGTGGGCAAGTCTCTCGGGACCCCATGTATCCTTGATCTCAAGGAAATGAGCTGATTTAGTTAAGCGGTCCACGATCACCCAGATCGTATTCATGCCACGACGACTCGTCGGCAAACTCGTGATGAAATCCATACAAATGTCTTCCCACTTCCATTCGGGAATAGGAAGAGGTTTTGACATACCCGCCGGTCGATGTTCAATCTTAACTTGTTGACAGTTAAGCATCTCGAAACAAATTCTGCGACTTCTCGCTTCATATTACTCCACCGGTAATTTTGTTTCAAGTCCTTGTACATCTTGCTAGACCGGATGCACAGAATAATGGGTAGCATGAGATTCTTTCAAAATCGAGTTTTTCAACTCGTCATTCGCCGGTACACACAACCGATTCTTAAACCTCAAAAGTCCATCCTCGTGGACCACAAATCCAGGGGCTTTCCCCTGAGCCACATCCTCACGGATGCGTAACAATGATGGGTCCGAACCCTGATTCTCTCGAATTGTCTCCTCTAGTGACGATGAAATCTCTAACATACAAAGCGCCTGAACTCGCTGAAGCTGGACCTCGATCTCGGGTCTAAGGAATTCCCTTGAAGCTCCTTCGAATTAAGCGGGCAAGCATCTGCTCCTGAACGGACTTACGACTCAAGGCGTCGGCGACGACGTTCGCCTTGCCCGGGTGATAGAGGATCTCGATATCATAATCTTTGATTAATTCCAACCACCGTCTCTAACGCATATTTAATTCCTTCTGAGTAAATATATACTTTAAACTCTTATGATCGGTGAATATCTGACAGGTGACGCCATAAAGGTAATGACGCCAAATCTTCAAAGCGAACACCACGGCTGCTAGCTCCAGGTCGTGGGTCGGATAATTAACCTCGTAAGGTCTCAATTGCCGTGAAGCATAGGCAATAACCTTCCCGTTCTGCATGAGTACACATCCGAGACCCTGTCCGGACGCATCACTATAAACCACAAATCCTTCCGTCCCCTGCGGCAAGGAAAGTACAGGTGCTGACATTAACCGGCTCTTGAGTTCATCAAAACTCCGTTGACACGCGTCGGACCACGTGTATTTCTTATCCTTCCGCAAAAGGTTCATCAATGGTTGAGCAATTTTGGAAAATCCTTCCACAAACCTCCGATAATAACCGGCTAATCCGAGGAAGCTTCGGATTTCCTTAACATTCTTCGGAGGTAACCAATCCTGGATAGCCTCCGTCTTTTGAGGATCAACACGCACTCCATCTGATGAAATTACATGTCCGAGAAACGTCACTTCGGACATCCAGAACTCACATTTGGAAAACTTTCCATAAAGTTGCTCTCGTCTCAGCACGTCGAGAACCTGATGAAGATGAATCTCATGTTCCTCTCGGTTACGAGAATAAATCAAAATGTCATCGATGAAGACAACAACAAATCGATCCAAAAAGTCGATGAAGACCCGATTCATTAGTTCCATGAATACCGCAGGTGCATTAGTTAGCCCGAACGGCATAACTACGAACTCAAAATGACCATAGCGTGTTCGAAACGCCGTCCTCGCGATATCCGACTCTCGAATCCGTAGCTGATGATATCCAGATCTTAAGTCGATCTTGGAAAATCTGAAGCTCCACGAAGTTGATCCAAAAGGTCATCGATACGGGGTAAAGGATACTTATTCTTGATTGTCACCCTATTCAACTCCCGATAATCGATACACAAGCGAAAAGAACCATCCTTCTTTTTGACAAACAAGATCGGTGCTCCCCACGGGGGCACTCGGTCGGATATAACCTTTCTCGAACAATTCCTCAAGTTGATTCTTCAACTCTCGCATTTCGATCGGGGCCATTGATGCGGTGCCTTCGATATCGGGGGCGTACTGTGCTCCAACTCAATCGTGAATTCCACATCCTCTGTGGAGGCAAACCAGTAACTCGTGCGGAAAACATCGGCATAATCCTCACCACCGAATATCCGTTAACATTATCGATGATTTCTCGGTTTTGGTCATATAGCACCAATAACCGACACATCCTCGATCGAGTAATCGCCGCTTTCATCAAATTAATGACCTTACGAGCAAATGGGATTACCTCCTGAAATACACATTCAACCCCATCGTCTGAAATGATAGTAATCATACGCTTACGGAAACTAATGATGGCATCATGACGATCCATTCAATCAATACCCAAGATGACGTCGTCTCTCGGCAAATCTACCACGATAAGGTCCGCTGGCCATACACGACCGTGAAGCTGAATCGGACAATTCTGAATCTCACAACTTCCGACAATTCGTCTACCATCAGGTAGGCCAATGACATAAGGCTCACAACTAGTAGCACTACCCAGACGTAGTCTACTCAAACATGACTCGAAAATGAATGAATGCGATGCACCAGTATCACAAAGGGTAAACTCAGGTTGAGATAGAATATCGAGTGTACACGAGATCATTCGGGCCTCGGATCATCGGTCTTCTTCATCTCATAAATCCGGGCTTGCTAGTCCTGCAGACCGGACGCTCCTGCCTCGATGGCTAAAAGCTCCACCTTTAGTCGCTCCCGTCGTTTTAAACGACGCCGATTGAGTGGCCAGATTATTAACTGATGACTGCTTAGGTGCAAGATATGACGTATGAGTAGGTTTGGAGTCCCTACGGCAAAACGGGCCTTATGTCCCACAATTCCACTGTTATGACACGTGACAGACTGTCTCGGACACTTGGTGCCGACATGACCAAGATCCTACGGTTGTAATGTGATGGCCGAATCGCCGCTCGTGATCGAGATTCCGCGGTTTAGACGACACGGAGGTCGCTCGAAAAAGCGAGCCCGCACGGGGTTTCTTGAAGGTTGTCTCGACCGCCTTGATCGATTACGATTCTTCGATTTCTTGCTAGCAGACGAAGGTTGCTGCTTAGCAATTTCCTTAGCAGTAAGCTCATAAGTGAGAGCTTTCTCAATGAATTCGGCCAACGTGGTGCAATTATGATTAAGTAACTGAAGTATCATACGGGGTTTCAGCCTCTTGCTGAAATATTTGATCTTGTCCGCTTCGGAATGAATGATAGATGAGGCGAACGGAAGAAGTTCCTGGAATTTCTCGGCAATGGCGAGAACATCCTCGTCTGTTGAGGGGTCGGGGGTGAGCAATTCCGACAGCTTGGCCTCTCTGAGTGGGGCCGGATAATACCTCTCCATCATGAGAGTCTTGAACTGATCCCAAGTACAAGATCCTTCGGTGGGCTTCAACGATAACCACCAAGAATGTGCGCTCTTACCCAGGTAGTAAGCCGCAACAGAAACTTTGTGTCCTTCGGGACACTCTACCATAGCAAACAATTTCTCGAAATGCTCGAGCCAATGAATGATATCTACCGCCTGCACGAGCCCTCAAAAGTAGGTGGCCTCAGCGAGAGATATCGCCGATGATATTACTCACATTCCTCTCTTGCCTCCGAGGTGGCGGCGGAGGAGCCTGCGGATTCTCGATTGACGGAGTTATGCATCGTCTCCATCAATCGAGCCATCTCGGGTCATTTGGGCCATCATGCCCTGCATAAAGCGAGTGGGTCAACCGGACACCCTCGACCGAGCCGTGTCCTGTGCACGACTCCGATAGTGAATGATCGCGCCTGTGTGAATGAGTGGCGCGCTGGCCGCTCGATGAATTAGCATTATTCCTGGCATTTGCACGTGTATTCACACGAGCTCTCGGGATTCGGCCCGCTCCACGGCCTCGTCCTCCACGTCCTCTTCTTGCCCTCTCCATACTGAAGTAGGAAAGTCATATGATGATTATATATCTCGCATGAGTATCACATTATGATTATATTATGAAATGATGAAAATGAGCATACGAGCTCAAATACAGCGATTACATGAATGATTAATTGACGTGACATGATTATCTGATGGAATTATTGAAATGATTATCTTGAATGAGTTAACAAGATTAATGATTCGATCTTCATGATCAACAACTGAACAATGAAATGAATTGGTGATTAATGAGTTAACTCGACCGTCCGGCCAAAATGACAATGATGATTGAGGATTGTTAATCGATGAATTATGAATGAATGATTAATGCCATAAATTATACCATGGCATTAGAAATCTTACGCTTCTTGGTCCGATTGGCTCGGCATTTGCACAGAGTCACACGTGACGCGAAAGTCCAATGATACTAGTCCGATGACGATGATTTCAAATGAGACATGACTTGGAGGGTAGTATTCAAAACCACGCTCCGATACCAACTCTGTAACACCCCAAACTAGGCGGATATTACAAAGGTCGTGAATCCCCGATCGGGACCCACTGTGCAAATGAAAATGATGAATTAAATAATATAATTGTAGTACCGAACCACATTATATTACCAAACACTCCGAGGAGGAGTTTAAATACAACACACCAGACAATACCGAATACTAGTGTATTTTATATGAAGATAAAATACACCACCCCGAATAAATAAACATTACAACCTAATTTGCAATGGAAAATACAAATGATGTAAATAATCAAATGATCGAAAATGATCGAACAAACGGAATGACTGGGGCCCCTACTAGTATCATTGGGACTCGCCGCCAACATGCTCTTCCCGTGCCTTTGCCTTGCCGTGACGAAAACAAAATCCCAACGGGTTCGATACAGAACAACAATCCTCAAGGGTTGAAAATACACAAACATGATTTAATCAAGTTATGAAATATCCTTAGTTATGAATTACGCCGAGGAGGAGCATCATAGTACGCCCGTAGTGTTACGTGCAAGTGTACAAGACGGATGACCGGACACACCCGTCCTTGTACCTAATTAGTCTCACGGAGGTAATCGTTACTGTGCATACCCAATGTATCACTCCCAATACATGGCCATCACGTGCCCGACTAAAAATTCCACACATCCGCACCCGCCACGCAATATGAACCTTAAGGTCATATGAACAAGGATGACCATAATGAATATCAATGAATAATAATAATCCGACAAAGTCAAGAATGACTCACCGATACGAAAGTGATAATGAAGTGATTGATAGTTTTCAATGAAATGATTGGAACCGCTGCTCGCTAATGAAATGATTATCCGACAATTACAAGTCTCAAAATGATTAATACAATGATGAATGAGTTATGATTATGAATGATCAACAACAAAAGGAATGAATATCCTTTTAACCGAGTAAGAATCAACTTACTCAACAACGATGAAGAATGTCCGTCCACGAACAACGCCCTAATTGAGATATCGGTCGCTCGAACAACCTTAAATAATACAATTACCAACAATCCGTTCAATATACGAATCAAACACGAATATAACGAACTCAAAACGTCGATACGACTAAACCAAGTCCAAAGAGGCATTAAATCAAACACGTAGTATCCAAACTCCGATTGTTTACAATCAAACCTCGATATACCAATATCAAATCCCCAAGAAGTGTTTCAAACCAACAAAACAACTCCAATACGATCAATAATCCGTTATGAATATCCAAAATGTGATTAAAACAACAATTAGTCGAAAATCCCCAATTCCAACTCGATATTCAAGGTGTTCTTGAATAATCCCTCAATAATCCAATGAATCCTTATACAAACTCATAATCATATACATATCCCTTCATATAACATGATTATAACGTCCAAAACATCATATCTCAACACAAAATCGAAGTCCAAAGTGTTGAAGGAATTACCTCTTGAAGATTCAAGTACTAAAATCCGAAGAACACGCGTTAGATTGATTTTCCGGGCTTCACGATCGAAAGGAAATGAAGAAAATCAAACACTCAAATGATAATTGATGAAGAAAACTCTCCCTCAAGCTTCTCTCTCGTAAAAGGTGGAAAAATCGAAAGAATGAGCTCAAATGCTCAAAAATGAATTTATAGGGGTTGACTACCTCACGGACACGTCGTGTCGCATACGGTTGGCCGACACCGCCGACAGGACTCGACCGTGTCCCGCTTGACACGGTCGCGCGCGCGAGGGCCTCCCGACAGTGACTCCGTCCGACAAAGAATCGGCATGACTCGACCGCGCTGCAGACACACGGTCGGGCGTGCCGGGCGACGATCTGGCTTATCCGGAAGGTTCGACTCGGCCGTGCTGCACGGCATGGTCGGGTCTCGAGGCGCACACTTCGCACTTTCCGGACGACGAGTACGGCACGGGCCGTGTCGGACGACACGACCGAGTCCGGTCGGCGTGATCGCCAAAAGCTGAAAAATGAGCGGGTGAGCTAAAACGACCATAACTCTCTCGTCCGGACTCCGATTGACTCACCGTTTGAACCATTGGAAAGCTATCTCGATGCTCTATAATATTGCAAAGATTTAGAATTTTTGGAGTTACCAAAAATTAATGGTGATCTAACAAAGTCGAACTCATATGAGGAAAGTTGAAACAATGAACAATAACGATACACAACTCGAAGTTTTTCCGAACGGTGAACACGGTGAAAGAACATGATTGATGAATGATTATAATTGAGTGAAAATACACTGAGTGACAATTACTGAATGATAAATACTGAATGATAATTACTTAATTATAACTGGGTATTACACCATGAATGGATAAATACCTCCAAAAATAAAATATATGTATATTTCTACGAATCAAAGTTTTCAGCTTTGATCGTTTCGTTAGTTCTCCTAACTTTTCTTTTTCTGTCTTTTTCGACTTCTTCGTTGCCATTTTTGATCTTTCGACTTTTCTCTCCCCTTTTTGTTTTTCACGGGATCTATATTTTTCGACTTCTTCGTCTTTTTCTTTTCTCCCCCTTTTTGCATTTTATTTTTCTCGTCATTCTCCGAAGACGCTTTTATCCCATTCATATCTTTTTCTGTCCCCCTTTCTGTCATCAGCAAAAAGTGTAATATTATAAACGAATAAAAATACCAATTGACGTATAAAATATGCATGAAACGGGTATAACTCCCGCTGACAAAAATATCCATAAAAGATATTACTCCCCTTAGTAAAATACAATTTGATGAAAATCAATTTTTGAGGATCCAACCAAGAGTAGGTTTTTGTTTTGAAATATGGACGATGTTAGGAATAACGGTTCCTTTTGGAATCCAAATCTTTTTGATTTTAACCGTCCGTCTTGGGCTTTTGCAATTAGAAACATGATGCCCAATTTTCAAACATTTTTTACATTGGGGTATTTTCAAATTTATGGATTCATTTTTCAAATGTGGTTTGAATCCCAACCCCTGTTTATTCAAGGTATATTTTTGAACACAAAACATTTGTTCAAATTTATCATTTTCGCATGAAAATTTCTTCGTCAAAATTTTAAGTTCATTTTGAACTTTTAAAAGATCATTCTTTAAAATATTTTTGTTTTCAACGCATTTTGAATGATCAGTATCGACAATTTTTTCCTTTTCAAGAATTTTGGAATTTTCAATTCCCAATAATTTATTTTTAGATTTAAGGGATTTAATCTCGGATAACACATTTTGGAAATCGGTATGCAGTAATTCAAATGCTTCAAATAATTCGTCGTGAGATGATGTACTAACCTGGCTTTCGACGTCGCTATCGTCGAATGAACTTCGGGCCATGAGAGCGAGATTATTCTGATTGACGAAATCTTCGTCTTCATCGCTCCATGTTGCTATTAAAACCTCCTTCTTGGGTTTTGCTCGGCAATTCTTCGCAAAGTGGCCTGGTTTGCCACATAATCGATAATTGTTATCGAATTTCTTAGATTCACCTTTTTGGATGTCCTGCTTTCTCCGGTTTAATAAGTGTTGGAACTTATTAATAGTATGCTGATTCTTCGTCGCTTTCATCAACCGGGATTTCTTCCTTTCTTGACATCTTAGCCTTCATGGCTATCGACTTTTCCTTCGGCTTCGGTTTGGCATTCTGAGATTTTAGGACAATCTCGTAGTTTATAAGTGAACCAACGAGAGCACTAAAATCAATATGGTTAAAATCTTTAGATTCCATTATAGTCGTCACCGTACCGTCCCATTCTCGAGGTAGTGATCGTAGGATCTGTTTAACTTTTTCACTACTCGAAAGTGGTTTTTCAAAACATGCCAATCCATTTGTGATGACCGAAAATCGGTCGAGCATGATCGTGATGGATTAATCTTCTTTCATTTGGAATAGCTCATAATCGTGAAGAAGCATGTTGATCTTCGTCTCTTTGACTTGAGACGTTCCCTCATGTGTGACTTCAAGCATTTTCCAAATCTCTTTGGCACTGTCACACGAAGATATCCAGTTGTGTTCTTCCGTATTTAATGCATAATATAATAATTGCGTGGCTTTGCAATTATAGTGGTCATTTTCCAATCCGTGTCATCATATTCTTCGAAATATTTAAGCGTACCGTCGGATTTGAGAGGAATTTTCAGACCAAGACATATTACTTTCCAAAGCTCGATGTCATACGCTCAGATGAATATTGACAACTTTTTCTTCAACGTCATGAAATTTGATCCGTCAAAGAATGGTGGTCGGTTCAAAGCAAGACCTTCGACTGGAGCAATTTGAAATGCCATTTGGATCGACTCCTCGGATGTTAAGCCGCTTATTGGAGGTAGCGCTCCAATACCAATTGTTGGAGCAAGATTGGTCGGAATCGCTATTTGGTGATAGAATTGTAAAACTCTTTCGCATTGCGGAAGCGATTTAAATAAAGTGCTAAAAATAAATCGACACAAGGATTTATAGAGGTTCGGCCAAACGTGCCTACATCCTCTCTCGGTATCTTTTTCTATAGGCTTAAGATAAACCTCTGCGCCTCTCTTCTATCGATCGAGGGATAACCATTACAAGCTCGTCTTCTATCGGTCTGACTAAACCGTTCTCTTACTTGTCTTTACGTCGGTCCAAGTTAAACCGTTTTTCTTTTCTATTGGACAAGGAATCAACCACTCTAGCTTTCTATCGGTACTAGATAAACCTAACTTAGATATCAATTGTGATTCTAACAGTACCGGATCCTTGATCCTAATAACACCGAATCCAATTGTATCTATTCTTTTTCCTCTCGTGTATGTATTGAATGTATAAACACTCAAACTATCAATATAAGCTCAATATCACAACAACAATATAATGTATATGAATATCAGATCAATGTCTTGATTACTTGAAGTTGTTGTGTCTTCAATACCATAGGAAGTGGTATTTATAGGCATTGGAGCCTCAACTAGCCATTAGCTTCTTCTAACTTACTAGCGTGCGCTAGCTCTTCTTCATAGCGTGCGTTAACCTTGTTACGTACGTTATTGTTGTCCTGTAGCATATGTTATCGCTTTCCAATTTCAGTCTAGTAGCTTTTGTTTATTCTTTTACATATGTTGTTGCTTCATGTTACGTACGTTATCCTCTTGCTGTAGCGTACGTTAATCATAAAATGTAGTGTGCGCTAATCGTATATAGCCATTGCCTGCATTTTTCAAGGTGTCCGTTGCACTTGACATTGACCCTGACTTTTCCCAATGTTCATCTGATTTGAAATGATATTACGTACGTTAACCAATCCATGTTACGTAGGTTAAATGACTTCTATAGCATGTGTTATATTGTGCGTATAGCGTGCATTAAGGTTGTCATCTGCAGTCAACTTCCCTACTTGTCTGATTAGGTAGCGTACGTTATGCATGTCTCATAGCGTACGTTATGCTTGCAAATACCAGCTATTTGAGTCTTCGATTCCTTCGTTGATTTGCTTCGCCTTTTTGTTGTTTTGTTTTGTTTAGCAACTTAATCATCAAAACTCTATTAATGAATGTATGTAATAAAATATTCCAATATGTTATTGTCGGAACGTGTGCCCGAGTCAAAGAAACAGAGTAAGTCCGATGGTCTTATGGTCAGTACAGGAGTTGATGTTTCTAAGCTGCAACACCGTAGTCTTTCTGCTGTGAAGCTCCATCGCTCGATGAGTGGGACTAAGAGTTCTAAGTCGTCAACTTTAACTCCTGGTAAAGCGAGGAGGTGTTTTAACTGTAATGTGTTGGGGCATGTACGTGCACATTGTCCTTCCCCTCCAGTAACGTGTTACAAGTGCGGACTCGAGGGAAACCAGATTCAGTTTTGCGAGTTGGTCATCGAGCCTTCCGAGGCACAGACTCGAGCACCGATATCAGGATCGACTCTGAGAAGTCCCTGAGAGGTGTAGTCTACCTGTAGTTTGTTATGTTATTTCCTTGCTTCGCTATTTTGAATTTTGGGGACAAACTTCTTTTATTAGAAGTGGATCGAATTTTTGAACTTCTGTATTTTCAACTCTATCGACTCGTTTGTGTTCGTTGATACTTACTGAACTTGTTTAGTTCTTCACTTTTGTTGCTCGAACGAGTTGTGATATTATTTCGAATTAACCCATTTATCGTTATGACCTTTTCGAGATAAGTTCATTTTCTGTGGGCCTATGCAAAATGAATATCGTGTAGTTCTTGCAAGATCATTTAATGTCTTGAGTTGAGGTGTTAACTTCGGAGTTGTTGTTCGAATGTTGTTGTTTGATCGTTGTTGTTTGATCATTGTGGTTCGATCGTTATTATCCGATTGTTATCGTTTGACCTCGTATCGTGATTTTTTTTGAGCGTCTAGGCCATTTCATAATTTTTCCAGAGTTTCAACTGATTGTCTTTGTATTGGATCTTCCAAATCTTTGGGGTTATCAGAATTTCATACTTGTTCAGCGTTAGACAGGTGTTTTGATCGTGCTGTTCGGATTAATCTACCGTAGTGATGTTGTTCGTTGCATTTCGTTATCACTCTGGCGTAGCGAATTGGACTGTAGCAATTCTGTAGTTCATGAGATTTGCGTGTCAGCAACAGATAACGGGTGTTATCTAGAGTTGCCCTGCCTTGACTCTTCCATGTTTTAAGTTTCGGGATGAAACTTATTTTTAGGGGGTAGAATGTAGTACCCGAGATTTCCATTCCGGTTATTTTGGATTTTTTCAGATATTTCTCGGTTGTCGAGTGTTGATATTATTTCTCGATGATTAATTTTGTGTTTATGGCCGTATGTGGTGATTTGTTATATGTTTTTGTCATTTCGGATCAATGATGTTGTTCGCGAGCGTTTTGTCGTGTTCATTCCGTGCGTCTTCGGAAAATTGGGTCATCGGGTCATGGCGGCTGGGCACTGGCCGGGCAGGTGCGGCAGGAACTGGCATAGCGCACGCTACTGTCGGACGGCAGCGCGCGTTAATCGGCCGAGCATATTAGTCCAGGAGGTTCTGGATGGGTTGGCTAGCGCACGCTAACGCCCGTCCAGCGCGCACTATCACGGTCGGGTAGAAGGCTCTGGACTGCGGCAGAGGCCGATAGCGCACGCTATAGCTATTCGTCTAGCGCACGATGGTGGGTCCCAGCCGAAGGTTCTGGACCAAGTCCGGCCTGTTAGCGCATGTAACCGGACACCCGAGCGCACGCTAATGCGCGTCTATATATATATATATATATATATATATATATATATATATATATATATATGACCCAGCAGTCAGGTTTCACTCGTTTTTCCCATTCCACCTTCGTTCCTTCCACAACCAAGTCTTGAAGAACTTGAAGACATGTTGTTAAACTATGAATCCACGAAGTCCAAGAGTTCCTATCACCTATTAATCATTCCATAACCTCCTCTGCTCGACCGAATCATGGTAAGTTTTCCTAAAATCTTAGTTTTGGGGAAATTGGGAATTTTGCTAGATCTCGTTCGTTTAATCCGAAATAACCTAGATTAGTGATGGATTAATGATTATTAAGCTGTATTATATCAATTTCCTTGTTGTTCCATGGTTTGATTGTCAAGAATTCGTCGTTTTGTTGAGTTCCTAATCGACGCCTTGAAGGTGTCCGATAAAAGGTCTTAGAGGGGAAGTCGGGCGTTATACAATTATTATTTCTCGTACGATCGTTGATTTATTGATGATATGTCATAGAAACGAAATCTTTGTGAATAACTTGAGTCGGAACTCTTCTGTTCGTTGTCTTCTTCGGGGTTCGAGGTTTCTCAGTTGTGCCATGTTCGTCGGAGTATTTGTGTGCCGATTTCAAGGCAATTATCTTGCCCATATATTTTGTGCTTCGTAGACGTAATAGTTGGTAACTGATTATATGCGCAATTTGAATGTTTTTAATGAACTTTAAAAAAGAATCGGTATATTCCCGATAAAGATTTTCCTTCAAAGAGAACTCGTATGCCTTGTGAATATATGTGTTTTCTGAATATGTGCAAGATTTGTATGTTGGAAGATGTTGTAATCATATTACGTGAATATAGTAGACTGTAATCACTTGTCGAAGATTGTGTATTGATACGTGTACTCGTTCGGCGAATATGCAATGTTGTGTGATATTAGTTGTTACTCCTTTGTAAGGAGGTTGTGATGCTTAGTGTTGTTTGGAAATGGTACTTCCTTGTTGTTGTGTAATTGTTGTAAAGTGATGTGCCACCGAGTAAGATTTCCTGAATCTTCGGGATTCGTACTTGCTAGTACGGATCGGGCGTGACCATGGGGTTATCCAATCGGGTATGTCTTGCGGAGACTCCGAGGTTCGTGGCTTGCTAGCCTGATGCCGGGATAGCTTGTGGGGTTATCCAAACTGGGTATGCCGATGCGGAGACTCCGAGGTTCGTATCTTGTTAGCGCGATGCCGGGATAACTTACGTTGTGGTTTGGTTGTGTGACTCCAATTGGGTAGGTCTCGCAGAGGCTCCGAGGTTCGTGGCTTGGTAGCCCGATGTTGGGATAACTATGAACGTATGTCATGGTTGTGGTTATGTGACTGTTGTCATGGTAATATGTGATGTTATGTGGTTTCTCATTGGGTTATTCACTCGGGTATGTCCCGAGGAGACTCTAAGGTTTGTGGCTTGCTAGCACGAGACGCGAATAATCCTTAGGAATATGTTGATATAGATGTTTGGGTCGTGGGCCCTTTGTTTTGTGATCGTAATCGTATGATTGATCGTGGACCTCGTGTTTTGTTATCGGATCTGCATTTTGGAAAAAACGATCTTCGGGTTGTGTCCCTAAGTGGTTTCAATAAGTGAGAATTCTTAAATCCCAAATTGTTTCTAAAGCTCCCGAGATCTTAAAATGTTCTCTCAAAATTTATAATGAGTTTCACTTCTACCTTTCAGGTTTGAACGATTTTAATCAAGTGAATTATCTCGGGAAGTCTTTTGTTACGTTTTACTATTTGGCCGTTCTTGATTGTTATGTTCTCGGAATATGTGATGTATGGCTCGTATTTGCACTTTATACTTGCTCTAGCAAAACAGTGGAGTTTTGCTAACCCCCGAGTAATCGAGGGGTGGATGTATGTATTGCGTCCAGGTACATGCAGGTTCTAGGGGAGCAAAATACAGGATCGGTACGAAGGATGATGCAAGACGACGATACTAATAACATGAAGACCAGTGTTGAGTATTTTGGTCAAGGCATGTTGTGGTGTCTTTTCCACTATTATCTTTTCTGATTGTAAGAGTAGGGTTCGTGTATTTGAACCTGGTTTGGGTTTTAGTGGTATCACAGTTATGTGTGTGATTTATATATTGTGGTGAAAGACCAAATCGGTCCAATGGTTCGTTATTTAGCCATGTCGGCATGTAATATGATGTATTGTTTATTCATTTAGCCTGGTAGATCCGCACGAAGAGGGTCTTCGACGCTGTAATATTCCCGAGTCGTTTGGGGGTGTTACAAACATAAACAATCTAACACTCAAATACATCACTTTGCACATTTAAGATAGTAAGTTCGTAAGAAATACTTGCCTTTGAGACATGACGGACTGAAAAGAGACGGTAAACGACGACCGTTGGAAGATTTTGGAAACTTCGAACCTAATCGATTCCTAAAACGACTATCAACAATAGTACAACTAAAAATTAAAGGGAAATACGCCCGAAAACCCCGGCTACGACACATATAATCCAACAATATATTCAACGAGGGAGGATCGCAACCAATACCCTCTCGATTCTCAACAATTCCAAGAATACAACAATAATCTCGTAGGAAAAACATGAATCGGAAGTAGATAATCCATACTCAACACAATTCCACCATAACTACGACTAAATTGGAGAATTTACGAAGAAACCCCCAAATCCCGGAAATTTAGAGTTCCAGTAAAATTGCCTCGATTCACAGACGAAGAAGATGGATTGGTGTTATTAATCTACACCAAAACTTCAAGGAAGACAATATCTTGAATGTTGAAGAGTAAAAAGATCGCCCAAAATCGCTAAGAAGTCGCCCAGAACGCGGAAGAGAGGAAAAAGGAAGGAAATAGACGAAATCCGATCGACTCCTGGGTATTTAAACCCAGGCCCCGCTAACGTACGTAAGCCATGGTGTGCTAACGTACGTTATCTCCTTAACGAACGTAAGCCTTCCAATCTTATGTACGTAATGAATTGGCTGTCCGAAAGTACGGGGGCCATTACGTATGTTAGAAGAGGGCCTTAACGTACGTAATACTCCAGTGGCCTTAACGTATGTAATGCTCTTTACATAGCGTACGTAAGGTACTCCGGTACCATTTGGGCAGTTCGTCAAGTAAAAGCGTGACGAAACCACAAGACAATAGAAACATGAAACAAGAATACGCTTATGAAGAGTTTTAGATGACGAACTTAAGTGCTAAAAGAAAACCCGATTCCGTATACCCGAAAATCCGAAAAACGACAACAAAAGTAATCACCCCAAACTTATAGGAAATTACGAAACGGCCCAAAAAGATCGAAAACCACTATACGAAAAGCAACCACGTCGAAGCTCACAACATGTCTAAAAATAATAAACGAACTCGCACAAAACCCAAAATGACAGCTTCGCACAACAATCGCACAAACGAGTCAACAAGCGGAAAAGTTACTAAAGGACACAAAATCGAGTAAGACAATTCCGAAACATGCTTGGATGCCAAAATATGCAGAATTAAACATTCTCACAATGTCAAAACGGTTACAAGCAAGTCGCTGAAAATGGAAAATACACCAAAATGGAAATTACTAAAAAGAGAAAAGTACGGATATTACATTCTCCCCATCTAGAAATAAGTTTCGTCCCGGAACTTAAAAAGTAAATAGTTCCAGATATTTAGCGCGCATGCTATCTTCGATTTATCAAGTCGCCTCCTCAACTCCATGCCTCGACCACCGAACCTTAACCAACAGAATGGTTTTATTTCGGAGTTGCTTTTCACGATACTCAAGGATATTCACCGGTCTTTCTTCAAACGTGACATCAGCCGCTACCTCAATATCCCCATAATCGATAATATGACTCGGGTCCGGCACGTACTTTCACAATTGAGAAACATGAAACACACTGTGAACGTGTCTAAGGGGTGGAGGTAACGCTAACTAATAAGCCAACTCACCCACTCGGTCTAAGATCTCAAACCGCCCAATATACTTCGGGCTAAGCTTTCCCTTCCACCCGAAACGGTAAACCCCTTTCCTCAGTGATACCTTGAGTAGAACATGATATCCCACCTCAAACTCCAAGGGTCGACGACGAACATCAGCATAAGATTTTTGTTGACTCTGAGCAATCAACAGTTTGTCTTGAATGATAGAAATCTTCTCTCTGGTCTTCATTAACATGTCTGGATCCGTTCCCACTACCTCCGAGGCCTCATCCCAACAGAGTGAAGACCTACACCATCTACCATATAATGCTTTGTAAGGTGCCATCTTGATTGATGCATGTCAACTATTATTGTAAGTAAATTTGATCAGCGGCAGATGCAACTCCCAATCACTACTCCAGTTTAAAGCACACACACGCAACATATCCTCCAACATCTGAATCGCCCGCTCCGCCTGATCGTCTGACTGCGGATGAAAAGAACTACTTAACCTCAACTCGGTACCCAAAGCCTGATGAACCGAATGCCAGAAATGCGAGACAAAACGGCCATCCCGATTGGAAAATGTGCTGATTTGGTTAGTCGATCAACAATCACCCAAATCATATTCATTCTGTTTTCGTTCTCGGCATCCCGGTGATAAAATCTATGGAAATATCTTCCCACTTCCACTCGGGAATAGAAAGCGGCTTCAACAGCCCGGCTGGTCTCTGGTGCTCAATCTTAACTTGTTGGCACGTCAAACACCGTGCTACGAACTCAGTGACGTCCTTCTTCATATTATTCCACCAGAATTTCTCTTGAGGTCTTTATACATCTTACTTGTTCTGGGGTGGATGGAGTAAGGAGTAGCGTGAGCTTCCCGAAGTATTTTCTGCCTCAAGTCTAAATCATTCGGAACGCAGAGTCTCCCTTGGAATCTCAAACTGCAATCCTAATGAACCATAAAGCCGGGGGTTTTCCCTTTTTCTGCATCTGCCTTCAGCTGACTGATCATCGGGTCATTCATCTGCTCCCCTTTGATGTCATCAACCAAATACGAAGTAATCTCGAGGGAACATAACTGACCCTGCATGTGCTGAATCCATACTTCGATTCACTTCTCAATAAACTCCTATCGAATCTTCGCCTGTGGTGTGAGAACCTCCAGCATCAGAAGTGATACCGGTTTCTGACTCAACGCGTCTGCCACAACATTAGATTTCCCCAGATGATAAAGGATCTCCAAGTCATAGTCCTTTATTAAATCTAACCAACGACGCTGCCTCATGTTCAGTTCCTTCTGGATGAAAATGTATTTCAAGCTCTTATGATCGGTATAAACCCAGCACGGAGAACCGTATAGATAACGGCGCCAAATCTTCAGTGCGAACACCACTGCCGCCACCTCCAGGTCATGAGTAGGATAATTCATTTCGTACGATTTCAAATGCCGTAACGCAAAAGCTATAGTCCTATCGTGCTGCATGAGGACGCACCCGAGTCCCTGGCCTGAAGCATCACTATAAACACAAAACCAACCTTTCCCTTGAGGCAAGGCTAACACCGGCACCGTAGTCAAATGCCCTTTCAATTTCTCGAAACACTGTTGCCTCTCGTCATTCCATTCGAACTTCTCGGACTTTTGGAGTAACTGAGTAAGCGGTCGAGCAAGTTTAGAGAACCCCTCGATGAACCGGCTATAATACCCAGCAAGTCCCAAAAAGCTACGAACCTCTTTCACGTTCTTAGGCGGTGCCCAATCTAACACTGCCTCTTCTGGGGATCTATACGGACCCCTTCAGCTGAAACCACATGCTTGAGAAACATAACTTCCTTCAGCCAAAACTCACACTTCGAGAACTTTGCATAGAGACGCTGAGCTCTCAAAATCTCCAACAGTAGTCGCAAATGCTGAGCGTGTTCCTCGTCATCACGAGAATAGACTAGGATATCGTCTATAAAAAGACTACACAGTTATCGAGATGCTCGATAAATATTTTATTCATCAGCTGCATAAATACTGCCGATGCACCCGACTGGCATAACCACAAACTCTTATTTCCCGTACCTCGTACGAAAAGTGGTCTTAGGGATATCGGACTCCCTTACTCGGTAGTAACCAGATCTTAAGTCGATCTTTGAGAACACCGTAGATCCTTGTGACTGATCATTTTTAATGGTCACCTTGTTCAGTTCCAGATAATCGATACATAAACGCAGTGAACCATCTTTTTTCTCACAAACAAGATCGGCGCACCCCAAGGTGAGGCGCTAGGTCTGATATATCCCTTCTCTAACAATTCTCTTAACTGACTCTTCAGTTCCTGCATTTCTGAAGGTGCCAAACGATACGGTGCCTTAGAAATTGGGGCTTCACTCGATTCTAAATCAACCGTGAACTCGAACTCCCGCTCCGGTGGTAGTCCTGGCAAATCATCTGTAAAGACACCTGAAAACTCATTTATTGTAATACCCAAGATTTTCATTCCGGTTATTTTGGATTTTTCCGGATATTTGTCGGTTGCCGAGTGTCGGCATTATTATTCTCGATGATTGATTTTTGTATTTATATGGTCGCGTGTGATTATTTGTTGCATGGTGTTTCGTTTCGGATCGATGATGTTGTCTACGAGCATTTGGTCGTGTTCGTTCTGTGCATTTTTAGAAAATCGGGTCGTCGAGTCTTGGCGGCTGGGCACCGGTCGGCCAAGTGCGGCGATGGATCGGTCGGATGCGACGCAGTGGCGCTGAATGTGCAGCAGATCGATGGGCGTCTCGGCCGCACAGACGAGCACGGCGCACGAGTAGGGCGCACGATCTGGCGCTCGTGCGGCCCTGACTGCACGAGCACGGGCAGGTGCTCGTGTTCGGTGCTCGTGTGTCCCGGCAGATTGTTGGCAGTGGCGCGCACGACCCAAAGACACGACCGCCGCCAGGCGTGTCTCCGCCTGCAAGGCCGGGCGATAAATATGATCGAGCAGACGGGTTTACACCCATTTTTCTCATTTCTCTCCCTTCCTCTCCGCGGCTGGGTCTTGGAGGACACGACTATATGTTGTTCAACTATCAATCCATAAATTTCTTGAGTTTCTAACGTCGATTAATCATCCCATAACCTCCTCCGATCGACTGAATCAAGGTTAGATTTCCTAAAAATCTAGTTTTGGGGAAATTTGGGATTTTGCTTGATTTTGTTCGTTTGACCCGTAATAACATAGATTAGTGATGGATTATTGATTATTAATTTGTATTCTACCAATCTCCTTGTTGTTCCATAGTTTGATTACTAAGGATTCGTCGTTTTGTCGAGTTCCTAATCGACGCCTTGAAGGTGTCCGGTAAAAGGTCTTAAAGGGGGATCGCGCATTATACGATTATTACTCCTCGTTCGGTCATTGATTTATTGATGATATGTCTTAGGAATGAAATCCTTGTGAAGAACTCGAGCCGAAACCCTGCCGTTCATTGTCTTCTTCGGGGTCCGAGGTTTCCCGGTTGAACCGTGTTCTTCGGAGTGTTCGGTATCAATTATTGAGGCAAGTATTCTACTTATATGATTTGTGTCTTGTGAATGAATTTACATATTAGATTTACGAATATTTGGTTTATCTTCGTGGATATGATTCATGCGATTTGATTATTCGAATGTTTGTTGGTATTAATGATATTCTTGCTTGTTTAACGTTGTGAAGTTGTGTTGGTCATGTTAGTTGCGTGATTCATGTTGGGCTTCATTGCTTGGGTTTGAGGTATGGTTATGATTATGATTATTGTGTTGGATTGATTATATGATTGGACATGTATTTTGGTGTATGATTGGATGTTCGAACATGTTTGTATTAGGGTGTGTTGTTCGTGGTGACATGTTGCGTTGTTTGGTATGTGTTGGGAAATGTGTGTGTGTGTATGGCCCAGGTACGGTCCGTCGTGGCCTCTGGAGTTCGGTACATGAGGTGTACGAACAGTGTGTGTGGTCCAGGTATGGTCCTTCGTGGCCTCTGGAGTTCGGTATATGAGGTGTACGAATAGTGTGTGTGGTCCAGGTATGGTCCGTCGTGGCCTCTGGAATTCGGTACATGAGGTGTACAAACATTGTGTGTGGTCCAGGTACGGTCCGTTGTGACCTATGGAGTTCGGTACATGATGTGTACGGACAGTGAATATGTGGAACCGAGTACGGTCCGACGTGGCCTCCAGGGTTTGTTACTTGATGAGTACGAACAGTAAGTGAATGGGACATATTTTGGTGTTAAATCTCGGACTCGTGATGATATTTTCACTAATATGTTTTGAAGCAAGAACTGGTCTGAGGCCTTGGCGATTTTCGAAAGAGGTTTTGTAATTTAAGACTCGAGGTCCAAAAGAATTTATACTTTAAAAACTCCCGAGATGCTGAATTTAATTTTGAAGACTTCATCAGTCGTTTCCTGATAAATAAAACCTCTCGGGAATTTTTTGAATATTGATTGTTGTATTTTATTCGTGATTGCTTTTTGTTTGATACATTTCGTATACTATTATACTTGCACTAGTAAAACAATGGAGTTTTACTAACCCCCGAGTAATCGAGGGGTGGATGTCTGTTTTATGTCCAGGTACACGCTGGTTTGGGGGAGCAGTCACAGGATCGGCACAGGGAGTGACGAGCTACGATACTAATCAAGAGTTGAGAGTTTGGTCGGGTTAAGTTGTATCGACCGAGTTATAGTCAAACTTCCGTTGTTGTGTATCTTTACCCCTGCGTGGGTATTTATTGTAAAGAGTTGTATTTCATCTCATTTGCATTAGTCGTGTGACCTCATCGGTCCGTGTGGTTGTATTGTAATTGACCTTAATGGTCTGTATTATTGTAATGATTGACTCCAGTCGTTAAGTTTTTGGTTGTTCTGTGTTGTTTAGCCTGGTAGGTCCTCGCGGGGAGGGTCTACGGCGTGTAATATTTCCATATGGTCTGAAGGTATTACAATTATGGTATCAGAGCTTAGGTTGTGGAAACCTAGGCTGTCGGGTCAAGTCGAGTCGTGGTTTGTCGAGTAATATGAGGTCATGTCATTCGAGTTGCTGGGTGACAAGTTGAGTTGTGCGTGGTCACAACGTGTCATATGTATTGTCGGACGAGATTAGTATCGTGAGCGACCGTTATTTCCGTGCGGCCTGTGGTCGTAAGTCTCCTCTTTTGTGTGAGGTATCAGTGTTTCATGATTTCATTTATGTGCGATAATTGTGGTGCATAATTTTGTTTGCATGGTGTTGTGAAATGGAATCCGTGTTTGATATTCGTGGTATGCCGTTTGCATGTTGAGTTGAATGTAATGATGGTTTGGGCACCGAGTGGTGCAATATAATGTGAAAGTTGTGAACCTTGATGTGTTCAAGAAAATGTAACGATGGTATAGTTGTCGAGAAACTCGGATGGATAGTTTTGGCGTATGTTTTAACTTGGTGTTCACAAGTTATATTTGATTGATTTGGTGATCCTGTTGCCGTTTGGGCATGTTGTTTTAAGTTCGATTATTTTTGGATAATTTTAATTGTGGCCGTTGCGTGTAAGTTTGATAACGGTTTTCTGAAAAATTTTATGGGCTTGATTATTTTTGTAGAAAAATCGATTTGCGAAAATATTCTGATGGTGCGGTTAAACAACGATTTTGTTCGAAATCGGTATTTTTAAAAAATCATGTACTTTTCCGCTATCTGTTGGTCAAGCGATAGAGATTGTTTTCTCTCTATAAAATTTTCAAGTGATTCACATTTATGAAGTTTAATTTATTTTATACAATTTTTATGGTTCGTAGAAACTGTTGTAAGCCAATTTGTATTTTTTATCTCTACATTTTGTAACATATATCCGATAATGTATTTTTTCCAATTCTTTTTTTTTGTTCAAGTTGGTCAAACAAATATCTACCTCGATGGCCAATTATTGGATAATTTTTTCATTGGATAAACCTAGATATAATGATTTGGTTAAAAAAATCAGATCTACATTTTTCTTGATTGACATATAAATTCGACTCACATCATATTGTAAAGAAAATAAAATCTACATTATTAATGTGTCTCAAAAACTGAAGTTGGGGGCTTTGTGCCTAAGCTATTTGACTCGACGCTCTAAAATCTGAATCGGTCTCCCCCCAAAGGTGTAACAGCCCAAAAACAGTGGCTATTACAGTGCCGTGGATCCCTCCTGGGACCCACCAGGCGATATCACAATATACACTTAAAATCTGACAACGTGGCACCGTACCACAATATTTATCAAAACCCCGGTGTGGAGTATGAGTTATTCATGTTTTTTTAAAATACGAGCAAACATACACAGGATCCAAACTCGGTACAGACCATATGACGATGGGCAGTACCTGGCAAATTTTAGTACATTCATCCGACACAAAAATAAAACGAAAGTCACAATTAAAACATAACCGAATGACCAAAAGACTCGGGCCCCCCGAAATAGCATACATCAGAATCCTCCGTCGCCATTGTGCTCCTCTTGTGCCTTGCCCTTTCCTCGCCCTGAAATACAAGTATTTCGCCCCAAACCACAGGGTCAGCTATAAATGATAATAATTCTCATGTCATTATACAAATAATCATATACTGATCTCAAAGAAATCCACCGACTACTGAATATACCCCGAAGGCGTATAAACAATCAGTCCCAACTGTCGAACATAACCAAATATACGAACGACCATATACTATGGCTCAAGACGGACGTCACAGTACGCCCGATCCGGAAATGTGTCCGTGCACATGTCCACCGCGTATACGGAATCCAGAATATACGTGGGACGATATACCTAATTAGCCTCACGAACTACATCTCGTGTGCACGATCTAAATGCGAAAAACATCTACGCATGATCATCAAGTGCCCGGCTAAAAATCCTACACATAACCAATCAGCACGTAGATATGACTCCAGAGATGTCACGATACAACATGACAACGAAACTCAACGAATTACACTTTTACCAAGAAATCGAACAACTCATCGAAGTGTCAACAAAGCTCAACGATATCAAGGGTCCAAAAGTAACGAACTTGGGAATACAATCCCATGATGAAAATGGGACATCATTAAGAACAACCTCAAGTCACAAGACACAAGTTTATAGGTGTTTCATATACACGAAATGCATAATCATCATAAGAATCCACACAGCATTATAACCAAGCAAGATAACTTGCCTCAATTCCGTAGACGAATAATCCTTCCTCGAATGGTCAAACGAACGGTATCCTCGTCTAACAATACTCACGTGAACAAGCAACCTTGAATGAAATATAATTCATTCAACAACACATTCGTACGATAATGGTATTATCGCATAAACAATATTCGTAAATTTACTTGAATAAATCGATTATCCTATTGATCATTTTAATGTTCTTATTACAAATCATCGTATGTTTATCATGTACATTACATATTCTAACCTTAATATCAAATTCTTGATGTCTAGTTTATCATCAATGCAATATCGTGAAAATATCTTTTCAAATCATCGACACTTCCAATTACGATATAAGTTGTGTTTAATTACATTCTTCATTATTTTACCAACGATTTCATTCAAAACTTGATTACTATATGAAACATAAGTTTAAGTTTTTAGTGAATTAAGAACATCATCTTAATTTACGTCTCTTAACATGCACGGATTAATGAAATGGAATTCGGCTACTCATCTACCGCATTTGTATCATCATACTCAACACAATTCTCTTAAGAACATTATTAACCTATTAATGTAGTGATTAACACCCTTTAACGAAATCGATAAATTCGAACGTATGAAGATTACAACTTCCTTCTATCAACATTCATTGTTTTACTTTGAAGAATTTATTAAAAGCCTAGTTATACCATTGGATACTTGAGATTTTTGAAGTAACTTGATCCATCTAACAAAGATCATCTACAAAGGGTTAACATCATCTTTCCAACAATTTTATCACAAAGGTTTTAGAGGCCAAAAATCATGGTTTCATACAACCTTCAAGAATCAATAGAATGTTCAAGACAAATTTAACATTTCTCACTTTTAATCATTAAGGATATCATCCTTAACATGATCCTAGTGTTGAGACTAAATCAACTTCTGATTATCATGCTATACCTCAGGTTTTAAGTATCTCATTATCAACACAATCACATTATGAAGTTATTAACAACAAGAAGTAACACTAATACCTTCAATGTTAATCTTCACTTAGTTTGAGCATGATTCAATTAACTTATCATGTCTACACTAGTTTAAACTAACATTATGGGAAGTATTTATCTACTAACATCATCATAAGTATGGAATTGTTATGAGTTAAAGAAAGACCAACCTTAAAATGAAGAACAACACCAACACTTCAAGGGATACACTTCAATCTCTAGATTCTCCAAGTCACCAATCAAGTGTTGAGGCTCCAACACAAGTTAGGAAGGCTTAGAAACGAAGTTGGAAGGGAAAGGAATCGTTCCTTAGTGGGAGATTGAAAAAGGTCGAGTAGGAAGTGAATGGCAAGTCATACATTTATAATCTGAACTTGACATTACGTACGTTAACGAACGTGGTTAACGTACGTTATAGCCTTTACGTACGTAATCTTATGATCATTACGTACGTAACCAATTTCATCAAATCTCCCTGCCTAAAAACACGCAGTTCGTTACGTACGTAACCAGGCAGCTATTACGTACGTAATAGCCGTTGACTTGGCTGTCGCGATCGACTCCCGACCACCTACCCTTGCTCGGACCCACCCACCGAAAGGCGGATTGCTGGAGGATCTTCCGCATTACGTACGTTAACGTATTGATGTTACGTACGTAAGGCGGCCTACATAGCGTACGTTAAGAATACATGTTAACGTACGTTAAGTACTATAACAAGCATAAATGGAATTCTCGCAATATCACCCAACAACTAATATAGTATGAATGACCATGAATCCAATTTAACATAATTCGTCGGTACTTGCTACAACATCACAGATATGGTGCGAAAATACTTAACTTAAATCATGAAATACAATATTAAAGGCGAGGGTATTACATACTCCCCCCCTTAAAAGGAGTTTCGTCCCCGAAACTAAGGGGTAAACAGTTCGGGGTATTTCTCTCGCATGCTATCTTGATCTCCCACGTAGCTTCCTCGACTCCATGTCTTGACCACTGAATTTTTAATAAGGGAATCGTCTTGTTCCTCACTGCTTAATTCTTCTCTCGAGTATCTGCACAGGCTGTTCTTCATACGAATGGTCGTCGGCTATTTCGACCTCGTCGAATTGAATAACGTGACTTGGATCAGCAACATACTTCCTTAACTGAGATACATGGAATACGTTGTGAATCCGACTCAAAGCTGGTGGTAATGCTAAACGATAGGCTAGGTCGCCTACTCGTTCCAGGATCTCAAACGGACCAATATACCTTGGGCTCAATTTGCCTCTCTTCCCGAATCGGAAGACACCTCTGGTAGGAGATACTTTGACCAGTACATGGTCACCAACTTCAAACTCGAGTGGTCGTCGACGATTATCTGCATATGATTTCTGTCGGCTTTGGGCCGTTAATAGACGGCTCTTGATCAGGGAAATCTTCTCGCGGGCTGCCAATAACATATCAGGTTCCGTACCAATAGATTCAGATAATTCATCCCAGCACAAAGGGGACCTACAACGACGACCATATAATGCCTCATAAGGTGCCATCATGATCGAGGCGTGCCAGCTGTTATTATATGTGAATTCTATCAACGGCAGTTGGGCTTCCCAGTCAGGCTTCCAATCGAGAGCACATGCCCTCAACATATCCTCTAGAGTTTGAATTGTCCTTTCAGACTGACCGTCGGTCTGAGGATGAAAAGCCGTACTGAAGTTCAACTGTGTACCCATAGCACGATGAACCGCCTTCCAGAAGTGCGACACGAACCGTCCGTCCCGATCTGATACAATACTCTTAGGGGTGCCATGCAGTCTCACAATCTCTTTGATGAATAATTGGGCCAATCTCTCGGGGCCCCAAGTATCCTTGATCTCCAAAAAGTGGGCTGATTTAGTCAATCGATCCACAACCACCCAAATCGTATTCATGCCTCGACGGCTCGCTTAAACTAGTAATAAAGTCCATCGATATGTCTTCCCACTTCCATTCGGGAATCTAAGCGGTTTCATCATGCCACCGGTCGTTGATGCTCAATCTTGACTACCGACAGTCAAACATTTCGAAACGAATTCGGCAACCTCCCGTTTCATGTTACCCCACCAATAATACGGCTTCAAATCCTTATACATTTTGTTCGATCCCGGGTGTATGGAATACGGGGTAGCATGAGCCTCCTTTAGAATAGTATTCCTCAACTCTTCGTCTGCTGGTACACATACTCGATTTTTAAAGCGTAACAGTCCATCCTCGTGAACCACAAATCCAGGGGCCTTCCCCTGATCGATTTCTCCTCGAACTCTGGATAAGAATGGGTCCGTCATCTGTTTCGTCCTGATCGTCTCATCAAGGGACGGTGAAATCTCAAGCATGCACAGTTGTCCCTGAATGCGTTGTATCCAGACCTCAATCTCTGGTCTCATGAACTCTAATTGCAACTCCCTCTGGGCGGTCAAACGAGCTAGTATCTGCTCCTGCACAATCTTGCGGCTCAAGGCATCGACAACCACGTTTGCCTTGCCTGGATGATAAAGGATCTCGATATCATAGTCTTTGATTAGCTCTAACCACCTCCTTTGTCTCATATTCAACTCTTTCTGGGTAAAAATATACTTCAGGCTCTTGTGGTCCGTAAAAATCTGGCAGGTAACTCCATACAGATAGTGGCGCTAGATTTTTAAAGCAAACACTACGGCTGCTAACTCCAAGTCATGAGTCGGGTAGTTGACCTCGTAAGGACGCAACTGTCTGGACGCATAGGCGATCACTTTCCCGTGCTGCATTAACACGCAGCCAAGGCCCTGCCTCGATGCATCGCTGTATACCGCGAATCCTTACGTTCCTCTAGGTAGTACCAAAACAGGTGCTGAAATTAATCGACCTTTGAGTTCATCAAAACTTTGCTGACATGCTTCCAACCACAAGTACTTCTTATCTTTTCTCAACAGATTAGTCATCGGTTGAGCAATTTTGGAAAATCCTTCCACGATAAATGCCTGTAATAGCCTGCTAGACCCGAGAAAACTACGAACTTCCTTCACGTTCTTCGGGGTAGCCGGTCTCGGATAGCTTCCGTCTTACGTGGGTCTACTCTTACTCCCTCTGCGATATCACATGACCTTAAAAATAACTTCGACATCCAAAATTCACACTTAGAAAATTTTCCATAGAGTTGTTCTCGCCTTAATGCGTCGAGAACATGGCGGAGGTGACACTCATGCTCCTCATGATCACGAGAGTAGACCAAGATGTCGTCAATAAAAACGACTACAAAACGATCTAGATAATTAATCAAAACCCGATTCATCAATTCCATGAATCCGCAGTGCATTAGTCACCCAAATGGCATGACAACGAACTCATAATGCCCATAGCGAGTGCGAAAAGTGTCTTCGGGATGTCGACTCTCGAATCCGCAATTGGTGGTACCTGGACCTCAAGTCGATCTTGGAAAATACAATGGCTCCTTGGAGCTGATCCAATAGATCATCGATGCGAGGTAAAGGATATTTGTTCTTAATTGTTACCTTGTTCACTCCATTAATCAATACACAAACGCAAATGATCCGTCCTTCTTCATACGAATAACACCGGCGCTCCCCAAGGGGATGCCCGAGTCGAACGTACCCTTTCTCGCTTAATTCTTCGAGTTGTCTTTTCAATTCCTGCATCTCGGTCGGGGCCATACGGTATGGTGCTTTCAAGCGGGACGTCCTCGGCTCCAACTCAATGGTGAATTCCACCTCTCTTGTGGGGGTATTCTGGAAGCTCGTCGGAAATACATCCGGATAATCTCGAACTCTCGGAATATCAATCAATTTGGTGGCCGGTCACCGCCTTAGTCATGTAACACCAATAACCAATGCATCCCTGGTTCAGTAATCTCATAGCCTTCATAGCGCCGATGACTCTCCCAGAATGATTGGGATTATCACCCCGAAAAATACACTCGACGCCATCATCCCATGTGACGGTCACCATTCGCTTACGGACGCTAAGGACGGCATCGTGACGATCCATCCAGTCGATACCCAAGATTACATCATCTTTAGGTAAATCAACCACAATCAAGTCAGACAACCACTCACGGTTGTTCATGCTAATCGGACAGTTCTGTACTTCACGACTCCCAATAATTCTTCTACCATCGGGTAGACCAATTACATAAGGTTCACAATTGATAACACGATTCAAATGCAAACGACTCAAACAAGAACTAGACAAAAAAGAGTGTGAAGCACCAGTATCAAAAAGAACACAAACGAGCTGAGAGTGGATCTCGAGAGTACCTGCAATCATGCTGGCTTCGGGATCGTTGGCTTTCTTCATCTCGTAGACTCTGGGTTTTGCAACCCCGGAAGCAGGTGTACCAACTTGATTTCCACGGCCCATCCCTTTGTTCGCCTTAGTCCGGTAAGAAGCGGATGGAGGAGCACGTTCTGAACAGACCATCGAGCAAGAGATGCTACCGGAGCACGCCCGAGTCCACCCCGGCAATAGCGAGCACGATGACCGTTCTTCCCGCAAGTGTCACAGGCAACGGCCGGCCGGACACTTGGAGCTGATATGCCCCTGGTCCCCACGGTTATAACACACGGTGGTGATTGCCGAGAGTGCGTTCCCGCGGTTTCGGTGCCATAGGTGGCCGCTCAGAAGGATTTGGTACAGGCTGGGGTTTCTTGAATACCCCGATTCTGTCACCTTGGGTGCAGTTCTGGATCTCTTGTTGGAAAACCGAGGCTTCTTAGAAATCTCCTTCGGTAAGTTCATACTCCAAAGCCTTCTCAATAAACTCCTGTAAGGTCGCATGGTGGTGATTGAGTAATTGCATCCTCATTCGGGTTTAAGCCTCTTGAGGAAATATTTGATTTTATCGACTTCGAACGGACAACTGACGTAGCAAAAGGGAGAAATGCTTGGAATTTTTCAGCAATCGCTAACACATCTTCGTCTTCCGATGGGTCGGGGTTTAGTAATTCGGACAGTTTGGCTTCACGGAGGGGTGCAGGATAGTAACGATCTAGCATAAGAGTCTTAAATTCCTCCCAAGTACTCGCGCCTTCGGCAGGCCTCACAGAAAGCCACCAAGTATGGGCACTCTTACTAAGGTAGTAGGCTGCCACAGCAACTCGATTTTCCTCTGGGCACTCCACCATCTCGAACAGTTTCTCGAAATGCTCTATCCAGTGTACAATGTCGGCAGGCTCAGATGAGCCTTCAAAAGTCGTAGGTCGCTGACGTGATATGTCGCTAATAATCCGGCTCACGATCCCGCCAGGCACCAGAGGTGGAGGTTGTTGTCCCTGCTGTTGACCAGTAGTATTCCTCTGCATAGTTTCCATCAGCTGACCCATTTGGGTCATCTGGGCCATCATGCCCTGCATCACGGTGTAAGGATCGACATGTGCATTCTCTCCGGTGTGGTGTGATTGGTCCCTAGAAGGCGAATCACTGCCTGCGGAACTCTGTTCCACATTCGCGCGTCTGTTAGCTCGTGGTATCGGACTTCGGCCTCTTCCACGGCCTCGTCCCCCTCTGCCACGGCCTCTAAGGTTCCTTTCCATACTGAAAGAATCAAGTCACAAGTACAGTTCGATTTATCAATCATAATTCATGCTAAGTTAATAGCAACAGGGAATTTCCTATCCAACAAAGCAGTTGTAAAGAATCACTGGCACTACAAGTGTTACACACTCAATATCATATCAACATTAAGTCGAAACAATTCCAATCACATAATTAATTTAGGTTCTCTTCAAACAGATGAATTTTGCCTCATGGTAGCAAGATGCCAAGATAAGTAAGGAGACCAATACATCGTCAATATCATGCCAGTAATCAAATTATGGTTCATGAGAACATACCGTATTCGACGGGTCAGGCGCTTGCACAGGTTACACGTGGCACGAAGTTTTCTTGATGCTATTTCGATCCTACAATGACTCAAAATAAAAACACATTCTCTGATACCATCTTCTGTAACAGCCCAAAAACAGTGGCTATTACAGTGCCGTGGATCCCTCCTGGGACCCACCAGGCGATATCATAATATACACTTAAAATCTGACAATGTGGCACCGTACCACAATATTTATCAAAACCCCGGTGTGGAGTATGAGTTATTCATGTTTTTTTTAAATACGAGCAAACATACACAGGATCCAAACTCGGTACAGACCATATGACGATGGGCAGTACCTGACAAATTTTAGTACATTCATCCGACACAAAAATAAAACGAAAGTCACAATTAAAACATAACCAAACGACCAAAAGACTCGGGGCCCCCGAAATAGCATACATCATAATCCTCCGTCGCCATTGTGCTCCTCCTGTGCCTTGCCCTTTCCTCGCCCTAAAATACAAGTATTTCGCCCCAAACCACAGGGTCAGCTATAAATGATAATAATTCTCATGTCATTATACAATTCATATATACTGATCTCAAAGAAATCCACCGACTACTGAATATACCCCGAAGGCGTATAAACAATCAGTCCCAACTGTCGAAAATAACCAAATATACGAACGACCATATACTATGGCTCAAGACGGACGTCACAGTACGCCCGATCCGGAAATGTGTCCGTGCACATGTCCACCCCGTATACGGAATCCAGAATATACGTGGGACGATGTACCTAATTAGCCTCACGAACTACGTCTCGTGTGCACGATCTAAATGCGGAAAACATCCACGCATGATCATCAAGTGCCCGGCTAAAAATCCTACACATAACCAATCGGCACGCAGATATGACTCCAGAGATGTCACGATACAACATGACAACGAAACTCAACGAATTACACTTTTACCAAGAAATCGAACAACTCATCGAAGTGTCAACAAAGCTCAACGATATCAAGGGTCCAAAAGTAACGAACTTGGGAATACAATCCCATGATGAAAATGGGACATCATTAAGAACAACCTCGAGTCACAAGACACAAGTTTATAGGTGTTTCATATACACGAAATGCATAATCATCATAAGAATCCACACATCATTATAACCAATCAAGATAACTTGCCTCAATTCCGTAGACGAATAATCCTTCCTCGAATGGTCAAACGAACGGTATCCTCGTCTAACAATACTCACGTGAACAAGCAACCTTGAATGAAATATAATTCATTCAACAACACATTCGCATTTATAATGGTATTATCGCATAAACAATATTCGTAAATTTACTTGAATAAATCGATTATCCTATTGATCATTTTAATGTTCTTATTACAAATCATCGTATGTTTATCATGTACATTACATATTCTAACCTTAATATCAAATTCTTGATGTCTAGTTTATCATCAATGCAATATCGTGAAAATATCTTTTCAAATCATCGACACTTCCAATTACGATATAAGTTGTGTTTAATTACATTCTTCATTATTTTACCAACGATTTCATTCAAAACTTGATTACTATATGAAACATAAGTTTAAGTTTTTAGTGAATTAAGAACATCATCTTAATTTACGTCTCTTAACATGCACGGATTAATGAAATGGAATTCGGCTACTCATCTACCGCATTTGTATCATCATACTCAACACAATTCTCTTAAGAACATTATTAACCTATTAATGTAGTGATTAACACCCTTTAACGAAATCGATAAATTCGAACGTATGAAGATTACAACTTCCTTCTATCAACATTCATTGTTTTACTTTGAAGAATTTATTAAAAGCCTAGTTATACCATTGGATACTTGAGATTTTTGAAGTAACTTCATCCATCTAACAAAGATCATCTACAAAGGGTTAACATCATCTTTCCAACAATTTTATCACAAAGGTTTTAGAGGCCAAAAATCATGGTTTCATACAACCTTCAAGAATCAATAGAATGTTCAAGACAAATTTAACATTTCTCACTTTTAATCATTAAGGATATCATCCTTAACATGATCCTAGTGTTGAGACTAAATCAACTTCTGATTATCATGCTATACCTCAGGTTTTAAGTATCTCATTATCAACACAATCACATTATGAAGTTATTAACAACAAGAAGTAACACTAATACCTTCAATGTTAATCTTCACTTAGTTTGAGCATGATTCAATTAACTTATCATGTCTACACTAGTTTAAACTAACATTATGGGAAGTATTTATCTACTAACATCATCATAAGTATGGAATTGTTATGAGTTAAAGAAAGACCAACCTTAAAATGAAGAACAACACCAACACTTCAAGGGATACACTTCAATCTCTAGCTTCTCCAAGTCACCAATCAAGTGTTGAGGCTCCAACACAAGTTAGGAAGGCTTAGAAACGAAGTTGGAAAGGAAAGGAATCGTTCCTTAGTGGGAGATTGAAAAAGGTCGAGTAGGAAGTGAATGGCAAGTCATACATTTATAATCTGAACTTGACATTACGTACGTTAACGAATGTGGTTAACGTACGTTATAGCCTTTACGTACGTAATCTTATGATCATTACGTACGTAACCAATTTCATCAAATCTCCCTGCCTAAAAACACGCAGTTCGTTACGTACGTAACCAGGCAGCTATTACGTACGTAATAGCCGTTGACTTGGCTGTCGCGATCGACTCCCGACCACCTACCCTTGCTCGGACCCACCCGCCGAAAGGCGGATTGCTGGAGGATCTTCCGCATTACGTACGTTAACGTATTGATGTTACGTACGTAAGGCGGCCTACATAGCGTACGTTAAGAATACATGTTAACGTACGTTAAGTACTATAATAAGCATAAATGGAATTCTCGCAATATCACCCAACAACTAATATAGTATGAATGACCATGAATCCAATTTAACATAATTCTTCGGTACTTGCTACAACATCACAGATATGGTGCGAAAATACTTAACTTAAATCATGAAATACAATATTAAAGGCGAGGGTATTACAAAAGGTGATATCAAGCCCTACCACAATCTCTCCAAAATTGATAACGTGACTAGGATCCGTACGTATTTCCTCAACTGTGAGACATAAAATACGTTATGCACATTGTAATATCCGCAATTTCGGATTTCCGGTAATTTTCATTTTTCGGCGGAGGTCCGTTTCGACGACTCGCTTTTGACCGTTTTGTCATTCTGAGAATATTTAATTCTACACTTTTTGTCATCCGAGTTCGTTTCGGTATCGTTTTGTTGAGTTTCGTGTTCTTAAATGACTTTTCCGCACTTGAGTTCGATTCTCGCGAATCTCGTCCGAAACTATTGTTTCGAGTTTCTCGGAAGTCCATTTAATGTTATTATTCATATTGTAAGCTTTGGTTTGGTGTTTCGATCGTGTATCATGTATTTCGGACGTGTTGGGCCATTTTCGTAATTTCCCAAAGTTTGGGGTAATTACTTCCGTTGTCGAAATTCGAGCCCTCGGGTGGTCGGAATCGTGTGTTCTCTTAGTGTTCGGATTCGTCTTTGTGAGTACTTCGTAATCGTGTTTTCGGTTTACGTTCAGGTTTGAGTTTCGGGACTTTCCGGACCATCGGATCGACCGAGGCCTGGCTGGCCAGGCCTGGCCGAGTAACGGCCGTAATGGCCCGGCAGTAACGGCCGTAAGGCCGGTTACGTACGTAACAGCCTGCCGGTTACGTATGTAACATGTCCGGCAGAATCAGTCCAGAGAGTTCGGCCTTGGCCGATTACGTACGTAGGCCTTGGCCGATTACGTACGTAAGCGGCCAGCCAGGGTCGGCTATTTATAGGCCTGGACCGAGTCATCCGGCCATTTCTCATCTTTTCTTCGTTCCTTCCGCGATTTTTCACCATAGATCGATGGTTTTGAGTAGAATCAACTTATATAAACATGTTTTGGAAGTTGGAATCATGGATTAACATCATCTTCCACCCGGATCGAAGGTAAGAACACCTAAACTTTTGGTTTTTGGATGTTCTTGAGGTTTCTTGGTGTTTTGGACGATTTGCTTCGTTTTGATTCATATTATTGTTAGAACTTGATTGTAAACTCGTAATCATTCAATACCCCTGAAGTTTTGTGGAATGAATCTGAGTATTTCTTTGAATAATCGATTAAATTGGACTACGTCTTCAAAGTGTCCGATAAAATGCTTCAATGGGTAGAACTTGGGAAGTTCCATACGTTTTCGTAGAATTGTGATTGAATTGATATCGTTGTGACTTAGGAATGAATTCTTGTGAAGAACTTGAGTCGTAACCCTTCCGTTCGTTGCCTTCTTTGGGGTCCGAGCTTCCCGGTCGAACCGTGTTCTTCGGAGCATTCGGTAGCGGTTATTAAGGCAAGTATCTTACTATACGACTTGTATCTTGCGACTAGTAATCACGTATGAGATTTATGAATATTTTGCTTGTCTTCGTAAATATGTTCCGTTTGAGTTGTTTGTGCTTTCCGAAATTTGAAGGCTTTGTGATAATAGTGTTATATTGGTATATGTGTTAGCTGCTGTGCAATGCATTGTGTACCGAACGTGTGGTATGTTGGTTGTACGTCGTTGATTGATGATAGTTGTTGAGAGTGTTGAGATTGTGTTATGTGCGTGTGACATACGGTTTTGTGGTGATCAACGTGATTGACTAACTGTGCTCATTGTTGTATGTAATCTGAATGTGAATGTGATGTGCTGGAACGCTAAGTTCACTCGTGCGGGTTCGACGGGGCCTACGAGGATTCATTGCACAGGTCCATGAGATCAGAACTTAGTGTGTGGTGCTGAGGTCCAATCGTGCGGGTCTGACGAGGCCTACGATGATTCATGGCACAGGTCCATTGAATCTGGACACAGTACGTCCAACCGTGCGGGTTCGACGGAACCTACGATGACACGTGACACAGGTTCATGGGGTCGGGACTGATTGTTGTGATTGTTGTGTTTGCTCAATCCGTGTGGGTTGTTGAACCTAGAAGACTCGTGGCAAGCGATCACGGAGTCGTGAGCATGATTGATTGTTGTGATTGTTGCGTTTGCTCAATCCGTGTGGGTTGTTGAACCTATGGAGACTCGTGGCAAGCGATCACGGAGTCATGAGCATGATTGATTGTTGTGATTGTTGTGATTGGTTAAGTCCGTGCATGTTGTCGAACCTACGGAGACACGTGACAGGGGATCACGGTGTCACGAGTTATGTTTTGTAAATCAAACTCTTTGTAAGAAAGTTTTAAGAAAAGAATGTTGGGCCGAGCCCCACGAGATTTATGGAAATGTTTTCGTAATGTAAATTGTTGTAATACAATTTGAGATTTGGGTTAAGACCTTAAGATTTTCGAAAGGTTTTGAAATTCTAAAAATTCCCGAGATGATAATCTTATTTTCGAATGCTTCATAGTTTATCTTCCCTTGTGAGAACCTACCGGGAATATTTTGATACTTGATTATTATATTGGATTCACGATTATTATTTGCTTGTTACATTTCGTATGATTTGATACTTGCACTAGTAAAACAGTGGAGTTTTACTAACCCCCGAGTAATCGGGGGGTGGATGTCTGTTTTGCGTCCAGGTACATGCAGATTCAGGGGAGCAGTCACAGGATTGGCACAAGAGGATGACGAGCTACGATACTAATCATGAGTCGAGAGTTGATTTAATTTTTGTTATGTTGTCAGAGTTGATTTCAGTCTTCCGCTGAATTGTATTTCGACCCCTGTGTGGGTAATGTTATTTAAGTCAGTTTTGTCGATTGAGTTGTATGACCTCATCGGTCTGTGTATTCACGGGTAAGTGACCATATCGGTCGGTATCATTTTATTGTTTGATCCTGGCTGGGCAAGCATTTGGTTGTTTATAGATGTTTAGCCTGGTAGATCCTTGTGGAAAGGGTCTACGGCGTGTAATATTTCCATATGGTTTTGGGGGTGTTACATTTATGGTATCAGAGCTTAGGTTGCGGAAACCTAGGCTGTCGGGTCGAGTCAAGTCGTGATTTGTCGAGTAATGTGTTGTCTTGTCGTTCGAGTCGTCAGTGACAAATTGAGTTGTGCGTAGTCACAACGTGTCAGTTATGTTGTCGGATGAGATTAGTATCATGGGCGACTGTCACCTCCGTGCGACCTGTGGATGTAAGTCTCCTTCTTTATGCGTAATAACTGTGTATTTCGATTTTATCAAAGTGAGTTAATTGCGATGCATGATTTTGTTTACACAGTATTGTGTGATGTAGTTGTGTTTAATACTTGTGGTACATGGTATGAGGGCGTATTGTTGTTTTATTTTTGAACCACCGTGTGGGGTGGTATGGTGTGAAAGATGTAAACCTTGATGGGTTCTGTGAATATATCAACGGTAGAGTTTGTGAGAAACTCCGATGAATGATTTTGCTGCATGTTTAAACTTGATACCACGAGATGCATTTGATTGAATTAGCGACCCTCATTGCCATTTGAGTATGTGGTTTTAAATTCGACTGTTTTTGGAATGTTGTAATTTTTGTCCGCTATGGGTAACTTTAAGAATATTTTCTGAAGGACTTTACAGTTTGAGAATTTTTGTAGAAATCGATTTTTGGAAAATATTTTGGTGGTTCGGTCAAACCACGGTTTATATAGATTTTTAAAATTTGTAAATTTTGACAAATGGGTCGTGTATTTTCAAATGACACCATCAGACGGTATTTGAAAAATGTGTTTTGAAGTACTTCGGATATTGTAAAATATTACCGTCGTTTTGTTTATGAACTAAAGGATTTTGGGAAATCTTTATTTTGCAGAACGATTTTTGGTTTTTGGAATTTTGAACTTCTTATGTCCATGTGTTGGGGCTAAGTGGTTGTGATAAGTTTGTAGTGTTGTGCTCGCCGGAGAATGTTTTAGTGTTTTCTAAATGTTGAGATACATGGTTTTGATTAAACGATCGAGGTATTAAAAATGTCTTCAAAAATTTCATTTCACCAAATTTTTCAAACTTGAAAATTTTAAAATTTTATCATTTGAATAATACCCCGGAAATATTTTATTTTTGCTGCGAGTGTTTGATCCCTACGATACGTGTGTGGTTTTGACTGTGTTTGGTTTGGTAAAATCCAAACACCTCTGTTGATGTGACTGTGTGAATTATTTTTGAATGAAGTTCTTAAATTACAGTGTTAGTTCATGCACTTGTGTGATGACTTGGAGTTGATGCTTTATCGTGCTGCTATTATCGTCCTATGTTGATGTTGTGACGTTTGTTTGGTTGCGTTATTCTGTTTAGTCGTCTGTTCAGAATGCCGAGAGGTCGTAGCCGAGGACGTGGTCGTAGTCGTGGTCGTGATCAGTAGCATGAGAGGGCGACTCCCTCCTTGCTGAGTACCGATCAGCTCAGTACAGATCAGGGACATTCGACTAGCGTTAATGTTGATGTTGGCGCCGCCACCATCCTTCGTCAGGTGGTTGATCAGTTAGTGCAGATGAATCAGGCCGTACATCGAATGAGAACCCAAATTGGGATAACGGGGCTAGTAAGTGGTTACGAGATGTGATGAGGATGCAGCCGCCCCGTTTTGTGGGTTCATCTGACTCGTTAGGTTGGGAAGGCTGTCTCTTCTAGTTGGACAGAACATTTGATGCTGTAGCTTGTCCGGATGAGAAGAGGGTACCCATTGCTCAGTACTTGCTTGACAAAGAAGCTGCAGACTGGTGGCAGGCTGTAGTGCCTGCAGATCGTACACCTACATGGGCTGAGTTTAAGACCGCCATGGAGGCAGAGTATTGGCCGTTGCCTATTCGTGAACGCAGGATTGTTGAGTTTTTATCGGCCACGCCCCAGGATGTGTCGATATCCCAGGCGATAGTCGATTTTAATCGACAGCTGGCTTATGTTCGTGATCAAGTGAGAAGTGAAGCGGACAAGGTCCGATACTTCAATATGCGCATGAAACCCCATATCCGTGAGAGTATGGCTCCGCTCATATGTACCACCTTGAAAGATTATCAGGATCGATCTCTAGCCATCGAGATGGCTGTTTCCATGTCAGAGGGTAGCTCAGGAGGTAAGAGGCAGAAGACCTCGAGTAACTTTTCAAGAGGCCAGAGAAGTGAGATCCGTGAGCCTGTTGCTTCGCAGTTTCCTTCTGGGAGCACTCCTCGTTCGGTTGACCAGTCTAAGAATCCTACTCACGATCCGAGTAAGACAAGTGGCGTGAAGTTATGTTTCAATTGTAGCCGTGTGGGCCATACTCGTAAGAATTGTCGCTCGCCGCAAGTTAACTGTTTCGAATGTGGACATGTGGGACATCAGGCGGTACACTGCGAGACCGTCGTTGAGATGTTTGGAAGCCTAGATCCCGCCCCTACGCGTGGAGAGCTCAGTGGTGCCCAGTAGCATAGTTGCGTGTTGTATTTGTGTTGTAATTCGAGTAGAGATTGATATTTGTTGCGTGAACTTTTTGGTTTTGTTTGTAGTCTACCCTGATGTTTTATTTTAAGTTTCGGGACGAAACTTATTTTTTGTGAGATAGAATGTAATATTCGGTACCCTCGTTTTCCGTTATCTTGAATTGTTTGTGTTTTGACGTTGGACATTTTCTTGTTGATGAGAATCGGAATGATTTCTATCGTAATACTCTATTTGTTTCTATCGCATAGCCGTTTTAGTCGGGTGAGACTTGTTGTCGCGTACATTTCTTTGATTAAATGTGTGCATATGATGTGGTATGTGATGCGTCGTTAATTGATCGTTATTGTTTTGAATCATTGCCGGTGGCGTTGTTATGGCCGTCGTGTGGCGTGTTGTCACGCTGTATATTCTTTCGTGTTCCTTGTAATGTTTCGCCAATGGACGAAAGTTACGCGTTTCTTGTGTATCTTGTTGAGTTTTCCTTTCGGGATATTGCTTCTCCGTACTTGTTTTAAGTTTCGGGACGAAACTTCTTTTAAGGAGGGTAGAATGTAATATCCGCAATTTCGGATTTCCGGTAATTTTCATTTTTCGGCGGAGGTCCGTTTCGACGACTCGCTTTTGACCGTTTTGTCATTCTGAGAATATTTAATTCTACACTTTTTGTCATCCGAGTTCGTTTCGGTATCGTTTTGTTGAGTTTCGTGTTCTTAAATGACTTTTCCGCACTTGAGTTCGATTCTCGCGAATCTCGTCCGAAATTGTTGTTTCGAGTTTCTCGGAAGTCCATTTAATGTTATTATTCATTTTGTAAGCTTCGGTTTGGTGTTTCGATCGTGTATCATGTATTTCGGACGTGTTGGGCCATTTTCGTAATTTCCCAAAGTTTGGGGTAATTACTTCCGTTGTCGAAATTCGAGCCCTCGGGTGATCGGAATCGTGTGTTCTCTTAGTGTTCGGATTCGTCTTTGCGAGTACTTCGTAATCGTGTTTTCGGTTTACATTCAGGTCTGAGTTTCGGGATTTTCCGGACTGTCGGATCGACCGAGGCCTAGCTGGTCAGGCCTGGCCGAGTAACGGCCGTAATGGCCCGGCAGTAATGGCCGTAAGGCCGGTTACATACGTAACAGCCTGTCGGTTACGTACGTAACATGTCCGGTAGAATCAGTCCAGAGAGTTCGGCCTTGGCCGATTACGTACATAGGCCTTGGCCGATTACGTACGTAAGCGGCCGGCCAGGGTCGGCTATTTATAGGCCTGGACCGAGTCATCCGGCCATTTCTCATCTTTTCTTCGTTCCTTCTGCGATTTTTCACCATAGATCGATGGTTTTGAGTAGAATCAACTTATATAAACATGTTTTGGAAGTTGGAATCATGGATTAACATCATCTTCCACCCGGATCGAAGGTAAGAACACCTAAACTTTTGGTTTTTGGATGTTCTTGAGGTTTCTTGGTGTTTTGGCCGATTTGCTTCGTTTTGATTCATATTATTGTTAGAACTTGATTGTAAACTCGTAATCATTCAATACCCTTGAAGTTTTGTGGAACGAATCTGAGTATTTCTTTGAATAATCGATTAAATTGGACTACGCCTTCAAAGTGTCCGATAAAATGCTTCAATGGGTAGAACTTGGGAAGTTCCATATGTTTTCGTAGAATTGTGATTGAATTGATATCGTTGTGACTTAGGAAGGCGTAGAACTTGGGAAGTTCCATAAGTTTTCGTAGAACTTGGGAAGGCGTAGAACAAAGTTCCATAAGTTTTCGTAGAACTTGGGAAGTTCCATAAGTTCCATACCCTTGTGAAGAACTTGAGTCGGAACCCTTCCGTTCGATGCCTTCTTTGGGGCCGAGCTTCCCGGTCGAACCTTGTTCTTCGGAGCGTTCGGTAGCGGTTATTAAGGCAAGTATCTTACTATACGACTTGTATCTTGCGACTAGTAATCACGTATGAGATTTATGAATATTTTGCTTGTCTTCGTAAATATGTTCCGTTTGAGTTGTTTGTGCTTTCCGAAATTTGAAGGCTTTGTGATAATAGTGTTATATTGGTATGTGTTAGCTGCTGTGCAATGCATTGTGTACCGAACGTGTGGTATGTTGGTTGTACATCGTTGATTGATGATAGTTGTTGAGAGTGTTGAGATTGTGTTATGTGCGTGTGACGTACGGTTTTGTGGTGATCAACGTGATTGACTAACTGTGCTCATTGTTGTATGTAATGTGAATGTGAATGTGATGTGCTGGAACGCTAAGTTCACTCGTGCAGGTTCGATGGGGCCTACGAGGATTCATGGCACAGGTCCATGGGATCAGAACTTAGTGTGTGGTGCTGAGGTCCAATCGTGCGGGTCTGACGAGGCCTACGATGATTCATGGCACAGGTCCATTGAATCTGGACACAGTACGTCCAACCGTGCGGGTTCGACGGAACCTACGGTGACACGTGACACAGGTTCACGGGGTCGGGACTGATTGTTGTGATTGTTGTGTTTGCTCAATCCGTGTGGGTTGTTGAACCTACGGAGACTCGTGACAAGCGATCACGGAGTCGTGAGCATGATTGATTGTTGTTATTGTTGTGTTTGCTCAATCCGTGTGGGTTGTTGAACCTACGGAGACTCGTGGCAAGCGATCACGGAGTCATGAGGATGATTGATTGTTGTGATTGCTGTGATTGGTTAAGTCCGTGCATGTTTTCGAGCCTACGGAGACACGTGACAGGGGATCATGGTGTCACGAGTTATGTTTTGTAAATCAAACTCTTTGTAAGAAAGTTTTAAGAAAAGAATGTTGGGCCGAGCCCACGAGATTTATGGAAATGTTTTCGTAATGTAAATTGTTGTAATACAATTTGAGATTTGGGTTAAGACCTTAAGATTTTCGAAAGGTTTTGAAATTCTAAAAATTCTCGAGATGATAATCTTATTTTCGAATGCTTCATAGTTTATCTTCCCTTGTGAGAACCTACCGGGAATATTTTGATACTTGATTATTATATTGGATTCACGATTATTATTTGCTTGTTACATTTCGTATGATTTGATACTTGCACTAGTAAAACAGTGGAGTTTTACTAACCCCGAGTAATCGGGGGGTGGATGTCTGTTTTGCGTCCAGGTACATGCAGATTCAGGGGAGCAGTCACAGGATTGGCACAAGAGGATGACGAGCTGCGATACTAATCATGAGTCGAGAGTTGATTTAATTTTTGTTATGTTGTCAGAGTTGATTTCAGTCTTCCGCTGAATTGTATTTCGACCCCTGTGTGGGTAATGTTATTTAAGTCAGTTTTGTCGATTGAGTTGTGTGACCTCATCGGTCTGTGTATTCACGGGTAAGTGACCATATCGATCGGTATCATTTTATTGTTTGATCCTGGCTGGGCAAGCATTTGGTTGTTTATAGATGTTTAGCCTGGTAGATCCTTGTGGAAAGGGTCTACGGCGTGTAATATTTTCATATGGTTTTGGGGGTGTTACACACATGACTCAAAGACGATGGCAAACCCAATCGATACGCAAGATCCCCGTCATTTTAATGCAACCTTGTTTTTTTTTATTTCTTCACTTTTAGACTTTTCCTGCATTTATCAAATAATTATCCATTTTTTCTCACATTATTTTTCCACACATCAATTCGCTGCAACAGATTTTGTTGGCCACAATAATACCAAACTAACTCTAAAACATCGAAATCCACACTATGGAGTGTTGGTCGGAGTGTTAGACATATTAAATTATAAAACCAAGCTATTACATAGTTGGTTGAGGTGTTAAGGTCCTGGTTTTATAACAAGTCCCCTTGAATCCAACTATTAGGCAATGTTATTTGCAACCCAAGGGTGGTTTCCAATACCCACTTTTTAACCTATGTTTCATAAGTTCAAAGTTCGATTCCCATTATGTTAGAGCTCGGATCCACCTCATATCATGATTATTTTTCAAATAAAATCATAGCTCATACGCTTCAGGTAAATACAATTTAAATTCGGAGTTCTATCTCATACGCGTAATCTCATTCTCTAAAGAAGTTACGAGGACATTTTTCATGTTAATGTAATACCCGTAATTTTGATCCCCGGAAATTTTCTATTTTTGGCGGAAGTCTATTTTTACGACTTTCTTGGGACCGTTTCGTCATCCTGAGAATGATTAATTCTACACTTTTTGTCATCCGAGTTCGTTTCGGTATCGTTCTGTTGAATTCCGTGTTCTTTAGCGACTTTTCCACGTATGAGTTCGACTTTGTTAAATCACCATAAATTCTTGGAAACTCCAAAAATTCTGAATCTTGGCAATATTATAAAGCATCGAGTCATATTTCCAATGGTTCAAACGGTGAGTCAATCGGAGTCCAGACGGGGAGTTATGGTCGAAATAGCTAAGTCACTCTCATTTTCCAGATTCAGCCAAAACCGCCTGTACCCGGTGCCGCGGCACACCTGGGCTGAGCCGCGGCACACCGCGAGCCACAGGGAGCAAATTTTGGGCTGTGCGCACACCTATCTTGAGCCGGCACACATGTCAGTTTACCCTATATCTGCGTTTTTTTTTTGTGCGATTCAACCGATACTTTTTCATTTCTTCACCTTCACACGGGAGAGAAGGCTTGAGAGAGGGAAGTTTCTTCATCTATCACTTGAGTGGATGACTTCCTTCATCTATTTTCGATTGTGAAGCCCGGATCATCGTTCTATCGCGTGCTCTTCGAATCATAGTGCTTGGATCTTCAAGAGGTAATTTCTTCAACATCTTGGATTTCGATTTTGTATTGGGTAATGATGTTTTGGATGTTAAAATCATGGGGTATGAAGTGATATACGCATGATTATGGACATGTTTGAGTATTCATCGGATTATTGAAAGATTATTCAAGAACACTTTGAATTTTGTGTTGGAAATTGGGGATTTTGTTTGACTTCATCCTTTTAATCCGTAGTAATTTAGATTAGTGATGGATTGATGATGATTTAGGTGTATTCTATCATTTCCATTGTTATTCCACGGTTGGAGTGTATTGATTCGTCGTTTCGGTTGAGTTATTAGTCGACGCCTTGAAGGTGTCCGACAAAAGGTCTAAGAGGGGGGTTTTTGTGCGTTGTACGATTATTATTCATCGTACGATTGTTGATTTATCATTGATATGACTTAGGGACGAAATCCTTGTGAAGAACTCAAGTCGGAACCCTTCCGTTCGTTGTCTTCTTCGTGGTTCAAGCTTCCCGGTCGAACCGTGTTCTTCGGTAACGTTTATTAAGGCAAGTATACATTTATGATTGTACGTTCTCGACTTTGAAAGTATGAAATATTGATGGTATGATTATTTCTAGCCACTCCGGGACGGGCCTATGGTCTTCTGAGGGTTTCGTAGCCTCTGGTGCGATTCCATGGTTGATATGAACGAACCGTTTCTACGGCATTCATATGAAATAATGTTGGCATGTAATGAACGAACCGTTTTACGGCATTCCTACATGTATCGGTGTATGAGGTGAACGAACCGTTTCTACGGCATTCACATACGTAATGGCGTATGAGGTGAACGAACCGTTTCTACGGCATTCACATACGTCTTATGAGATTTTAGTTATTCCGGAATACTAGTCTTAAATTGATGAATTGACGGATATTGATGAATTGACGGATTACATTTACTTTATTGTCGAGGAGTATTATGTTTCATATTGTTATACTTGCACTAGCTATTCGACGGCTAACCCCTTTACGGGGGAAATACGTTTCATGTATTTCAGGTTCCAGGAGAGCGGATAGGTGGGTATCGGGTCGGCATGAAGATGATGGGCAAGTGTGATACTGTGTCTTGTCTCCGGTTATCTCTTTTGGTTTCCTCCATTCAGTGTTGTTGTACTGGAATGGATTTTAAATACTCGAGTATTGTATTTCAGTTTCTTTGATGTTCCGGCCTGTGTTGCCGAGGTATTGATTTGTGAAGTGATGTATATGTTTTCGTTGGTTATGGTTTTGAATACCATTTGTATTGTCTTCCTTTCTTTTGTATGTAGACCTTATCGGTCAAGTTTATAGTTCCGCGTATGTTTAGCCTTGTGGGTCCCACGGCGGGGCTTACGGCGATGTAATATACCCTGAATAACTTGGGGGTGTTACAGAATATGGTATCGGAGCTTAGGTTTATGGATACCTAGGCTGTCGGTCTTTTGGGTCGATTGAGTCGGCATTTGCCCACAGTATCACTACTCTGCCATCATCACAGTGCGACCGGTACTTGTAAGTCCTCTCACTCTTCTCGTATTTTTTTTCTTAATCGTTTCGTTTATAGCTTGGTATTCTTGGGAATTGGTCACTTCGAGAATGTGCGATTCGGAACTTCATCTTCATCTTCATCAGACTTGCCCCCAAATACTTACGCACGTGTGTGCCTTTCAGAATGTTGGCTGAAAGTAGGAAGAATCGTGGCCGTGGTCACAGACGTGAACTCTTCCTTGAGATTTTGTTAAGTTGCTAATGGCGATAATGGTGTGTATCGATATTATGTTGAGACTTTGTTTAGGAGTCGCATGCTAGTATCACGGGAGATCTTTGACTTCACTAACCTATAAGTATGTTGTTCGGATTAGTCGATAGTTCTTGGTTATCTTGGTGATTTTGGATTTCCGTTGAAATGTTGTTTGTACGAGTGATTGTAAGTTTCGAGGACTAAACTTATTTTTAAGGGGGGTAGAGTGTAATACCCCGATTTTTCGGATATATTTTTTTTCATTTATATATTGGATATCGTGGATGGTTAATTATGCTCGAGGACGTTGTGAACGTATGACAATGTTATTGAATTGAGTATATGTATTGATTTTGCCGTATGCTCGTATTTAGTATGTCATGACTTTGGACAGGAATTGTTGAGATTGGCTAAGGTATTACGTACGTAACGAAGGCATCGGACAGAACCGAGTCCTGGTCGGCAGGTGGGACCCTGTTTCGGCAACTTTCGGCGGAGGATGTTGACAGGTGAGTCAACGTACGTGTTACGTACGTTATACAGGACGTGTTACGTACGTTATACAGGACGTGTTACGTACGTAACACAACCATTGTACTGTAGCAAGTCAACTGGTATATTACGTACGTTATATGGTATGGGTTACGTACGTAATGGACTGCACAGAATGAGACAGTGAGTTGGTTATGTACGTTATGGATATTGAATTACGTACGTTAAAGTTGTTACGTACGTTAAGAAAGGACACTTACGTACGTAATGAGAGTGCAATTTATATATTGAAGTGTTGCCTTTCATTTCTCTCACGATCCTTTGAGATATTTCTCTCCAAAACTCGTCCCTCTTCACTTTTAAGAGTGTTCTAAACACTTTTAACATGATTGTGAGCTTGGAATCATGGAATTAGAGCTTGGTTATGGAACTATTGTTGATTCTTGAAGTGATTTCTTGTGTTATCCATATTCTATGAGGTTTATGTTGAAGGAATATAATGATATGCTTTGAATATATTGATTATGATTATGGAATCATAGAGTTCTTGATGTTCTTGAGGCCATATGATGACTATGATGATTTGATGATTCTTGGAGTGGAGTTCAATTATTCTTTCTTCGTGGTTCGTCCATACAAGGTAATCCTCGTATCCCTTTGATAGTGATTCGTTTTTTTTTAAGGATTGCTACTTGGGAGGGAGTATGTTGGGAATCGTGTATTTCGATGTTCGTCTTATTTCAATGTAAATGCACAAATTGGACTGTATTTTTATCCGCTGCGTGAGTATTTTTGAAATGGATTTTGGTATTTTGCCAACTGAAATTTTATTTTGTAAAACCGATTCCCTAAACTGAGTTTTTGGCATTTTAACCTTGATCGTTTTGACGGTATTTGGAAAATGATTTTTTTTAGTATTTGAAAAATATTACCGTCATCGGTCTTTTTAGCATTTTTGGAATGACGTGGAAATTGTGCTTAGCCTGGTAAATCCTTGTGAGAAGGGTTTACGGCGTGTAATATTCCCAGGAGGATCTGGGGTGTTACAATTATGGTATCATGTGATAATATTATACGAGATTTATTGGAATTGTAATAAGAGATTTCGGATGTTGATATGATCATTGAGATCTTCTTCATATGGTGATAAGGGTTTTGTTGCGATTCTTGAGATTGTATGAATGACATGATGAAGAAAATGGTAACATGGAGATATATACCTCGGATATGTTGTTCTGAACGTGATTTCGGATATTTCATGTTCTTGAAGAACTCTTGAATTATACGAGGTGATGAAATTTTTTTTTAGAAGTGTTGATGTTTTGAAAATGAATATGGAATATTCATATCTAGAGCTAAACTATGTGTTGGAAATAATATTCGTATAGGAATACGAATGTGATTATGAGTTTGATGAGACTATTATTCATCTCTGAATTTGGAAGCCCATACGTATGGAGCAAATATTCAAATCGAATGATTGGATTGTTTGATAACCTTTTTAATACGATTATCTATTGTTTTGAACCAGTCGGATGATTCGAATTGATGACGGTCATAAGTAAATTTTAACGATGGATTTACGAGAAGGGAACCTTGTCAATTCATATTTAAGAATTGAGTTTGGAACATTTAGACCCTTATTATTGGTCCGAATTGGTTGCTGATATGATAATCATATTTCGACTCGTATTGTGGACAGGATTTGTAAGTGTCTGAGTTGGATTGTTCAGACTGTGATTAGTCGAGATATGGTAAAACGATTGAGTTCGTGGTTTGGTGGTATCGATATTGGTCGTCATCGAACCGGTTGATTATCAATCCTTCGTTTTACAATAAGGTATGATGTTTGATCGTGAATTATGACTGTTGTGTTGCGGTTAAGGTTGAAGGGTTCGTAGATTAACTTGGTCGAGACTGAGGGAATTCGTAAGACGAAATCAACTGAATTGGTAACAGTACGTTGTATTGATATCGAGACAAGTTTTATACTCGTACTAATTAATGAGACTAATGTTATCGTGCAGGCGTACGATTGTGTGTATCATTTTGGGACTTTGGCCCCTTTATGATTGTATTGATATCCAGGGATTGGTTGACACGACGCCGTCGGCAAATTATGCCAAATGTTACTGTTGTTTGTAAATGGCCGGTTCAAGGCATTACGATACTTGTTGGTAAAGTTGCTATCGATAGCCGGTTCGCGGTATCGATGTATCGATTATTATTGTTCGCGATTAATGTCGTTCTGAGACATCGTTGAATCTTTGTCGTCGAATTGGAACTGTTGCTATGATGTTGCGTTAACCGATTGGGGACGTTTGATATATCCTTTTGTCATCTCCGTTTCGGTGGTCGGTTTAAGACACCGGGACATCTATTCTATCGTATCATTGATTATCGATTGACCGTTCTAAGGTAATCGAGGTATTGAATTGGGATTATCGAAGATAATTCCCATCCGTTGTCGAAGATACTCTCATCCGTTGTATCGTTGTTATCGATTGGCCATTCTACGGTAATCGAAGCATTGAATTGGGACTGTCGAGGATAGTTCCATCCGTTGAATTATTATTGCCGTGTTGGCCGATACAAGGCAGCACACTATTATTCTTGTGAACTCGCTAATTTTGTGATCGTTGCTCGTGTTAATCGGTCCTTAGGGAATTCTGATCCCAGGATGGTTGTTTTGAATATCGTTGGTCGTGTCGATCTTTCATTATTCGTGTGTCATCGTTCACTTGTTGAGTCGTATGATCCATATTGGATGTTTTATCCCTTGAGTTTCATTGTCATGTTGTATCGTGGCATATCCGGAATCATGTCTGCGTGCCGATTGGTTATGTGTAGGATTTTTAGCCAGGCACTCGATGGTCATGCGTGGATATTTCCGCATTGGACCGTGCACACGAGACGTAGTTCTTGAGGCTAATTAGGTACATTGTCACACGTATATTCTGGATTCCGTATACGGGGTGGACATGTGCACGGACACATTTCCGGATCGGGCGTACTGTGATGTCCCTCTTGAGCTTTATTGATTGATCGTTCGTAGTCCATGTTGTATTGGATATGTCCGACGATTTGCGACTGGTTGTTCATACGCCGAGGGGTATGTCCGACAGTTAGGTTTGCTTCTTTGAGATCTGTATTGTGATGAATTACAGCTTTGGGTTGTTCGGCTTTCAGTCCATTGTGATGTATCGGTATTTCCGTTGAAGCCTTCGGGCATTGTGAATTCGTATCTTTTTCGGCATTGGTTTGGTTTGCCTTCGGGTAATGTATTGTGGTGTTCTATATTGATGATTCGCCGTTTGGGCGTAAGTTTCGGTTCTTGTGCATCTCGTTGAGTTTTTCCTGGCGAAATATTTCTTCTCCCTACCTGTTTTAAGTTTCGGGACGAAACTTCTTTTAAGGAGGGTAGAATGTAATACCCGTAATTTTGATCCCCGGAAATTTTCTATTTTTGGCGGAAGTCTATTTTGACGACTTTCTTGGGACCGTTTCGTCATCTTGAGAATGATTAATTCTACACTTTTTGTCATCCGAGTTCGTTTCGGTATCGTTCTGTTGAATTCCGTGTTCTTTAGCGACTTTTCCACGTATGAGTTCGACTTTGTTAAATCACCATAAATTCTTGGAAACTCCAAAAATTCTGAATCTTGGCAATATTATAAAGCATCGAGTTAGCTTTCCAATGGTTCAAACGGTGAGTCAATCGGAGTCCAGACGAGGGAGTTATGGTCGAAATAGCTAAGTCACTCTCATTTTCCAGATTCGGCCAAAACCGCCTGTACCCGGTGCCGCGGCACACTGCCGAGCCCTGGGAGCAAATTTTGGGCCTGTGCCGCGGCACACCTATACTGAGCCGCGGCACACATGTCAGTTTACCCTATATCTGCGTTTTTTTGTGCGATTCAACCGATACTTTTTCATTTCTTCACCTTCACACGGGAGAGAAGGCTTGAGAGAGGGAAGTTTCTTCATCTATCACTTGAGTGGGTGACTTCCTTCATCTATTTTCGATTGTGAAGCCCGGATCATCGTTCTATCGCGTGCTCTTCGAATCATAGTGCTTGGATCTTCAAGAGGTAATTTCTTCAACATCTTGGATTTCGATTTTGTATTGGGTAATGATGTTTTGGATGTTAAAATCATGGGGTATGAAGTGATATACACATGATTATGGACATGTTTGAGTATTCATCGGATTATTGAAAGATTATTCAAGAACACTTCGAATTTTGTGTTGGAAATTGGGGATTTTGTTTGACTTCATCCTTTTAATCCGTAGTAATTTAGATTAGTGATGGATTGATGATGATTTAGGTGTATTCTATCATTTCCATCGTTATTCCACGGTTGGAGTGTATTGATTCGTCGTTTCGGTTGAGTTATTAGTCGACGCCTTGAAGGTGTCCGACAAAAGGTCTAAGAGGGGGTTTTGTGCGTTGTACGATTATTATTCATCGTACGATTGTTGATTTATCATTGATATGACTTAGGGACGAAATCCTTGTGAAGAACTCAAGTCGGAACCCTTCCGTTCGTTGTCTTCTTCGTGGTTCAAGCTTCCCGGTCGAACCGTGTTCTTCGGTAACGTTTATTAAGGCAAGTATACATTTATGATTGTACGTTCTCGACTTTGAAAGTATGAAATATTGATGGTATGATTATTTCTAGCCACTCCGGGACGGGCCTATGGTCCTCTGAGAGTTTCGTAGCCTCTGGTGCGATTCCATGGTTGATATGAACGAACCGTTTCTACGGCATTCATATGAAATAATGTTGGCATGTAATGAACGAACCGTTTTTACGGCATTCCTACATGTATCGGCGTATGAGGTGAACGAACCGTTTCTACGGCATTCACATACGTAACGGCGTATGAGGTGAACGAACCGTTTCTACGGCATTCACATACGTCTTATGAGATTTTAGTTATTCCGGAATACTAGTCTTAAATTGATGAATTGACGGATATTGATGAATTGACGGATACTGATGAATTGACGGATTACATTTACTTTATTGTCGAGGAGTATTATGTTTCATATTGTTATACTTGCACTAGCTATTCGACGGCTAACCCCTTTACGGGGGAAATACGTTTCATGTATTTCAGGTTCCAGGAGAGCGGATAGGTGGGTATCGGGTCGGCATGAAGATGATGGGCAAGTGTGATACTGTGTCTTGTCTCCGGTTATCTCTTTTGGTTTCCTCCATTCAGTGTTGTTGTACTGGAATGGATTTTAAATACTCGAGTATTGTATTTCAGTTTCTTTGATGTTCCGGCCTGTGTTGCCGAGGTATTGATTTGTGAAGTGATGTATATGTTTTCGTTGGTTATGGTTTTGAATACCATTTGTATCGTCTTCCTTTCTTTTGTATGTAGACCTTATCGGTCAAGTTTATAGTTCCGCGTATGTTTAGCCTTGTGGGTCCCACGGCGGGGCTTACGGCGCTGTAATATACCCTGAATAACTTGGGGGTGTTACAGTGAAGTGTTTAAATATCATAATGGATTTAATTCTCTCAAATTTTCATAAATACTTCTCATTTCTTCCAACGAATATCATAAAAAGAATTTATTAATCTCGTCTTGAAAGATTAATGGTGGTGATGAAAAATGGCATCCCAGAAGATATTCGATGGCTGATCGAAGCACAAGTTTGTTTATCTCGCGAATTTTCAAATTCATTTAATTATGTGCCATGTATAGGTAGGAATGATTTTGCAACGAGACAAAAAACAAAAAGATTAAGTGGATGATGTAATTGTACTCAATGTATTTTTTTACACACAGTACAAATATGTGGGGCTCGTGTCCAAAGACTGAGAAGATAAAATAGCATTCATGAGGATGGATTCTGCGAGGAACCTATGAATCATACTATCCAACAAAATGTTGAGAGATGTCCTAGTGGGTTCGTTCATCGTGAACTTATGGCTTTATGAACATAATTTAGGATGAACGAGATCATTATCATCATGAAAAAATAATCTAAAAAGATCCAGCTTGTAAGTCTGTGTTGCCAACATTGATATAATGTAAGTAGCATAATGACAAATATTATTAGATTTTGTAAATATTATTTTCCTTCAAATTTTTCAGAATCTTGTGTATTATGAATATTATGAACAATAAGAATATATATTTCTTGTAGAATTGAGAATCACTTTTTATTATAGATGTCAAATTATGTTTGAATAAATGGATGATATAGGTTATTATATATTTTATAGTTGTATTATTTAGAGATTAACAAATGCGAGAAAGAAGACGTTGTATTATTGTAATATTTAGTTATATTATTCAAAGATAACAAGGGGAGAAAGATGATTTTATATTATTACATAATATTAATTGTACTCACTTTGTCCTTTAAGTTTAGTCTATATTTCTTTTTTGGTACGTCCCATAAATTTGTTTCTATGTCATTTATGGATACTAATTAACTTATAGCTATACTAATTGGACCCGTTTCCACAAACATTACACTCCAAAAATACAATCAATATTATTATTAAAATTGCTGCTGAAAATTCCCACTAACAAATTTGGGTGACGTATAAAGTATTATCTAAAGACAAAGAGTTTTTTATTACACAAAAATTCAAATGACTCAAAGTGCAGTACTTCAAATACTCTGACAAATTGTTAGGATTGTATACTGCAAAGCATACTTTATGTTTGTATTACCTAATTTCCTTGAAACTACCTATGAGAATATTAATTACATTTAATCACATGTTTTCCATATTTATTCAAGTTATTGGTTATGCAAATGAAATGTCTAATTATTTTATATTGTAGATAATGTGGTGTGTTGGTTTCACACGGAGGATCACATTATCGGTGCCTTATAAAATAATATAATAGTTCACAACCTATATAATTATTAGACAAATTATATAAAAGGTTGTAGTGTATGCTTGAGATTAGTTGGTCTTGACTATTAGCATACATTAGCGTATTTACATACGTTGAACTGGATCGAGGTGAGATAGTGTCTTCTGTACTGACTGTAAGAAGAACATAAATCTCGGATAATTATGTATATAATATAATATATAATATTTAATTATGTATTTATAATACTTATTGCTTTGATTTACCATGGGTGAGAGTCAAAATGATCGACTCAATAAGCTCATATCTTGGGCAATAATATTATTTATACGACAGTTATTATTATTACTAAAAATCGTGTCCCGACTCGTGCGGGTTGATGATGTCCCCTTGAGGAGCTCGATAATGATTATTATATTAAACCCTGCACATGGATTTAATTCCGATATAATAATAAGGTTCGAGTGGTACTACTCTTGGATAAGATATTAATTAATTAAAGTTGTCAGTAGCTTATAATTAATTAATGGACATTCGATATCTTAAACACGGGAAATAATATATTTAATAAGGAGCCCAATTTAATAATTTGGGATTTTGGTAGGAAGTGCAATATCAACCTTTTAGTGGACTAAGTTTTATATTAATAGATTCATTATATTAGGAAGAGTCCTAATAAGGTAAGATGAATTTATTGGGAGTCCTTTCATAATCCTCCTTAAGATCCCTAGTAGTAGTCCAAGAGCCTATATATATGATTATGGGGGGAGGCCGATTTTTACATGTCTTGGTGAGGTTGTGAGATCAAATTTTTCCTCTTGTGTTTAATTGTAGATCTAGACTTGTGTCTTTGATTCTACAATTTAGATAACACATTAATTTGCTAAGAGTGTTCATAAAAATACTAGGAAGCAAAGAAAAATTGTGTGACCACATACAAGAGAATTTCGATCGATCTCATTAGTGTCCAAGCAAGATCCGGTAGCTCGTTGCCCACACAACGTCCGGGTTAAGGTGGATCATACTCTAGAAGGTCTAAAGGTAGAAATACAAGGTGATCAAGACGAAAGCAACCAATTCGCTTCAAAGGTAATATCCTATGATCTTCTAGATCTGGATTAGGATATTTTAATAGCCAACATACATATTTAATAAATAACAAATAATATTTAAATTGCTTATTAGTCTTAGTATTTAATTAATTAGCATGCCTAAATAGATCTTATGCTCGTGGATGCGTAAAATGCGATTATGAAACTTTACCAAACTTCGCTTCCGATGCGTTTTTACTTCCAACAATTGGTATCGGAGCCGGATTTTTAGGCTTTTTGCTATTTTAATTAATTTTGGTGATTAATTGATAGCAATTTAAATATTCATGTATTTTGATATTGGAATATTTTGCTAGATGTGTTCTTGCAGGTGATATGATCTAATTATCATGGTTATGTGGATGGTTTATTTATTTATTTTTATTATTTATGCAATTGTTGGTTTGGCCCAGTTTTGAGACATGTAATAGTTGTTCCCGTGAGAAAATCCACGGGTAGTTCTAGGTGTTTTATTTTTCATGTAATCTTGCTATAATTTCGATGTATTTTATTTTGTATAAAATTGTAATCGAATTCGGGAAAGACGGGATCACGAAGAAATAGAGCGAGTAACCGGATCGCCGGCCCTGGGCTAGCGGGCAATGACACGGCCGCTGAAAGACGGCGCCGAGCAAGCGCCGAGAGCATGGCGGCTAGTCTGGGCCGGTTCACTGGTTCGATCCGGGTCCTCCAGTTTTTGGTCCGGTCCGTTTCGCCGCCGTTCGTTGCGTCCGCTGGAGAGTCGGGATTTAAAATTAAATTTTTTTATGTAATTAATTTTGCATAAAAGTGAAATTTTAATTTTGGAAATCCACTGACCAGCCGGGGAGGAGCGGTGAGATACTTGATTCTGTGGGAGAGATCGAGTCGAAGATTTTCTCGTATTCAACTCAAGGAGGAAGACCATGATAATTGGATAATATAATTATCCATACTTTATTTTTGGTTTTTATTGTTTTGATGTATGGCATGTATGAATGTATGCGTGATATGTTTTCTGCATGTTAGGACGAGAAAATTAAAAACCTTAAGGCTAAAATAACTAAGTGATTAAATTGATTTTTTTTAAAAATAAAATCAAATTGGCTTCCATAATTTATTTAAATTGTGAAGTAATTAGCATGCGCGTTGACATTAGGGTCTTTCTCCATATCGGATGTGCTAATTATAGGTTCACTAGTTTTAAATTTCAAAATGATAACATAATAGGACCTCTCCACCTGTAGGACTATTATTTAAAAGATAATATTTTAAGGATGTTAAATTATGGTGTTCACTTAGGTGTATTAATTAATACGCTCCCCATCGGAATCTATGTTAATTAATACATGGCCAAAAGGAACCAACTATTAATTTTACTTGTCATAACGTTAGTTGACTACATAGTAAAATTAAAGACGTAAAACTCTACTTGAAAAATGGGAGAAGTCTGATGAGATGGCTCGCTATTACATTTTGGCTTCACTGACAAATGTATTGCAGCATCAACATCAGACGATGGGCTCGGCCACGGAAATGATGAAAAGTCTCACCGAGATGTTTAGTTTGGTCATCAGAACCGAGCGGCTAGACAAAATGCAATGAGGGTGTTGATGACAACCCAAATGTCTGAAGGACCCAGTAAGGGATCATGTTCTAAAAATGATGTCTCATTTGAACGAACTGAGCATATTGGGGGCTTCTATCGATGCGGAAACGCAGGTCGATATTATCTTAGGCAGCTTACCAAGAAACTTTGAGCAGTTCCGCCTTAACTACAATATGAACCGTAGGACATATACTTTGGCGGAACTGCTGACAGAGCTTCAATGTGCTGAAGGTCTCTTCAAACAAGGTTATCATCAGATTCTTGCGGCAACCGGTGCTACTTATTCCAAACCCAAATGGGGAAAGAAGAAAAAACAGGTTGGCCATAAGCAAGTGGCAACCCTCAAGGTGAAAAGCAAGGCTCCTCACTCAGAAAGGACATTTTAAAGCGGACTGCCCTACTCTTAAGAAAGGTAACCAAACAGCTTAGTGCGGGCGAGATTACCATCAACTGGGGCGATTATTCCAGGGTTATGGCTGTTGGCTTATTGAGTCGATCATTTTGATTCTCACCTATGGTCAATCAAAGCAATATATAAGTATTATAAATACATAATTAAATATTATATACTTAGAATTAAGAAATAATAATTATCCAAGATTTACGTTCTTCTTACAGTCAGTACAGAAGACACTATCTCACCTCGATCCAGTTCAACGTATGCAAATAGGCTTAATATATGCTAATAGTCAAGACCAACTAATATCAAGCGTACACTACAACCTTTTATATAATTTGTCTAATAATTATATAGGTTGTGAACTATTATATTATTATATAAGGCACCGATAATGTGATCATCCATGTGACACCAACACACCACATTATCTACTATATAAAATAATTAGACATTTCATTTGCATAACCATAACGTGAATAAATATGCAAAACATGTGATTAAATATAATTAATATTCTCATAGGTAGTTTCAGGAAAATTAGGTAATACAAGCATAAAGTATGCTTTGCAGTATACAATCCTAACAATCTCCCACGTATACTCAAAGCATGCTTTTAAGTATACTACTCTATTACATAGTTTCTCATTTCTCCCACTTATACTCAAAGCAATGCTGCCATACACCGTAATCCCATTCCTTCCACATGCCTTTCAAAAACTTTTGAGGGTAAACCTTTCGTGAAAGGATCAGCAAGATTATCTTCCGATGCAACCCTGGCTACAACTACGTCTCCTTCCTTTACGAAGTGTCATATGATGTGGTACTTCCGGTTGATATGTTTGCTTGCCTTGTGGGCTCGTGGTTCCCTCGAATTTGCGACTGCACCAGTATTATCACAATAAAGTGTAATACCCTTTGGCAAATCTGGAATCACATCTAAGTCCTACAGGAAGTACTTGATCCACACCGCCTCCTTGGCTGCCTCAGAGGCTGCCACGTACTCGGATTCCATGGTAGAGTCCGAGATGCATTTCTGCTTCACACTCCTCCAACTAATGGCTCCACCTCCCAGGCTAAACACATAACCCGAAGTAGACTTGAACTTTTCTTTGTTCGATGAAAAATCTGAGTCAGTGTAACCCACTTGACACAGGTCGTCTGATTGATATACAAGCATGTACTCCCTAGTCCTTCTCAGGTACTTGAGTATGTGGTTGACAGCAATACAGTGTCCTGGTCCTGGGTTTGACTGATATCTAGCAGCCATGCCTACAACATGACAGATATCTGGTCTAGTGCAAAGCATAGCATACATGAGGCTTCCCACAGCAGATGCATAAGGGACCATCTTCATGTCATCTATATCCTTTTGTGTCTTGGGACACATATCCTTAGATAGTTGAAGTCTATGTGTGTAAGGTAGAAAACCTTTCTTGGAATTCTCCATGCTAAACCGCTTTAGCACTGTATCGGTATAGGATGTCTGGGATAAGCACAACATCCTTTTCTTCCGATCACGAAAGATCCTGATTCTAAGGATGTGTCCTGCTTCTCCCAGATCCTTCATATCGAACTGCTCAGATAGCCATACCCGTACGTCCGACAATTCCTTCACGTTGTTTCCAATCATAAGGATATCGTCTACATACAGTACAAGAAACACCAACACGTTTCCATCACATTTCTTATACACACAACTCTCACTCGGACATTGGACGAATCCGTATGACTGGACAACTTCGTCAAATAGAGTGTTCCAAGATCTAGATGCTTGCTTAAGTCCATAAATGAATCTCTTAAGCTTGCACACCAAGTGCTCTTCTCCTTCAGCAATGAATCCCTCTGGTTGGCGCATATAGATTTTCTTGTCTAGACTCCCATTCAAGAATGCAGTCTTGACATCCATTTGCCAAATCTCCAGATCCAAATGCGCAGCTATAGCTAAAGAATCCGGATTAACTTAAGCATGGCTACCGGCGAAAAGGTTTCATCATAATTGATACCCTCTTTTTGAGTGTAACCTTTTGCAACAAGCCTCGCTTTGAAGGTTTCAACCTTCCCGTCACCTCCTTTTTTTCGCTTGTAGACCCATTTACTTCCAATGGCTTGTACACCATCAGGTAGCTCTACTAGCTTCCACACTTGATTGGAATCTATAGATCCCATTTCTGATTCCATTGCTACTTGCCAGGAGTCAGCATCTTTATCTTAGATGGCCTCCTTGTAGGTCCAGGGATCTGATTCATCTTTGCCTGGGATTGAGCCCGAAGACTTTCCCATGCCTATAAATCATTCCGGCTGACGAACAACCCTCCCACTACGACGAGGCAAATCCTGAGTTGGTGTAAAAGTCTTAGTCGATACGTGGTGTAGTGTTAGTTGGCGCTTGTATGATTGGTATGGACGGAGTTTCGCCCCTCAGCTCTTATAGAATTATCTCACTCATGGGCTCGTGACTAATCATATAATCCTCTTCTAGGAATCGGGCATTGGTGCTAACAATGACCTTCTGATCCTAGGGACTATAGAACAAGCCACCCTTCGTTCCCTTAGGATATCCTACAAACACTCGCACTTCTGTATGAGATGCCAACTTGTCAGCTTCCTTATTCAGCACATGCGCTAGAGTACCCCAAATCCGAACATGTCCTAGACTGGGCTTTCGCCCACTCCACAGCTCTGTGGGTGTTTTTGGAACTGATTTCGAAGGCACCAGGTTTAGAATGTACGCCGCTGTCTCTAAGGCGTATCCCCAAAATGAAATAGGTAAATCCAAATAACTCATCATTGATCTAACCATTTCTAAAAGAGTTTTATTCCTTCTTTCAGCCACACCATTTTGCTGTGGAGTTCCCAGCGCGGTGAGCTGTGATGAAATCCCCTCATTTGCCAAGAAATCCAAAAACTCTCCACTAAGGTATTCGCCACCACGATCAGATCGTAGTGACTTGATACTTTTCCCATGACGCTTCTCTGTTTCAGCCTTGAAGTATCTGAACTTGTCAAAGGCTTCAGACTTACGTCGCATCAAATAGATATATCCATATCTCGAATAATCATTTATAAATGTGAAGTATTCGAAACCACCCCTAGTTTAGATATTCATTGGACCACATACATCCGTATGAACCAATTATAACACATTTTGTGCACGGTTTCCCTTGGTTTTAAAAACTCTTTTGGTCATCTTACCTTCCAGACATGATTCACAAATTGAAAATGACTCAACTTGGAGATCATCCAATGGGCCATCATCTACCAATCTTTGAATCCTCCCAAGGTTTACATGCCCTAACCATAAATGCCACAGATATGTTTGGTTTTTGCTTGAAGGTTCTTTTCTCTTTTTAGGTTTAGACAAAAAGTTAAGTGATTTATGCATAGGAGTTTGTGCAGTATTAACGACATATAGTCCATCATTAAAAATACCTTTGCAAATATATTCACCATTTCTTTTCCTAATAATGGCATCATCATCAAAAGAAACTGAATTACCATCGCATTTTAATTTAGAAATCGAAATTAAATTCACTCTAAAATCCGGTACTAATAATACATTATTGAGGACTAATAATTTATCATTAATCTTCAACTGCACGACTCCCACTGCAACAGCCATAAGCCTGGAATAATCGCCCCAGTTGATGGTAATCTCGCCCGCACTAAGATGTTTGGTTACCTTTCTTAAGAGTAGGGCAGTCCGCTTTAAAATGTCCTTTCTGACCGCACTTGTAGCACTTTCCCTTTGGCTTTTTGTTCGCCTCGAGGTGAGGAGCCTTGCTTTTCACCTTGAGTGTTGCCACTTGCTTCTGGCCAACCTCCTTTTTCTTCTTTACCCATTTGGGTTTGGAAGAAGTAGCACTAGTTGCCGCAAGAATCTGATGATAACCTTGTTTGAAGAGACCTTCAGCAGATTGAAGCTCTGTCAGCAGTTCCGCCAAAGTATATGTCTTACGGTTCATATTGTAGTTAAGGCGAAACTGCTCAAAGTTTCTTGGTAAGGTGCCTATGATAATATCGACCTGCATTTCTGCATCGATAGAATCCCCCAGTATGCTCAGTTCGTTCAAATGAGACATCATTTTTAGAACATGATTCCTTACTGGGTCCTTCAGACATTTGGGTTGTCATCAACACCCTCATTGCATTTTGTCTAGCCGCCCGGTTCTGATGACCAAACTAAACATCTCGGTGATACCTTTCATCATTTCCGCGGCCGAGCCCATCGTCTGATGCTGATGCTGCAATACATTTGTCAGTGAAGCCAAAATGTAACAGCGAGCCATCTCATCAGACTTCTTCCATTTTTCAAATAGAGTTTTACGTCTTTAATTTTGCTATCTAGTCAACTAACGTTATGGCAAGTAAAATTAATAGTTGGTTCCTCTTGGCCATGTATTAATTAACATAGATTCCGATGGGGAGCTTATTAATTAATACACCTAAGTGAACACCATAATTTAACATCCTTAAAATATTATCTTTTAAATAATAGTCCTACAAATAGAGAGGTCCTATTATAAAAAAATAATATTTACCTTATATTATCATTTTGAAATTTAAAACTAGTGAACCTATAACACATCTGATATGGAGAAAGACCCTAATGTCAGCGCGCATGCTAATTACTTCACAATTTAAATTAATTATGGAAGCCAATTTGATTTTATTTTTAAAAAAAATCAATTTAATCACTTAGTTATTTTAGCCTTAAGGTTTTTAATTTTCTCGTCCTAACATGCAGAAAACATATCATGCATACATTCATACATGCCATACATCAAAACAATAAAAACCAAAAATAAAGCATGGATAATTAAATTATCCAATTATCATGGTCTTCTTCCTTGAGTTAAATACGAGAAATCTTCGACTCGATTTCTCCCACAGAATCAAGCATCTCGTCGCTCCTCCCCGGCCGGGCAGTGGATTTCCAAAATTAAAATTACACTTTTATGCAAAATTAATTACATAAAAAAATTTAATTTTAAATCCCGACTCTCCAGCGGACGCAACGAACGGCGGCGAAACGGACCGACTAAAATCGGACGACCCGCCCAAACCAAATAACTGCCCGAACCAGTCGCCATTGTAATATCCGCAAATTCGAATTTCAGTAATTTTCTTTTTTTGGCGGGAGTCCGTTTTGACGACTCGCTCATGACCGTTTCGTCATTCCGAGAATGATTATTTCTGCACTTTTTGTCATTCGAGTTCGTTTCAGTATTGTTTTGTTGAGTTCCGTGCTTTTTAGCGACTTTTCCGCACTTGAGTTCGATTCTTGCGAATCTCGGTCGAAACTGCTGTTTCGAGTTTCCCGCAAGTTCGTTTAACTTTGTTAGACGTGTTATGAACTTCGGTTTGGTTATTCGATCACGTATCGTGATTTTCGGACGTTTTGGGCCATTTTCGTAATTTCCCAAAGTTTTGGGTAATTACTTCCGTTGTCGAATTTCGACACTTCGGGTGGTCGGAATCGTGTATTCTCTTAGCGCTTGGATTCGTCTTTGCGAGTACTTCGTAACCGTATCTTCGGTTTACTTTCAGATTCCGGTTTCGGGGTCGTTCGGGCCAGTTTGGACAGCAAAATCCTTAACCTGCTGTCCAGTGTAGACATACGGCCGTAATTTGCCATACTTACGGCCGTAACTTGCTTTAATTACGGCCGTATCTCTTGTTATGTACGGCCGTACATACCAGTCTGCCTTATATCAGGCAGACCCCTTTTTCTCTCCCATTTTTCTTCTATTTTCGTTCCTACCGACGGGTTCGTGCGATTTTGGGCGATTTGGGCGATTCCCATCTTCAGAACTTCAATACATCTTGTTTCTTGGGCCATTGTTGTTGATTAACATCAACAAGTCTCCTCCTTACCATCTAGATCGAAGGTATAATCCTCAGAACCCTAGTTTTGATAATTTTGGGGATTTTTGCATTTTTGTCCGATTCGTTCCGTGTTGTTGATTAATTCATGATGGGTATGATTAATCTTGATAGTATTCTTGTGTTTAACGTCATTTAATCCATTGTTCTTCGTCGAATCGAAGTATATTTCTTGATTTCCTTCGAATTGACTTTTGGGGATTTGTTCTCGATCTCGTTTTTCATCCGTTTTTGATGGATCGATTGTGGTTAAATGATGTTGTTAAACACATTCTATGGATTGTATATCCATATTTCAACTTGGAATTCCGTTTTCGGGTTTTGACGGGACGAATCGTGTTCTTGGCCGTTTTGGGGAAAATCCTTGAATTTTCGTCATTCGTTCCTTGAATTCAACGGCTTTGGGTCGTACTTTGGAATTCATTTTCGTTGTTATATTTGTCCTTCGTAGTTTATGAACGCGAGTTGGCGATCGGTGGAGTCGGCGGGTTCGTAGTCGGTTCGTGTCAACCTACTTCGGTCGATTCTTCGCGTTGTTCTTATTCGAGGCAAGTACCTTGCCCATACTATTCTTGTTTTGTGGATATAATAATTGGTGATCGTCTTGGTGTATTTGTTTGTTTGTTTGAAATGTGTTTTCAAAAGATTTCGGTTCGGCCTCGTTGAAGGCTTTCTTTCAAAATGCGTGTGTGTTTTGTGAACGGCGTGTTTTGGGAATTGATTATGATTTGGTTATTTTGAACGTCGAAGGATTTGATGATGATACTCCTATTGTTTAAAGTTATGGAATCGTGTATTCCGTATTTAATCTTGTTATTGTGTTTTGAAGAGTTTGATAATGGTGTCGAGTTAATGGCCATCTCTAGTGAGTATTCTTAATGAACTTACATTCTTAGCATGTTAGTTTTGCATGAGTAACGTGTGTGTGTGTATGCTCACTACGGGTTAGATCCGACGGGGTCTCGGTAGGGGTCCACGGAGGGGTGGATCCGCGAGCTTGCTTTTAACCACTATGGGTTAGATCCGACGGGGTCTCGGTAGGGGTGGATCCACGGTTAATTGTGGTGCATTTTGCAAATGTGATTTGATTATGGCATTTCCGGAAATGAGTGCTTTTTGAACGGTTTTCATGATTGCATGCATTGACTAAGTGTGTAAGAGGTAAGGGTTCGTTTGGGTTACTTGGCTAGGATGGCACTAGAGTATTTTATTGTTTGTGTTAAATCCTTTAATTGTGAATTTTGACGTTGGAAGACGAACCTTATGGTCGTTCTTGTGTACTGTGAGTTGATGAGATTTGGGGCTAAAATCCCAATGGTTTTGTAAAAGTCATTTTATGGATTTGGGGCTAAAATCACAACGGTTTGGTAAATGTCATTTTTCGGAAAATAAACCTTTGGGGCGGTGACCCCTTTTGTCTTTGGGATTTTGAAAAGTACGATTTGATAATCCTAAATTGTTTTCTATTGAAACTCTCGATGGCATTCTAAACCGTTTTATAAATCATTTCCATTGATTTATGATATTTCGATTTTGAAATGTTTTCTCAAACTCTTGCCTCGGGGAAATACTTTTCGTTTCGTTTGGATCTTTGAGGATTCCTGGTTATGGTTATTCGTGGAATGTGAATTGTATGGCTCGTATTTGCACTTTGTTCTTGCACTAGCAAAACAGTGGAGTTTTGCTAACCCCCGAGTATTCGGGGGGTGGATGTCTGTTTTTGCATTCAGGTTTTGGAGCATAACACAGGGTCGGCACGAAGGATGATGAAAGATGATCGATACTAATCACATGAGGAACCGTACATCGTGTATTGGTTTAGTTGTACTTTATTTCCCGCTGCTATATTTTTTTTCCGTTGTACGGGTGTGGTTGTGTTTTGACCCCTGCGTGGGCATGAATTGTATTTGAGTTGTATGTATTTTTATCGAAAGACCAAATCGGTCTACTGAGTCTTTTTAGCCTTGAAGGCATCGTTGAGATGTTCTATGCGGTTACTAGCCTGGTAGATCCTTGAGGAAAGGTTCTACGGCGTGTAATATCCCTGAGCGGATTGGGGGTGTTACACCCGCGACTCTGGCATTGCCGGTCTTGCTCGGCGTGGCCGTGTCTTGGCAGCTCCGGCCTTGCTCGTTCTTTATCGGCCACGGCATCCAGCCAGCGATTCAGTTCCGCTCGCTCTATTTCTTCGTGATCCCGTCTTTTTCGAATTCGACTACAATTTTATACAAAATAAAATACATTGAAATTACAGCAAGATTACATGAAAAATAAAACACCTAGAACTACCCGCGGATTTTCTAACGGGAACAACCATTACATGCCTCAAAACCGGGTCAAACCAATAATTGCATAAATAATAAAAATAAATAAATAAATAAACCATTCACATAACCATGATAATTAGATCATATCACCTGCAAGAACACATCTAGCAAAATATTCTAATATTAAAATACATGAATATTTAAATTGCTATCAATTAATCACCAAAATTAATTAAAATAGCAAAAGGTCTAAAAATCCGGCTCCGATACCAATTGTTAGAAGTAAAAACGCAGCGGAGGCGAAGTTTGGTAAAGTTTCATAATTGCATTTTACGCATCCACGAGCATAAGATCTATTTAGGCATGGTAATTAATTAATTACTAAGACTAATAAGCAATTTAAATATTATTTGTTATTTATTAAATAAGTATGTTGGTTATTAAAATATCCTAATCTAGATCTAGAAGATCATAGTATATTACCTTTGAAGCGAATTGGTTGCTTTCGTCTTGATCACCATGTATTTCTACCTTTAGACCTTCTAGAGTATGATCCTCCTTAACCCGGATGTTGTGTGGGCAACGAGCTACCGGATCTTGCTTGGACACTAATGGGATCGGCTGAAATTCTCTTGTATGTGGTCACACAATTTTTCTTTGCTTCCTAGTATTTTTATGAACACTCTTAGCAAATTAATGTGTTATCTAAATTGTAGAATCAAAGACACAAGTCTAGATCTGCAATTAAACACAAGAGAAAAAATTTGATCTCACAACCTCACCAAGACATGTAAAAATCGGCCTCCCCCCATAAGTCCTATATATAGGCTATTGGACTACTACTAGGGATCTTAAGGAGGATTATGAAAGGACTCCCAATAAATTCATCTTACCTTATTAGGACTCTTCCTAATATAATGAATCTATTAATATCAACTTAGTCCACTAAAAGGTTGATATTGCACTTCCTACCAAAATCCCAAATTATTAAATTGGGCTCCTTTATTAAATATATTATTTCTCGTATTTAAGATATCGAATGTCCATTAATCAATTATAAGCTACTGACAGCTTTAATTAATTAATATCTTATCCAAGAGTAGTACCACTCGAACCTTATTATTATATCAGAATTAAATCCACGTGCAGTGTTTAATATAATAATCATTATCGAGCTCCTCAAGGGGACATCATCAACCCGCACGAGTCGGGACACGATTTTTAGTAATAATAATAACTGTCGTATAAATAATATTATTGCCCAAGATATGAGGCTTATTGAGTCGATCATTTTGACTCTCACCCATGGTAAATCAAAGCAATAAGTATTATAAATACATAATTAAATATTATATACTTAGAATTAAGAAATAATAATTATCCGAGATTTACGTTCTTCTTACAGTGAGTACAGAAGACACTATCTCACCTCGATCCAGTTCAACGTATGCAAATACGCTAATGAATGCTAATAGTCAAGACCAACTAATCTCAAGCATAGACTACAACCTTTTATATAATTTGTCTAATAATTATATAGGTTGTGAACTATTATATTATTTTATAAGGCACCGATAATGTGATCCTCCGTGTGAAACCAACACACCACATTATATACAATATAAAATAATTAGACATTTCATTTGCATAACCAATAACTTTAATAAATATGCAAAACATGTGATTAAATGTAATTAATATTCTCATAGGTAGTTTCAGGGAAATTAGGTAATACAAGCATAAAGTATGCTTTGCAGTATACAATCCTAACAATTTGTCAGAATATTTGAAGTACTGCACTTTGAGTCATTTGAATTTTTGTGTAATAAAAAACTCTGTCTTTAGATAATACTTTATACGTCACCCAAATTTGTTAGTGGGAATTTTCAGCAGCAATTTCAATAAAAATATTGATTGTATTTTTGGAGTGTAATGTTTGTGGAAACTGGTCCAATTAGTAAAGCTATAAGTTAATTAGTATCCATAAATGACATAAAAAGAAATTTATGGGACGTACCAAAAAAGAAATATAGACTAAACTTAAAGGACAAAGTGAGTACAATTAATATTATGTAATAATATAAAATCATCTTTCTCCTCTTCTTATCTTTGAATAATATAACTAAATATTACAATAATACGTCTTCTTTCTCGCATTTGTTAATCTCTAAATAATACAACTATAAAATATATAATAACCCTATATCATCCATTTATTCAAACATAATTTGACATCTATAATAAAAATTAGTGATTCTCAATTCTACAAGAAATATATATTCTTATTGTTCATAATATTCATAATACTCAAGATTCTGAAAATTTTGAAGGAAAATAATATATACAAAATCTAATAATATTTGTCATTATGCTACTTACATTATATCAATGTTGGCAACACAGACTTACAAGCTGGATCTTTTTAGATTAGTTTTTCATGATGATAATGATCTCGTTCATCCTAAATTATGTTCATAAAGCCATAAGTTCACGATGAACGAACCCACTAGGACATCTCTCAACATTTTGTTGGATAGTATGATTCATAGGTTCCTCGCAGAATCCATCATCATGAATGCTATTTTATCTTCTCAGTCTTTGGACACGAGGCCCACATATTTGTATTGTGTGTAAAAAAATACATTGTGCACAATTACATCATCCACTTAATCTTTTTTGTTTTTTGTCTCGTTGCAAAATCATTCCTACCTATACATGGCATATAATTAAATGAATTTGAAAATTCACGAGATAAACAAACTTGTGCTTCGATCAGCCATCGAATATCTTCTGGGATGCCATTTTTCATCACCACCATTAATCTTTCAAGACGAGATTAATAAATTCTTTTTATGATATTCGTTGGAAGAAATGAGAAGTATTTATGAAAATTTGAGAGAATTAAATCCATTATGATATTTAAACACTTAACATGAAAAATGTCCTCGTAACTTCTTTAGAGTATGAGATTACGCGTATGAGATAGAACTCCGAATTTAAATAGTATTTACCTGAAGCGTATGAGCTATGATTTTATTTGAAAAATAATCATGATATGAGGTGGATCCGAGCTCTAACATAATGGGAATCGAACTTTGAACTTATGAAACATAGGTTAAAAAGTGGGTATTGGAAACCACCCTTGGGTTGCAAATAACATTGCCTAATAGTTGGATTCAAGGGGACTTGTTATAAAACCAGGACCTTAACACCTCAACCAACTATGTAATAGCTTGGTTTTATAAATTAATATGTCTTAACACTCCGACCAAACACTCCATAGTGTGGATTTCGATGTTTTAGAGTCAGTTTGGTATTATTGTGGCCAACAAAATCTGTTGCAGGGAATTGATGTGTGGAAAAATAATGTGAGAAAAAATGGATAATTACTTGATAAATGCAGGAAAAGTCTAAAAGTGAAGAAATAAAAAAAAACAAGGTTGCATTAAAATGACGGGGATCTTGCGTATCGATTGGGTTTGCCGTCGTCTTTGAGTCATGTGCATAACGTATTTTATGTCTCACAGTTGAGGAAATACGTACGGATCCTAGTCACGTTATCGATTTTGGAGAGATTGTGGTAGGGCTCGATATCACCTTTGGGGGGAGACCGATTCAGATTTTAGAGCGGCGGGTCAAATAGCTTAGGCACAAAGCCCCCAACTTCAGTTTTTGAGACACATTAATAATGTAGATTTTATTTTCTTTACAATATGATGTGAGTCGAATTTATATGCCAATCAAGAAAAAATGTAGATCTGATATTTTTACCCAAATCATTATATCTAGGTTTATCCAATGAAAAAATTATCCAATAATTGGCCATCGAGGTAGATATTTGTTTGACAAACTTGAACCAAAAAAGAAAGAATTGGAAAAAATACATTATCGGATATATGTTACAAAATGTAGAGATAAAAAATACAAATTGGCTTACAACAGTTTCTAAGAACCATAAAAATTGTATAAAATAAATTAAACTTCAATGTGAATCACTTGAAAATTTTAGAGAGAAAAAACAATCTCTATCGCTTGACCAACAGATAGCGGAAAAGTAACTTCATCAAAATAAATTGCTTGTGAATTCATAAGCATGCGCATATAATAAAATTTTATAAATTTTGTCATTGCCTCACAAGTATAAACAAGAGTCAAGAGTAATTCTCTTTCGTACTTTGCGATATACCTTAGAAATTCAATTTTCAATCTCACCAGTTATATGTGGCTGTTTTTAAAGAGAGAAATCAAGAATAATTGAAAATATCAATTTACAGGAACGAAAAATTTGAAATCATTCGAATGAATAATATTTTTACAAAGAAGTATTTAGCAATATACAGACATGGAAGCATTTCTGGCATAACTGACATGAAATTTGTTGAATTGCTAGATATTTCTGAGCAAGCTGTCTCTCGGAGTATTTGAAGTACTGCACTTTGAGTCATTTGAATTTTTGTGTAATAACTTCACTTGGAAAACTTTTTGTCTTCAGATAATACTCCGTACGTCACCCAAATTTGTTCGTGGGAATTTTCGACAGCAATTTCAATAAAAAATGTTGATTGTATTTTTGGAGTGTAACGTTTGTGGAAACGGGTCCATATTAATGTAGTTATAAGTTAATTAGTGTCCATAAATGACATAAGAACAAAATTGGAACGTACCCAAAAGGAAATGTAAAACATATTTAGGGGACAAAGTGGGTACAGTAAATGGAAGATAACGAAAGGCTCTATGGTTGGTGGTGGCTCGAGGCAAGAAGACAAGCACGTCGTAGACAACTAACACCAAATAGAGCATTTCTCTTGCAGGAGCAAACAATGATGAGAAGTTGAAATTTGATATAGTAAGAGATCTAATTTGTTACACGAGCGAATTAGCTACAGCATTGAGGATCTTTTTAATACATAATAAGGCAAACGTAAGACGATGAGGGACTTGAGTTCAATTAAGTGTTGGACATGTGAACAACTTTATATCAAGACTCTCTCTCTATATATAAAGGCAAGCCTACATGTTTAGACATTACACTCTTTTTGGCCGCTTTCAATTTGCAAAATCAAACAAGAATAAGATAAATTGTAAATATTGAAGTCGAAATTGAAATTAGCAGGGGTTCGCTCGAACGCATGCCCCCACTGCCTAAAGTTATGACGTAAGCCCCATTACTTGAGCCGACCTTTAACATACACCCCTTGGTGCAGTGGAGGTCAGCAATCTCACCCACGAGCCTTCTTGATCACCCATTAACCCATCCAAGTTAAGTATGGAGCTCAAGGTACCTTCTACGGCTCGTCATTATACAAATATATGGAGATTCACCGTTTTCTTCCAAATATAAAATCCATATATATATAATAGAAAATGTTGTGATTGTTATAAACATCGAAATAAAGAGGAAAATATGAGAGAATATGGAGACACCAACAATGAAAGTGTGTATTTTTATGAGGGCCAAAGACCTTTATTTATAGGTACACATCTAGGGTTTCGGGAGTATAAAGGTCATTCATTAATAAATACATTAATTACAACAGTGATGGAATTTTTAATTAGAGAGGCGGTTTAGATCAATGATGGTCGGCTTATCATATCACGCAAATAATATTGAACCGCTCAAAATGATATTATTTAATTCGGAGAGCCAACGAAGTGATATTCAGAACACTAATTTTGGACTGAATTGTTGGGATCTTTTCAAAAGAAAGAGACCCTCCAAAAAGTATTGCATGCTGCTTGAAATTGTGGCGAGCACACGGTATTCTTTAGTAAAAGGCGAAAGAATAGTTCGCTATGTGCTCACCACGCAGCTTCATGAGGAAGAAAATTGTTTTCATGGTTATTTTATTTGCGAGACCTTCAGTTCCAGTTTAATTCTTATCCGATGTGGGATCCAACCTACATTGTAATCACACTAAACTGACGATTAAACCCAAAACATAGCTGAAGGGGATTCTCTTTTTTTTGGAGAACTGTTATTCACCCGCACCGACACCGCCGCCATCTTCTCATTCCTAATCTTTTCTTTACCTTCCTTCGCCTTTATCATTCCTAATCTTTTCTTTACCTTTTTTTTTTGTTTGCTTTGTTAAAAAACATAATAAATAATGATAATAACAGCAAAGACTGAATTAAATAAATAATAATAATTAAAAAAAACAAAAAAATGAAATATAAAAAATGAAAAAAAATAAAAGAAACTATCTTCTGGTGATGGATGCGGGATCAGAAGTCAAAATTATATAAAAATAATTATACGGGAGTAAGAGAAATGTAATTAAAGAAAAATAGTAAAATGAAATATAAAAAAGAAGAAAATATTATCTTTTATACGAAGTGATATCTGACGCTCCTTATTTAGTAAAAATATATTTTTTCAAATTAATTTAATTTATTTAAATATATTTATATTTAAGATAAATATTTACAATATACTCTTTTTGGGAAATATATTTTTACTCACGTGTAACTATATTTGTATATATTTTTATCAACTTTATGGATACTATCAAGTATATAGAAGTGAAGATAATTTTCATATTAAAGTATCTCCAATATTTATCAACTGAATTTTTTTAAGGACTGTGTATACTTGCAATTAATACTTTGGTTACCTAAATATTGCATTTGAATACAATTTATTTATGTACATTATTTTTTTATATTTAACAGTAAATGGAGGTATAAATATATATATATATATCGTATCAACTGTAGTTTGGTTACCTAAATATAAACATTTGGTTCTTCGTTTATCATCGGACATTGAGTTGTTTAAATTTCCAACACCAACAATAAGCATATGGATACTTACTAGTAGTTTGGTTACCTAGATATTGTACTTGAATACTAGTTACTCATGTTCGTTAACTTATTTATATTAAATAATAGAAAATAAAGATACAAAATTATAAATAATATCAATTGTAGTTTGATTACTTAATAATCACATCTGGGTACTTTTTATTGTTGAACTTTGAGTTGTTTAATTTTACAACTAAGCCAATTTATCGAGAAAGATAACCATAAAAACTTGTATCATAACTAAAATCTATGAAAAAAGCATCAACATATCATAAAAATAACTAGTATCCGCTGACAAGCAACAGAGTAACCAAATATTCATTTATAAGTATCATTGTACATATTTGAAAAAGTAAAAATCTCTTACAAAACTAGTGATCAAATATACCAGAATAAGTAGAAATAAACAAAATCATGTATATATTCAGATTCATTTTAAAAAGGTAATCGATCAAATATCACACATAAGTAAAAAATATTATGGAGGTAATAAAAACTTCATTTGCAAATCACAAGAAATATTATGGAGTTACCGAAGATCGAGTGTTTCTGGGATGTATTGACCGAGTGCGGGTTAGACGATCTGGGTTATGATGGTTATAATTGTACATGGACGAATGGTTAGATAGGTGCGTGGGAAACACAAAGTGGACAACAAAATTCTCTTCTAACACGGTGGAACATAGAGTCCGACAAGAGTCAATCATTGCCCTATATATATATATATATATATATATATATATATATATCGGAAACCACTATAGCCCTTAAGGAGGATAGGAACGGGGACGAACAAACGGATGAAATTATTCCGGTTTGAGACCATGTGTCTCCAAGATGCTATGTCTAGAGAGGTTTTTCGTGGGCAAGTGGCCCAGGGGGAACAACTTGTCTTATTGCGTGCAAGCCAGAGGGTTGTGGCCAAGCTCTTTCTAAGTGGGAGTTGACGCACTTTGGAAACATTTCACAGGAGATAAACTGAAGCAGGGAGTCTCTGCAGCTGGAGCACAGAATTGATCAGTTAATGAAAAAAAAGAGGCTATGTGGCACTAGAGAGTCAGGGTCAAGTGGAAGAGGGACGACGATAAAAATACATCATTCGTCCATAAGGTGGCCAGTGGGAGAAGAATATAGAACATATTCGGGATGAATCTGGATGACAAATGGGTGAATGACTCGGATATTAGCAGGGTGTCTCAAACGTATTATTAGGAGTTATTCTCAATCGGGGGTAATCTGAATATGAATAACATGGTTGACTCGGTCGATCACAAAGCAACGGCCGAGATGATGGTCAACTCTGTAAGAGCCATTTACCAAGGTAGAAATTTTGACTGCACTTTCTCAAATGCATCCGACAACGGCTCTCGGACCAAATGGTATGTCCGCAATTTTCTTTCATAAGTTTTGGTCTATTAGTAGTCCTAATCTTGTCCCTTGTATTCTTCGTATTTTGAATGAGGGGGCTGATCCTATCATTTTTAATCACACCCACATTGTTATAAATCCTAAAAAGAAGAACCCCACGTATACTAAAGAGTATCGCCCAATCAGTCTATGTAATGTGGTTTTCAAAATAATAATCAATTCTATCGCAAATATGTTGGAATTGTGTATGTCGTTCCTCATTGATAGTTATCTATCTGCTTTTTTTCCGGGTCGTCTGATCTCGGATAATGCACACTCGCATTTGAGATATTTCCTGCGATAAAAATTAATAAAACACGTAAAAAAAAGTTCTTTCAATTTTAAGTTGGATATGAGTAAAGCATACGATAGGGTTAAATGACTGCTTCTTTGAAAGGGTCGTGCTTAAGTTGAGGTTGGTATCACTTTAGTGAGTCTGATCATGAGATGCATTTTCACATTGTCTTTCTCCATCTTAATTAATGGCATTCCCGGTGACAGCTTTATTCCATGAAGGGGTCTCTAACAATGAGACCCTTTTATCACCATGTGTGTTCTTATTCTGTGCACAGACATTCTCGAGCCTACTTAGAAAGAACGAAAGAGCGGCCTTGCTGAATGGGGTGCATATATGCCGAGGTGCCCCTCCAATTACACACCTTTTTTTGCAGATGATAGCATTATATTCGAAATAGAAAACTCTATGCAGCTAAATAGGGTGAAGTATGTAATTCGAAAATATGAAAGAGCATCAGGCCATTAGTTTAGAGAAATCAGAGGTTGCCTTTAGCGGGGGAGTTGATCTGACTGTGGCGAGTAACTTGGCTGCAAAATTAGGCGTGGCTCTGGTTGATAAACACCAGATCTATCTAGGCCTTCCAGCATCAGTAGGCAGATCTATAATTGAATTATTCCAAGCGCTGGTAAACCAAGTGGCCATCGTTTGCAAAATCATCGTTTCAATGGCAAGTGAGATGAAGATACCTAAAGGAGTAATTGAGACGGACTCGCTGCAAGTATTCTCGACCTTGTCCAACCGTAGAGTGGATCTATCGTACTTTGGGAACATTAAAGCAGATATTCTCAGCATTTGTTCTTGCTTTGACTCATTTTCTTTTAGTTGGGTCAAACGGACAAGTAATACACCTGCGCATAACCTTGCTGGATTGTCTTTTAATTCAGTCTTTCATGGTAATATGTTGGTATAGTTCCACCTTGTCTTCATCACATTTTGCTTGATGATGCCGGTATGGCTCGTTATTAATAGATATTAGCTCAAAAGAAAAGGGAGAGGGGCTTAATAGACTCCATTTTTCTAGCATTTTCTCAACAAAAATATTCTCTATTTTTCTATCAAATAATCACTTCAAACTAATCTATTATTCAAGAATAATTCGAACTGAGATTTTTTGTATGCCCACAACTGTACCACAAATTCGAGAATGATTTGTTTCATCAAATTTATTTCAAATAAGTCGATACATCTCTTTTTTTTGAATAATAGAGTCGATACATCTCATTTTAAAAAATAAATATAAAAATTATAAAAAATGGATGGTCTGCATCATTCATTTATTATATATCTTTGATCCACACTAATTTCAATATTTGAAACCAAAAAATAAAATGTTAAATTAAAAAAACTGAAAATCTCAACAAAAAAAGTTGTGCTTGAAAATTTTAATTATGTTTTAGTGTAGCAAGTGAAAAGAAATTGAGGAAGTATAATCTATTCGATAAGTATGGGCTATTGCTTCTCTTATCTCCCCCACCCACCCACCCACCCACCATCACGAAATGTTAAAGAGTATAAAAATCAACTTAATTTTATTATTTTAACTCATAATATCCACCGACTTAATAATTGGGATTAAGATGCAGATATTGATGTTTTAACTACATAGTCTCATACACGTGCCTGATTAACTATACTTTCCTCCGATGTGGGATCCAAATATAATATAAAACTAGTACAAATCCCAGATAATATACGAGATTTAAAATATAATCTATACATTTGTTTTTTATATATTAAGTTATAAAAGAAATGGACAAATATCAAATTATTACTTATAAAAATTTATATTTTTGTATATATCAAAGGACTATTAAATATAATATAAAACACAACAAAATAGAATAAAAAGGAAACATAATCACAAAATAATTTTTTTATTAAATAATATTTAATATATATATATTTAATATATATATATATGTATCAAGATGGCAATAGGTATGATGATGGATACACATATTTAAATGTGGTTAAGGGTAATAATACTCTTATCGATATCAGATTTAAAAATTAATAATATTATACTTACGCGGCAAATATTGAACTCCAATTTTATGCAATTTGGCAATTTAATTTTATAACTAGTATTTGTCCTTTCGGACTTAATTTCAACACATTTGAGTTCACCTCTATTCAGTTTAGTTCAGTCAAGTTCAATTCAGTTCAGTGCAGTTCAGGAAATTTCAATTCAGTTCAGCTTTGAAATCAATAGTATTAATAATAATTATTATTTATATTATCAATAATATTATATGTAATAACTATTATAATTGTTTATTTTAGTATTATTATTTTGTTGTTTGTAGTATAAACAATAAATTTTTGTCGTATATATTAGTTTCTAACTACATATTAGTTTCTAAGACCATCTGCAACCACACACCAAAACACCAAATTTGGTGTGTGGTTTACTCCAACCATACATCAAAACATCAAAATAGTTACTGTAACACACTTCAAAATTTTCAAACCACACCAAATTTGGTGTCACTATTCACACACCAAATCACTATTCATCCATTAAATCATTTTATTTTATTTATTTTCATGTTTTAAAATATAATTATTTAATTTTTTTTATGTTTTAAATAATCTAATTATTATTTATGATATTAATTTTAATAAATATTAATCTAACTTAATATTTTATATGTTTTTGTTAATTCGTTTTTTTATTTAAAATTAATTTATAAATAATAATTACCATTAAAGAAATAATATTTTATATGTTTTTGTTAATTCGTTTTTTTATTTTAATTCGTTTAATTTGTGTTATTTCAATTGATGTAATTTTATTTAAATGTATTATTAATTAAAAAATTATCGTTTTTATTTTTATCGGTTTTCATTAAATAAATTAATTACTGATTATTTATTATTATACAAATTATAATTATTGTTATTAATAAAAATAGTTAATAGTAAATAAAATATGTTATTTTAATGTGGGGTCGACAAATTTGGTGTTTTTTTTGAAGTATGGTTGGAGTTGAGGGTTTTTTTTTGGTGTTGGGCCCACCAAATTTGGTGTTTTGGTGTGTTTTTTTGGTGTGAAGGTTGGAGATGCCCTAACTACAATTATTTACTAGAATAATCCATTTTCACCGCAAAATTCTCAAATAATTTTTTAGAAAATATATATTGTAAATTCAAAATTACAAACCTGTATCAAAATATGGACTCTGTTGAATACATAACAATATAGAAACATCTGCATTATTACACATGTGATTTTTAAGTATCTCAAGATTAAAAATTGCACTTTATTAAATTCGGATTCACATAAAATTGGCATTGGTAAAATTTGAGACTTCTATTGGACAGGAGCCGCGCGAACGCAGGCCCCTTCTACCACAAATTATGACGTAGGCTCGACCACTTGGGCCAACCTTAGGCGGGAATCCCTCCATAGTGCAATGGAGGTCACCAACCTAAGCCATGGGCCTTCTTGATCACTCATTGACCCCGTCCAGGTAAGTAAGGAGAACTAATAAATCCCTTCCTATTATATTCTCTATCATAGCTTCCTCAGTGCATTTCACACTTGATGTGGGATTGAAAAACCCCCTACATTACCCATTTACGTTTTGACATATATACTATGAAATAAAATTTAATTAAATACTTCAATATAGTAAAGTGCATAACAAATCAGCTTAAAGAATTAATACAAAATATTCAATATTAACAAACACTACATCATTTTAAGTCCAGCTATGCTCACTTCAACTTAAACTAAAATTTTAATATTAAAATCCAACCATATACTAATAATATAATTGAATGAAGAATCTTGGTTTCACTTTTATATATGCCCAATGGGTGTCATGAATTTGATAATTTTTCAAAAAAAAAAGGTATAAAACTTTAAATTTATTACTCCCTCCGTTCCGTCCGAAACGCAATATTTAGTTCAAAAAGTGTCTCTTTAGTAATGCAATAGTTCATTAAATATTTGTCACATCAAACAATCACATTTACTTTTTAATCTCCACCACACACTTATCATCAGTGCCTTTTATCTTTTAATCTACACAACACAATCAACATCAATACTTACAAAACTTACACATTTATCACATAAAATCATTAACCTAAAATACATCAAATTTCTTCTAAATATTGCACTTGGTGTAACGCCCCGATTTTCGAGCATGCATTTATTTTATAATTTATAGAAAGCGCATGAATGATTTTAATGTCCAACAATTTATTTACGAATTTTATTCCATTTATTAAATAAGGTCCAATTTTTCCTCATTTCGCATATCATGATTGTAGTTTACACTCTAGGCTCGAGTCCAAGTTCCCGTATTATTATAGCCCAAATCAATTTTACTTGATTATTCTAAACATAATGTCAAGAACCAATTATTATTATTAATCTAACAATTTATTTTTCCATTATTATTAATGTCATAAATTAATAGATTATTAATAAAGATTAATTAAGGCAATTTAATTAATTCAACTTTGAATTAGTAAGCTGATTAAATAAAGATTTAAAATAATAATATAATTAAAATATTACTAATATTATATTTTGATCAATCCACGTCCAACAAAAACTCTACACAAATCAAAACTCTACTACTAAACCTAACTCTACAGTATAAATACTGTATGCTATACTCATACATACCCTAGAATACACCATAATCCCAGCAAAACAGCATCACGACAGATTTCTTACCACACCCTCCAACTACAATCTATTGCTCACGATCAAAATTCTGAGATCTACAAAATAATTCTTACTACAAACAAGAGAGAAATAGGTACTGCAATCATCAACTAGATTCATAGCCTCATCTATACAGTAGAGAAGTTTTGCAAGTAGCAGCTTGAGCCCATTTCAGACAGGTTGTTCAACCCTTTCCAACACCACGACTTTTTCACCAACAAGGTAACACGATTTGCTTTCCCTTGTTTTTCAGTGTGTTCTTTCGATTTGGAACTCGTAAATTCTAGTAAAAATCCAAACCTGCAAGCAGAATAACAAACTAGAAAATTCATCTAAAATCAAAAGATACACCAAACTAAATATCAACCATCCCTCGATCATAATAGACCCAATCAAAAAAAAAGAATCGGGCCCCTTTTCTAAATTCAACCCCAATCAGACCCGAAATCCAACCCCGAACCTAGAAACCGAAATTGCATCCCGTCCGACCCATCACAGATCCACCGCCGCCCCAACTCCACGCCAGAAACCCAAATCACCATCTTCATCAGAACATGAACCACCAGAAACTAACCCTCAATCGAATATACCGTAATCCTTACTTGAAGAAGGAAGCTTTTAAACCAAACCAGGTCCTAGATCTAAATACCTAGATCAGAAGCCCGAACTAGTCGGCTCCAAATCCGACTGGAATCAGACCCTCCTCACCTTGGCCAAGAGTTGCCGCTGCATCGAGCCGCACCTACATCTTTACGTCGTAGAGTACTGCGAGCCCGTCGCCACCCGGGCCATTCCAGTTTGCGACGGGTCTATGCAATAGCTTCTATTTGCGTGTATGCGTATCGGGTTGGTGAGTGTGTGCGGTCTGCAAGTTTCTTTTTCCTATCGACCGAGAGGAATTCTAGAAGGAGAAGGGCCAATTTTTGATGTAGTAGGGATAGAGAAGAAGATGGCGAAAGAGACGGTGTGATGATAGAAGTGAGAATGAGTGGTTCGGCCGACCGTGCGGAAATAAGGGTTATATACCCACATTTTTCTTTATGGTTTTTCAATTGAGTCCCTTATGTTCCAGACTTTTTGATTTGACCCCAAATCTACCTTTCAGTGTATTCAATTTCAGTCCTCAGTTTTCTCAATACCTTTAGTTTGATCCCAACCAGTATTTAATATTTAAAAACAGAATGTGCTCAAAGTTTGCATATTATTTACGTTGTAGTCTCCAATGAGTAGTAGGCATAATGTGCTCAAAGTTTGCATATTATTTACGTTGTAGCCTCCAATGAGTAGTAGGCAGTATACACAAAGTTTGCATATTAATGGCCCTCGGGCAATCACCAGGTTCAGGCATGTCATATCTACTTGACAACATGTATGTACTTAAATTTAACAAAGCGTTCCCTCCTCACTGAGCGAGTTGAAAGCTCACCCCATTATTTAAACCTTTCAGGTTGAGAAGTCTGGCGTGGCGGGCAAAGGCGTGGAGTGATAATAATATTTATCAGCTTTTTATTTATTCCGTTCATTTAAAATTTTAAACTTTGGCTCCAATATCATGGTTGGATATTATGGATGTTTTGAAATGTTGAGAATTTATTTTATAGTTACTTGCGAAATGGTCGATTTTGTTTCAATTTCCGCTGCAATTATTCAAGTATTTTTCTTAAGGATGTTTAATCTCTCTTGAAATTATTTGAAATGACATTTTGAAAAGTGGTCGCTACATAAGTGGTATCAGAGCGGGTTTACGGTTCTGTAGACTCGTTAAAATAATTTTTTTTTTCAAAACTAAATTTCCTTTTTCGCAAGTAGTTAAAACTTTAATGGCATCTATGATTATTATCAGCCACCATCGCCGCTCCACGTCGACTCCAAGGTACACATTTCAAGTTACGTTTATGTTGTAATCGTAAAAAAAATTTACGGTTATGAGATTCAACTCATTTTGAATCATGTTGCAATACCATGTTTATATTTTAGAGATGATATGCTATGGAGATTCATAATAAATGTTGGACATGTACGCGCTTTCTTATAAATTTATAAATACATGTAAATGCGTTAGTATAGCACTGCTTGAACGTCTATTGGGAGCAGTTAACCCTTAGACGCGATGTATACTTTTATTTCAATCCCTTATGAGGAGATTCCTGAGAAATTATTGGCTATTATGCACCTTAGAACCATGGCAACTCGTGGACGTGGATGCCCAGCTAACCGAGGTGCTGATAATCTCGGAGGCCAGAATGCCAACCCTGGTGCTGGAGCTGGTGGTGATGGTAACGGAGGTCAAGATAACCACAATAATAATGAGCCAGCTCTTACCCAGGAACAAGTTGTGCAACAGTTCTGACGTTTCACACCACCGTCATTCAATGGTCGAGAAGGACCAACTTTTGTCGATGAATAGTTGATGTCGCTGGAGCGTACCCTTGAGCTCATTGGGTGCACCGATGCGCAAAATCAGTTGATATTCATCATTCTACCTGGTTGGAGAATCGGACCGAGCATCTTATCATTGTCACCTTTGTAGCTGGCTGTGTGTGATGAGTAGCGCACGCTACGTACTCTTCATTAGCGCGCGCTAATTGAGTATGGGTAGCGCACGCTATCTCTCAGTATTAGCGCACGCTAGCGTGGTTCAGGCTGACAGTCCATAAGGCACTGGACTGCAGTCGAGTTGATGTAGCACACGCTTCCAATAGTAAGTAGCGCACGCTAATAAGTTTGGATAGCGCACGCTATGCAATCCGTGTAGCGGGCGCTAAGGCCGATCAGGCAGAGTCCAGTGGGTACTGGACTGATTTTGGAATGCTTCAACCTCTTGATCTCTGAACACTGTCTCGGTATATGGTAGCACCCCATGACCAGCCACAATGTGACGAATACTTGGGCGTAAACCACTCCGGAACTTAAGGGCCCTGTTGCGGTCAGTATCCACTATGTGCTCCACAAAGAAGCTGATTTGGTTGAATTTTCTCTCATATTCTTCAACTGATAAGCTCCCTTGCTCAAGGTTCCAAAAATCTCTCTCCATCTTCTCTCGGTAGTGTTGTGTATAGTAACGTTCCATCACTAGTTCTTTGAACCGATCCCAAGTTAATACAGCACGCTCGGCTGTCGGCCTCAAACGCCAATAGCTCATCCACCAGCGTCCAGCATCCTCCAGCATTTGATACTGGGCGCAAAGAATAGTCCTCAACCAGCTGCTAAGTCATCTTCTGGGAAGAGAGGTTGGAATGGGAATCAATCTAAGTCGGCGGCTTCCAATAAACAGAAGAAGGTAGATGAGAAATATGGACTGGGTGCGCCGATCACTAGGCCTGCGTGCCCAAAGTGTGGTAAGAATCATGGCGGGGAGTGTTTGTATGGAAAAGGTGTATGCTATAATTACGGGAAGTTAGGTCACATAAGCCGACATTGTCCATAATCTAAGGGCAAAGGACAAGCATTGGGAGGTCAAGCTCGAGTCTACTCAATGAATCAGGCTGATAATAGTCCCGGCACAGTATCAGGTATGCTTATGATCTCTAATGTGCCTGTTTTCGCTTTGTTTGACACTGGTGCCACACACTCTTTTATGTCTGCAAAGTTTTATCATGTCATTGGTCATAGAAGCGTTAGAACTGTTGAGTCTCTTGAGGTTAGCTTACCGTCAGGAAATACGATACTCACTAACAGAATGATTGACGAGAGTATCGAGATAGGAGAAAGAGAATTTGACGCTAGTCTGTATTTGATTAACTCGATGGATTTTGACGTGATCCTTGGTATGGACTAGCTCGATACACATGATGCCGATATAAACTGCCGCGAGAAGAAGGTGACATTGAGGTGTTCCGAAGACGAGTCCATCACCTTTTATGGTACTAAGAGTAGGGCAGTACCAAGAGTAATCACAGCCATGAAGGCACTGAGAAGTCAGAGGAAGGAGAAATGTCAGGGTTACTTGGTGAGTTTAGTCGACACTCGTACTAGTGAGGTGTCCCATACAGACGTACCTATAGTACGAGAGTTTTTGGATGTGTTTTTAGATGATTTATCGGGAGTCCCACCCGACCGACAAGTGGAGTCTAGCATCGATTTGGTCCCTGTGGTGGCCCCAACATCCAAAGCGCCATATAGAATGGCTCCGAAGGAACTTCAAGAATTGAAGGTCCAAATTCAAGAGCTGCTGGAACTCGGATTTATTCGTCCTAGTGTGTCACCATGGGGTGCACCAGTGCTGTTTGTAAGAAAGAAGGATGGGTCACTTTGGATGTGTATTGATTATAGGGAGCGGAATCGACTCACGGTGAAGAACAAGTACCCACTGCCGAGAATCGAGGATCTATTCGATCAACTGAGGGGAGCCAGAACCTTTTCGAAGATCGATTTGAGGTAGGGGTACCACCAACTGAAGATTAGGGAGTGTGACATTCCCAAGACGGCTTCAGGACCCGTTATGGACATTTCGAATTTGTAGTGATGCCATTTGGTCTGAGTAATGCACCGGCAGTCTTTATGGATTTGATGAACAGGGTGTTCCAACCTTACTTGGATAAGTTCGTGATCGTCTTCATAAATGACATCTTGGTGTATTGTAAGGACAAGGAACAACACCAAGAGCATTTTAAGGATTACATTGGAGACACTTCGCAAGGAGAAGTTGTATGCCAAGTTCAAGAAATGTGAGTTTTGGTTTAACAGAGTTGGATTCCTTGGACACGTGGTTACTTCTAAAGGAATTGAGGTAGATCCCGACAAGGTTGTAGAAGTGAGTAGTTGTGGAGTACCCAAGAATGCGAGCGAAGTTCGCAGCTTTCTGGGCTTAGCTGGCTATTATAGATGATTTATCGAAGGATTTTCTAAAATCGCCACTCCTATGACCCAATTAACAAGGAAGGACGTGAGGTTTGAATGGAGTGAGAGGTGCGAGGAAAGCTTTCAAGAGTTGAAAAGGAGACTAACCTCGGCACCAGTATTAACGATTCCTGATCCGACAGAAGACTTTGTTATTTATAGTGATGCCTCAAAGCAGGGTTTGGGTTGTGTTCTGATGCAACATGGTAAAGTAGTAGCCCATGCATTGAGACAAATTAAACCACATGAGTTGAACTATCCAACGCAAGATTTGGAGTTGGCTGCTGTAGTACATGTGTTGAAGATTTGGCATCATTATCTCTGTGGAGGGAAGTGCGAGATATACACAGAGCATAAAAGTCTGAAGTATCTTTTCACACAGAAGGATCTTAATATGAGGCAAAGGAGATGGTTAGAATTGGTGAAGGACTATGATTGTACTATTCATTACCATCCGGGTAAGGCTAATGTGGTAGCTGATGCCTTGAGTCGAAAGAATAGAGGTGAGTTAGCTTGCTTGACCAATCTGGAGAGTTTGATAAAGGAGTTCTCCCAGTTGAGGATTGAGATAGTTGAGTCTTCAAAACGATCGAAAGCAATCCTATCATCTTTGGTCTTGCAACCAAACTTGAGGGATAAGATTAAGGAGGCTCAACCATGTGATAAGTTCTTGTGCAAGATGAAAGATCGAGCGCAAGATGGGAGTATTGAGAAATTTGTCGTTGCCGCAGACGATGTTTTGACTTATGATGGGAGGTTATGTCTTCCTAAGGATCCATCCTGTAACACCCCCAGGATATCCGAGGTATATTACAGTGCCGTGAGTCCCTATATGGGACCCACCAGGCTGATCAAGCATCATGCTCATCGACTCACAGAAACAACAGATAAATACCTCGTCATAAAGACGCCCAACAAAATAACCCACCCGGTTCAACCGGTCTAACATAACACCATAATCCGACACAAACATAATAAGCAACAATACAATCCCGACGAGTAAAAGTTCTTAAGTACTCGAGTACTTCTATTAGTTTAAAGACCACAAAAGGTAAAAAGATAGAAGCAATAAGACACCACTCGTGCACAATCATCACGCACGGCCATCATCCGCATACTGGTCCAGCACCCGTTCGTCTCGATGAACCTGACCTGAAATTCATAAAACGAATTTCCCCAAAACGGGTCCCCAGAGGGGTTAGCAATTACGCTAGTACAAGTAACCAAATGAACGACTTACATCTTACACATATAGTAATGCATGCAATTCAAGAAAACATAGTTCCAAATCACTCATTTCCGGAAATGCCATAATCAAGTCACATTTGTAAAAATGCACCACAATTAACCGTGGATCCACCCCTCCGTGGACCCCTACCGAGACCCCGTCGGATCTAACCCATAGTGGTTAAAAGCAAGCTCGTGGATCTACCCCTCCGTGGACCCCTACCGAGACCCCGTCGGGTCTAACCCATAGTGAGCATACACACACACACAATTCTCATGCAATACTAATACATTAAGATTGTAAGTTCATAAGGGTACTTGCCTCGGTTAATAGACGATGATACGAACGGAAAGGAAGAACCGAACACGACCGCGAGGAACCGGCGGAAATGAACCTAATGATTCGAATAACACAATCACAACCAACTCTAGACGATTACGGAAATGGAATACACCCGGAAATCCGCCTACGATTCATGTATATTCGTACCAAAAATAACAACGAGGGCGGACCACAACCAAACCCTCTCGATTCCGTAAAAATCCACAAAATATCCATGAATCCGTAGGAAAGCTAAAGATACTAACAATATTAATCGTATTCATCATAAATCCACCAACAAAACGGAACGAATCGTAAGAAAATCCCAAAACCCCCAAATTAATCGAAAATAGGGTTCTAAGAGATATTACCTTTGGAGATTCAAGTGCAAAGATCCGTAGAACACGCGTTAGATTGATAATCCGGGCCTCACAACCGAAGGAGAATGATGAAAATCAACCCCCAAATGAAGAATGCTTGAGAAGTTCTCCCCCTTAGTCCTCTCTCTCTCTCGCGCAGGTGAAGAATGAAGGAAATGGCCGATCTCGTCTAATAAGAACGAGATTATACGATTAATAGCTTGGTGTGCCGTGCACAGCCGCGGCAGCCAAAAATTACTCCTGTGTTTCGGCGGTGTGCGGCCACGGCTGCGTGTGCCGCGGCACCAGTCTGATCGGGTTTTGGTCGCAGATGTCACACGAGTGTGCCGCGGCACCGGACGGGTGTGCCGCGGCACTGACTTGGCACTATGCCGCGGCACCGGATGGGTGTGCCGCGGCACACAGTACAGTTTGCTCGACCAACAACTGGAGAAATGTGTGTGCCGCGGCGCACACACCTTGTGCCGCGGCTCACACCCCCTTTTGGTCCCAAAAAGATAAAAAATGATCCGGAAAGAGAATAAAAGCGATAGGAATCAACATTGGGGAAACAATAACACGAGATGAACCCATGGCAACCCCAAAGCGGCGGTCCCGCACAACAATAACGAGAATCAGATCGATAGATGACAGGAAAATATACACTGAAAGATACACGAGGGTTACTACAGTCGAAGGAAATACACCGGAAATAAAAATACAAGGGAAAGAAAAATACGGATATTACATTCTACCCCTCTAAAAATAAGTTTCGTCCCGAAACTTAAGAAACAAACAACTCAGGATACCTAGCACGCATGCTATCCTCGGTTTCCCAAGTTGCCTCCTCGACACCGTGTCTCGACCACTGCATTTTGACCAAAGGGATGGTCTTATACCTCAGTCGTTTCTCACGATGCTCCAAAATCTTCAAAGGACGCTCCTCAAAAGTAATATCTTCGGTGATATCAATCTCGCCATAATCGATGACGTGACTAGGATCCGGGACATATTTCCTCAGCTGGGAAATATGAAAACCGCTATGAACATGACTCAAGGCCGGAGGTAACGCCAAACGGTATGCCAACCCACCGACTCGCTCGAGGATCTCAAAGGGGCCGATAAATCTCGGACTCAACTTCCCTTTCTTCCCGAAACAAAAAACTCCCTTCGTCGGCGACACCTTTAGCAAAACGTTGCCTCCCACCTCGAATTCCAAGGGTCGACGACGGACGTCGGCATACGACTTCTGTCGACTCTGGGCAGTCAACATCCGTTCCCGAATTAATTATATCTTCCGCCTCGTCTCTAAAACGACATCCGGCTCGGTCCCGACCAAATCGGACGCCTCATTCCAACAAATCGGTGATCAACATCGCCGCCTATAAAGTGCCTCATACGGTGCCATCCGAATCGACGCGTGCCAACTGTTGTTGTACGTGAATTCGATCAATGGCAAATGTTCCTCCCAGTCACTACTCCAATCGAGAGCACAGGCACGCAATAAATCCTCGAACGTCTGGATAGTGCGTTCCGACTGTCCATCTGACTGGGGATGAAAAGAGGTACTCAAACGCAAACGGGTACCCAACGCCTTATGCACCGCCTGCCAGAAGTGTGATACAAAACGGCCATCACGATCCGAGACAATAGACTTCGGAGTACCGTGAAGCCTCACAATCTACGCGATAAACACACGAGCTAACTTCTCTGGACCCCAAGTGTCCTTGATGCCCAGAAAATGTGCCGACTTGGTCAGACGATCAACAATCACCCATACCATATTCATGCCCGACCTCGATCTCGGCAAACTCGTAATGAAATCCATCGATATATCTTCCCATTTCCATTCTGGAACGGGAAGTGACTGCAAAAGCCCAGCCGGTCGCTGATGCTCGATTTTGACTTGCTGGCAAGTCAAACACCTCGCTACAAACTGTGCGACCTCCTCCCTCATATCATTCCACCAGAAATTCCTTCTCAGGTCCTTGTACATCTTACTCGAACCACGATGAACGGAATAAGGTGTAGCATGGGCCTCACGCAAAATACTCTGCCTCAACTCTGAGTCGTTCGGCACACAAAGCCGACTCCGAAATCTCAAAACACCATCTTCGTGAATCACAAACCCAGGAGACTTTCCTTTAAGAACGTTCTCTCGGATTTGAGTAATCATCGGATCCTCTAATTGCTTCAGCTTAATCTCATCGATCAAAGACGACAAAATTTCCAAAGCACAAAATTGCCCGACAGTTCCCGACAACAAAACCTCAACATCTAACTCGATCAAAGCCCGCCGAAGCTCAGACTGAGACGTAAGGACCTCAAGCGTTCGCAGCGCAATCGGTTTCCGACTTAAGGCGTCGGCCACGATGTTCGCCTTGCCCGGATGATAAAGGATTTTGAGGTCATAATCCTTAATCAGCTCTAACCACCTCCTCTGCCTCATATTCAACTCCCGCTGAGTAAATATGTATTTCAGACTTTTATGATCGGTAAAAATCTGACATGCAGAGCCGAAAAGATAGTGACGCCAAATCTTGAGAGCGAAAACGACTGCCGCTAACTCCAAATCATGAGTAGGGTAGTTCAGCTCATACGGCCTCAACTGTCTCGACGCAAAGGCAATGGTCTTGCCGTGCTGCATTAATACGCACACAAGACCCTGACTCGAAGCATCGCTATAAACGGCGAATCCCTCGTTGCCACATGGCAACGCCAAAACCGGAGCTGAAGTCAAACGCTTCTTCAGCTCCTCAAAACTGGACAGCCTCTCGTCATTCCAGACGAACTTCTCGGATTTCTGGAGTAACTTCGACGAACCTACGGTAGTAGCCAGCCAAACCCAAGAAACTACGGACCTCCTTCACACTTGTGGGCGGCGCCCAGTCCAACACTGCCTCAATCTTCTGCGGATCCACTCGAACTCCCTCGGCTGAAATCACGTGACCCAAAAACATCACTTCCTTCAGCCAGAACTCACATTTCGAGAACTTCGCATAGAGTTGCTCGGCCCTCAAAATGTCTAACACTATCCGCAAATGATGGGCATGCTCTTCCTCGTTCCTCGAATAAATAAGAATATCGTCAATGAAGACGACGACACACTTATCCAAACACTCGATAAAGACTTTGTTCATCAACTGCATGAACAACGTCGGCGCATTAGTTAACCCGAAAGGCATAACTACGAACTCATAATGTCCGTATCTCGTCCGAAAAGCTGTTTTCGGCACATCGGACTTTCTCACTCGGTGCTGGTAGTACCCCGATTTCAAATCAATCTTCGAGAATACCGCAGCTCCCTGCAATTGATCGAACAAGTCATCAATTCTCGGCAAAGGATACTTGTTTTTGATGGTCACCTTGTTTAGTTCGCGATAGTCGATACACAAACGTAGTGAACCATCCTTCTTCCGCACAAATAGGACCAGTGCGCCCCAAGGCGAGGCGCTCGGTCGAACATACCCCGACTCAAGAAGCTCACTCAACTGCTTCTTCAACTCGGACATATCTGAAGGTGACATGCGATATGGCGCCTTCGAAATAGGAGCCGCGCCTCGCTCTAACTCTATAGCAAACTCGACCTCACGATCCGGTGGCAATCTCGGTAACTCGTCAGAAATACATCAGGAAACTCATTAACGATTGGAATCGACGAAAGCTCGACTCCACCACTCTCCGCTTTCAAGGCGTAGCACCAATAGCCAATACACCCCTTTCGCAGGAGTCTCATCGCCTTCAAGGCGTTAATAACGAGTTTCTGGTTCCCCCTCTTTCGCCCGGCGAAAGAGTACTCGGTGCCGTCCTCGGCTAGCATAGTGATGATTCTCGTGCGGTAGTTCATGATTGCACCATGCCGCTCGAGCCAATCATCCCCGAGAATTAAGTCCTCACCCTCAATACCCACAACAATAAGATTAGAGGGCCAAGCCCTCTCACAAATAAACACAGAACAGTCTCGAACCTCCTGATCACCAACGATCCTATCACCGCTAGGAAGCTTAATGATGAAGGGCTCACAAGGCGTCAAACAGTTGAGACTCAAATGGCGCACACAATCCAGAGATATGAACGAATGCGTAGCACCAGAATCGAAAAGCACACTGACAGGGTGAGAAAGAATATGAACGGTACCTGTCGCCACGGTAGCCGCTGGATCTTCGGCTCTCCGCATCTCATAGACACGCGGGTGGGTTAGGCCGACACTAGAAGCTCCCCCCTTAGCGGGCTGACCCCGTCCTCTCCCTCGACTAGCACTCGGCGGAGATTGAGAAGCAAACGATCCTTGATTCACACTCGGTTCCCTAGGCGCTGGAATGGAAGTCCGGGCACCCACGATTCTCTCCCTCTCAGCACAGAAAGCCGCCTTGTGGCCGGTGCCCTGCCCGATTACATGTCGGCCAAAGGACTCGGACAAATACGACCGATGTGGCACAGGCGCCACAGTTAAAACACTTCACCTCTCGAGAAGGGGCCTTGGGCGCCTGTGGGAAACCCAGTAGATCGAGCTGGGCCACCGCCAGCGGAAAAGTTAGCAGACTGGAATTTCTGCTGACCTCCACCTTTGTGGCCCGAAAAATTCCCGGCACACTTCTGCTTCTTGCTCTCGTGGTCCGCCTCACTCGCCGTCAGAGACATATCGTAAGCAAGGGCCCTACTCTGGTAATCCTTCAAGGTAGTACAGACGAGCCCCGACATATAATCCCGAATAGACAATTTCATCCTCCTGGAAAAATGGAAAATTTTGTCGCTCTCCTCGACAACTTGGGTCTTCACATAACCCAACTCCTTATTAAAATCGGCAATAGCCTGAGATACGGGAATATCCCGTGGTTGAGCATCATAGAAGGCATGCACTCGGGCCTATCTGACCGGCCACGGGCAATATTCGGTCTCCATCAATTCCTGAAATTCGGCCCACGAAGCCACATGGTCTTTGGGCCCAACGGCCTCCCACCAATCCGTAGCGTCCCCTGTGAGAAAGTATTGAGCAATAGGAACTTTACGGTCCTCGGGACAGTTAGTGGCAACGAAGACCTTAGATATCTCCTTGATCCACCCTTCCCAGCCGATTGGGTCTGAAGCTCCCGAAAACTGAGGAGGATGCATCTTGATGACATCCTGAAGCCAACGATCCGCTCCGCCACGATTAGCATGGGCCGGATCCGGGTTTTGAACCGCCTGAGCTATCGCCGTCATTTGATTCACCATTTGCTGCATAACAGCCGCAATACCAAGGTCGGTGTGCTCTTGAGAAGAAGCATGACTGTGACGGTCGTCGGTACTACCGGCTCCCAAAGACTGTGACGTGGCCGCCCCACCGGCTGCCCCACGTCCCCGGCCGCGTCCACGACCACGACCGCGACCACGACCATGACCTCTTCCAGCATCCATACTGGAGTTAAATAAGTAGCAAAAGCCATATGATGGTAAGTACGAGAAAAGAACAATCACAAATCGAGAATCAAAGGTACGATACGAGGATATGAGGAACAGAGGAAGGAAAACTTACGGGCACTGGTAGTACCGGAATCATGGCAGCGTGATGATGATGTGCAAAACAAAATACAACAAGACCCAATAAACCGACAAGCCTAGGTATCCATAAACCTAGTGCTCCGATACCATTTTCTGTAACACCCCCAGGATATCCGAGGTATATTACAGCGCCGTGAGTCCCTATATGGGACCCACCAGGATGATCAAGCATCATACTCATCGACTCACAGAAACAACAGATAAATACCTCGTCATAAAGACGCCCAACAAAATAACCCACCCAGTTCAACCGGTCTAACATAACACCATAATCCGACACAAACATAATAAACAACAATACAATCCCGACGAGTAAAAGTTCTTAAGTACTCGAGTATGATCCGTAGTAAGAAAATCCCAAAACCCCCAAATTAATCGAAAATAGGGTTCTAAGAGATATTACCTTTGGAGATTCAAGTGCAAAGATCCGTAGAACACGCGTTAGATTGATAATCCGGGCCTCACAACCGAAGGAGAATGATGAAAATCAACCCCCAAATGAAGAATGCTTGAGAAGTTCTCCCCCTTAGTCCTCTCTCTCTCTCGCGCAGGTGAAGAATGAAGGAAATGGCCGATCTCGTCTAATAAGAACGAGATTATACAGTTGACCGCTTGGTGTGCCGCGGCACAGGCCAAAAAATTACTCCCAGGTTTCGGCAGTGTGCCGCGGCAGTCGGGTTTTGGTCGCAGATGTCACACGAGTGTGCCGCGGCACCGGAAGGGTGTGCCGCGGCACTGACTTGGCACTGTGCCGCGGAACCGAATGGGTGTGCCGCGGCACACAGTACAGTTTGCTCGACCAACAACTGGAGAAATGTGTGTGCCGCGGCGCACACACCTTGTGCCGCGGCTCACACCCCCTTTTGGTCCCAAAAAGATAAAAAATGATCCGGAAAGAGAATAAAAGCGATAGGAATCAACATCGGGGAAACAATAACATGAGATGAACCCATGGCAACCCCAAAGCGGCGGTCCCGCACAACAATAACGAGAATCAGATCGATAGATGACAGGAAAATATACATTGAAAGATACACGAGGGTTACTACAGTCGAAGAAAATACAAAGGAAATAAAAATACAAGGGAAAGAAAAATGCGGATATTACACATCCCTTAGGAGGCAAATCCTTGAAGAAGATCACAATGCACCATACTCTGCTCACCCGGGAGGTACAAAGATGTACCACGACCTGAAGAAGTTCTTTTGGTGGAGAGGAATGAAACAGGACATTGGTGTATTTGTGGAGAGGTGTATGATATGTCAGCAGGTGAAGGCAGAACACCAACGGCCAGGAAGTTTACTTCAACCATTGGAAATCCCATAATGGAAATGGGAGCATATCACAATGGATTTCGTGGTTGGTCTGCCGCGAACCGTGAGGAAGCGATGCTATCTGGGTGATAGTAGATCGTTTGATGAAGTCATCTCATTTTCTGCCTGTGAGGATGACTTATAGTATGGAACAATATGCAAGGATTTATATTCGGGAGATTGTGAGGTTACATGGTGTTCCAGTGTCGATTATCTCGGATAGAGATCCGCGATTTACGTCGAAATTTTGGAAGAGTTTTCAGAGTGCATTGGGCACTAAATTGAATTTCAGTCCTGCATATCATCCGCAAACCGATGGTCAATCTGAACGGACTATCAAGACACTTGAAGATTTGTTGAGGGTATGTGTTCTTGATACTGGTGAGAATTGGGAAAATATTTTGCCGTTAGTAGAGTTTGCTTATAACAATGGTTACCAAGCAACTAAACATATGGCCCCGTATGAGGCTCTGTACGGAAGAAAATGTCGATCGCCTCTTTATTGGATTGAGGTTGGAGAAGGAAAGATTTTGGGTCCAGAATTGATCGAGAAGACAGTAGAGAAGATAGCCGAGATCAGAAGTAGGATTAAGACCGCCCAGGATCGACAGAAGTCTTATGCAGATAAATGAAGGAAAGATATCTAATTTGAGATTGGAAAAAGGTATTCTTGAAGGTAGCGCCGATGAAAGGAGTGATACGATTCGGTAAAAAGGGAAAGCTACAGCCTCCTTATATCGGACCTTTTGAGATTTTGGGTCGTGTTGGTGATCTTGCTTATAGTTTGGCATTGCCGTTAGAGTTATCGGGAGTGCACAATGTCTTTCACGTCTCCATGCTGAGAAAATACATACATGATCCTGATCATGTATGCAATTTCAAGGAGTTTCACGTAGCCACGAACCTGACTTATGAGGAAGTACCTACAGCTGTTTTGGAGCGTAAGATACCTCGGTTACGAAACAAAGAGGTTAAACTGGTAAAAGTTCAGTGGAGCCGTCATGGACCGAACGAAGCGACTTGGGAACGTGAAGAGGAGATCCGTTCTAAGTATCCGACATTTGCCATTGAAGGTACATGATTTAATTTTCGAGGACGATAATTCATTTAAGAGGGGTAGGTTGTAACGCCCCGATTTTCGAGCATGCATTTATTCCATTTATTAAATAAGGTCAAATTTTTTCTCATTTCGCATATCATGATTGTAGTTTACACTCTAGGCTCGAGTCCAAGTTCTCGTATTATTATAGCCCAAATCAATTTTACTTGATTATTCTATATGTAATGTCAAGAACCTCTTATTATTATTAATGTCATAAATTAATAGATTATTAATAAAGATTAATTAAGGCAATTTAATTAATTCAACTTTGATAAGCTGATTAATTAAAGATTTAAAATAATAATATAATAATATATTACTAATATTATATTTTGATCAATCCACGCCCAACAAAAACTCTACACAACTCAAAACTCTACTACTAAACCTAACTCTACAGTATAAATATTGTATGCTATACTCATACAGACCCTAAAATACACCATACTCCCAGCAAAACAGCATCACGGCAGATTTCTTACCACACCCTCCAACTACAATCTATTGTTCACGATCAAAATTCTGATATCTACAAAATAATTCTTACTACAAACAAGAGAGAAACACGTACTGCAATCATCAACTAGATTCATAGCCTGATCTATACAGTAGAGAAGTTTCGCAAGTAACAGCTTGAGCCAATTTCAGACAAGTTGTTCAACCATTTCCAACACCTCGACTTTTTCACCAACAAGGTAACACGATTTGCTTTCCCTTGTTTTTCAGTGTGTTCTTTCGATTTGGAACTCGTAAATTCTAGTAAAAATCCAAACCTGCAAGCAGAATAACAAACTAGAAAATTCATCTAAAATCAATAGATACACCAAACTAGATATCAACCATCCCTCGGTCATAATAGACCCAATCAAAAAAAAAAGAATCAGACCCCTTTTCTAATTTCAACCCCAATCAGACCCGAAATCCAACCCCGAACCTAGAAACCGAAATTGCATCCCGTCCGACCCATCAAAGATCCACCGCCGCCCCAACTCCACGCCAGAAACCCAAATCACCATCTTCATCAGAACATGAACCACCGGAAACTAACCCTCAATCGAATATACTGTAATCCTTACTTGAAGAAGGAAGCTTTTAAACCAAACCAGGTCCTAGACCTAAATACCTAGATCAGAAGCCTAAACCAGTCGTCTCCAAATCCGACTAGAATCAGACCCTTCTCACCTTGGCCGAGAGTTGCCGCTTCACCGAGCCACACCTACACCTCTACGTCGTAGAGTACTGCGAGCCCGTCGCCACCCGAGCCATTCCAGTTTGCGGCGGGTCTATGCTAGAGCTTCTATAGGAGTGTATGCGTATCGGGTTGGTGAGTGTGTGCGGTCTGCAAGTTTCTTTTTCCTATCGGCCGAGAGGAATTCTAGAAGGAGGAGGGCCAATTTTTAATGTAGTAGGGATAGAGAAGAATATGGAGAAAGAGATGGTGTGATGATAGAAGTGAGAATGAGTGGTTCGGCCGACCGTGAGGAAATAAGGATTATATACCCACATTTTTCTTTATGGTTTTTCAATTGAGTCCCCTATGTTCCCGACGTTTTGATTTGACCCCAAATCAACCTTTCAGTGTATTTAATTCCAGTCCTCAGTTTTCTCAATACTTTTAGTTTGATCCCAACCAGTATTTAATATTTAAAAACAGACCTTTTTTACTCAATTATAAATTCAATAAATTATATTAATTTATATTGGATGCTATGTTAATATTAAAATTTAATTGTTATTTTAGGAGACGAGGACTTGGAGCCTAGGATTTGAACTGCATTCGCATCTCAATTTTCCAGGATCATCATCGTATTTCGAGGTTGGGATTTTACGCTTGTTTTATTTAATGCATGATGTTACTTGTGTATATGCTTGTTTCTTGCCAAACATTATATGCTCAAAGTTTGCATATTAATTATGTTGTAGCCTCCAATGAGTAGTAGGCATAATGTGCTCAAAGTTTGCGTATTATGTACGTTGTAGCCTCCAATAAGTAGTAGGCATAATGTGCTCAAAGTTTGCATATTATTTACGTTGTAGCCTCCAATGAGTAGTAGGCAGTATGCACAAGCCCTCGGGCAATCACCAGGTTCAGGCATGTCATATCTACTTGACAACATGTATGTACTTAAATTTAACAAAGCGTTTCCTCCTCACTGAGCGAGTTGAAATCTCACTCCATTATTTAAACCTTTCACGTTGAGGAGTCTGGCGTGGCGGGCAAAGGCGTGGAGTGATAATAATATTTATCAGCTTTTTATTTATTCCGTTCATTTAAAATTTTAAACATTGGCTCCAATATCATGGTTGGATATTATGTATGTTTTGAAATGTTGAGAACTTATTTTATAGTTACTTGCGAAATGGTCGATTTTGTTTCAATTTTCGCTGCAATTATTCAAGTATTTTTATTAAGGATGTTAAATGTCTCTTGATATTATTTGAAATGACATTTTGAAAAGTGGTCGCTACACTTGGGCTGGAACGGAGGGAGTAATAAATAAAAATTACAAAAAAGCCCATCCGAGATATGTCCACCAGAATTTTTTTTGCATTATTTTATTGCTAAAAAGTAGTAGGATTAGTTTGAACAGAACAATAATATTCTTGTAAATTTTCACAGCTGACTTACTTGTTATAAATAGCCCAAAAATCAAACTATGAACTTTTAGTGTCTGTTTGGTGGTTCAAACTACTTTGGGTTGTTAGAATTTAGAACTAAAGTGGCTTTTGGGTTGATGTGATGGATGTTGATAATTTTTTATTTGATACCGAGGTTCCAAGCTTACACCTGAAAAGGACTCGGGATAACAGCCCCGGCCCCTATTAACATATTTGGTTGATTGAGTTACTCGAGTTTCGAAAAATCAAGTCAAATATAAATATGAAACATAGGTTAAAAGTTGGATATTAGAACCCACTCCATTGGGTTGCAAATAACATTTTGCTTAATTGTAACACCCCCAAGATATTCGGAGTATGTCACAGCGCCCTGAATTCCGTCTAGGAAGTCACAAGGCTAAAGTATACGACATCCACGAAAAAAAATCCTCAAACTCACCAGACATTCATCAATAAATTCCAAGAACCAACTTCAAACCACAAAGACGACAAGTTCGACGTAATCAACGACAAAAATAAATCCTACAGTACTCGAGTACCAACTATCAAATAAAAATAAAAAAAATAAAGTTTTACATCCAGACTCCAAAAAAATAAGACATCCAGACATTTCACAGTATCACGCCTGCCCTTCATCATCGTACTGCCCCGGTGCTCGTCCAGCCATATTCTTTGAACCTGAAATACATGAAACGTATTTCCCCCGAATGGGGTTAGCCGTGGAATAGATAGTACAAGTAACACAGACGAACTCTAACATCTTACAATATCAAAGCACATGCATCAATAGTTTCAAAATGCATAAGATAATGATTTCCGGAAATGCAAAATCCAAAATGTATCACAAAACACAGTCCTCCCGGTTAACTATGGACTCGACCATGCATGAATCCCTCCAAGGCCCTGATCGACCCTCCCGGAGTGGTTAACCTAAAAGTTTGTGTTGGCCACTAAGTATACTAGATACAGCTTGGAAAGTGTTTTAAACTACAAGCTGTACGGTTTTAAATCTGAGTGCGTAGCGGAAGTCTTAAATACAGTAAGTTGCTGTGGATACAGCAACTCGATATGCAAAGTATACTTAAATAATCACAGTTATTTAAAACAAAAAGGCAGAAGGTAAATAACACAGTATTTAAAGTGGTTCGAGGTAAACCCCTCTACGTCCACTGGTCTTCCACACAGGAGTAAAAAGTTTATTATAATTACTGCATACACAACTACGTAATTATAACAACACACAATCAATTTATCGTTCACACAGATTGATATAAAGATCTTAGCTTCAACCGTTCACACAAATTGGTTTGAGCTAACACTTGACTGGCTTCTTCACACACAGTTCTGAAGCTTCATCTTCTTCGATGCAAATCCTTCACACACAGTTCGGGAGAAGCAAAGATTACTCAGTCCACACAGGGATGATCTGGGTTTGTTCAAGGATAGAGCAATATATGAACAACAACTTTGACTTTCTGAGCTTCTAGCTGATGATGTGTTGTTCACTGTTTGAGCACTGAATATCTCTTGTATCTGAATAGCAGTGAGCTTTGGAGATATGTTTTGCTCTGAATATATATTTGTAATCTTGATCGTTTGTAAGTCGTTCAGAAGATTAATCATTCAGTTGATTATGATCTTCAAACTCTGGAGATATATATATATAGTCTCTGAAATATATCCGTTTGAAATCTATCCGTTGGGCAAGATTCTGTGACAACAGACATTTGACTGAGATCCGGATATTGCGGGATTTGTAGATCTTCTGACTTACAGTATTTAAATACTTTATCCTTTAGTATTTAAATATTTCTTTATCGACGGGACTTGACTTCTAGCGAATACTGAAGATTCCTTCTTGTCCTGTTAAGAGCTGTATGGAAGGATTACTGTATTGACGATTCGAGACAGCTTCCATACTTTAGCTTTGTAAGACTTCTTTGTTGTACTGAAAGGTTCCACTGTATGCTGGATCTATGACAGGTCTTCAATACAGGTTGATACTTCAGCTTATCGATACAGTTTGCTTACTGTATACTGGATTGACTTATTGTCAAAACATCATAACACTACATCTCGATACAGGGATTGTTTATCCTGACTGTTTCGATACCGGGTATTTATTATCCCAACAATTTCCCCCTTTTTGACAATTCGCCAAAACTTGAATCTTTCAAGACTTCTTGATGATGCCAAAACCTTCTTCATGAAGCGAATAACCTTCTTGATGACTTCGAGCAGATATCTTGGTCTTCTGTCGAATGATCTGGCTTTCAGCAACTTAGTCTATTTTATGAACTGCTCGCAGGCGAGTTCGATACAGCTAAGAGATTTTACAGTTTAAGCTTATGATTGGCGCAGGCACAATCTTACAATGTATTCTAGATGCATACAACTGAATCTATGAACTGTTCGCAGACAAGTTCGTACAGCTTTAATTTTTTTTTTAAACAAGTTTCTATACTTGTGATTAATTTCAGCAATTAAATTTAAAGTACGTAATCATACAATAACATAGCAGATTACGAGTTGTAATCTTTCAAGACAAGCAAACCGTTTTATTGATATTCAAAAAAATAGAGTACAAGGATTGCTGTTTTGAAAGTAAATTACAAACAAAAATAATATACTAAGGATTTCAGCTCCTATAGTCCGAGTGTCTCCATGGCCTTTTCTCTGGATCATTCTCGGTTCCACGCCACCAGTGTTGTAGGGAATCGTTGCCTCGATCTAAGTAGATTGCTCTACCATCGTATGATTTGTCAAAGGCAAGAATCCAGTCTTCTGGATGGGTGATCCGATCTCCTCTTCTATGCTTGGATTTCATTTCGACTTGGAGAGGAAGCTTTCCTTCTTCTAACATCTTCGAAAATTTGTCTGCAGCCTCCGCTAATGTTTTATAACCTTTAAAGATGGCGGATTCCCTGACGAGTTTAACAAAATATCTCATCAGTTCATTTTTCCTCCATTGCTTCACTTCTTCGGCAGTGGGATGGCGGTTGGTTGATAGAAGAATTTCGGAAGGTCTTTGGATTAAGCTTTGCCATGGGACACTAGGATCATGGAACTCAGGTCGAGAACCTGAAATCCTGACACTTTGTGCGGGAGGGGCTAGTTTGTTCAGCTCTGTAGTAATGCTGTCTTGAGCAGCATTAAATTCCCTTTCGTGCTGAAGCCTTGTTCTCCTTGCGGCTTCTCTCGCTTCTTCCCCCTTTTTGGCGTCATCAAGACATCCTAGGATCTCCAGTGCGGCATCCTGTTTCGTCTCAATGTTTGACATTCTCTCGACAAGGGAGGAGAGCACCTGCGACATATCTTTGATACTTTTGTCATGTGCTCGCAGATGAGAAGTTGTTTCGATCATGGCTGCTGCTGTCTTGGCCTCAGATATGCGAGTTTTAGATTCCTCTTCTCTCAGGATCTTTTCTTGCTTCTCTTGCAGATTGGCCAGGGCTTGCTTAAAGACATGTGGCAAGACAGTGAAGGCTTCAACAACACGAGAGACTTCATGCCTTAAGCCAGTCATTTCTTCAACTGCAGATGTGTGCATCCAATCCAAAGCTTTTTCAACTGAGTGAAGAGCATTCACTGCATCCTGAATGAATACTGTCTGGAGGCCAAGAGCACGCAATTGCTCTTTCCTAGCTTCAGTGCAAGGAGAATCTGGCTGAGCAAAGTCCTCTGCTCCATTCAACCTTCTCAAATTCACGTTAGGGCGTGAATTGAGTTGGACATCCTCAGGTACAGTACCGTCGTCGGATTCCACGGTTGATGGGGCGGGAGCAGCTGATGCGGGTTCGACGGCAGGAGGTGAAGTATCCTCCTGTTTCGAAGAGGTGTCTGTAGACATGGGTACAGGAGGGACTGATTCCTCCTGTTCTCTCAGCTTCCGCCTGTTCCGGCAGAGGGACTGATTCCTCTTGCTGGACGGAGCGAGATTCTTCTTCTTCTGCAGCAGGCTCGGGTGCCTGTTCCGAAACATGTTCTTCTTCCTCGACTTGAGGGACTGATTCCTCATCGTCAGGAATATTTTCTTGCTGTGGCGAAGGGGGCTCACTGCGGCTTGATGGCCCTTCGTCATTCTTGGTTTGGGAGACATCTCTGTCCTGAGCCTCCTCACGGATCAATCAGACCTTCCTGTAAGGCATCGTCGTCGTCGTCTGAGTCGTGGTCTTCTTTTGGATCTTGGGTAGAGTCCTCGGACTTATCTTTTCCTTTTCTTCTGGCATCTGATTTTTGCAAAAGATGGCTTTCAATCAATTCTTTGCAGTAGAGATTGTCCCATTGGATCAGGGCTTCAACTTATGTCGAGTCCGTCACTTCCAACACGAATCTTTCTTCATTGCTCCAGTGACTCCAGTTGTATAGGGCGTCGTATGGAGCTAGCCGGTAGCTTTTCCATTGAACGAATCTTTCATAAGCATGATCAATTTGCACAGAGAGAAGGGTTTTGTTGATAATAGTGTCCGGGGAGGGGCTTCGTACAATGTCTGAGTCCGCTGCATCGATTGGTTCCTCTACATGTGTGAGATCCTGTATGGAAGAGGGATTCCTTACAGGGGATGGTACCCCGAAGGAAGGTGGATCCTGTATGGGTGTGGAATCCCGCATAGGAGAGTTAGCTGTTGGCTCCAAAGGGGCAGCCGACTCGCTAGAGTCTTCTAAGTTGGCAGATGTCCTCTCATCCGTCGTTGCCGCCAAAGGCTCGGGATTTACTATCGATACATTAACGGGCATCTTTTCCACAGGGGTTGGGCCCTGGGGTAATTCATCGGTGGGTTGTGCCACGCTAGAAGCATCCTTGGAGGGTTTGGTAGATTTAGCTTTTGTAAGCCTCATATACTTCTTTTTCGACTTCTCAGCAGCAATAGGTGTCTTGCTGTGAGATCTCTTGCGTTTCTTGGAAGATTCCACACTCTGGGATTTCGAAGAAACATCCCTTGGATCTTCAGAAATGGGCATACTGCGGACGGATGGTTGGTTGGCAACCAGGGTGCTCTGTTAAAGGCCGAAGGCTTGACGCCTCCTAAGTAGATCCGGGAACTTATTTTCTTAGCATCTGCGGATTGTGGTAGTCCGCATTTCTTCAAAATGTGGTTTAGAAACAAACCAAACGATTTCTTTTGCGACGCAGGTTTTGACATTTCTTCCTGCAGACGCTTCAGAATTATCTGACACCAATTGACCTTTTCACAGGCCATAATTGCAACCATCATCCTAAATCTAAGATTCGTGCACATCTCAAAGGCACCAGTGCGATTTTCGATGATACGGCAACAAAAGTCATGCAAGTACACGTATGGCAAACAGAATTTTTTCTTGTGACAGGTAGTTTGAACAGATTCAATTGAAGCTGATCCTGTGAACAGGCCATAGTACTTGGTCAACAACTCTTGAGACCCAAAAGTCTCAAGGTCTTCCATGGTCAGGCCATCAGCGGGCAGCCTGAAGATTTTCTGGAGAAGATCTCGGTCGATGCGGATCTCCACTCTGCGGATGAGAGCGGTGATGTCAGCAACGTGGACTCCTTGGGCCATCGACAGAAATCGAACGACAGCGTTGAGGTATAAGTCCTCAACCAAATGGACGTCGTATTTCTCGGCGGTGTGGCTTCCAAGGCGGTAGAGGCCTTGCTGATGTATTCTGGTGATGATGAACTCCATGGGTTCCATGTTATTTGTTTCAGCGAGAATTCATTCAATGATGACAGATCTGGAGAAGATCCGTCCGTCAATGATGTTCGAGACTTTCTTGAGGGCGGTGGCAGAGGTATGAGCAGACGCCATTGATGAATCTCAAGAAAGGATGTAAAAGATTAAGAGAAATTTGCACTAAAACGCAGAAAAACTTGTAGGATGTATTTGCTTGAGTGCTCTTAGAATATGCAGAAAGCGTAAGAGTCTCAAATGGCAATTGCAGTCCTTTTATAGTGGGCGGCTAAGAAGGGTTTTTCAGAGAACGAATGGTCAGATTTAAGGGATGGGAACCGACGTTTGAAATGAACGGTCAAGATGGACTGAGTGTAACTGGTACACTTATCCATGGAATATTAAAATATGAGCGGGTCCCACTTCTGACATTTGTTGTTACTCTTAATGCCTGAAACGGCGGTTTAAAACATTAAACAATTTGAAAACATCGCGGCTTTTGAGAATCAATTGTCCAGATGTCGTGTAAGGCATTTAATGTAAATGACGTTTGACATGAAAACAGGGCACGTGGACAAAAATTATTTTTAAAATGAAATGTTTTTAAAAATTATTTTGAAAACAGTAAATACTTACAGAGAGTCAGGCTGTAGCATCCCCAATTCTTGTCTAAGCATGTTGAATCTTGCTGTGTCGAGAGGCTTGGTGAAGATGTCGGCCAACTGAATATCTGTATAAACTTTTTCGAGCCGAACATCCTTGATTCCTTATGAAATGATGCTTCATGTTGATATGCTTAGTGCGCGAGTGCAATACAGGGTTGTGCGTGATTGCAATTGCACTCGTGCTATCACACATGATCGGCGTTTCCTTGGCTTCAATCCCATAATCTGACAACTGTTGCTGCATCCAAAGGATCTGCATACAGCAACTACCAGCAGCATAGTATTCTGATTCAGCCATGGAAAGTGAGTTTGCCAATTGCTTCTTACTGAACCACGAAACAAGTCTAGGTCCAAGAAAGTGACAAGTTCCACTTGTACTCTTCCTATCTAGCTTGCAGCCTCCGAGATTCGAGTCGCTGTATCCAACTAAATCGAATCCGCCTTCTTTAGGATACCACAGTCCTACATCGACTGTTCCTTTAATATACTTCAGGATTTGTTTAGCTGTATTGAAGTGTGATTCCTTAGGTGCTACTTGATATCTCGCACACACTCCTACAGCAAACTGGATATCGGGCCTGCTAGCCGTTAGGTATAGGAGCGAGCCAATAATCTTACAGTAGAGTGATTGGTCAACCAGCTTTCCGGCTTCATCAGCACTAATCTGCACGGAAGTGCTCATGGGGGTTGACGATGATTTGGAAGTGTTCATTCCAAATTTGTTGAGAAGCTTCTTGCTGTATTTTTCCTGGTTGATGAAGATCCCTGTAGGTAACTGCTTTACCTGCAAACCTAGGACATAACTAAGTTCTCCCATCATACTCATTTCATATTTACTTTGCATGAGATGAGAGAACCTTTGACACAAAGCAAGGTTAGTTGAACCAAAAATTATATCATCTACATATATTTGCACCATCAGAAGGTCATCGCCTTCCTGTATTTTGAACAAGGTCTTGTCCACAGCACCTTTCTCAAATCCATTATCGGTTAGATACTGGGACAGGGTCTCATACCAAGCTCTAGGGGCTTGCTTTAGTCCATACAGTGCTTTCCTTAGCCTGTATACTAGGTCGATGCCGTCTGTGTTGGCAAACCCTGGTGGTTGTTCAACATAAACTTCTTCGGCAAGGTCTCCATTTAGGAATGCACTTTTGACGTCCATTTGATATACAATGAAGCTATTATGGGCGGCAAAGGCTAAGAATATCCTAATGGCTTCTAGTCTGGCTACAGGGGCAAACGTTTCATCGTAGTCTATGCCTTCTTCCTGTCTATAGCCTTGTGCGACTAGTCTGGATTTATTCCTTATGATTAGTCCATTTCGATCCTTCTTGTTTCGAAATACCCATTTGGTTACTATAACCGATTGATGCGTAGGTCTGGGTACAAGATACCATACATTGTTTCTTTCGAAACCGTTAAGCTCTTCTTCCATAGATGTTATCCAATGAGAATTATTAAGAGCGTCTATGGTCGAAACAGGTTCGGACTGGGCTAAGAATACAGCAATAGTGCACAGGTTGAGTCTTCTAAGCTCAGATTGAGATTTCCATTCAGGGAATGGTGATATCTCAGTATCTAGTTCTTCTTGTGCACACAGTACATTTCCTTGTGTACTCTGTATTCTCCTACGAGTAGAAACACTAGCATCTATGTTTCCAATGATCAGCTCTTGCGGATGATCTCTCAACCATCTTCGGTCGGGTTCTAATTCAGGGTCCCGTACTGTATCTAGAGTTTCTGTAGATACACCTTCATCTTGTACAGCATCGGCTTCATCTACATCGATTCTTACAGCTGCGGGGTTGATTTCTAGGTCAACAACAGGTTCTATGGGTGTTGGTGGATCTAAGATGGAAAGATGTTGGATGTTATGAGTAACATCTTCTATTCCTGTAGGGTCATGGTGAGGTTCGTCGAACACTACATGAACTGATTCCTCGATCGTCAGCTTCCTTTTATTAAAGATCCTGTAAGCTTTGCTGACGGAGGAGTATCCTACAAATATTCCTTCATCTGATTTCTCATCAAAGGTTCTAAGTTGATCCTTCCCATTATTCAACACATAGCACCTGCATCCAAAAATGTGAAAATACGAAATTAATGGAGTTTTGTTGTTCCATACCTCGTATGCTGTTTTGTTGTGGTGCTTGTTGACGATACAGCGGTTTTGAGTGTAGCATGCTGTATTGATTGCTTCACTCCAGAAATGCTGTGGCAACTTGCTTGCGGCAATCATTGTCCTTATTGCTTCTTTCAACGTCCTATTCTTTCGCTCGGCAACACCATTTTGTTGAGGTGTACGGGCAGCTGAGTATTCGTGCTGTATCCCATTTTCCGAACAGTATTGCTCTATAAATCGATTAGTAAATTCTGTACCTCTGTCGGAACGAATGGACACGATACTCAATGCCTTTTCATTTTGAAGCTTTCTCAGGAGCTCGGGCAGCTTTGATGTTGTTTCCTTCTTCTTGCTTAAGAAGATTGTCCAAGCATACCTAGAGTAATCATCAACAACAAGACAGTATTTCTTAACTCCCAAACTTACCGGGTCTACAGGACCATAGAGATCCATATGTAGCATTTCCAACACTCTTTGGGTTGAAAGGTAGGATTTGCTCTTCAGGGTTGACTTGATTTGCTTGCCTTTCTGACAAGGTCCGCAGACGCTGTCCTTTTTGAATGACACGTTTGGCAATCCTCTTACCATTCCCTGTCTTGAGAGCTTGTTGATCGTCTTGAAGTTGACATGAGACATCCTCTTATGTCATAACCAGCTTATATCTGCAGTGCCTTTGGCAACAAAACATGGAATTGAGGAGCTCATAGGCTTCCAGTCAGCAATATACATGTTACCTGATCTGCTTCCTCTAAGCACAACTTCTTTGGTCTGGATGTTCTTGACTCTACACGATCTATATAGAATTTCACCGAGAACTGTTTATCATAGAACTGGCTAATACTAAGTAGATTGTACAGTAAGCCTTCAACATATGCAACATCGGTGACTTTGAATTTTCCTACAAGAAGGTTTCCTTTCCCTCTTGTTCTTCCTTTAGATTTATCACTGAAGCGAACTTTTGGACCGCGACCTTCTACGAAATCTGATAGCTTGCTTCTATCTCCGATCATGTGCCGAGAACATCCACTATCGAAGTACCAGGTGTCCTCCTCTAGGATGTCCTGTATGCAAAGAGATTAAGTAGATTTAGGTCCCCTTTGATTTTTGGGTCCATGAATGTTAGTGTATTTAGGTACCCAAATTTTCTTGATAGCAATTGGTTTACTGTAGGTCACATTCGGTATAGTGTTGCGGTATCTACGTGGGGCATATACGTAGTCGCTATAACCATGATAATTGTTATGCATGTAAAATTCAGGGTTATTATTATTAGTCCTGTACGAGTGCTGTCTCGGAGGTGGAGCCATTTTCTTTGGCCTAACAGCTTGCCTTCTGGGTCTCCAGTTGGATTTCCAACGCTGTTGTTGATACTGTGCGGACACTTGCTGTCTCGAGGAATAACGGGGCTCCTGTATCCAATACCTAGGCGTGCTGTACTGATAGTACTGCCGTGCGGGCCTTTGATATTTGGATACAGCCTTCCTTCTGAACGGTTGTTGGCGCTGTTGATATGCTCGGGGAGCATGCTATTGAGTGCGCCTTTCAGGTCTAAATGGCTGGTGATTCCGCTGTCTAGAATAGGATTGCGGGGGCGGAATGACAGCCTTTTCTTTTCGCGGAGCAGCAGGTTCCTTCACAGGACTAGGGGTATCTTTCGATACAGGAATGTGTTCCACACTCTTGACAAACATTGTACTAGTTTTCCCTTTGTTTGAACATGAGCTGTATCCTAAGCCACTTTTATCATGAGCATGTTTCCCAGTGCTTAGAATTTCTTCCATTCTTTTGGACGATTTCTCGAAAGATTTCAGAATGGCCTCAAGTTCATCTTCTCGTTTTTCGAGAGTTTTGACTTTGGCTTGAAGTTGAACGAAATCATTTGTCTTGCTCTCATTGTGAGTTTTAACCTCACTTAGTTCATGAGCAAGTTGATGATTGCTCTCCATGAGTTTTTCATACTCGACTTTGCTGGTTTCACAATCAATAGACATATTTTCATAATTTATTTTCAGCAAGTCATTTTCATCTTTCAGCTCTAGGTTAGACAGTTGGAGCTGTATATTCTCATTTTTCAATGTCTCATGGGCCTTTTGAATGTTTTTAAACTCATTCATCATGTTTTCAAAAGTATGAGATGCATTTAATGGAATAGCTGAGGTTGAGCTTACCTCATCGTCGCTAACTTCACCTTCCGGAATGTCCTTGGCCATAAAGCACATATATGCTTTATCATCGAACTCATCGTCAGATGAATCACTTTCAGTGACCACCTGAAGACATTCTTCGGAAACATATATGCTCTAACCTCTATATCACCCACAATTCTATCCCCACTAGGCAATTTAACCACAAACGGTTCGCAAACAGACAAACATACAATATTCAATCGACGCACACAATCCAAAGAGATGAAATGCGGTTAAGGAGTTTTTTGTGAACGGTAAGCTTTTAAAAGAGCTTAACCATACGGTCATTGCTCTTATTCCTAAAATTCAGAATCCTACTCGGATTAATGACTTCCGTCCTATCTCGTGTTGTAATGTTCTTTTTAAATGCATTAGTAAAATTATTGCTAATCGCATTAAAGGTAGCTTGATGCATTTGATCAGCCCATATCAATCTGCTTTTGTGCCCGGGCGTAACATTGCGGATAATATCTTACTTACGCATGAATTAATGCATAATTATCATTTGGATAGAGGTGTTGCTCGGTGTGCGTTCAAAGTAGATATTCAAAAGGCATATGATACGGTGGATTGGGGTTTTTTGAAGAGTGTTCTTATTGGCTTTGGTTTTCATGAAAAAATGATCGCGTGGATTATGGAGTGTGTTTCTACTACATCATTCTCTATTAATCTCAATGGTTCCTTTCATGGGCATTTCAAAGGTAAGCGTGGTTTACGTCAAGTGGATCCGTTATCTCCTTATTTGTTCACTATGGTTATGGAAGTCCTAACGTTGATTCTTCGTCGTAAAGTCCGAAATTCGGATGATTTTAGATATCATCGTTTTTGTGAAGATCTTGAGCTTATTAATTTGTGTTTTGTGGATGATCTTTTCCTTTTTTCTCATGGTGATGATAAGTCAGCTAAGGTTATTATGGAGGCCTTAAATGAGTTCAAGTTTGCTTCGGGGTTGGTTCCTAGTCTTCCCAAGAGTACGGCTTATTTCTGTAATGTTCTTAACTACACAAAAATTGCTATTCTTCAGATTATGCCTTTTGAGGAAGGTAGCTTACCCGTTAAGTATCTTGGTGTTCCTTTGGTTCCTTCTCGGCTTGTTTACAAGGATTGCAAGGAATTAATTGAAAAGGTTGAAGGTCGTATAAATGATTGGAAGAATAAATCCTTGTCTATAGCGGGTAGGTTGCAATTAATCCATTCGGTTATTGCGTCTTTACATGTCTATTGGGCTTCGATGTTTGTTCTTCCGTCGCGGGTTTTGCTTGATATTGAGCAAAGTCTGCGTGGCTTTTTATGGTGTCAAGGTAAAATGCGAAAAGGTAAGTCTAAGGTTGCTTGGGAGGTTGTATGTCTTCCGAAGAATGAAGGTGGTCTTGGTGTCAAGAGGTTAGATATTTTCAATAAAGCTCTTATGTCGTCTCATATTTGGAAGCTTCTTATTAGAAAAGACTCGCTGTGGGTCAAATGGATCCATACTTACAATTGCGGGATCGCAGTTTTTGGGACATTCCATTTCGAGGTTCTATGACATGGGCGTGGAGAAAAATCTTGCAATTGCGTCAGGTAATTCGCGAATTTATTTGGTATCGACTGGGAAATGGGCATGATATTTCTCTTTGGTACGATAAATGGTGTTCTATAAGTCCTCTTGCTAATGTGATTTCGAATAGGGATATTCATAGAGTGGGGATTACTTCTATGTCCAAAGTTCGAGTTATTATTCATGATGAAAGTTTGTCTTGGCCTGCTGATTTAGAGGTCAAATATCCGATTCTTAATTCTATTACATATCCGCATGTTTTTCCTCTTGAGTCGGATAAGCTTGAGTGGCGTCTTCTTGGAGCTGTGGAGCCATTTTCAGTTTCTACGGTTTGGAAGGCTATTAGACCGAGAGATGTTAAGGTTACTTGGTCTAATGTTGTATGGTTTTCTAATTGTATTCCTCGACATGCCTTTAATTTATGGCTTGTCATGAAAAGGCGTTTGAAAACGCAAGATATGCTTAGTAGCTGGGATATGTCGAGCTCTTTGAATGCTGGTTCGTGCTTATTATGTTCTTCCCAACCCGATTCACATGAGCATCTATTCTTTGAGTGTACGTTTTCTAAGCAGGTTTGGCTCATATGAGTCAATTGGCGGGCTGCTCTTTACCTAGTAACGTTTATGATGTGGTAAACTCTATTATTCCTTTTGCTAATAGGCGAACATCGAAGAGTATTGTTACTAAATTGATTCTAGCAGCATCTACTTATTTTATATGGCAAGAAAGGAACGAAAGGTTGTTCAACAATCAACATCGTTCAGCCAACCAGGTTATTGAGTGTATTTCGGCTTCTATTCGCTTAAAACTTATTTCATGTCGCTTCAAAAGATCTACAGGCAGTCTAGCTCTTCTGAGGTGTTGGAAGCTCCCAAATGTGTTAATTGAACAAAAGTGATGTCTTTTATTTTCTCTTCGTGTAAGAGTAGATGGTTTTTCCCTATTGGGGTGATTGGCTATGTTATAGTTAGTAATAACCAAATGGCATGTCATTTGATTAAGTAAAAGTTCAAGCGATGTTTGAGGTTAATATGGTATTTCAGCCACATTCCATTGTACTTCATCGTTCTTGGGTTAATATATTTTATCGGGGTAATCATTTCCCTTTACCCCCAAAAAAAAAATGAGAAGCACCAGAATCGAAAATCACTCTAACTGGATGAGAGAGGACATGAATGGTACATGTAGCCACAGTAGCCTCGGGATCTTCCGCTCTCCTCATCTCATAAACACGCGGCTGAACTGAACCAGCACTGGAGGCTCCCCCTATAACGGACTGACCCCATCCTTGTCCCCGATCGAAACCCTGAGACAACTGACCGGCTGACGACTTCTCATTAACACTTGGTTCTCCCGGCGTAGGAACAAATGTCGGAACCCCAAGAGTCTTCTCTCCCTCGGTAAAATACGCAGCTTTGTGGCCTGTCTGGCCGTAACTATAGCACTTCAGGTGAGGCAGGTCACAATCACGACTGATATGGCCCTACTGGCCGCAGTTAAAACATGTCACATTCCGGCTGGATACACTAGGACCAGTTCTGAAATTTAAGTTGCCTCCATATGCACGGTGATACTTCCCAGATGGGTAGTTTGCCGACAGAGACTTATGCTGGTTGTTGTTCTTGCTACCCGAAAAATTCCCTGAGGTCTTTTGTTTCTTTCCCTCACTAGCCGTCTCCATAGCCGCGAAGGACATATCATAGGCCAAAGCTTTGCCCTGATACTCCTTCAGTGTAGTACAAGCAAACCCAACCATGTAGTGTTGAATTATGGGTTTCATCCACATATCAAAATATCGGATCTTATCTCTCTTTTCCCTCACTTGCCCCTTGACATGATTAAGTTGTTGGTTATACTCGATGATCGCTTGAGATACTGGGATGTCCTGGGGGTTAGCCTCATAAAAGGCTCGGATTCTGGCCTCCTGAACGGGCCACGGTCAATACTCGGCCTCCATTAGTTCTTTAAACTTGTCACATGAAACCTCACGGTCCTGAGGCACAACCGTCTGCCACCAGCTAGCAGCGTCCCTCGTAAAAAAAGTACAGCGCAATCGCCACCTTTCGTGCCTCCGGACAATTTACCGCCACAAACACTTTGTTCATCTCGTTGATCCAATCTTCCCAGCCTATCGGGTCAGTAGCACCAATGAATTGAGGAGGGCGCATACAGATCACATCTTGTAGCCATCTCTCTGCCCCATCATTCTCCACAGGAGGTGGATTATTGTACTGAACTGCTTGGGTCAGGAGTGCCATTTGGTTAGCCACTTGCTGTAGTATAGTTGCCACACCAACACCCGCATTATTCCCTGTGGAATCTCCCAAGCTGGCCGACTGGTCCTGTTGACCATCGGTACTAGGATGGACTGAATTCGACAAAGTAGGAGTAGTCGATCCAGCATCCGAACCGAGAGACATGGCCGCCCCACCGGCTGCGCCATGTTCTCGACCGCTTCCGCGTCCTCTACCGGCTGACATTCTAAGGAAGAGAAAAAGAGGAAAACATAAGTACAGTTCAGAAGATAACCGTCATGGTGACCGGTTCCCCATATTATGGAATCAAAAGACAAGACAGTAACGACAATAAAAGGTAAGAGATCTTACGAGTACCGGTCGTACTAAGATGATGGCAGCGCGATGATACTGTATTTACAACAACGCGACTAGACCCAAAAGACCCACCACCTAGGTATCCATAAACCTAGGCTCTGATACCATATTCTGTAACACCCCCAAGATATTCGGAGTATGTCACAGCACCGTGAATCCCGTCTAGGAACTCACAAGCTAAAGTATATGACATCCACGAAAAAAAATCCTCAAACTCACCAGACATTCATCAATAAATTCCAAGAACCAAATTCAAACCACAAAGACGACAAGTTCGACGTAATCAATGACAAAAATAACCCCTACAGTACTCGAGTACCAACTATCAAATAAAAATAAAGAAAATAAAGTTTTACATCCAGACTCCAAAAAAATAAGACATCCAGACATTTCACAGTATCACGCCTGCCCTTCATTATCGTACTGCCCCGGTGCTCGTCCAGCCATATTCTTTGAACCTGAAATACATGAAAGGTATTTCCCCCGAATGGGGTTAGCCGTGGAATAGCTAGTACAAGTAACACAGACGAACTCTAACATCTTACAATATCAAAGCACATGCATCAATAGTTTCAAAACGCATAAGATAATAATTTCTGGAAATGCAAAATCCACAATGTATCACAAAACACAGTCCTCCCGATTAACCATGGACCCGACCATGCGTGAATCCCTCCGAGGCCCCGATAGACCCTCCCGGAGTGGTTAACCCAAAAGTTCGTGAACCCAACTATGCGTGGATTCCTCCGAGGCCCCGCCGGACCATCCCGGAGTGAACATAACTCTCTCAACAGTCAAATACACTACTTTACACATTCAAGATATTAAGTTCGTAAGAGTTACTTGCCTTTGCGACATGACGGATTGTTTCGAGAAAGCAAATGACCACCGACGAAGAAATTCGGAGACTTCGAACCTAAATGATTCGTAAAATAACTATAAACAATAGTACGACTGGAATTCTAATAGAAATACGCCCGAAAACCCCGCCTTTAATACATGTAATCCAACAATATACTCGATAAGGGTGGATCGCATCCAAAACCCTCTCGAATCTCAACAAGTCCAAGTATAACCCACAATCTCATAGTTAAAGCATGTATTGGGGGTAGATAACTCAAACTCAACCCAATTACTCCCAAATTATAACTAAAATCGAAGGATTACGAAGAAACCCCCAAATTCCCGAAAATTTGGGGTTCTAGAGAATTACCTCGATTCCAAGATGAAAGGGATGGATTGCTGTTGATATTTTATACCACAATCCCAAAGAGGATGATAGCTAGGTGATTGGAGAGTCGAAAATCGCCCAAAACCGCCAGTGAATCGCCCAAGTCGCGGAGGAGAGAAAAGAAGGAGAAAAGTGGGCGTTTTCGGTCAGACCTGGGCATTTAAACCCAGAAACGTTGCGTACGTAATGCATGATGCATTGACGTACATTAGCCCCTTAACGTACGTAATACCCTCAAGGTTACGTACGTAAAGGTCTGGCAGAACCTTCTGCCCGATTTCCTGAAGACCCTAACGTACGCTATGAGGAAGGGATTAACGTACGTTACTTTGTTACGTACGTAATGGAGATAAAGCAACGTACGTAAGTCTCTCAGGACAGGGATCAACTGAGCAGAAAATGGTGGCATTTAACGAATTGTGCAGAATCGGTATAAATAGTTCGATACGGCAACTTAAGCGCTAAAGGAAAAATATGATCCCGATTATCCGTAGGTCCGGAATGTGATAAGGAAAGTAATTACACAAAACTTTTAGAAAATTACAAAACAGCCCAAAACCACCGAAAAAGACAATACGGGATCGAGCAACCGTACCGAAGCTCACAACATGTCCAACAACAATAAACAAACTCGCACCAAACTCGAAATGACAGTTTTGCACAACAATTACATCGAACGAGCCGACAAGCGGAAAAGTTACTAGAATACACGAAATCGAGTAGAACAATCTCGAAACGTGATCGGATGCCAAGACATACAGAATTAAACATTCTCGAAATATTGAGATGGTTACAAGCGAGTCACTAAAAATGGAAAATGTATCAAAATAGAAACTACCAAAAAATAGAAAAGGTACGGATATTACATTAATAGTTGGATTCAAATGAGCTTGTTCTAAAACCAGGACCTTAACACCTCAACCATCTATGTAATAGCTTAGTTTTATAATTTAATATGTCTTAACACTCTGACAAAATACTCCATAGTGTGGATTTGGATATTTTAGGGTACAGTTTGGTATTATTGTGGCCAACAAAACCTGTTGCAGGGAAACTGATGTGTGGAAATACGATGTGAGAAAAAATGGATAATTATTTGATAAATGCAGGAAAAGTCTAAAAGTGAAGAAATTAAAAAAAAAGGTTGCATCAAAATGATGGAGATCTTGCGTATCGATTGGGTTTGACGCCGTCTTTGAGTCATGTACATAACGTATTTTATATCTCCCAGTTGAGGAAATAGTACAGGATCCTAGCCACGTTATCAATTTTGGAGATTGTGATGGGGCTCGATATCACCTTTGAGGAGAGACTGATTTAGATTATGGAGCGTCTGGTCAAAGAGCTTAGGCACAAAATCATCAACTTCAGTTTTTTTTGAACCATTAATAATGTAGATTTTATTTTCTTTACAAGTATGATGTGAGTCGAATTCATATGTCAGTCAAGAAAATGTAGATCTGATTTTTTTAACCAATTCATTATATCTAAGTTTATACAAAAAAAGTTATCCAATAATTGGCCATCAAGGTAGATATTTTTTTGACTAACTTGAACAAAAAGAGAATTAGAAAAATTACAGTATTGGATATATATTACAAAATGTAGAGATAAAAAATACAAATTGGCTTACAATAGTTTCTAAGAACCATAAAAATGGTATAAAATAAATTAAATTTCATAAATGTGAATCACTTGAAAATTTTGGAGAGAAAAAACAATCTCTATCACTTGACAAACGGATAGCGGAAAATTAACTTCATCAAAATAAATTGTTTGTGAATTCATAAGCATGCTCATATAATGAAATTTTGTAAATTTTTTCATCCCCTCACAAGTATAAACAAGAGTCAAGAGCAATTCTCTTTCGTACGTTGGGATATACCTTAAAAATTCAATTTTCAATCTCACGAGTTATATGTAGTTGTTTTTAGAGAGATAAATAAAAAATAATTGAAAATAAAAATTTACAACAATGAGAAATTAGAAATCACTCGAATGAATAATATTTTTACAAAAAGTATTTAGCAATATACATATATGGAAGTATTTCTGGTATAACTAACATGAAATTTGTGGAATTGTTAAATATTTCTTAGCAAGCTTTCTGGTGAGATTTGTCGGAGTATTTGAAGTACTGCACCTTGAGTCATTTGAATTTTTGTGTAATAACTTCACTGGAAAAACCTTTTGTCTTTAGATAATACTCTATACGTCACCCAAATTTGTTCGTGCGAATTTTCAGCACAATTTCAATAAAGAATATTGATTGTATTTTTGGAGTGTAATGTTTGTGTGACGTAGCAAAAGCGTACTAATCCAATACACAATAATGGAAAAAAAGAATTACCCTGGTTGTAATGCCCCAATTTCGCATATACATTTATTATGAATTATAGAAAACATGTTCAATTTTATTAAATTAATGCCCGAATAAATTTTATCATTTAATACATTTTATTTTCATGATCATGCAAATCCATTTATGTCATTATAATTAGTGTCAAGTCATGTGATTCATTTCGCTTCATTGCTCATTAATTCATCGTTTCATCTCGTCATTTCTAGGCCCGAGGCAATTTTTTAAATAATATTAATTGTTACCCAAGAAATTTTACAAGATAAATAATAATATTTATTATTAATATTACTATCACTATTATTAACATTATTATTATCTAATAATAATATTATTATTACTATTTGTATTAGTACTAATATTATTATTATTATCATTTTCATTTTCCGATATTATTACCAACTTATTATTTTTACATTTATTATTATTACTATTATTATTACTGTATCAATTAGATTTAATCTTGTGTTATAATTAAACTAACTATGATTAAACTAAATTAACCATAATTAAGAACTCCCATCAATCGTTCCTCTCATCACAGTTCCTCAATTCATCAAAACTTCTTGAGGTATATCAATATACAATCCTAATTCAACTAAAACACTTTAAAATCTATACATATAAATACAATTTATTACCCAACAATAATTCACCTATACACTACATAAAATTCACGGTAGATAGCAGAGGTAGAGAAATCTGCACAGCAAGCCAAAAATTCACGGGAGGTGCAAATCATCTCCTTCCTCTCTCATCTTCTTCAAAGTTATCAGTTTCTCTAGAGGTAACATCAATCTTCTCTCTGATTTATATATTTTGTCATCCTCGTCATATAAATTCCACTTCCGTTCTTCTGTAGTTTCTCGTTCAACCTCTATGTGTTTGTTGAATTAACAAAATTCAGAAATTTATCCGCAAACGTTACACCAGAACCCTTCAACCCGAAACCTGATGCTCAACCCTTCAAAACCCCGTAACCAACCTCCTTTCCTCGTCTATACATCACCACCAAGAAAACCCGATTGAAATCATCAAAACCAGAAACCTCAAAACCTAACCCAAAAATTCAAAACCCTCAACCCAATTTCCAGAATTGAAAATCAAAATCCAGCCCGAACTCATGGCCGAATCCATATCGGAACCCACATACAACAACCAATCCAAACCAGAAAATTTAACCGGCCATCAATCAAGAACCAGTTCCTTACCTCTATTTCCTTTCCCTGACTTCCCGTCGAAATCTTTCTTGGCTGCGTCGTCCATCGGAGGACAAGGGCCGAAGCCCTTTTGTTTAATTTCTGTTGCTTTTTGGTCTGTGTGAATCGGTCACACTTTGGTGTATAAGTCTTTTGAGTGTGTGATTGTCGACCAGGAACTTTAGAGAGAGAGATTCATTTTTTTCAGAGAGTAGCATAAAGAGAGATGAACCGAGAAGAAGAAGAAGTGAGAAAGGGACTCCTGCCGACCCGTGAGGAAGAGAAGGGTTTTATACCCCGCCTTCTTTTATGGTTTATCAATTTAGTCCCCAAGTTCCAGACCTTCTCGATTTGACCCCAAATCAGTTTTCAGTGTATACCAATTTCAGCCTCCAATTTTCAGTTTCTTCAGATTAACCCCAATCAGCTTGATAATGCTTTCAATTTCAGTCCTCAAATGTTAAATTCTTTCAGTGTTACCCTAATTAGTTTTTCAGTAATCAATTCAGCCTTATTTACCCGAGCCATTAAATACGTAGATTTCTCATTAATATTAATAATTCAATTTTAATCTTTGTCACGTATTTTATTCCGAGTTATTATATATTTATAAATTTTAATAACAGTGGTTATTATTATTATTATTAATTATAGATAATAATCACGGTTTACGTGCCTAGAATTGTCGAGTCAAGCATCTCATCACATTCAAGTTCAAGTTCTGCAATTATCCAGGTGTGGGGATTTATTACGCTTTTGTTTATTTTAATTGCTGTATATATTGTCTTGTATGTGCACGTGAAATCAGTCAGAAGCACTTAATTGTGCAAATCAGTCAGAATCACTTAATTGTGCATAAAGCCTTCGGGCTAGCCGACGGGCTTCAGAATTTATCAGTCATAAGCATGTCCAAGGGTCAAGGGTCGACCCGGACCCGACGGGTTACGACCCGGCGGGAACCTGTCCCGACCCGGACCCGCCGGGTCACGGGTCATACGGGTCAAGGGTCGTACGGGTTGCGGGTTAGGGTTAGGGTCGACCTAATTCCTACCCGCTGACCCGGCGGGTCACGACCCGCCACTGACCCACCAGGTCGATCATTTTAAAAAAAAATCCCTTCTGCTGGCCCCACCCACCACACCATGCATATGCAGCAGACTTCTTTTTAGGAATAGAGCCATTGCTCAGCAACGGTACTGTCTGCACTGCACTCTGCATTGCAGAATTTTTTTTTAATTTATAAAAAATACACATTTTTCCTATAAATACCCAAAGTTCAATTCATTCATCTCACACCAATTCATACAATCATCTACTTATAGTCTTATACTCTATCATAATCTCAAGTTTATAATTTTTAATTCTCAAGTTCACAAATTCAAATTATTCTCATAATGTCAAACCGAAGACGTAACTCCATGAGCGGTTCTTCAAGCAAGCCGGACTAAGGGCCGCGGGGATACAAAGAAAGGTAAGAGAACTACGTGGGGCTTTGATTCCTCTTCCCCGAGAGGATACGTAGGCAATCGGGAAATCGATTCAAGTCCATTCCTACATTACTCCCCCTCTTTTTTTTTTAAAAAACACCCCTATTATCCTCACTAAAAACTATATAACAAATTAACAATTGTATTTCAAAAAATAATTTTTATATTACGAATAAAAAATAAAAATTAAAAAAATCTGATCGAGACCCGCTGACCCGGCGGGTTCTAAACCCGACGGGTTGTCTTTATTTCCGGGTTAGAATTCGGGTCCCCCTTATTGGACCCGACGACCCGGCGGGTCGGACCCGGTGACCCGACGGGGCCGACCCGTGGACATGCCTAGTTTATACTTGCTAATATATTTAGTAATTAACATAGACATATTTCGTACTCTCCATACTAAGCGAATTGGAAGCTCACCCCACTATTCAACCCTTTCAGGTTGAGAAGCTTGATGTGGCATGCGATTGAGTGTGGGATGATCAAGCTTATGATTAGATGTTTATTTATTTAATGTTATTTTTCTCAAACTATGTTTTATGAAGAAGTATTCGATTTGTTTTATTTTCACGTCAAGATACGTTTTGCTTTAACGATGACTCGAGAATATTACTTGCGATTATTAAGTTTGTCCTTTTGAAATGTATTTCCGCTACAAAATTTTTATTTATTCTTCTTAAAATTAGAAGAATTATATTTTTAAGAAGTGGTCGCTACATGGTATCAGAACGGGTCTACGGTTATGTAGGCTCGTTAAAATGGTTTCTTTTTCTAAACTGAAATTTCATTTTCGCAAGTAGTCAAATATTTTTAGCAATTATGATCATCCACCTCTGCCGCTCCACGTCGACTCCAAGGTACATTAAGTTATTATAATTCATTATGTGATAAATGCAGTTTACCAGATCAACCATGCTTCATGCTTTAAAGATGCATCTTCAGTCTATTTTGTACATAAGAATTTTATGATAAAGTATTTGGGCATGACATTATTTTCTTATAAATTCATAAGTATATGTGTGACATGATTCATGCTTTAAAGATGCATCTTCAGTCTATTTTGTACATAAGAATTTTATGATAAAGTATTTGGGCATGAAATTATTTTCTTATAAATTTATAAGTATATGTGTGACATGCGTAAATCATCATTGCTAGAAATCTCTAGTTCTCAGACTATAGATGCAATGTAACTCTCCATTGTATTTCTCCCTCTCGTTGGGTAAGTACTGAAGGATCGTTGCGTGTGGTATGCCTTAGGATAATGACAACTGGTTGAATTTGTCGGAGTATTTGAAGTACTGCACTTTGAGTCATTTGAATTTTTGTGTAATAACTTCACTTGGAAAACTTTTTGTCTTCAGATAATACTCCGTACGTCACCCAAATTTGTTCGTGGGAATTTTCGACAGCAATTTCAATAAAAAATGTTGATTGTATTTTTGGAGTGTAACGTTTATGGAAACGGGTCCATATTAATGTAGTTATAAGTTAATTAGTGTCCATAAATGACATAAGAACAAATTTGGAACGTACCAAAAAGGAAATGTAAAACATATTTAGGGGACAAAGTGGGTACAATTAAATAATATATAATAATATAAAATTATCTTTCTTGTTTGAATAATACAACTAAATAATACACAGATCGTTAGATTATTTTTTATGATGATAATGATCCCGTTCATCCTAAATTATGTTCATAAAGCTATAAGTTCACGATGAACGAACCCACTAGGACATCTCTCAACATTTTGTTGGATAGTATGATTCATAGGTTCCTCGCAGAATCCATCATCATGAATGCTATTTTATCTTCTCAGTCTTTGGACACGAGCCCCACATATTTGTACTGTGTGTAAAAAAATACATTGAGCACAATTACATCATCCACTTAATCTTTTTGTTTTTTGTCTCGTTACAAAATCATTCCTACCTATACATGGCATATAATTAAATGAATTTGAAAATTCATGAGATAAACAAACTTGTGCTTCGATCAGCCATCGAATATCTTCTGGGATGCCATTTTTCATCACCATCATTAATCTTTCAAGACGAGCTTAATAAATTCTTTTTATGATATTCGTTGGAAGAAATGATTAGTATTTATGAAAATTTGAGAGAATTAAATCCATTATGATATTTAAACACTTAACATGTGTGAATTCTATAAATGTCCTCGTAACTTCTTTAGAGAATGAGATTACGCGTATGAGATAGAACTCCGAATTTAAATGGTATTTACCTGAAGCGTGTGAGCTATGATTTTATTTGAAAAATAATCATGATATGAGGTGGATCCGAGCTCTAACATAATGGGAATCGAACTTTGAACTTATGAAACATAGGTTAAAAGGTGGGTATTGGAACCCACCCTTGGGTTGCAAATAACATTGCCTAATAGTTGGATTCAAGGGGACTTGTTATAAAACCAGGACCTTAACACCTCAACCAACTATGTAATAGCTTGGTTTTATAATTTAATATGTCTTAACACTCCGACCAAACACTCCATAGTGTGGATTTCGATGTTTTAGAGTCAGTTTGGTATTATTGTGGCCAACAAAATCTGTTGCAGGGAATTGATGTGTGGAAAAATAATGTGAGAAAAAATGGATAATTATTTGATAAATGCAGGAAAAGTCTAAAAGTGAAGAAATAAAAAAAAACAAGGTTGCATTAAAATGACGTGGATCTTGCGTATCGATTGGGTTTGCCGTCGTCTTTGAGTCATGTGCATAACGTATTTTATGTCTCACAGTTGAGGAAATACGTACGGATCCTAGTCACGTTATCGATTTTGGAGAGATTGTGGTAGGGCTCGATATCACCTTTGAGGGGAGACCGATTCAGATTTTAGAGCGGCGGGTCAAATAGCTTAGGCACAAAGCCCCCAACTTCAGTTTTTGAGACACATTAATAATGTAGATTTTATTTTCTTTACAATATGATGTGAGTCGAATTTATATGCCAATCAAGAAAAAATGTAGATCTGATATTTTTACCCAAATCATTATATCTAGGTTTATCCAATGAAAAAATTATCCAATAATTGGCCATCGAGGTAGATATTTGTTTGACAAACTTGAACCAAAAAAGAAAGAATTGGAAAAAATACATTATCGGATATATGTTACAAAATGTAGAGATAAAAAATACAAATTGGCTTACAACAGTTTCTAAGAACCATAAAAATTGTATAAAATAAATTAAACTTCAATGTGAATCACTTGAAAATTTTAGAGAGAAAAAACAATCTCTATCGCTTGACCAACAGATAGCGGAAAAGTAACTTCATCAAAATAAATTGCTTGTGAATTCATAAGCATGCGCATATAATAAAATTTTATAAATTTTGTCATTGCCTCACAAGTATAAACAAGAGTCAAGAGTAATTCTCTTTCGTACTTTGCGATATACCTTAGAAATTCAATTTTCAATCTCACCAGTTATATGTGGCTGTTTTTAAAGAGAGAAATCAAGAATAATTGAAAATATCAATTTACAGGAACGAAAAATTTGAAATCATTCGAATGAATAATATTTTTACAAAGAAGTATTTAGCAATATACAGACATGGAAGCATTTCTGGCATAACTGACATGAAATTTGTTGAATTGCTAGATATTTCTGAGCAAGCTGTCTCTCGGAGTATTTGAAGTACTGCACTTTGAGTCATTTGAATTTTTGTGTAATAACTTCACTTGGAAAACTTTTTGTCTTCAGATAATACTCCGTACGTCACCCAAATTTGTTCGTGGGAATTTTCGACAGCAATTTCAATAAAAAATGTTGATTGTATTTTTGGAGTGTAACGTTTGTGGAAACGGGTCCATATTAATGTAGTTATAAGTTAATTAGTGTCCATAAATGACATAAGAACAAAATTGGAACGTACCCAAAAGGAAATGTAAAACATATTTAGGGAACAAAATTGGAACGTACCCAACTAACACCAAATAGAGCATTTCTCTTGCAGGAGCAAACAATGATGAGAAGTTGAAATTTGATATAGTAAGAGATCTAATTTGTTACACGAGCGAATTAGCTACAGCATTGGGGATCTTTTTAATACATAATAAGGCAAACGTAAGACGATGAGGGACTTGAGTTCAATTAAGTGTTGGACATGTGAACAACTTTATATCAAGACTCTCTCTCTATATATAAAGGCAAGCCTACATGTTTAGACATTACACTCTTTTTGGCCGCTTTCAATTTGCAAAATCAAACAAGAATAAGATAAATTGTAAATATTGAAGTCGAAATTGAAATTAGCAGGGGTTCGCTCGAACGCATGCCCCCACTGCCTAAAGTTATGACGTAAGCCCCATTACTTGAGCCGACCTTTAACATACACCCCTTGGTGCAGTGGAGGTCAGCAATCTCACCCACGAGCCTTCTTGATCACCCATTAACCCATCCAAGTTAAGTATGGAGCTCAAGGTACCTTCTACGGCTCGTCATTATACAAATATATGGAGATTCACCGTTTTCTTCCAAATATAAAATCCATATATATATAATAGAAAATGTTGTGATTGTTATAAACATCGAAATAAAGAGGAAAATATGAGAGAATATGGAGACACCAACAATGAAAGTGTGTATTTTTATGAGGGCCAAAGACCTTTATTTATAGGTACACATCTAGGGTTTCGGGAGTATAAAGGTCATTCATTAATAAATACATTAATTACAACACTCCCCCTTGAATGACCTTTAATACATGCTGCCTCATTAAAACCTTGTCGGGAAAACCCAGTGGGAAAAAACCCGATCGAAGGAAAAAGAGTACAGCTACTCCCCTAAAATCGATTACATAAGATCTTTGAGTTGACGCATTCTGATCTTGTGTACTAGTCTTCTGAATGTTGATGTCGGCAACACCTTTGTGAATAAGTTCGCCGACTAATCACTTAAGTGAATATTGATGTATCTACCTTTTGAGATACAAGTGACATCGTCTTCATACAATATTTTCTCTTGAATATTATGATGTTCATGCCTCATCAACTCCTTCGGAAAAACCCTGTGGGAAAAAACCGATAGAGAAAAAGAGTACATAGTATAAATTTGCTCATGTGTTGCATTGGTTGCCTCGTTAAAAACCTTAACTAAGAAAACCCGGTGGGAAAAAACTTAGAAAGGGAAAAAGAGTACAACCATTTGGTCTTCAGGACCTTTTGACCTTCAGGGTCGACATAATCTTCAAACTGATTTAAAAGTTATCACTTCTCCCCCTCAAGATAACAATCTTGCACTCCAATACCATGAATATAATTTTCAGACATGGAGAGATTTAGTGAATAAATCTGCTAGATTATCATTATTGCTCTTTTGAAGCTCGTGTGGAAATAAATTTCATCTTACTTGCCCAAACATTATATGCAACACATAAATGGAGAATATTTATCATCATAATAAATAGGCAGTATGAGAACAAATATGAGATCATAATCCCTAATAGCCACCAATATCGAATCTCGATCTCTTGCATGTAATAAACCAATTTGGTTAACACCATTCCACATTCTCCTTCCTGGAGAAATATTAAATTTTGCTAGCATGTTAACTTCAAATTGTATATCAGGCCTGATAATGTAATGCTTCAATAGCATACAAGTACGGAACTTCTGGTCCTCTTATATCTTTGTTATTTTCTTGAGATCTATATGAGTCGGTATCCACTTCAAGTGGTAAGACAACCTTTAGGTAGCTAAATGGATAAAAACTTTCCATCATATATGCTCGATCTACAAGTCGAGACAATACTAATACTTAGTTTTATCTAAATTTTTCATTTTGAACTTGTCTTTAGACACGAGTTCAAATAATTCACATATATCCTCTTCAGGAGGAATTCACTTAGTCGGTGGATCCACCAGACTATTTCAAAATGTATAAATATTTATAACTCAAAATAGTACATGTTGCGAATTTCACGTTCCTATTACTTTAGGAACCCCAAGTCTGTCAGGGACTTTCGTATAGATATTCGCGTCCAATGACCCATAGAAAAATGTGGTGATGACATCACTAATTGAATATCTATATTCATAATAATTGTCATATGTATATTAAATGACGAAATTTAGTGCCAACGGGAGAATATGTTTTGGGTATGCGCTTAAACCCTTGATATGCTAATCTCGCTTATCTTTCACCACTTTATTTTATTTTGCGAGTTAAGCTTTATCTCAATTGCTTATATTTTATTTAGTGCTTCAGGCACTCCACTAGCAATTGTTGAGACACAAAGTGTTGTCGACAACTATCATTCTTATAAACAATTCTCCCATATTCACAAAGTCAATAACAACTTCAACAAAATCAAATATTCAACATTTCCCATAACATTTGGTTTGGTCGTCCCATAATCCAATATTGTAATTATTTAGTGCACGTGCAAATTAAGGTATTGAGATTCTCATTTTCGGGACGATCCTCTTCAGGAGGTTTTTGAAGTGATGTTATAGTTTAATCTATTTGTATTCCGCGGATTTTATCTTTAATACCAATAAAGAATACGTCTCTCACGCTTCTGGCGTCGAGGAGTATCAACAAATATATTTCGTTCACATTCGACTTTAATTCTTTATGGTACATATACAACTGGTATATGAGATTTCATCACTCATTTGGCAATCAATAACTTGTTGAACTTCGAGTTCATAGTGCGTAAATTTAAATATCCAACTCAACGAGAATTTTCCGACTTTCTCTTATTTATATTTTATATCTCCCCCTAATGTCGGAGATAGTTGGAATTGGATTATAAAATCAATCCTCTTCAGGAGGTGCACTAATAACAGAGGGCGTGACCCAAATATTGTGCCTTTGATATGACTTGAATTTGAAATTCATCGCAACATGATCATTGGATAAAATATTATATCGCTTATAATTAATTCGATACTCATTGAATAAAGCTCCTTTTAGACCGACAATAAGAATATTGCCATATGAAATTATACCAATCCTTCGGGATTGTCTTTCCATTCCTCTAGTAGAAATTGAACAAATCAATATGACATAAAGTTATGTATTTTTCATTTGAAATAAATACATGCAACTTCAAATGTAAATTGCTCTCGAGGAGCATGTATTTTTCTTCAAAAATATTAATTATGCTAAACTCAGGAGCAATAATTTAAATAAAAAACAATCATATATTACCGAAAATATGAAGTACTCATCAAGAGTATGTGATGTTTTTCAAAAGTATCAATTATGCTACCTTGGGAGCAACAATTTATAAGCATATAACACCCAAAATATAAATTACTCTAAAGAGTATGTAAATATTAATTAAAAGTATTAATTGTGCTACGTCATGAGCAACAATTTATATCAATGTGGTGATAATAAAAGCAATTCAATAACACAAGGTCATATAGAAAATATTCAAAATAATGCCTTTTTTTGTTTAATATTCTTCGGGAATATTAACTTTAATTGATGTGTTTATCATAAATACTATCATAAAAATATGACTATATATCGTTGTGTTTTATCAAGAACATCAACAATTTCTTTTTAATAATCTTCTGGATTATTAAAATTACAAATTCATGTTTCTTGAAACCATGAAAATATATTAATGTAATGTATTAAAAGAATCATTACAAATAATTTTATACCAATGATACAAGTATCATCATCAATATAATATGTAATAACTATCGTTATTGCTCTTCTTCCAGAAGAAAGTGCAATAATTATTATGCAATTAATCCAACATCTATAAGATGTTGATGAAAATTGGTCAACTCAAAATAATACAATTATAAGTGTATAAATGTACTTCATGATATCTACTAGTAATTTGTGTTATTTATCATACAATATGTGTGAATTTTTATTAATATATCTTCAGGATATATATCATAAATAAACATATAGTTAAATAATATATAAAAATAATATAAATAGACTTAACACCAAACACGTAAATTTACACATGTAAATATTGAAAGTATTGGGATTAGTAGACTTCTGGTCTAATAAGTAGTGAATTTTATACGTCATTTACATTGATAATTTCTCTAATACATTTGTCTCACTTGTTATCGCGGAATCATACATATATCAAGCGATAGTTTAGAAATCCATAAATTTATCGATACTTAGAAGATAATAGTGCATAATATTCAACCCCACGGGAGGAATTTAATTAGTAGTTCTTCAGAATCGATAAATTTAGCACTACTTTTTTTTCACACGGAAAGTATCATTTATTTATAAAGATATGCATATTTGCACTTTGATGAGACAATAAATTATGACCACGATTTAATCCCAAGAACTTGGCATTCGATTCATAAACAGAATAAATAAGATAAGCCAAGAATTTGAATAATGCAAATATCTTCAGGATATTTGACATTTTTGTCACAAATTATATAGCAATGATCAATTCAGATCATACTTCAGGTATGACATCATATCTCATATTGATAAAAGCTCATTATATATATCATAAGAGATAATAAAATATTAAACCACACAATATATAAGATTAGATATTGACATATAATCTTAAGATTATCATTTTTGTGTCCTTATCATTAACAATTGATAATATCCAATCCAGGAGATAAAATTTATAAGTAATTATCCTCTACAGGGATCAACTTTAAATTTTATCTACTTCGGGAGATAAAATTTGAACCATGTAATATTGAAGTTTTTAATTTAATATTGTTCACTTCCGGGAACAACTTGATAGGAATATTCGACCACTTACTAATCTTGCTATCATTGGAGCACAGTCGGATTATGATTGTGGAGTATATCATATCTTGTACAATCTTGATAGAGGATATTCTCAAATTATATTAACATTTTTTTTATTTGAGATATAAGTTATATTTTCCTTCAGGAATAATATCATGCTACATCAAGAGCATAATGATTTAATTATGCTATTATATTTATAAGTAACAAATCACTATTCTTCAGGAATATTGTATCATCACATAATTGATGTATAAATAAAAATTATTCATTTAGAATAGTAATATTCTTCAAGAATATTACAATTAATTGTGCTTCTTTACGAGCAATAATTTTAAGATCCATAATTGAATATACAAAGGAAAAAAATAGTACGAGAATTAATCAATGCTCGAAATAACTAAACTAAAATAGTTGCTTTTTCAAGAGCACTTACAATATTCTTCAGGAATATTATTTTGTATTTTTTCATTAGGAATTGCACAAATTATTAGATCTCATAGTGTTCTTCATGAACACATCATATTCAACTAGAATATGACGAGATAACGTTGTCCTTCTTCAAGGACTACAACAAATCTTTTATCTTAATAATCTTCTGGATTATTAAGTATTGTTGAATCGTGTTTCTTCCGGAAACAAAGAGGAATATGATTTGATAATAAATTTTGAGGTCATCATATATATTATTTATATATGATGCACACAAAAATATAAAATTTAATAACTAAATATAATATATTTTTTCTCTAAATCATCATATGCAAGAAAGTTTTTTAAGGAGTAAATAGAATTAATATCTTTCACCAATGTAAAAAAAAAGACTATTTCTGTTCGGACCCTTTTTTTTTATGCATGCAATACATTTTAGAATCCGATCTCAACCGTTGAATTTGTAGATCTGCTTATCAGGAAGATACTGTAAAAATTTCATGATGATCCGACGGTTAACAAAGCGGGAATCGCGATTTTAGCGCGATCTCGCAGTGCAGAAAAGCTGCTCGCGATTTTGCCGGACTGTTTTTTTTTTTTTTTTTGGATCTCGAAAATCGGAGAGAAAATTTTTACAGGTAGAGTATCGTGCTGATAACGTGTTATAAACATCGAAATAAAGAGGAAAATATGAGAGAATATGGAGACACCAACAATGAAAGTGTGTATTTTTATGAAGTAAAGGCGGCTTTATTTATGCACACATCTAGGGTTTCGGGAGTATAAAGGTCATTCATTAATAAATACATTAATTACAACAGTGATGGAATTTTTAATTAGAGAGGCGGTTTAGATCAATGATGGTCGGCTTATCATATCACGCAAATAATATTGAACCGCTCAAAATGATATTATTTAATTCGGAGAGCCAACGAAGTGATATTCAGAACACTAATTTTGGACTGAATTGTTGGGATCTTTTCAAAAGAAAGAGACCCTCCAAAAAGTATTGCATGCTGCTTGAAATTGTGGCGAGCACACGGTATTCTTTAGTAAAAGGCGAAAGAATAGTTCGCTATGTGCTCACCACGCAGCTTCATGAGGAAGAAAATTGTTTTCATGGTTATTTTATTTGCGAGACCTTCAGTTCCAGTTTAATTCTTATCCGATGTGGGATCCAACCTACATTGTAATCACACTAAACTGACGATTAAACCCAAAACATAGCTGAAGGGGATTCTCTTTTTTTTGGAGAACTGTTATTCACCCGCACCGACACCGCCGCCATCTTCTCATTCCTAATCTTTTCTTTACCTTCCTTCGCCTTTATCATTCCTAATCTTTTCTTTACCTTTTTTTTTTGTTTGCTTTGTTAAAAAACATAATAAATAATGATAATAACAGCAAAGACTGAATTAAATAAATAATAATAATTAAAAAAAACAAAAAAATGAAATATAAAAAATGAAAAAAAATAAAAGAAACTATCTTCTGGTGATGGATGCGGGATCAGAAGTCAAAATTATATAAAAATAATTATACGGGAGTAAGAGAAATGTAATTAAAGAAAAATAGTAAAATGAAATATAAAAAGAAGAAAATATTATCTTTTATACGAAGTGATATCTGACGCTCCTTATTTAGTAAAAATATATTTTTTCAAATTAATTTAATTTATTTAAATATATTTATATTTAAGATAAATATTTACAATATACTCTTTTTGGGAAATATATTTTTACTCACGTGTAACTATATTTGTATATATTTTTATCAACTTTATGGATACTATCAAGTATATAGAAGTGAAGATAATTTTCATATTAAAGTATCTCCAATATTTATCAACTGAATTTTTTTAAGGACTGTGTATACTTGCAATTAATACTTTGGTTACCTAAATATTGCATTTGAATACAATTTATTTATGTACATTATTTTTTTATATTTAACAGTAAATGGAGGTATAAATATATATATATCGTATCAACTGTAGTTTGGTTACCTAAATATAAACATTTGGTTCTTCGTTTATCATCGGACATTGAGTTGTTTAAATTTCCAACACCAACAATAAGCATATGGATACTTACTAGTAGTTTGGTTACCTAGATATTGTACTTGAATACTAGTTACTCATGTTCGTTAACTTATTTATATTAAATAATCATATATAATGAAAGATTAGGTCCTAAAAATGATTGGGGAGTATTAATGACAACAATTTTAAAATATTTATTAGGGTTTTGCAATTTAGCCCTCATATTTTCCTACAGCTTCCAATTTAACCCCAAAAATTCTGTATATTTCAATTTAAACCCGTTTTGATTTATGATTCTTTGATTTTAACCCAGTCAGCTTCTCAACTCTTACAATTTGACCTCACTCAACTTTTAAACCTCCAATTCAGTCCCATTTTGACCAAGACATTAAAATGTTGACCTTTCAATTAATATTAATAATTAGTCCGATTTTATGCATGTATATTTTAATTTCCGTCATTATATCGTAATATTTTATAATGATTAAAATATTATTACATGTAGACTTTATCGAGGATTTACGGGCTTAGGGTGTGAGTCGAGCATCTCCATATTCAAGTCGATAAAGATCATTTATTCGTGGAATTTTCACTATCACTTTAATTGCTTTAATTGGATTGTATATGTGATATTCAATTCAATATGTGATATTCAATTCATGTTTAAAAATTGACGATACATGTTGTGAATCAGGCTCACATGTATACGTGTAAAGAGACTATCTTAAGATATATGTTGTTGCGGGGACACCTGCGCAACCTCAATATTCACATGCGTGCTCGATTCATGTTATATGTGTATGTTTCATGTTGTTGTGGGGACACCTGCGCAACCTCAATATTCGTATTATGCGTGCTAGATTCATGCTATACGTAATATTGTGTGTATGTATTCATGTTGAGGAAAAGATATGATAGATTATTCATTTTATACTTTCCATGAGATTATATATTACTGTGACAAGTGAGATTTCCACGAGTTAAAGGAAGCTCACCCCCACCTTCATTGATCCCGCAGGTTAAATCGAGTCGGATGAAGGAAGGAGCAAGCCGAGAGTGCATATGAATGAAAATTATTAAATGATGTTTTTCTTATGTCAAATGTTTCGAAATTTTGGGGAAACTTTTGTTAGAAATTAACAATTTATAATTTATTCTTCCGACGCAAATTTTATTTCGTATATATGACGTGTTATTGCCTTAATTAAAGGTATTTAATTTATGTCAGTGTAGCGACTCGACTTTGTAGGCGTTATTCTTCGTCAAATTTACCTTTTATTTATTTTTCCCAATAATTATCCCTAGAAAGTCGGGGCGTTACATAGTGATATAACTTATATTACACATATTAACGCAATCTTGATACAAAGTATATAAACATCTGCGCAAACATTACGTACAAAACACGTAGATATTCAACCAAAAGCACAACCGGTGCATCGCACGGGTTCGTAACGTCTCGTAGAAAATAAAGATACAAAATTATAAATAATATCAATTGTAGTTTGATTACTTAATAATCACATCTGGGTACTTTTTATTGTTGAACTTTGAGTTGTTTAATTTTACAACTAAGCCAATCAATCGAGAAAGATAACCATAAAAACTTGTATCATAACTAAAATCTATGAAAAAGGCATCAACATATCATAAAAATAACTAGTATCCGCTGACAAGCAACAGAGTAACCAAATATTCATTTATAAGTATCATTGTACATATTTGAAAAAGTAAAAATCTCTTACAAAACTAGTGATCAAATATACCAGAATAAGTAGAAATAAACAAAATCATGTCTATATTCAGATTCATTTTAAAAAGGTAATCGATCAAATATCACACATAAGTAAAAAATATTATGGAGGTAATGAAAACTTCATTTGCAAATCACAAGAAAAATTATCCAAGATCACCATGTCGATTAAAAATAAGGTGACATGAGCTCTAGTCAGTTGAAGAACATCGGACCTAGACCGCTGGAACCATCGCTCCCTTAAAAATACACATGGATAACATAAAAACTATATTAACATATTTAGATATTGTCATGTTGTATATTGATTACTATAATATACACACTTTATTTGAATGTGATGTCACTGAAATATCTACATGATGATATAACTACATCATGTCTCCAAAAATTTTGTGTCTGTCCGTCTGTTCAACTTTATTTGGGTTATTAGAATTTATAATTAAATTGGCTTGAGATTACGCGTATGATATATGATTCTGCACTTAAATTGTATTTACGTAAAGCGTATGAGCGGTGACTTTGTATTGATAATGATATGCAATATGGCACCAAAAGATAATGTGATGTCACTGAAATATCTACATGATGATATAACTACATCATGTCTCCAAAATTTTGTTCGATTAATAATATTATTACCCACTATTGGAATTAGTCCCTAATAAATATGGAATATGATAAGGGGGAATGGGCGTTCGCTCTATATGAGATATACTAGATATTAATGGACCATATAGAAATCTCCTAGTCGGAGAGAGAGTATTAGTATATAGAAATAATGTGTGAAACGCATCACATTAGATCCTCACAATTTTAATATAAACTTAAAGTTCAAAATTACATAAAGTATTATTAATATTATTTACCAACTACAATTTCTTGGAAAATTGAGTGCACTCCAATCCCTAAAAGCTCCTTTTCTCTATTTGTTTTTTCTTCCAGTTTTTCGTGATATCGATCCCATTATTTATGAAAACTGACTAGTTAATATCCCTCATTTATTGGTAATTAACGTGTGCAATTCTGTTATTAGTGTAAATAAGTTCTATTTGTTCTATTTTTATAAATTAAGCATAAATGTTGTATACAAATGTAAACTCCCCATATAATTCTCATGATACACTATATACTCATTTAACATACTTCTCTTATTTAACGAAATACATTAATTCTAGTTGACACGAGTCTACGAATATCATAGCCCTCTATATATGACCTCGCAATATATGTAGGGTGTGGTCATAAATACCTTCGTATCTATGAATGTTGCCCAAAAGCATACTAAAGCAGTTTATTTTTTTTTTCTAATTTATTCGCTATTATGTATTAGATTTTGTTTCATTTTTTTCCTCTTTTTATTTTGAGTAATACAACTCAATACTATAATAATACAATACCATTTTTCTCGCTTATTTTAATCTTTAAATAATACAATTACAATTTACAAAACATGTAATAATACTATATCATTCATTTTTGCGGACATAATTTGACATCTATAATAAAAAATAGGAATTCTGAATCCTATAAAAAATATATATTCTTATTATTCACAACATTCACAATACCCACAATTTTATATACCAAAATTCTAAATATCAACGACTTCAACGTAAACATGCTCCTAGATATTTCTATTTCCAATCTTCTTCGATTCAGCTATTATTCTCAAACTCAAACATGATTCCCAAACTCAGACATTCATTAATTTGGTTATTGTCTTTTCTCTGCCTTTAAAAATTATATATCTATAAAAAATTACTTGGGCTCCCTATTCACGATGGTTTGGTGATTTTGTGGTTCGATTGGACGGGCCATGAAGTTCGGGTTTGTTGTTACGTGATTCAGAATGTTTTTGGTGAGTCTCTGAAACATCAAACGAAAATGTGCACCAAAAACAATTAAGCCCTAACAAAATTGAGGATCGATTTATCACCTAAGGAATTGAAATGCAATGCGGAAAATAAAAGAAAGCAAGTAAAAAAATATAAATGCCAATTATGTCGGAAGAAACAGTAGGAAAAAAAGGAATTGCCTTGACTACCTCGTGGGGTATGATGCAAATATAGTTCTACATTTGTTTTGTGTTGTACATAAACTGAATATACACTACATTAATATCTTAATAAAACAAATGTACAACAAATCAATGCATTAATAGAGAGAACTCGTGGCCATTAAACCGATTCCTACCCAAAACATCATTGTAGATTTTTCCATCACCGCACTATTAAAGCTGATTTAATACAGTACGTTCAAATATAATTTGTTGCTCTTAAAAAATTCAAATCTCGGTTCAAATATAATTTGTTGCTCTTAAAAGATTCAAACCTTCGAGAAAAGAATCGTTTTTATTAATTTTTTAGAAAATATTTATTGTACATTCAAAATTATAAACCTGTATCAAAATCAACCCAATATGCATTCAAGACAACTGCAAGTATTGCAGTATAATACTCAATGATTTTAAAATGACAATTTATTAAATTAGGATTTCAGACTTCTATTGGGCAGGAGCCGCGCGAACGCAGACCACCACTATCACAAATTATGACGTAGGCTCGACCACTTGGGCCGACCTTAGGCGGGCACCCCTCCATAGTGCAATTGAGGTCACCAACCTAGGCCATGAGCCTTATTGATTACCCATTCACCCCGTCCAGGTAAGTGACGATCACAAACAAATCCCTTCCTATTATATGCTCTATCATAGCTTCCTCAGCGCATTTCTCACTTGATGTGGGATTGAAAAAACCCCCTACATTACCCTCCTCTCTAATTTCCCTCAGTTAAATGCAAATTTCCCTCTTTTTTTATATTTGTTCCCACTGGACGTTTCATACCCAACATTAAAAGTGGAACTTTGGTAAGTAAATTTTACCATCCAATACATCCCTTACACGAATCAAATTGTTTTTTTTTTTTCCAATATGAAATTACTTCCTTTTGATTTGAATGAAGTTCCTATGGAAGAAAATATTGTTGATGAAGATATTGACGAAAAAGAAAACATTGACACACCTTTTGTTGGTCAATGTTTTCTTAGTGTAGAAGAGGCTTTGTGTTCTATAAAAAATATGCAAGAATGAAAGGGCTTTCGGTTCGAAAAGGGCGGTTCGAAAACAAGAATGGCATGAAAGAAAGGCGTGATTACTTTTGTCATCGTGAAGGAAAGACGGAGACTAAAGTGGTAGATTACTCAAAACAACAAAGAAATCGGGGTTCTTCAAGATGCGAATGCAAGGCTTATATGAGTATAAAATTGAAACGAAATAACGAAATATTTCCAAAAGAGTGTCAAGTTACTAAGGGGGTCATATTCAATTGAGACTTCAAATGAGTTTTAAAGACTTTTATAGAATTTGATGGCTTTGAAAAAGTTTGGGTGTATTTAATTGAGACTTTTAAAAGTCAATTAAATTTTGTGGTATTCAATATAGAATTTAATGGAGTTCTTAAAAGTCCATTAAAGTCATGAGGTATTAAATGAAAACTTTTATAAATCTTACAAAACTATGAGGTATTCAAATTTATTTTGGATTTTAAGAATTTTAATGGAATCATCTAGGTACTCATCTTTAAGCACAAAGTACAAATATAATTTGTCTTTCAATATAATTTGTCTTTCAAATATGGATTTTTATTCGTCACCACCACCCACCACCACTGATGCAACCGCCTCCACCACAACCGCCTCCACACCACCATTGTCACTGTCCCGTCCCACCACCAACACCATTTCCGTTGTCACCCCGTTGCCACTACCACCATATAGGGCTATCGAACGGTTCGATTCCGGTTAACCAGACCGAATTTTTCGGTTAACCGGAACCATAAATGTAGTAAAATAAGAATCGAAAACCGGACCTATAAATTTTCGGTTAACCGGAACCGGACCGATTATTTTCGGTTCCGGTTTGGTTAACCACAAAAACCATTTTTTTAATTTCAATTTAAAAAAATTGAAATAATATAATATAATTATCAAATATAAAAATATAATTTCATAAATAAAATCTGCTCTCGGTTCGGTTTATAAAATATATTTATTAAATATTATTTTTTATTTTATAATTATATAATATTATTACAAAATATAATTTCATAAAAATAGTCTAATTTCCAATTTTAATTTACAAAAATTAAAATAATATAATATAATTATAAAATAAAAAATAATATTTAATAAATATATTTTATAAAATCGATTTTCGGTTCGGAACCGGACAAATGATACACAATGGAATCGAAAACCGGACCGATAACCGAAATTACAGTTCTCGGTTAACCGGAACCGTGCAGTTCCGGTTCTAACCGAGAATCATTTAGACAGCCCTACCATCATATCCCGGAACAGTAAATAAGTTCTTATAATATTTTTATCTTTTGTTCTTCAACTTTTTATGAAAAAAATAACTGTTTACAAAAACTTGTAAACAAAAATCAGTTTATAATTAAATATTTTATATCTGATCATTGCTTTAATAACTTGTATATGTTTTAGTCTTTTTAATATGAGATATTTCTTTAGTTTTTCTCGTCAAATTTTATCAATTTGTTGTAAAATTTCTATTTTTAACAGATATTTATTTTTAATTAAAAAATCTATTATACGTAACAATTGATTGAAAATCACATATAGAACAACTATCTATTAACATAGAATGCTAATAAATGAAATTCATGTGGTTACTATCTTTTTAGAAAAATAAAGTCATTAGAAATTCATAAAAATTTATAAAAGTCTATAGAATTCTAATAGATAGAAGTCCATTGAAATTAAAGAGAATTTATGAAAGTCTATTGAATTCCATTAAAATCTATCAAATCCATCAAACTCTAAAATCTATCAAATTCCATTAAAATCATAATTACGGAGCACAATCATGTCTTATTGTCTACACAAGAGGTTCATTTTCTTCCCTCCTTGGCTCCTATCGTAATATTACTATTGGTAAAAAAAAACGTATAATTTTGTTGAACGGAGGAGGTTTATCCATTAGACAAATTGTGTGTAATATCCGAAAATTTAAAATTGAAATTTTAATGGTATTAATTTTTTAATTGATTTATTTCATTTTTATTTCGATTAGCTAGCTGATTAAAATATCGAGCGGAGACATTAGACTAATATATTGGTAAATGTTATTTTGCGGAAAATGACTTTACGTCGAGACCCATTTGTCTTGAAAAGATTTTATAACCTTGGACTAGAAGCCCCAAAAGACTTTATGTTATTTTTCTAAAACTCCCGAGATGATATATAATATTTTCAAAGACTTGAGTTGTATTTTAAACATTGAAAACCTCTCGGAACTTCTTTCACGGCTGTTGTCATTTTAATATAACTGATATTTGTGGGATATATGTTATATGGCCTGAATACGTGTACTAGCCATTCAAATGCTAACCTCTTAAATGGGAGAAATGCGTCTCATGCATTTCAGGTATGCTTAGTTCGTTGGAGCAATCACGGGATGGCACGGAAGAAGGCGAGCCACGATACTAATCAAGAGTTAGAGTTCAGTATGATGTTATTGTATTATTGTGTTATCTCCAGTCTTCCGCTATATTGTCTCTTGACCCCTGTATGGGTAAGTTCAGTAATGAGTTGTTATTCGAATTGTTTTCTTGTCGTGCGACCTTATCGGTCGGTGTGTGTTAATATTTGACCTTATCGGTCAGTGTCAGTATGTAGTTTGACCCCGGTCGGTCAGACGTTTGTTGTCTCGTTGTATTTAGCCTGGTAGATCCCTCTATTAAGGGGTCTACGGCGTGTAATATTCCGGTGGATTTCTGGGGATGTTACATTATGCGTGTAATGGAGCTAGCAAAAGATGTGAGACACGGAGAACTTCCATTTCTTGTGAAGGATGTTCATAACTTTTTTACGAAACTTCATAAAGCACGCTCACCAAATGATGCAAGAGAGCTTGTGGAGTATTGTAAAAGTGCTAAGGCTGCGTTTGGTTCGGCGGAATCCGCTGGAATTGGATGGAATTGGAATGGTCAAGTCCGTTGACCATTCCGTTACGACATTTGGTTACCAATGAAATGGAATTGAAATCAAGGATTCCACTATATGTGGATTTCATCATTCTTTCCTAAAAGGGATGGAACTCAATTCCATTCCATCCATGATTTTCTAAATGACAAAAACACCCTCATTTTATTTTATTTTTATTTTTTATTTATTTTTTGTTTTTAGTTTATTTTTAGTTTATTTTTTATTTTTATTTTTATTTTTATTTTTATTTTTATTTTTTATTTTATTATTTTTATTTAATATAATTTAATACATTTAGTTTTTATTTTATTTATATTTTCATTTAATTTTATTTTTTAATTTTAATTATATTTTAATTTAATATAATTTAATACATTTTTATTTTATTTTTTATTTAAAGTATTTAATAGTTATTTTATCAAAAATGATATTTTGGTCATTTGCCAGAAATTCATTCAAATTCCAAAACTACATTCTGTGAACCAAACAGACAGATTCTAATTTTTTTAACAGATTTCATTTCAATTCTGTCAACCAAACAAGTGGTCAAACATGACAACATTCCATTCCAAGTCCTTCTAAATTTCAATTCCTTTGATAGATTTGTGTGTGTGTCTTTGCAATGTGCGTTCTACTATTTTAGTTATTATAGTTAAATAAATATCATAATATTTTTTTTATGTAAGCAGTATGAATCTTAAATCTAATTTCTTAAAAATGAGTTACTTTATTTTTGTTTTGCATCAATTAATTTTACTAAAAACTAATATCCATATTTTTCTAATATAAATTCACTACTTCCTCCATCCCAGGTGAAGTTGGAGCAAAATTGGTGTATTTTAAGAGAATGATATGATATTGTTTGATATGATTTGAGGTACTTAATAATCAATATATAAATGTTTAACTGAAGACCGTGAAATAAAAACTTTTTCTCCAAAAATTTAAGAAGACTATATTTCTTCAAAAAAAGTACGAAATGTTAATAAAAATAACATGTTTCCACAACTCTCATTGATGAGAATCTTGCAAATAAGTGAATTTTAAGACTTTTATTGGACTAATCTAGGCCATGGGTCTTCTTGATCGCCCATCGACCCCGTCAAGGTAATTATGGAGCGTAATCATCTTTCTTCTTCTTATATTCTCTATCATCCATTCCTCAATACGTTTCTAAATTACATTCCTCAATACATATATATATATATATATGTGTGTGTGTGTGTGTCTTTGCAATGTTCGTTTTTTTATGTAAGCAGTATGGATCTTAAATCTAATTTCTTAAAAATGAGTTACTTTATTTTTATTTTGCATCAATTAATTTTACTAAAAACTAATATCCATATTTTTTCCATTATAAATTTTTTTGTGCAATCGGTCACTAATGTAAATCCATCAAATTCACTACTTCCTCCATCCCCGCTGAGTAAATCGATCAAATTCACTACTAACTCCATCCCAGGTGAAGTTGGAGTAAAATTGGTGTATTTTAGGAGAATGATATGATGTGATATATATGATGAAAATAAAAGATATTGTTTAATATGATTTGAGATACTCAATAACCAATATATAGATGTTTAACTCCATCCCAGGTGAAGTTGGAGTAAAATTGGTGTATTTTAGGAGAATGATATGATGTGATATATATGATGAAAATAAAAGATATTGTTTAATATGATTTGAGATACTCCATCCCACGCGTACGCAGGCTCCCTCTACCACAAATTATGACATAGGCTCGACCACTTTAGTCGACCTTAGACGGGCGCCCCTCTAAAGTGCAATAGAGGTCGCCAATTTAGGCCACGGGCCTTCTTGATCGCCCATCGACCTCGTCTAGGTAAATATGGAGCATAATCTTCTTCCTTCTTGTTATATTCTCTATCATCGCTTCCTCAATACATTTCTCACTTTATGTGGAATTCGCAATATAGTAGATCTTCATTTCCACCGTTTTAAAATTAGTTTGTTTTTAAACTGTTATTACTGTGAAGTTATACAAATCATTCTCTTTTCGCATCTCATTTAAAACTGTTAGAGCTCCAATTTTGATGAAGGCGGAATGCTGCTTAAAATAATTACCAAGTGTTTTTAAGTTTAACAACTAATGAAAATGCCAAGAAATTGCCTAGACCAAATGGAGGTATGTTAACGTAAATAATTTATTTTCCGCATCTACTATGGAATACAATTTGTTATCATTATCTCTCTTCGGTGCCTTGTACGATTTATGATTATTCTTAACAATAATATCTTAAAATCTTATTACTAAAATTTAATTTAAGATATTATGAATCCTTAAATTCATTAAAAGTTGTATTTTTTTTTTGTTACAATTGAAAGCATGACAAGCATTACTCAGTCATCAGTGAAAAAAATTGAACCATTTATTGAGAATATAAATGATTAAGGAGAAGGTTGAGTTTCAGTTAAACAGCAAATAAACCATTTCGATGGTTTAAGCTCTAGACCTTGAAAGCATGACAAGCATTACTCAGTACAAATAATTGAACTTTGCATTGTTGGCAGGAGCCGCGCGAACGCAGGCCCCCTCTACCACAAATTATGACGTAGGCTCGACCACTTGGGCCGACCTTAGACGGGCGCCCCTCCAAAGTGCAATGGAGATCGCCAAGCTAGGCCATGGACCTACTTGATCGCCCATCGACCCCGTCCAGGTAAGTATGGAGGACAAAGAACTTCCTTCATCTTATATCCAATGTTGGGGCTATCTAAACATTTCTTCAGCCGATGTGGGATCAAGAGCCACACACTACTGCCATTCACCCCTCAAGTCTTCCAATGTGACTTGATCTTGCTTTTGCTTCCAAATGTTCGGTTGTTTTAAAAATTAATTTGCTTTTAAATTACTATTTATTACTTACCGTAGAGTTACATAGATCATTCTCTTTTCACGGCTACATTTTAATGAAGGGGAAACGCATCCTGAAGGAATAATCTCATACCCCCCTTGAAATGAATAATTTAGTTAAGGTATTATTTTTTTAATTTTAATTATTCTAATGAAGTTATAATTCATTTTAAACTATATATTCTCGTTCGTTTTTCCAAAAAAAAAAAATCAATCCGCTAATGTTGTAATTCATATAACGAAAAATTTTATTTTTAATAAATTTTATATAAATTTCAATTAGATATTAAGATTTTATTTTTGAAAATATCCTCTTCAAGTGATATAAAATCATATTTTGAAATTGTTCTCTTCAAGCGGAATATATGAAGTATATAAGTAGACAATCACAATAAAGAAAGCTAACACACTATCTATGATAATTATAAAGTGATTTTAAGTTCAAAGTTCTAACAATGAATGAAAACACCATAAATTGACTAGACCAAATGAGTATGTTAATGTAAATAATAGTCTATTCTCGACATCTACTATGGATATAATTTGCTATTATTATATCTCTCATATGTGTTGCATGATTTATAATTATGTTTATATACAGTTTAAAGTTTTGTTATTAATAATTAATTCAAAAATATTATAAATCCTTAAATTGACCGTTGTTATATTCTTTTATTGTTTTATATTAAATAATAAGAATTAATTAATTTACGCAATGAGATAATCACTATTAGGTGATATCTTAATAGGAGACAAAAAGATTAAATAGATATCAAGTTATGTGGTTTTAGCACCGCCACTTGAACCATCCCATCATTGTAATCGAACCAACTCTACTTCGTCAAGTCGTGGTTTTAGCACTACCACTTTAACCATCCAGACCACATCAGCCCTTCCCAGCAAAAGCCAAATCCAATTGAAACCTCAAATCATCGAGTCGAAACTCAAAACCCGAAGTCGGGACTACCAGCATCGCTCACATGTGCGGGATGTCCACGCAAACAGAAATCAAGGCCTAAATTAAGACCCATACAACCAGATGCCGCTGCCATGACCTCTCGAGAACCAACAAACTGAAATCCCGACCCATAAGAAAAACCATCGAACCACTGTTTGCATCAAAACTGCAACTATCATGAACCTTGAATGTAATACCAGTTATATTTATGATATGATATTATTATTATAATAATATTAACACATGTATTTTTATTTAAAGTAGTCTCATTACATTCCATCAATCATTTAGTGAGTAATGATTTTACAAATATTTTAGTGAGTAATGATTTTACAAATATTTTATTCACATAATATCATTTAATGTGCCCATATGCATTTTCATGACATCTCACAAGTTCCGAGCTCAATTAATTTTTAAAGGGGCATTTATTAATTATGTATTATTATTTATTAATATTGATAATAGTAGTATTTTTAATCAAGTCAATATTAATATTAGTATTGTTATTATTTTAAGATATCATTGTTAATTGGTTAAAGTCCATTGAATTTTAATTATAATTTTATTTTCATTTGGCCCAAATATTTCCCTTAGCTCAATAAGTATAATAATTTTAATTGTCCATATAGTCTTTCTTGGCACAATAGGCCAAATGAGAATCCATACTCCAAAAGAATTTTACAAAATAAATTAATTGAAGAAATCTTACAATCTCAAATTCTACGCTCCTACCACTACCACAACTCTCCATCTTAATCTAATCTAACAGTATAAAACTCATACACTACAATACAATACACAAATACAATTCTCGTATTCGAGCCTACGAAATCTTCATCTTCTAGAATTCCTCAAGCAAAGCAATTCTTAGCACAATTCTAAAATTCTCTTCTCACAGCAAAATTCGGTCTTTCTACGGAGGAGTCGATTCGAGACAGTAAAAGGATCTCGGCTGCTAATCATTCTCCGAACTCCTTCTATAATGGGAGGTAATCTCAGATTCCTTTGTTTTACAATTTTTTCACGTTCAGTTTTACATAAATTGTCATAACCCAAATTAGCCAAAGAAATTTCAAACTACAAACATAATCTTCTTTTCTATTTTTAATACAAATTAAATCAGTGTCAGTAGATACCTACAAAATTTAATCACAAACCCAATAACAATCGACCCCGACCCATTGAAATTACATTTCAAGTTTAGAGTAGAAAAAACAGACTTAAACCCATCCCCATTGAAATCAGAAACCAAACCTCAAATCAAAACCCGCAAGCTATAAATCCCATATATCAGGAACTCAGCCGAACCCATGAGACCCATAAACCATCAAACCTTGAAACCAACATATCAGCCCAGAACTCGATCCATATCCAGAAATTAGGGAGAGAAGGGATTTTTATACCAAGAGTTTTTATGTCAATTCTATTTTCAACCCCCAGTTTTTCCAAATTTTATGATTATACCTCAATCATTTTTTTAGTTCATTTAATTTCAACCATAAATTTCTAATTCCCCCCATTTAATTCAATTAGCTTTTAATACTTTCAAATCGACCCCAATCAGATCACTTTTTGACCAAGTCATTAAAATGTTAACATTATAGTTAATATTAATAGTTAGTGTTTAGTTTTAATTTATGCATCGTATTTTATTTTCAGTTAAAATATAATGATAAATTATAATAAATTAATTATTATATTTATTATTATTTATAGATAATAATCCAGATTTACGGGGGCACTTGCCAACCTCAACGCTCATGTTATGCATGCTAGATTCATGTTATATAATTAAAAATTAGCTGTAACACCCCAAGACGTTCGCGTATTACAGTAGCGACCCCACACTGTGGAATCCACCAGGCTAACATACCAACAAGACATTCGACAATGAAAAGCTATCATTAATAAAATGACAATTCAAATAAAAGACTACAAACCGACAATTAAATTCTGACATCAAATCCATTTCCCAAAACGGGAACACAACATTAACAATTTCAAACAGGAAGTACTCGAGTACTTAAACCAATTTTATAATACATAAATCCCAAAATCAGACATCAATAGTAACCGACAGACATAACATCGAAAATCAAATCTGGACAATATCATGCTTGCCCATCATCCTCATACGTCCCGAGTGCTCGTTTATCCCCACGATCAATACCTGAAATACAAAAAGTATTTCCCCCATTTAAGGGGTTAGCGACAACTGCTAGTGCAAGTACAATCCATTTGAACTACATTCTAATCAGATGAATATATGCGCCAAAAAGTCATTTTAGAAAACATTTTATATTCCGGAATATTTACAATCACAAAGCACATTATCTCCAACAAATCACAATTCAAAGTTAACCGTTGGTACGAGACTCACGGCCACCGTACCCCGCAGAGTCCGTCGGACATCCCCAGGTGGCTAACCACGGTTCACGATACGCACACTCACGGCAATACGTATCCCCAGAGGTCCCGTCGGACCGTCCCTAGGTGAACATACACATAACCATCCACAACAACCACGATACAGCCATAATTCAAATACTAGAACATGTAAACAAATGTAAAGTACTTGCCTTTGAGACATTCTTCGAAGAATCGGAAGTGAAAAATGACTACGGATGATCCGAATGGAAAACGACGGTTCCTAAACGAAGAATTAGCATAACTCAGTCCCAACGGACATCAATAATCGAAAGGAATACTCCCAAACCCCCGATTACAATTAACGACAAAAGACGTTCAATCAATACGGGTGAGGGTTTACGCAAAATCTCCCCGTATTGATAATTCGCGGATTAAAATCAAGGAAACTGGATTTGGAATCATTCAATAATCACAATCGGTGAAGAATATCGTAATATAGATGAACAATTCGGAACTACACCCTAAAATCCCGAAATCCCCCAAATTCGTCAAAATTAGGGTTCCTGAGGAATTACCTTTAATTCGGCTGATGAAAGGTGATTATGTTGATTATGATATGTTAGCACGACTCTACGGTGATGGAATGTGAATAGAACGCCGATCGGGACTGATGAAAATCGCCCGAGGTCGCACGTCGAAGAAACGAAGGGAAAAGAATGAAACTGCTGCTCAAAGCGCCATTGGGCTTATATATTTGTGAAGTTAGCGCACGCTAACTTCCATATGTAGCGTGCGCTAACGGCCGTGGCGATCCGATGCTACCGCCACCATTCGTTAGCGTACGCTAATAATAAGGGGTTAGCGACGCTAATCGTTTCTTGATAGCGCACGCAAGGCAACAGAGGGTAGCGTGCGCTACCTACACAGCAGATTGATCACTGCTGATGTCATATCAGCAGTAAGCTGCTGTGGAGGGTGCGAAACACGATACACACGATGAGACCAGAATCCAGGAACATGAACGCGAAGCATACAAGACGACGGAGCTAAGCGCTGAAAGAAAAATACAATTCCGACCACCGAAGGGTCCGTAACGCGACAACGAAAACGAGATTCCCTAAACTATTAGGAAATTACAAAAATGGCCCAAGTGACCGAAAATCACGAAACGACGTCGGATTCACAAACCGAAAGTCTCCACATGACCAACTCAACCATACGAACTTGTACAAACCAAGAAACAACGGAAACGAACGAGTTTTACAAGAATCGAACGTTCATACGGCAAAACATGTCATAAAACGAAATTACGTGAAAATATCATCAAAACTCATCCAAATGGAAAAACTCCAAGAACAAAATAGATTCGAAATGTCGAAATGGTTACAAGCGAGTCGGTAAAAAATAGACATACACCAAAAATGGAAACTGCTAAAAATGGAAAAATTACGGATATTACATTCTCCCCCTCTAAAATAAAGTTTCGTCCCGAAACTTAAGAATCAAAAAGCTCGGGGTATCTCGAACGCATATCCTCCTCTAGCTCCCACGTCGCTTCTTCTACTCCGTGCCTCGACCATTGCACCTTAACCAAAGGAATGGTTTTGTGCCTTAACTGTTTGTCACGACGTTCCAAAATTCTGCCGGGCCTCTCCTCAAACGTAATATCCTTCTCGATCTCCACGTCCCCAAAGTCAATAATGTGGGACGGGTCCGGAACGTACTTCCTCAACTGGGAAACGTGAAATACACTATGTACATGACTCAGCGAAGGAGGTAAAGCCAAACGGTATGCCAACTCGCCGACTCTCTCCAATACCTCAAAGGGTCCAATATATCTCGGGCTGAGTTTCCCCTTCTTCCCAAAACGGAAAACTCCTTTCGTCGGAGATACTCTCAACAGAACGTGATCTCCCACCTCAAACTCCAAGGGTCTACGCCTAACATCCGCATAAGATTTCGCCGACTGAGCACCAACATCCTCTTTCTAATCAATTCAACTTTCTCTCTCGTCTCCAACACAAGGTCCGGCTCAGTGCCAACCAAATCGGACGGTTCATCCCAACATATCGGTGATCGGCAACGTCGGCCATAAAGTGCCTCATATGGTGCCATCTTAATCGACGCGTGCCAGCTATTATTATAAGTAAACTCAATCAAGGCCAAATGATCCTCCCAGTTACTACTCCAGTCTAACGCACACGCGCGCAACAAATCCTCGAACGTCTGAATGGTACGTTCGGACTGCCCATCGGTCTGGGGATGGAACGAAGTGCTCAAACGTAGCTGAGTCCCCAATGCCTTATGCACTGCCTGCCAAAAATGCGATACAAATCGGCCATCTCTGTCTGAAATAATGGTCCTCGGCGTACCATGAAGCCTCACTATCTGTGCAATAAAAATACGAGCCAACTTTTCTGGACCCCAAGTATCCTTGATGCCCAGAAAATGTGCCGACTTAGTCAGTCGGTCTACAATCACCCACACCATATTCATACCAGTCTTCGTTCTCGGTAAACTCGTGACAAAATCCATAGAGATGTCCTCCCACTTCCATTCCGGAACGGGAAGTGGTTTCAATAATCCGGCTGGCCGCTGATGCTCAATCTTGACTTGCTGACAAGTCAAACACTTAGCCACAAACTGAACTACCTCTTTCTTCATATCGTTCCACCAGAAATTCTTCCTCAGATCTTTATACATCTTACTCGAGCCGGATGGGTGAGTATGGTGACGCATGAGCCTCTCGCATAATGCTCTGTCTCAATTCAGTCGTTCGGAACACACAACCGACCTCGGAATCTCAACACTCCGTCCTCATGAATAACAAATCCTGGGCTTTCCCTTCTCTACACTTTCCCGGCCGAATAAACATCGGGTCCTCCAACTGCCCCGATTTAATGTCTTCGACTGAGATGAAGAAATCTCAAGAGTACGAATCGCCGAACTCTCGGCGGTACAACCTCAATGCTCAACCTCATAAACTCTCGTGAAGTCCCGATCGAGCCGTAAGCAACTCAAGCGCTCAAGCGATCGATTTCCGGCTCAAGGCATCTGCTACCACATTAGCCTTGCCGGATGATAAAGGATCTCGAGATCGTAATCCTTAATCAATTCCAACCACCTCCTCTGCCTCATATTAAGCTCTTTCTGCGTGAAAATGTACTTGTGCTCTTGTGATCGGTGAAAATCGACACGACGAGCCATACAAGTAATGACGCGGATCTTCAACGCAAATACGATTGCGGCCAACTCAAGATCGTGCGTAGGTAATTCAATTCATATGGTTTCAATCGACGGAAGCATAAGCGATCGTCCTCCGTCTTTGCATAAGTACGCATCCGAGCCCTTGGCCGAAGCATCACTATAACCGAGAAACCATCGTTACCACTCAGAAAGCCAAACAGAGCGGTCGTCAACCGCTTCTTCAACTCCTCAAAACTATTCTCGCCTCTCATCGGTCCACACAAACTTCTCTCGACTTACGTAACAATCGAGTCGAGGTCGAGCAAGTTTAGAGAACCCTCGACGAACGACGGTAATACCCGGCTAATCCCGAAAACTACGGACCTCTTTCACGTTCTTGGCGGCGCCCAATCCAACACCGCCTCTACCTTATGTGGGTCCACACGACACCCTCGCCGAGATCACATGACCGAGAAACATAACTTCCCGTAACCAAAACTCGCACTTTGAGAACTTCGCAAAAAGATGCTGAGTTCTCAAAATATCTAACACAATATGCAAATGACGGGCGTGCTCCTCCTCGCTCCTCGAGTAAATCAGGATGTCATCGATAAAACGACTACACACTTATCGAGGTACTCGATAAAGACTTTGTTCATAAGTCGCATGAACACGGCCAGTGCGTTAGTTAGCCCAAAAGGCATAACCACAAACTCGTAGTGACCGTATCTCGTCAGAAAGGCCGTCTTCGAATATCGGTATCCTTCACTCGGAGTGATAATACCCCGATCTCAAATCAATCTTCGAAAACACGGTCGCTCCTTGCAACCGATCAAACAAGTCATCAATCCTGGAGTGGATATTTGTTTTTATGGTCACTTTGTTCAACTCTCGGTAGTCGATGCACAAACGAAGTGACCCATCCTTCTTCTTTACAAATAGACCGGTGCGCCCCAAGGCGAAGCACTCGGTCGAATATACCCCATGTCTAGCAACTCTCCCAACTGTTTCTTCAACTCAAGCATCTCGGCAGCGCCATACGGTATGGCGTCTTAGAGATAGGTGTTGCACCGGCTCTAGGTCGACGGTAAACTCAACCTCTCGGCCGGCGGCAAACCCGGCAACTCATCCGGAAAACGTCAGATACTCACATACTACGGAATAGACGAGAGCTCGACTCCCCTTCTTCCGATCTCAAAGCGTAACACCAATAGCCCGTGCAACCTCCTCAAGAAGTCTCACCGCCTCAAAGCGCTCGGTAATCTCGGCTACTCCGCTTACGCCCCACAAAGGAATGCTCGGTACCGTCAGAGGCCAACATCGAAACCGTCCTCATTCTATAATTCATGATCGCCCCATGACGGTCCAGCCAATCCTCACCCAGAATCAAATCCTCATCTCTAATATCTACCGCAATCAGATTAGAAGGCCAAACCCTCCTCGCGATACTCACTGGAAAATCTCTAATCTCACGGTCCCCTACGATGTTATCCCCGCTAGGAAGTCTAACAACAAAAGGCTCACAAGCAACAAGGCAATCAATATGTAGACGACGCACACAATCCATAGATATAAAAGAATGCGTAGCACCAGAATCGAACAATACGGAAACAGGATGGTCAAGGATGTGGACGGTACCTGTAGCCACCGTCGCGTCGGGATCTCCGGCTCGCCTCATCTCATACACACGGGGCGAAACAGACCCCGCACTAGAAGATCCCCCTCTAGAAGGCTGACTACGACCTCGACCCCTACCAAAACTCTGCTGCGGCTGAGGAACTGTCGGTGCCTGATTCACACTCGGCTCTCCACTGGGCCGATATCCGAGTAATCGAGCCCGAGCCGCATCCGTACAAAACTTAGCACGGTGACCCATACGACCACAAGTAAGACACCGAATCGGAGGCCTATCACACTCACTCATCATGTGGCCGACGATCGCAGCTTGAAGCACGTAGGACCACGAACGGAACCAAAGCAGAGCGCACCTAGAACCGTTCCTCGACCAACCGATGGCGATCGACTCAAGACTCGCGAACAGATCGAGCCTTCGGATACCCTCCTGACTTGCCTCCCGAAAACTGACCGGAGGTCTTCTGCTTCTTTCCTTCAGCTGCCGTCTCTGTCGCAGAAAACGACATCTCGTAAGCCATCGCTTTATTATGATAATCTTTCAAAGTCGTGCACCCCAGACCAGACATGTAGTGGCGCACCCTCGGCTTCATCCGCATATCAAAGTGGCGGATCTTGTCTAGCTCATCTCGGACTTGGTTTCTCACGTAGTGCGGTGTTGATTGTAGTCCTTGATAGCTTGAGAAATAGGAACATCTTGGGGCTTAGCCTCAAAGAAGGCTCGGATCCTCCTCTTTCACCGGCCAAGGACGCATTCGTCTTCCATCGATCTCGAAACTCGCCCACGTAGCCGCCGGCCACGCGGTTTCACCGCTTGCCACCACGTCGCTGCCTCCTTGGCGAGGAAGTCTTGAGCAATGGGTACTTTCCTCTCCTCGGAATAGTTAGCAGCCTCAAACACTTTCTCCAACTCGAATAACCAATTCTCCCAACCAGAAGGGTCAGAAGCACCATCAAACTGCGGAGGACGCATACGAATCACGTCCTGAAGTTGCTTATCATTACCGGATCCAGAGGCGAACCGGGTTGGCATTAGCATGGCCGACGAACGGCTCGAGTCGAGCGTCATCCGGTTCGCATTTGCCGTAATATGTTGGCCACTCCAACATTCTCATGAGCATTACGGAGCTAGCAGATCGGTCTCCGCCGACCTCCGAACTGGGGAACACTGCTCGACAAATAGGGCATCGCCGAAGTCGGTTCGAGTGATCGGACATGGCCGCCCACTGGCCGCGCCACGCCCCTATCACCGCGTCAAGGCCCGCGTCGCGTCTATACCAGCAGGAATTTCAAGAAGCAACGGGTAAGTACAATTCAAACGCAAAACGCAAAAGATACTAAGACAGAATAGAAATGTAACGGTGAAACGAGTCAAGTTAGGAAAACTTACGAGCACCGGCAGATCGAGATGATGGCATAGCGGATATCGTCCCAAAAACAACACTTAACTAGACCTAAATGACCGACGGCCTAGGTATCCATAAACCTAAACTCGATACCATATTCAGTAACACCCCAAGACGTTCGGGGCATATTACAGTGCCGTGGACCCCACACTGTGGAATCCACCAGGCTAACATACCAACAAGGCATTCGACAATGAAAAGCTATCATTAATAAAATGACAATTCAAATAAAAGACTACAAACCGACAATTAAATTCTGACATCAAATCCATTTCCCAAAACGGGAACACAACATTAACAATTTCAAACAGGAAGTACTCGAGTACTTAAACCAATTTTATAATACATAAATCCCAAAATCAGACATCAATAGTAACCGACAGACATAACATCTAAATCAAATCCTGGACAATATCTTGATTTACAATCATCATCATTCGTACCGAGTTCTCTTTTATGCCAACTATCAATACATGATATTCAAATAGTATTTCCCCCATTTAAGGGGTTAGCTACAACTGCTAGTGCAAGTACAATCCATTTGAACTACATTCTAATCGATGAATATATGCGCCAAAAAGTCATTTTAGAAAACATTTTATATTCCTAATATTTACAATCACAAAGCACATTATCTCCAACAAATCACAATTCAAAGTTAACCGTTGGTACGAGACTCACGGCCACCGTATTCTCGCAGAGTCCCGTCGGACATCCCCGGTGGCTAACCACGCTCACGATACGCACACTCACGGCAATACGTATCCCTAGAGGCCCCGTCGGACCGTCCCTAGGTGAACATACACATAACCAACCACAACAACCACGATACTGCCTTAATTGATTTAATAGAAATTGTAAACTTATGTAATGTACTTGCATTTGAGTCATTCTTGAAGAATCGGAAGTGAAAAATGACTACGGATGATCCGAATGGAAAACGACGGTTCCTAAACGAAGAATTAGCTTAACTCAGTCCGAACGGACATCAATATTCGAATGGAATACTCCCTAAACCCCGTTTACAATTAACGACAAAAGACGTTCAATCAATACGGTGAGGGTTTACGCAAAATCTCCCCGTATTGATAATTCGCGATTAAAATCAAGGAAAGCTGGATTTGGAATCATTCAATAATCACAATCGGTGAAGAATATCGTAATATAGATGAACAATTCGAACTACACCCTAAAATCCCGAAATCCCCAAATTCGTCAAAATTAGGGTTCTCGAGGAATTACCTTTAATTCGGTGATGAAAGGTGATTATGTTGATTATGATATGTTAGCACGACTCTACGGTGATGGAATGTGAATAGAACGCCGATCGGATCGATGAAAATCGCCTCGAGGTCGCACGTCAAGAAACGAAGGGAAAAGAATGAAATCTGCCGCTTCAAAGCGCCTACTGGCTTATATATTTGTGAAGTTAGCGCACGCTAACTTCCATATGTAGCGTGCGCTAACGGGGCCGTGATACCAGCTATCGCCACTCATTCGTTAGCGACGCTAATAATAAGGGTTAGCGACGCTAATCGTTTCTTGAGCGCACGCAAGGCAACAGAGGGTAGCGTGGCGCTACCTACACAGCCAGATTGATCGGGTGATGTCATATCAGTGAAGCAGCCGTGGAGGGTGCGAAACACGATACACACGATGAGACCGTAATCCAGAACATGAACGCGAAGCATACAAGACGACGAGCTAGGCGCCGAAAGAAAATACAATTCCGACCACCGAAGGGTCCGTAACGCGACAACGAAAACGAGATTCCCTAAACTATTAGGAAATTACAAAAATGGCCCAAGTGACCGAAAATCACGAAACGACGTCGGATTCACAAACCGAAAGTCTCCACATGACCAACTCAACCATACGAACTTGTACAAACCAAGAAACAACGGAAACGAACGAGTTTTACAAGAATCGAACGTTCATACGGCAAAACATGTCATAAAACGAAATTACGTGAAAATATCATCAAAACTCATCCAAATGGAAAAACTCCAAGAACAAAATAGATTCGAAATGTCGAAACGGTTACAAGCGAGTCGGTAAAAAATAGACATACACTAAAAATGGAAACTGCTAAAAATGGAAAAATTACGGATATTAGAGTACCCGGCCCGCTAACTCCGGGAAATTAAAAAATTACCCAGTAAAAAGTTCCCTGGTAGTCGGGTAATTGGGCCGGGTCAACCGGGTCGGGTAATTTTGAACACCCCTAAGTAGCACCCCATGACCAGCCACGATGTGACGAATACTCGGCGTAAACCACTCTGGAACTTAAAGGCCCTCTTTCGATATGTATGCACCATGTGCTCCACAAAGAAGTTGATTTTGTTGAATTTTCTCTCATATTCTTCAACCGTCATCCCTCCTTGTTCGAGATTCCAAAACTCTCTCTCCATCTTCTCTCGGTAATGCTGTGGGTAGTACTGTTCCATCACTATTTTCTTGAATCGATCCCAAGTTAATGCAGCACGCTCGGTCGCCGGCCTCAAACGACAATAGCTTATCCACCAGCGTCCAGCATCCTCCACCATTTGATACTGGACGCAAAGAATTCTTTGCGCATCTGTGCACCCAATGAGCTCAAAGGTGCGCTCGAGCGACATGAACTATTCGTCAACAAAAGCTGATCCTTCTCGACCGTTGAATGATGGTGGGGTGAATCGCCGAAACTGTTGCACAACTTGTGCCTGAGTAGGAGCTGGCACGTTATTATTGTGGTTATCCTGACCTCCGTTACCACCACCACCAGCACCAAGGTTGGCATTCTGACCATCGAGATTATCTGCACCTCGGTTAGTTGGGCGTCCACGTCCACGAGTTGCCATTATCCTAAGTCATACCACACGCAACGATCCTTCAGTACTTACCCAACGAGAGGGAGAATTAAAATGGAGAGTTACATTGCATCTATAGGTTGGGAACCAGAGATTTCTAGCAATGATGATTTACGCATGTCACATATATACTTATGAATTTATAAGAAAATGATTTCTGCCCAAATACTTTATCATAAAATTCTTATGTACAAAACAGAATGAAGATGCATCTTTAATGCATGAATCATGGTTTATTTGGTAAACTTCATTTATCACATAATGGATAATAATAACTTAATGTACCTTGGAGTCGACGTGGAGCGACAGAGGTGGATGATCATAATTGCTAAAAAAATATTTGACTACTTGCGAAAATGAAATTTCAGATTAGAAAAAGAAACCATTTTAACGAGTCTACAGAACCGTAGACCCGCTCTGATACCACTTATGTAGCTACCACTTTTCTAAAAATAATTCTTCTAATTTTAAGAAGAATAAATAAAAATTTTGCAGCGGAAATATATTTTCAAAAGACAAATTTAATAATCGCAAGTAATATTCTCGAGTCATCGTTAAAGCAGAACATACTTGACGTGAAAATAAAACAAATCGAACAAATCGAAAGATGTCGGCCGAATCATCTGCACTTCTCTCTCTCTCTCTCAACCGATTTCTTCTTCTGTAGTATCTCTCGCCCCTCTTTCTCACAAATCCTTTACAGAACACAGACACAAAATCGAACACACTGAAACTGGGCTCGGACTAGCGGAAATGGTGTGTCGGGTGGTTGTGCAAGTTCGGGTCGAATAAGGGTTTTCTGCTTCGGCCCAGTTGAAATTTGGTTCTTATTCAAGCAGAAGGCTGAAAATTTGGGTTTTTAATTGAATCTACAGTCTGAGATTTGAGGTTATGGGGTGAGGGGACTGATTTTGGCTGATTGTTCTGCGGTGGAGGTGGAGGTGTTTGACTAGGATGCGGCGATGATGGTGACTCACCGCTGTTGTTCGTCCCCCCATTTTTTTTTGATTTGTGGGCCGTTCGTGAACAACTTTTGTGAAATAGAGGGTTTGATGATTTTGGTGGCGATGATTTTGCAGAAATGGGAAAAGTTGCATATGATTTGACCCAAAAGTAGAAAAAGTATTTGGGGAAAACATATCTGATTTACAGGCCGAACGTTATGATGGTGATGGCTGACTGAGAATTACATGGTTGCACAGCAGGCGATTAATTGAAAAAAATATATTTTGTGTTGAAGAAATAGAAGAGAGAGAATTTGACAAGAAAGAAGAAAAAAAAGCCGATGTTTACCTTAGGAAAATAGGGAATCTCCTGAAGAAGATCGAGGCCAACTTGTAGGCAGGGAAATAATAGTATTTTTGTGTGTACTGTATATTGGCTGAAGTATAAATATAATATTTATACTGTAGATATTAGGTTTAGGGTATAATTTATGGGCTAGGAAAAGGACTTGGACCAACTCATTAAATTGGACTAGTAAAAGAATTTGGGCCACAAAATTAATATGACCTTACAATGAAAATAAATAATAATTGGGCTAAACTAAATAATAATAATAATCATAATAATAATAATAATAGTAATAGTAATAATAATAATAAATAAATAATATTATTATTTGACTTGTAAAATCTTTTGGGTAACGATTAACATCGCTTAAAATTTGACTCGGGCCTAAAAATGACAAGATGAAACATTATAAAATAAAATGAGAAATGAAACGACATGAATCACATGACTTGACATGCATTATATTTAAAACATAAATGAATTTGCATGATCATGAAATAAAATAAATTAAATGATAAATTATTCGGATATTAATTTAATAAAATTGAACATGTTGTCAGTTATTCATGCAAAATCGGGGCGTTACGAAAATTGCATCAGTTTTATTGTTAAACATCATAAAGCGTCTCGGTTGCATAAGGTGTTTTGGGATGGTAAGGTAGCCAAGTGTAGTTGCAATGTTTTTGAATTTGTTGGAATACTTTGTCATCACATATTAAGTGTTTTTTATCCATAAAGATTATTTTGAAGTACCTTCTACTTATTGGCCTTCACGGTGGAGACGAGATGAACTTCAACTTGATGAGATATCTCCCTCACCACATAAAGGAAGTATTGCGGATTCGACTTGTTTAAATGATCCAACTTATTTGGTGGAATGTCCTCCAATTTCCAAAACAAAAGGTGGCCGGAGAAAATACGACCAAAAGGTGGAAACGAGTTGATAACACAAGCAAGGCATTATTGTTGGTTTTGTGTCAAAATATAAGAAGTGGGTTTTGTCCCACATTGCTTGTGGAACAAAATTAGTGGGAACCTTAAGGTTATTTAAGGAACCCATGTGGTGTGGTTTTAAATGTACCAGTCAAATACACTTTAACCTTTGTGGTTTGACTCTAGTTAAATTCTTTTCTTGTATTTTCTAGTATGGAGAGTTGGGAGAGAGGTGAGTTAGTCAAAGGTTTGTAAGAGTGTGGGGTACAGGGGTCGGGAGAGAGAATGTCTGTGTGATTGTAATAATGTTTCACATAGTAGAATTTCTTTCTCTGGGTGTCGTGGTTTTTCTCCGGTTTTGGAGTTTCTATGTAAATTCTTGTGTTGTGGATCATTATTATTATTTTCATGTTATTTCTCGGTTATTTCTGCTCATCCTTAGTGGATGAATGTAGGATCTTATTTTTCCCAACAAGTGGTATCGGAGCCCGGGTTGGGTCTCTTGAAATTCTGAGTATGCTCTGTGGTCGCAGCGATGTCTGACCTTCCACAACAGAAATGATTTCTTGAGCGGTGTCCGGGGTCTCATTTGGAGGCGGTTGTTCATCAGGCTAGGGTGGTTCAAGCAGGTGGAGAAATTTGATGAAATGATCAAGTTTGGCTTATGACAAGTATAAGTCAAGGATGTGTTGGTATAATCCGGGTTACACAAGGCTATGGAGGTGAACTGTCAAGGTGGAGGTGGAGTTAATCTTAGGGGTGTGCATGGGACGGGATGGGACGGGCCTGGGGTCATCCCACGTCCCGTCCCGTGTTATATCAAGCGGGACGGGACGAGACGGGACAGGATTGGTGATTTCAAAATTTCATCCCGCGCGGGCCTTATCCCGGTTAGGACGGGATGGGATGGGTTTAGTCCCGCATAAAAAAGTTTAAAATATAAATTAGAAAAAAGTAAAAAAATTTATAATTTTATACATCTAAATTCGGGAAAAATATCCAGCAAACTAATTTAATAGCCTAAATTAAACTTTTAAAATAACAATTATTAACATTGAATACAACATATCCATTTTTTTTTTTTTGAAAAAATATCAGTTACTAACTTTATATCGGTTGATTAGATTTGTGTATAATTATAAAATATAGATAGTAAACAATAAAAATAGTTTATTATTAAAAATTAATTAAAAAAGGGTTATAAATAATAAAAATGTATGATTTTAAAAAGGGTTAAAAACTTAGCGGGACGGGACGGGCCTTACGAGCCTCAAAATTTTTTGTCCCGTGTCCCGTCCCGCAGTTACTCTAATGGGACGGGACGGGACGGGCCTAGTATTTTTAATTTTGGATCTCGTCTCATCCCAGATAATTTTGGGACGGGACCGGGATGGGATTGGGATTTTGATTTTTTGTGCCCACCCCTAGTTAATCTGGCAAATAACTCCTAATCCGGGCTAACATTGTGACAGTGATGATTTTCTCTGATGAGAAAATGTATGTCCTTTTGGCATATGAGTTGTCATGAAAGAGGATGTGGTTATGTTAGCGGGTCCACGAATTTGCGCATGGGTATTGGCTTGTCGTGGAAAGATGCCGGGTGTGGTGGAATTTTACACGGGCATTGGTTTGACATGGAGGTAGGGTGTGGTGTGGAATTTACACACGGGTATCGGTTTGGCATGGATACAATGTGTGTGTTATGTCGATGGCTGAAGGACTTCCAGGAGGCCCAAAAGTTGGGAGTTGCACCATAAATTTCAACGGGTTTTTCGATATGTGTCGAGAAAATTCTTAGAATGGTGTATTCTAAGTGGTCTACTCATATGATGGAGTAGGATTCTCTGGTTTGAGAATCATGGTTCTCTGGATTGAGAGTCATGATTGTCGGTGAAGACAATGGAGCTTCTTTTATTTTGCCAAGGTGGAGTTTGTTGGTTTTGTGTCAAAATATAAGAAGTGGGTTTTGTCCCACATTGCTTGTGGAACAAAATTGGTGGGAACCTTAAGGTTATTTAAGGAACCCATGTGGTGTGGTTTCAAATGCACCAGTAAAATACATTTTAACCTTTGTAGTTGGACTCTAGTTAAATTCTTTTCTTGTATTCTCTAGTATGGAGAGTTGGGAGAGAGGTGTGAGTTAGTCAAAGGTTTGGAAGACTGTGGGGTATAGGGGTCGGGAGAGAGAATGTCTGTGTGATTGTAATAATGTTTCACATAGTGGAATTTCTTTCTCTGGGTGCCGTTGTTTTTCTCTGGTTTTAGAGTTTTCATGTAAATTCTTGTGTTGTGGATTATTATTATTTTTTTCATATTATTTCTCGGTTATTTTTGCTCATCCTTAGTGGATGAATGTGAGATCTGATTTTTCCCAACAATTATAGGGTTTGTAGGGGTGTGTCACTATTTCACAACATGCCCGGAAAGAGCGGATTTTGGTGATGGCAATATTGCTCCACAACATGCTAAGAAGAAAAAGAAAATCGCTAAGGAAAATGAAGATTTAAATCATATCTTTTATTTAAAATGTTAGCAGTTGATGTTATTTGTCAATTATGTTTTATTACTTTTGAATGAACTTATATTTTATACGTTAATGAAGGTTTTTACCTTTCAAATTTGCATTGCAAAAATGAGGAAAAAAAACGTCAATGGAAACAAAAATAAAAAAAGAGAGGGAAATTTGCATTTAGCTAAGGAGGGAAATTAGAATTTAACTAAGGAGTGAAATTAGAGAGGGTAGTTTTGGTAGAGATAAAAGCTTTAAGGAATTTAATAGTTATTTGTAGTTTCCATAAGAACCTTGAGTGCAATTAATACTTCTAACCATGTGCCTAAGGGCACAAGTTAGAAAAACCCTACTAATAATATAATTAAGTTAAAAATCTTGGATTTACTTTTATATATGCACAATGGGGTGTCATGAATTTGATATTTTTTTCCAAAAAGAAAAAAAAAAGATTAGATTAGAAACCAAAAGGTTATAAAATTTTAAATATTAGTCCAAAAAAGTGTCTCTTTAGAAGTGCGATATTTCACTAAATATTTTAAATCACATCAAACAGTCACATTTACTTTTAATCTCCACCACACACTCATCATCAATATCTTTTATCTTTTAATCCACACCACAACCATCATCGATACTTACAAAACTGACACATTTATCACATCAAATCATTCACCTAATATACATCAAATTTCTTCTAAATGTTGCAGTTGGGCTGAGACGGAGGAAGTAATAAATAAAAGATATAAAAAATCTCTTCCAGATCCGTCCACCAGAATTCTTTTTTTTTTTGGCTGAATTATTTTGCCAAAAAGTAGCAGGATTAGTTTGAACAGAACAATAATATTCCTGTAAATTTTCATAGCTGACATGCTTGTTATAAATATCTCAAAAATCAATCAATTTGTGCAGTTTTGGATAACTTGTGAAAAAAGTTTTAGTACATATATGAGCTCTAACATAATGGGAATCAAACTTTGAACTTATGAAACATAGGTTAAAATGTGGATATTGAAACCCACCCCTTGAGTTGCAAATAACATTGCCTAATAGTTGGATTCAATCGGGCTTGTTATAAAACCAGGACCTCAACCAACTATGTAATAGCTTAGTTTTATAATTTAATATGTCTTAACACTCCGAGCATAGTGTGGATTTGGATGTTTTAGGGTCAGTTTGATATTATTGTGGCAAACAAAACCCGTTGCCGGGGAATTGATGTGTGGAAAAATGATGTGAGAAAAAAGGATAATTATTTGATAAATGTAGGAAAAGTCTACAAGTGGAGAAATAAAAAAAACAAGATTGCATTAAAATAACAGAGATCTTGCGTATCGATTGAGTTTGCCGCCGTCTTTGAGTCATGTGCATAACATATTTTATGTCTCCCGGTTGAGAAAATACATACCGAATCCTAGTCACGTTATCAATTTTGGGGAAATTGTGGTGGGGCTCGATATCACCTTTGAGGAGAGACCGACTCAGGTTCTAGAGCGTCGGTTCAAATAGCTTAGTCACAAAACCATCAACTTCAGTTTTTGAAAACCATTAATAATGTAGATTTTATTTTCTTTACAAGTATGATGTGAGTCGAATTCATATGTCAATCCGGAAAAATGTAGATCTGATTTTTTTAACCAATTCATTATATCTAGGTTTATACAAAAAAATTATTCAATAATTGGCCATCGAGGTAGATATTTTTTTTTTGCTAATTTGAACAAAAAAAGAGAATTAGAAAGAATACATTATCGGATATATTTTACAAAATGCAGAGATAAAAATACAAATTGGCTTACAACAGTTTCTAAGAACCATAAAAGTTGTATAAAATAAATTAAGCTTCATAAATGTGAACCACTTGAAAATTTTAGATAGAAAAAACAATCTCTATCAGTTGACGAACAGATACCAGAAAAGTAACTTCATCAAAATAAACTACCTGTGATTTCATAAGCATGCTCATATAATAAAATTTTATAAATTTTTTCATTGCCTCACAAGTATAAACAAGAATCCAGAGTAATTCTCTTTCATAGTTGGGATATATCTTAGAAATTCAATTTTCAATATCACCAGTTATATGTGGCTGTTTTTTTGAGAGAGAAATCAAAAAAATAATTGAAAATATCAATTTACAACAATGACAAATTAGAAATCAATGGATAATGTTTTTACAAAGAAGTATTTAGCAATATACAGAGAGGGAAGCATTTCTGGCATAATTGACCTGAAATTTATTGAATTGCCTTATATTTCTGAGCAAGTTGTGTGGTGAGATTTGTCGGAATATTTGAAGTACTGCACATGAGTCATTTGAATTTTTGTGTAATAACTTCATTGGGGAAACTTTTTGTCTTCAGATAATCTTCTATACATCACCCAAATTTGTTCGTGGGAATTTTCGGCGGTAATTTCAATAAAAATTATTGATTTTATTTTTGGAGTGTAACATTTGTGGAAACGGGTCCATATTAGTGCAGTTATAAGTTAATTAATGTCCATAAATATGTCTCTCTAATGTGTGTTCTACTATTAAGTCCTAATATATATGAGGAATAAATTTGGGGAACATATTGAAAGGAAAATGTAGGAATAAATATGAGGGACACAAGTAGTATGTTATTAAGTCATAATATATATATATATATATATATATATATGTGTGTGTGTGTGTGTGTGTGTCTTTGCAATGTTCGTTTTTTTATGTAAGCAGTATGGATCTTAAATCTAATTTCTTAAAAATGAGTTACTTTATTTTTATTTTGCATCAATTAATTTTACTAAAAACTAATATCCATATTTTTTCCATTATAAATTTTTTTGTGCAATCGGTCACTAATGTAAATCCATCAAATTCACTACTTCCTCCATCCCCGCTGAGTAAATCGATCAAATTCACTACTAACTCCATCCCAGGTGAAGTTGGAGTAAAATTGGTGTATTTTAGGAGAATGATATGATGTGATATATATGATGAAAATAAAAGATATTGTTTAATATGATTTGAGATACTCAATAACCAATATATAGATGTTTAACTGAGAACGTGAAATAAAAACTTTTCTCCAAAAATCTAAAAAGACAGTGCAATATTTCTTAAAAAAAGTACGAAATGTTAATAAAAATAACATGTTTCCACAACTCTCATTGATGAGAATCTTGCAAATAAGTGAATTTTAAGACTTTTATTGGACTAATCTAGGCCATGGGTCTTCTTGATCGCCCATCGACCCCGTCAAGGTAATTATGGAGCGTAATCATCTTTCTTCTTGTTATATTCTCTATCATCCATTCCTCAATACGTTTCTCACTTGATGTGGAATTCGCAATATAGTAGATCTTCATTTCCACCGTTATAAAATTAATGTGTTTTTAAACTGTTATAACTGTGAAGTTATACAAATCATTCTCTTTTCGCATCTCATTTAAAACCGTTAGAGCTCCAATTTTGATGAAATAATTACCAAGTGTTTTTAAGTTTAACTAATGAAAATGCCAAGAAATTGCCTAGACCAAATGGGGGTATGTTAACGTAAATAATTTATTTTCCGCATCTACTATGGAATACAATTTGTTATCATTATCTCTCTTCGGTGCCTTGTACGATTTATGATTATTCTTAACAATAATATCTTAAAATCTTATTACTAAAATTTAATTTAAGATATTACGAATCCTTAAATTCATTAAAAGTTGTATTTTTTTTGTTACAATGAATAAATGAATATAAAATACAAGAATTGATCCATTTTGGCAACAAAATGATCAATTTTAGTTAAGATACCAATAGATGACAAAAGAATTAAATAAATAAAACATTTTTTGACGTATTACTATGAGCTTGATATATTTAAATACTTCAAAAAGTAAAGTGCATAAAAAATAAGCTTAAAAAATTAATACCAAATATCCAATATTAACAAATATTACATTATTTGAAGTCCAATTAAGCTCATTACATTATTTTTCCTTCTACCTAAACTAAAATTTTAATATTAAAATCCAACCATAATAATAATAATAATATAATAGTTGTAATGAAAATATCTTGGATTTATTTTCATATATGCATAATGGGTATTATGAATTTGATAATTTTCACAAAAAAAAAAAACAGATAGGAAACCAAAAGGTTTATAAATTATTGATAAATAAAAGATATAAAAAAAGCTCATCCCACATCCTTCCACCAGATTTCTTTTTAAGGATTCGTTTGCCAAAAAGTAGAGGATTAGTTTAGATTGAACAATAATATTACTTTGGATTGTTCAAATTTATAATTAAACTGGCTATGCGTTTAAATAGTATTTACGTAAAGCGCATGAACTACGACTTTATTTGAATAGTAATCATGATATGACGCGTTTAAACAGTGAATCTGCATTGATAATGATATATATTATGTAATAATGACACTAAAAGATAACGTGATATGTCAGTAAAATATCTAGTTGATATAACTACGTCATGTCTTACAAAAAATATATTCTCGGTTAATAATATCACTATTAGTCAATATTAGAATTAGTCCCTAATAAATTTAGAATATGTTAAGGGGGAAATGGGTCGTTCCCTATATATGTGATCTACTAGATATTATGGATCATCCGAGTCCGTTTCGGTGTCATTTTGTTGAGTTCCGTGCTTCTTAGCGATTTTTTCGCACTTGAGTTCGATTCTTGCGACTCTCGTCCGAAACTGTTGTTTAGAGTTTCTCGTAAGTTCATTTAATGTTATTATACGTGTTGCGAGCTTTGGCTTGGTGTTTCGTTTCGGATCGTTGATGTTGTCCATGTAACACCCTCAAGATATTCGAGGTATATTACAGCGCCGTGAATCCCTATATGGGACCCACCAGGCTGAACAGCATCATACCCATCGACTCACAGAAACGACGAAATAACACCTCGTCATAAAGACGCAAAACAGAATAATCCACCCGGTTCAACCGGTCAAACATAACATCATCATCCAACACAAACATAATAGGCAACAATACAATCCGGACGAACAAGAACTCTCAAGTACTCGAGTACTACTATTAGTTCAAAAACCACAAAAGATGAAAAGATAAAGACACTAAGGCGACACTCGTGCACAATCATCACGCACGGCCATCATCCGTGTACTGGTCCAGCGCCCGCTCGTCTCGATGAACCTGACCTGAAATTTATAAAACGAATTTCCCCAAAATGGGTCCCCAAAGGGGTTAGCAATTACGCTAGTACAAGTAACCAAATGAACAACTTACATCTTACACATATAGTAAATGCATGCAATCAAGAAAACATAGTTCCAAAACACTCATTTCCGGAAATGCCATAATCAAATCACATTTGTAAAAATGCACCACAATTAACCGTGGATCCACCCCTCCGTGGACCCCTACCGAGACCCCATCGGATCTAACCCATAGTGGTTAAAAGCAAGCTCGCGGATCCACCCCTCCGTGGACCCCTACCGAGACCCCGTCGGATCTAACCTATATTGAGCATACACACATACACAAGTCTCATGCAATACTACTACGTTAAGATTGTAAGTTCATAAGGATATTTGCCTCGATTAATAGACGGTGACACGAACGGAACGGAAGAATCAAGCACGACCGCAAGGAACCGACGAATGAACCTAACGATTCGAATAACACAATCACAACCACTCCTAAACGATTACGGAAATGGAATACACCTGAAAACCCGCCTACGATTCATGTATATTCGTACAAAAATAACAACGCGGGCGGACCACAACCAAACCCTCTCGATTACGCAAAACCATGAAAATATACCATGAATACGTAGGAAAACTAATTATACCAACAAGATTAATCATATTCATCATGAATCCACCAACAAAACGGAACGGATCGGAAGAAAATCCCAAAACCCCCAAATCGCCCAAAAGTAGGGTTCTAAGAGATTTACCTTGGATTAGGATGAAAGATTCGTGTTGGTGTTGATATAATACACCAAAAATTTAAGGAAGATGTTGGATGAGATGATTGGAGGAAGAAATCGCCAAGAATCGCCCGAAATCTCCACAGCCGCGGAAAGGAGGAGGAAATGGGAATAATACGCTCATCTCGGTCAACTCCCTGGTTTATATAGCCAGGGAGTGTTAGCGCGCGCTAATCCTCAAGGTTAGCATGCGCTAACGGGATAAAAATACAGGCCAAACAGTTAGCGTCCAGTCCAGTAGCCAGACTTCTGGCCGTTAGCGTGCGCTAATAACCTATCGGTAGCGCGCGCTATCGACCAATAGCGTGCGCTACCTGGGCGTCAGTCGAGTCCAGTGACAAACTGTCCAGAACTCACCTGATCCGTTAGCGTGCGCTACCATACAAGCGTAGCGTGCGCTAACTGGCACCTGACCGGATTCAGTAGTAAACTGTCCAGTACTGGACACTCACGCTAGCGCACGCTACCGAGTGTCATCAGCGTGCGCTAGCCTCCCGACCTTAGCATGCGCTAGCCTGCGTAGCGTACGCTAATACGCCAATCCAGAAGGCTGGAAAATAGCACTGCCACTCCCAGGGCTTGCTCCCTAGCGCGCGCTACGAATCAGTCGTAGCGTGCGCTACTAAGGGGCCCCTAACGCGCGCTATGCAGAACAGATAGCATGCGCTAGGTTACGAAATATAAACAGTTCACAACACCGGAATATGAACGAAACATCAACCGGAACACCTCAAAGCGCATCAAAACATAGAATGGATCCACGGCAACCCCGAAACAGCGGTTCCGCACAACAATAACGAGTCTCAGATCAATAGATGACGGGAAAGATACACTGTAAGGTACATGAGGGTCATTACGACCGAGAAATACACCGAAAAGGAAAATACAAGGGGAAAGAAAAAATGCGGATATTACATTCTACCCCTCTAAAAACAAGTTTCGTCCCGAAACTTAAGAAACAAACAACTCAGGGTACCTAGCACGCATGCTATCCTCGGTTTCCCAAGTTGCCTCCTCAACACCGTGTCTCGACCACTGCACCTTGACCAAAGGTATGGTCTTATGCCTCAGTCGTTTCTCACGATGCTCCAAAATCTTCAAAGGACGCTCTTCGAAAGTAATATCCTCGGCGACATCAATCTCACCATAATCGATGACGTGGCTAGGATCCGGGACATATTTCCTCAACTGGGAAACATGAAAAACGCTATGAACATGACTCAAGACTGGAGGTAACGCCAAACGGTATGCCAACTCACCGACTCGCTCGAGAATCCCAAAGGGTCCAATAAATCTCGGACTCAACTTCCCCTTCTTCCCGAAACGAAAAACTCCCTTCGTCGGCGACACCTTTAGCAAAACGTGGTCTCCCACCTCGAATTCTAAAGGTCGGCGACGGACGTCGGCATACGACTTATGTCGACTCTGGGCAGTCAACATCCGTTCTCGAATTACTTCTATCTTCCGCCTCGTCTCTAAAATGACGTCCGGCTCGGTCCCGACTAAATCGGACGTCTCATTCCAACAAATTGGTGATCGACATCGCCGCCCATAAAGTGCCTCATACGGTGCCATCCGAATCGACGCGTGCCAACTGTTGTTGTACGTGAACTTGATCAATGGCAAATGTTCCTCCCAATCGCTACTCCAATCGAGGGCACAAGCACGCAATATATCCTCGAATGTCTGGATAGAGCGTTCCGACTGTCCATCTGACTGGGGATGAAAAGAGGTACTCAAATGCAAACGGGTACCCAACGCCTTATGCACCGCCTGCCAAAAGTGCGATACGAAACGGCCATCACGATCCGAAACAATAGACTTTGGAGTACCGTGAAGCCTCACAATCTGCGCAATAAACACACGAGCCAACTTCTCTGGACCCCAAGTGTCCTTGATGCCCAGAAAATGTGCCGACTTGGTCAGACGATCAACAATCACCCATACCATATTCATGTCCGACCTCGATCTCGGCAAACTCGTAATGAAATCCATCGATATATCATCCCATTTCCATTCCAGAACGGGAAGTGATTGCAATAACCCATCCGGTCGCTGATGCTCGATTTTGACCTGCTGACAAGTCAAACATCTCGCTACAAACTGTGCGACCTCCTCCTTCATATCATTCCACCAGAAATTCCTTCTCAAGTCCTTGTACATCTTACTCGAACCAGGATGAACGGAGTAAGGTGTAGCATGGGCCTCCCGCAAAATACTCTGTCTCAACTCTGAGTCGTTCGGCACACAAAGCCGACTCTGGAATCTCAAAATACCATCCTCGTGAATCACAAACCCATGAGACTTTTCCTTAAGGACGTTCTCTCGGATTTGAGTAATCATCGGATCCTCTAACTGCTTCAACTTAATTTCATCGATCAAATATGACGAAATCTCTAAAGCACACAGTTGCCCGACAGCTCCAGGCAACAAAACCTCAACATTTAACTCTATCAAAGCCCTCCGAAGCTCAGACTGAGATGTAAGGATCTCAAGCATTCGCAACGCCACCGGTTTCCGACTCAAGGTGTCGGCCACGACGTTCGCCTTGCCCGGATGATAAAGGATTTCGAGGTCATAGTCCTTAATCAGCTCTAACCACCTTCTCTGCCTCATATTCAGCTCCCGCTGAGTAAATATGTATTTCAGACTTTTATGATCGGTAAAAATCTGACATGGAGAGCCGAAAAGATAATGACGCCAAATCTTGAGCGCAAAAACAACTGCCGCTAACTCCAAATCATGAGTAGGGTAGTTAAGCTCGTACGGCCTCAACTGTCTCGATGCATAAGCAATGGTCTTGCCGTGCTGCATCAATACGCACCCAAGACCCTGACCCGAAGCATCGCTATAAACGGCAAAACCCTCGTTGCCACATAGCAACGCCAAAACCGGGGCTGAAGTCAAACGCTTCTTCAGTTCCTCAAAACTCGACTGCCTCTCGTCATTCCGCATTTAACTTCTCGGATTTCTGGAGCAACTGCGTAAGTGGCCGAGCCAGTTTCGAGAAACCCTCGACGAACCTACGATAGTAGCCAGCCAAACCCAAGAAACTACGGAGCTCCTTCACATTCTTGGGTGGTGCCCAATCTAACACTGCCTCAATCTTCTGCGGATCCACACGAACCCCCTCGGCTGAAATCACGTGACCTAAAAATATCACTTCCTTTAGCCAGAACTCACATTTCGAGAACTTGCATAGAGTTGCTCGGTCCTCAAAATGTCTAATACTACCCGCAAATGATGGACATGCTCTTCCTCATTCCTCGAATAAATAAGAATATCGTCAATGAAGACGACGACACACTTATCCAAATACTCGATAAAGAATTTGTTCATCAACTGCATGAACACCGCCGGCACATTAGTTAACCCGAAAGGCATAACTACGAACTCATAATGTCCGTATCTCGTCCGAAAAGCTATTTTCGGCACATCGGATTCTCTCACCCGGAGCTGATAGTACCCCGATTTCAAATCAATTTTCGAGAACACCGCAGCTCCCTGCAACTGATCGAACAATTCATCAATTCTCGACAAAGGATACTTGTTCTTGATGGTCACCTTGTTTAGTTCGCGATAGTCGATACACAAACGTAGTGAACCATCCTTCTTCCGCACAAATAGGACCGGTGCGCCCCATGGCGAGGCGCTCGGTCGAACATACCCCGACTCAAGAAGCTCACTCAACTGCTTCTTCAACTCGGACATCTCTGATGGTGCCATACGATATGGCACCTTCGAAATAGGAGTCGCGCCCGGCTCTAACTCTATAGCAAACTCGACCTCACGATCCGGTGGCAATCCCGGTAACTCGTCAGGAAATACATCAAGAAAATCACTAACGATTAGAATCGATGAAAGCTCGACTCCACCACTCTCCGCCTTCAAGGCGTAGCACCAAAAGCCAGTACACCCCTTTCGCAGGAGTCTCATTGCCTTCAAGGCATTAATAACGAACTTCTAGTTTCCCCTCTTTCGCCCCGCGAAAGAGTGCTCGGTGCCGTCCTCAGCTAACATAGTGATGATTCTCGTGCGGTAGTTCATGATCGCGCCATGCCACTCGAGCCAATCATCCCCAAGAATCAAATCATCACCCTCGATACCCACAACAATAAGATTAGAGGGCCAAGTCTTCTCACAAATAAGCACAGAACAGTCTCGAACCTTCTGATCGCCAACGATCCTATCACCGCTAGGAAGCTTAACGATGAAGGCTTCACAAGGCATCAAACAATCGAGACTCAAATGGCGCACACAATCCCAAGATATAAACGAATGCGTAGCACTGGAATCGAAAAGCACACTGACAGGATGAGAAAGAATATGAACGGTACCTGTCGCCACAGTAGCTGCTGGGTCATCGGCTTTCCGCATCTCATAAACCCACGGATGGGCAGAGCCGACACTAGAAGCTCCCCCTCTGGCGGTCTGACCCCGGCCTCTCCCTCGACTGGCACTCGGTGGGGACTGAGAAGCAAACGATCCTTGATTCACACTCAATTCCCTAGGCGCTGGAATGGAAGTCCGGGCACCCACGATTCTCTCCCTCTCGGCACAGAAAGCCGCCTTGTGGCCCGGTTGGCCACACTGATTACATGTCAACAAAGGACTCGGAAAATTACGACTGATGTGGCCTGGCTGGCCACAGTTAAAACACTTCACTTCCCGAGAAGGGGCACTGGCAGCCCTGCGGGGAAACCCAGTAGATCGAGCTGGGCCACCACCAGCGGAAAAATTAGCAGACTGGAATTTCTGCTGACCCCCACTTTTGTGGCCCGAAAAATTTCCGGCGGACTTCTGCTTCTTGCTCTCGCGGGCCGCCTCACTCGCCGTCACAGACATATCGTAAGCAAGGGCCCTACTCTGATAATCCTTCAAGGTAGTACAGACGAGCCCCGACATATAGTCCCGAATCGACAACTTCATCCGTCTGGAAAAATGGAAAATTTTGTCGCTCTCCTCGACAACTTGGGTCTTCACATAACCCAACTCCTTGTTAAAATCAGCAATAGCTTGAGATACGGATATCCGCGGTTGAGCATCATAAAAGCATGTACCCGAGCACATCGACGGCCACGGCAATATTCAGTCTCTATCAATTCTTGAAACTCAGCCCACGAAGCAGCATGATCTTTGGGCCCAACGGCCTCCCACCAGTCCGTAGCGTCCCCAGTGAGAAAGTACTGGGCAATAGGGACCTTACGGTCCTCGGGACAGTTGGTAGTAGTGAAGACTTTAGATATCTCCTTGATCCACCCTTCCCAGCCAATCGGGTCTGAAGCTCCCGAAAACTGAGGAGGATGCATCTTGATAACATCTTGGAGCCAACGATCCGCTCCGCCCCGATTAGCGTGGGCCTGATCCGGGTTCTAAACCGCCTGAGCTATCGCCGCCATTTGGTTCACCATTTGCTGCATAACGGCCGCAATACCAAGGTCGGCACGCTCCTGAGAAGAAGCATGGCTATGACGGTCGCCGGTACTGCCGACTCCCGAAGACTGCGACGTGGCCGGCCCACCGGCTGCCCCACGTCCTCGGCCGCGTCCACGACCACGGCCTCTTCCAGCATCCATACTGATGTTAAATAAGTAGCAAAAGCCATACGATGGTAAGTACAAGAAAAGAACAATCACAAATCGAGAATCAAAGATGCGATACAAGGGAATAAGGAACAGAGGAAGGAAAAACTTACGGACACTGGTAGTACCGGGATCATGGCAGCGTGATGATAATGTGCAAAACAAAACACAATAAGACCCAATAAACCGACAAGCCTAGGTATCCATAAACCTAGTGCTCTGATACCATTTTCTGTAACACCCTCAAGATATTCGAGGTATATTACAACGCCGTGAATCCCTATATGGGACCCACCAGGCTGAACAACATCATACCCATCGACTCACAGAAATGACGAAATAACACCTCGTCATAAAGACGCAAAACAGAATAATCCACCCGGTTCAACCGGTCAAACATAACATCATCATCCAACACAAACATAATAGGCAACAATACAAGCCGGACGAACAAGAACTCTCAAGTACTCGAGTACTACTATTAGTTCAAAAACCACAAAAGATGAAAAGATAAAAGACACTAAGGCGACACTCGTGCACAATCATCACGCACGGCCATCATCCGTGTACTGGTCCAGCGCCCACTCGTCTTGATGAACCTGACCTGAAATTTATAAAACGAATTTCCCCAAAATGGGTCCCCAAAGGGGTTAGCAATTACGCTAGTACAAGTAACCAAATGAACAACTTACATCTTACACATATAGTAAATGCATGCAATCAAGAAAACATAGTTCCAAAACACTCATTTCCGGAAATGCCATAATCAAATCACATTTGTAAAAATGCACCACAATTAACCGTGGATCCACCCCTCCGTGGACCCCTACCGAGACCCCGTCGGATCTAACCCATAGTGGTTAAAAGCAAGCTCGCGGATCCATCCCTCCGTGGACCCCTACCGAGACCCCGTCGCATCTAACCCATAGTGAGCATACACATACACACAAGTCTCATGCAATACTACTACGTTAAGATTGTAAGTTCATAAGGATACTTGCCTCGATTAATAGACGGTGACACGAACGGAACGGAAGAATCAAGCACGACCGCGAGGAACCGACGAATGAACCTAACGATTCGAATAACACAATCACAACCACTCCTAAACGATTGCGGAAATGGAATACACCTAAAAACCCGCCTACGATTCATGTATATTCGTACAAAAATAACAACGAGGGCGGACCACAACCAAACCCTCTCGATTACGCAAAACCATGAAAATATACCATGAATCCGTAGGAAAACTAATTATACCAACAAGATTAATCATATTCATCATGAATCCACCAAAAAAACGGAACGGATCGGAAGAAAATCCCAAAACCCCCAAATCGCCCAAAAGTAGGGTTCTAAGAGATTTACCTTGGATTAGGATGAAAGATTCGTGTGATGTTGATATAATACACCAAGAACTTAAGGAAGATGTTGGATGAGATGATTGGAGAAAGAAATCGCCAAGAATCGCCCGAAATCGCCACAGCCGCGGAAAGGAGGAGGAAATGGAAATAATACGCTCATCTCGGTCAACTCCCTGGTTTATATAGCCAGGGAGCGTTAGCGCGCGCTAATCCTCAAGGTTAGCGTGCGCTAACGGGATAAAAATACAAGCAAGCGATTTAGCGTCAGTCCGGTAGCGGACTTACGGCCGTTAGCGTGCGCTACTCCAAATGTAGCGTGCGCTAATAACCTATCGGTAGCGCACACTATCGACCAATAGCGTGCGCTACCTAGGCGTCAGTCGAGTCCAGTGACAAACTGTCCAGAACTCACCTGATCCGTTAGCGTGCGCTACCATACAAGCGTAGCGTCTTCGCTTTGACCGGATTGATGAGTAAATCGTCCAAGATCTTGGACACTCACGCTAGCGCACGCTACCGAGTTTCATCAGCGTGCGCTAGCCTCCCGACCTTAGCGTGCGCTAGCCTGCGTAGCGTACGCTAATACGCCAATCCGTAAAGGTGGAAAATAGCCGCCACTCCTGTGGCTTGCTCCCTAGCGCGCTTCTGAATCAGTCGTAGCGTGCGCTACTAAGGGGCCCCTAGCGCGCGCTATGCAGAACAGATAGCGTGCGCTAGGTTACGAAATATAAACGGTTCACAACACCGGAATATGAACGAAACATCAAACGGAACACCTCAAAGCGCATCAAAACATAGAATAGATCCACGGCAACCCCGAAACAGCGGTTCCGCACAATAATAACGAGTCTCAGATCAATAGATGACGGGAAAGATACACTGTAAGGTACATGAGGGTCACTACGACCGAGAAATACACCGAAAAGGAAAATACAAGGGGAGAGAAAAAATGCGGATATTACAGTCCACGAGCTTTTCGTCGTGTTTGTTCCGTGCTTGGGGTATTTTATGCTTCGTAATTTGCTCATTATCGTTTTGGATCATTACCGGTGCATTAAGGTGGCCGAGACATCGTCGAACGCCTAACTGGACCGTCGGAGTTGGCCACGGCCGAGTCATGTCCGGACATTTTGGGGCCAGGCCACTCCTGGTCGAGCTACGGCCGTAATGGCCCGGCAGCTACGGCCGTAAGGCCTGCTACGTACGTAAGCGTTGACCGGTGAACAGTGAATCTGTATTGATAATGATATGTAATAATGACACCAAAAGATAACGTGATATGTCAGTAAAATATCTAGTTGATATAACTACGTCATGTCTTAAAAAAATGTATTCTCGGTTAATAATATCACTATTAGTCAATATTAGAATAAATTTAGAATATGTTAAGGGGGAAATTGGTCGTTCCCTATATATGTGATCTACTAGATATTATGGATCATATCGATAGTCACATGTGTACATGAACCGAAAATTTATTAGATGATTTGCTCACATTTGAACATAATTTTCCACATCAAATATTAAAACTAATAATTGAACTCCAGGTCAATTTGATTTTTTTCTGGTCAAACTTTTTAAATTTTGACCACAAACTTATGAAATATATATTTAATTATGATGTGACATTATTAAAAATAGATTTATCATAAAATATATATCAAAATATTATAATTTTAAGATACTAACTAATATTGCTTCGGGACAGATGGAAACGTAGATGGACAAGTATTTATTGAGAATATAAATGATTAAGGAGAAGGTTGAGTTTCAGTTAAACAGCAAATAAACCATTTCGATGGTTTAAGCTCTAGACCTTGAAAGCATGACAAGCATTACTCAGTACAAATAATTGAACTTTGCATTGTTGGCAGGAGCCGCGCGAACACAGGCCCCCTCTACCACAAATTATGACGTAGGCTCGACCACTTGGGCCGACCTTAGACGGGCGCCCCTCCAAAGTGCAATGGAGATCGCCAACCTAGGCCATGGACCTACTTGATCGCCCATCGACCCCGTCCAAGTAATTATGGAGGACAAAGAACTTCCCAATGTTGGGGCTATCTAAACATTTCTTCACCCGATGTGGGATCAAGAGCCACACATTACTGCCATTCACCCCTCAAGTCTTCCAATGTGACTTGATCTTGCTTTTGCTTCCAAATGTTTGGTTGTTTTAAAAATTAATTTGCTTTTAAATCTCCCCTATATACTAATGCAGAATACGCTGAGTCTAAGTGGCAGTTTTTCATGCTTCGGTTGCCACATGTCTTTTTCTGGTGCTTCGGGTGCTTATGTGTCAGTTTTTCATAGGGTCCTCTCTTTTTTAGTACCAAAGCATAAAAGTAACAAGTTATATATCCCCATTCATAAAACTATAAGTTTTTGATACCAAAATGTGTTAAAAGACTTTATTACCCTTAAAGTCTACCACTAAAAGAAAAAAAAACATAAAAAAGAAAAAGGAAGATTATTAAACCGAAACAACAATAAAAAATGGTTCTACAACTCAATAATTTCCTCTGCAAAAAAACTCTCCTCCTCTCTGCAAAAAAACTCTCCCGTCGTGAAACCCCTCGCCGCCCAGAAAATGTCGACCTCCGACTACCACAGAGAATCTGAAGATGCCAGAAGTTCCGCTAGTGACACTCCATCTGAAGAGCAATTCGTCAATGAGCCGCCGGTTAGTGTATTTTCATTCACACACGATCGTGCCACGACGGTTGTTTATCTTCCCACGATTGTGCTGAAAAAGATGAGACCATCGTGTACGCGATGGTCTTTCGTGGGCACGATGGTTAAACACGACGGTCGTCGATCGTGTGTGCCGTCGTGTGCTAGAAGACCAAAAGCTCCTGCCTTGCACATGATCGCAGGCACACGATCGTTGCCGGTCGTGTGAACCGTCGTGTGGCACACGATGGTCTTCATACGACGGGCATCGATCGTGTGCCTGCCATCGTGTGCAAGGCAGAATTTTTTTTTTCGTTCTCTTAAGCATTCTATCATATTCTTATGAGTTGTATGTCCATATTGCAGACTGGTTGCGTATGGAAGAGACCTACATTGCATTTTTTTACACGTCAAGTGAATCTTTACATACGGGAGGCGGTATTTAAAGAGATCATTGAGACATTAAGAAGTATGGGCCGCAATTTTGCAGTTGCTGATCGAGCTATCGAGAGCTTGACCGAGGGGGTCCTGGGGCGCTTGATTAAAGTTAGGAGGAATGGGAGTTCAAATACTGCCCTACATCACTTGATTGCCAGTCAATTAGTGGGTGATCAAATCCCCCCGGATGAGTCGTGGTTCCAGGTTTGCGGGAGGACCATTCGTTTTACGGCCCGTGATTTTGCCATGATCACTGGACTCCATTTTGGAAACTCTACCTTCCATCCCCAGGACGACCATCTCCTTCCGTCTGACGGTATTTTCCACAGAATACTCCATGGCAAAAATATTAAGGTTAGTGTTCTGCAGAAGAGGTTCAATGCTCGAGATTTTGGTAGAGACATAAGAGATTATGTCAAGGTTGCCAATTTGCTTATATACTACTACTTTATCCTATGCCGTGACGACATGATGGTCGAGACATGGGCATGGGCATTAGTGGAGGATTTCGAGCAGTGGGATGTGTTTCCTTGGGGTTCTTATGCCTTTGGGGTTTTATATTACTACATAGGCAACGTTGCCATGAAGGAGGGACAAGAGCACAAGGACTATCACTTCTATGCTCCTGTTTGGGCTTTACAAATATGGTCGTATGAGATTATTCCTGCATTGGGAGCATTGTGTGGTATTCGAGATAAAACTGTCCAAGTCCACCGGTGTTTGATGTGGACTACGAGGAAGATGTTTTGTGATTTCACTCATTTCTTCGACGATAAGGTACATAAATTTGTAAACGTATTTTCTCCGGACTTCATCTCTTAAACGTTATGTGATTGCCCATCTAATGGTATTATTTAATGACTTTTTGCAGCACAGAGTACTTCCCTCTTTACCGCATTTGGAGGAGGATGAGGTGAGTACTACTACCTGAGCTTTGAGAATGGATCGCCATATGACGTTAAGTTCATTAAGCCTGTAAGAATAGCTGTGAAGAATAAGGAGGATGAGCCTGCACCGATCCCTAGGAAGAAAGTTATGGATAGGTTGAAGAAGGCTGCTGGAAAATTGATTACATATAAGTTGGCACATAAAGTGTCGAAGCGACGCCGGCAGAGTACCCCACCAGTAGATGGTGCAGAGACATAGGGTCGGGAGAGGCAGCCAGAGAGGGTGTGTTGTGTCCACGGACTTCCTTGTCCGGACTACACCCAGGACACGAGCAGGGATGAGTACTTCGATCGCTATTTGAAGGCGATCTTGTACGACGATTCTGAGTCCGGATTTATTGCTCGAGTTTCTCGCCGGGTGCTTTCTGGGATCGTAGATTTCTTCAGACCTATGCATAGACGTTCTAGGAGCCCGGTACACTACTCAGCTGGGAGCCATGATAGGACTCGTCATTCTGCATCTGTTAGCAGCGCCCAGCGGAGGATTCCTGACCCTCCACGTCACTCAGTCTCTGGCGCAGCCCACAGTCACCATTCTCAGCGTTAGCCTAGTCATCATTCTCAGCGTCAGCTGAGTCACCATTCTCAGCGTCAGCCGAGTCACCATTCTCAGCGTCCGCCTACCCACCATTCTGAGGTCCAGCACAGTCACCATTCTCAGATTCATCATTCTGTTGAGCGGACTCAGCAGCCCCTTGATTACGAGCATCAGTATGAGCCATTTGAGGCGCCGTTTCAAGAAGATGGGACGATGTTCGACCGGTTTCGGGACGAGCATCATTACGGTGCGATGTTTAAGTGAGGGTGGTGGTCTGGCGGCAACCTCCATTTCGGATCAAGCGGCCAGCTTTTGAGATCGAGCGGCCAGTATCTGACTACGATCGTTATAGTTGTGAGAGGGATGCTGAGGGTGACGAAGATGGTGAGAGTGCCAGAACGCAACATTTGGGTGAGCGTAGTCTTCCACCGCGAGTGAGTCGACCATCTGCTGCTCTTCGGGAGCCTTTTGTGGTTGCGCCTCCAAGAGATAGCGAGGCTCTGAAGAAGTTGTACCTACAGTTTAGGAGGGAGCAGCCACGTGATGCTATTGTCCGGTGTTTGGAGACTGGGCATGCTCTCACCCAGGCGTTATTTGACCGGATAGAGTCTAGCCGTGAAGACTTTGATGCCGAGGTGATAAACTGTTATGTGCTTGCGACTCGAGCGAGGCTTCGGAGGGGAGTCCGTAGTGTTGGTGTCAGTAGAGTTGGCACTGTACTTGCCGGCTCCCTATTTTACGTAAGTTCTATAACCTACTCGCTTGTATATCATTGGTGTGATATCGATTTTTTTAATTTTGTGGTTTGGCTTTTTGTAGTTAGTTTTGGCCAACGAGTTTTCAAGACTCCATCCGGATGATCCACTTGGTATCAAGGTGACGGGGAAGCCGGTTTACAAGGAGTGGAAAATTCCTAAATGCATCGAGGACTACATGACAGGTCTTGATACACCACATGCGGTTCCATGGTTAAATTGCAACGAAGTAAGTTTGAAATTTATATTTATAAATAATTGACGATTTATAAATGATTCGCTATGTTTGATGTGATGATCTTATATGATTACATATTTTGTTTCAACAGATTATTGCCATTTGTTGCCTCGACCAGAGCCACTGGGTGACTATCAATATTGACATCATAACATGGACCGTGGAGTTGTACGATTCCTTGTCACACCACCACGAAGATGGTCGATACCGATTCAACCAACTGCGACCGATTATGCGTCTGATGCCTCGTGTGCTAGCTCAATACGGGTATTGGCTCAACAACCAATCGAAGAAGAAGTATGACACGGAGATGAGTTTCAAAATTATGCCACGAGAGCTACAGTTCATACAAAACGACAATCACAGTTGTGGCCCCTTCGCGTGCATGTACTTGGATCGACTCGTCTCTGCAAACCCAGGAGCAAGGCAACAAATCAAGGAACTTAATGAAAAATATATTAAGAAATATCGATATGGTTTAGCTGCTAAAATATTTATGTTGTCTTTAGACATGTAGAATGGTTTATGGTGTGTTGTTAAATATTTATGTTGTATTTAGACAGTTTTGGCAATATGAATGTGTAACACCCTCAAGATATTCGAGGTATATTACAGTGCCGTGAATCCCTATATGGGACCCACCAGGCTGAACAACATCATACTCATCGACTCACAGAAACGACAAAATAACACCTCGTCATAAAGACGCAAAACGGAATAATCCACCCGGTTCAACCGGTCAACGTAACATCATCATCCAACACAAACATAATAGCAACAATACAATCCGGACGAACAAGAACTCTTAAGTACTAGAGTACAACTATTAGTTCAAAAACCACAAAAGATGAAAAGATAAAAAAGACACTAAGACGTCACTCGTGCACAATCATCACGCACGACCATCATCCGTGTACTGGTCCAGCGCCCACTCGTCTCGATTAACCTGACCTGAAATTCATAAAACGAATTTCCCCAAAATGGGTCCCCAGAGGGGTTAGCAATTACGCCAGTACAAGTAACCAAATGAACAACTTACATCTTATACGTATAGTAAATGCATGCAATCAAGAAAAGCATAGTTCCAAAACACTCATTTCCGGAAATGCCATAATCAAATCACATTTGTAAAATGCACCACAATTAACCGTCGATCCACATCTCTGTGGACCCCTACCGAGACCCCGTCGGATCTAACCCGTAGTGGTTAAAAGCAAGCTTGTCGATCCACGTATCTTGTGGACCCCTACCGAGACCCCGTCGGATCTAACCCGTAGTGAGCATACGCACACACACCATTTCTCACACAATACTATTATGTCAAGAATATAAGTTCATAAGGGTACTTGCCTCGATTAATAGACGGTGACACGAACGGAACGGAAGAATCAAGCACGACCGCGAGGAACCGACGAATGAACCTAACGATTCGAATAACACAATCACAACCACTCCTAAACGATTACGGAAATGGAATACACTGAAAACCGCCTACGATTCATGTATATTCGTACAAAAATAACAACGAGGGCGGACCACAACCAAACCCTCTCGATTTCGCAAAACCATGAAAATATACCATGAATCCGTAGGAAAACTAATTATACCAACAAGATTAATCATATTCATCATGAATCCACCAACAAAACGGAACGGATCGGAATAAAATCGCAAAACCCCCAAATCGCCCAAAAATAGGGTTCTAAGAGATTTACCTTGGATTAGGATGAAAGATTCGTGTTGATGTTGATATAATATACCAAGAACTTAAGGAAGATGTTGGATGAGATGATTGGAGGAAGAAATCGCCAAGAATCGCACGAAATCGCCACAGCCGCGGAAGGGAGGAGGAAATGGAAATAATACGCTCATCTCGGTCAACTCCCTGGTTTATATAGCCAGGGAGTGTTAGCGCGCGCTAATCCTCAAGGTTAGCGTGCGCTAACGGGATAAAAATACAGACCAAATAGTTGGCGTCTAGTCCAGTAGCCAGATTTCTAGCCGTTAGCGTGCGCTACTCCAAATGTAGCATGCGCTAATAACCTATCGGTAGCGCGCGCTATCGACCAATAGCGTGCGCTACCTGGACATCAGCCGAGTCCAGAATCCACTGTCAGTACACACCTGATCCGGTTAGCGCGCGCTATCGACCAAACATAGCGTGCACTAAAATGTATCGGTAGCGCGCGCTATCGACCAATAGCGTGCGCTACCTGGGCATCAGTAGAGTCCAGTAGCAAACTGCCCAGTACTGGACATCCACACTAGCGCACGCTACCGGGCGTCTTGTGCGCTAACTCCCAACATTAGCGTGCGCTAGGCTACGTAGCGTACGCTAATCCACCAGTCCAGAGGACTGGAATCAGCACTGCCCCTCCCAGGGCTTGCCCTCTAGCGCGCGCTACGAAACAGTCATAGCATGCGCTACTAAGTGACCCCTAGCGTGCGCTATGCAGTAAATATAGCGTGCGCTAGGTACGAGATATAAACGGTCCAAAACACCGGAATATGAACGAAACGTTAAACAGAACATCTCAAGACGCATCGAAACATGGCATGGATCCACGGCAACCCCGAATAGCGGTTTCGTACAACGATAACGAGAATGAGATCAATAGATGACGGGAAAGATACACTGAAAGATACACGAGGGTCACTACAACCGAGAAATACACCGAAAAATGAAGATACAAGGGAAAGAAAAATGCGGATATTACATTCTACCCCTCTAAAAATAAGTTTCGTCCCGAAACTTAAGAAACAAACAACTCAGGGTAGCTAGCACGCATGCTATCCTCGGTCTCCCAAGTTGCCTCCTCGACACCGTGTCTCGACCACTGCACTTTGACCAAAGGGATGGTCTTATGCCTCAGTCGTTTCTCACGATGCTCCAAAATCTTCAAAGGACGCTCCTCGAAAGTAATATCCTCGGCGACATCAATCTCACCATAATCGATGACGTGACTAGGATCCGGGACATATTTCCTCAATTGGGAAACATGAAAAACGCTATGAACATGACTCAAGGCTGGAGGTAACGCCAAACGGTATGCCAACTCACCGACTCGCTCGAGAATCTCAAAGGGTCCAATAAATCTCGGACTCAACTTCCCCTTCTTCCCGAAACGAAAAACTCCCTTCGTCGGCGACACCTTAAGCAAAACGTGGTCTCCCACCTCGAATTCCAAAGGTCGACGACGGACATCGGCATACGACTTCTGTCGACTCTGGGCAGTCAACATCCGTTCCCAAATCAATTCTATCTTCCGCCTCGTCTCTAAAACGACATCCAGCTCGGTCCCGACCAAATCGGACGTCTCATTCCAACAAATTGGTGATCGACATCGCCGCCCATAAAGTGCCTCATACGGTGCCATCCGAATCGACGCGTGCCAACTGTTGTTGTACGTGAATTCGATCAATGGCAAATGTTTCTCCCAATCGCTACTCCAATCGAGGGCACAAGCACGCAATATATCTTCGAATGTCTGGATAGTGCGTTCCGACTGTCCATCCGATCGGGATGAAAAGAGGTACTCAAATGCAAACGGGTACCCAACGCCTTATGCACTGCCTGCCAAAAGTGCGATACGAAACGGCCATCACGATCCGAAACAATAGACTTCGGAGTACCGTGAAGTCTCACAATCTGCGCGATAAATACACGAGCCAACTTCTCCGGGCCCCAAGTGTCCTTGATGCCCAGAAAATGTGCCGACTTGGTCAGACGATCAACAATCACCCATACCATATTCATGCCCGACCTCGATCTCGGCAAACTCGTAACGAAATCCATCGATATATCTTCCCATTTCCATTCCTAAGCGAAGTGATCGCAATAACTCAGGTCAGCCGATGCTCGATTTTGACCTACTGACAAGTCAAACATCTCGCTACAAACTGTGCGACCTCCTCCTTCATATCATTCCACCAGAAATTCCTCCTCAGGTCCTTGTACATCTTACTCGAACCAGGATGAACAGAATAAGGTGTAGTATGGGCCTCATGCAAAATACTATGTCGCAACTCTGGGTCGTTCGGCACACAAAGCCGACTCTGGAACCTCAAAACACCATCCTCGTGAATCACAAACCCAGGAGACTTTCCCTTAAGAACGTTCTCTCGGATTTGAGTAATCATCGGATCCTCTAACTGCTTTAGCTTAATTTCATCGATCAAGGACGACAAAATCTCTAAGGCACAAAGTTGCCCGACAGCTTCAGGCAACAAAATCTCAACATCTAACTCGATCAAAGTCCGCCGAAGCTCAGACTGAGACGTCAGGATCTCAAGCGTTTGCAACGCAATCGGTTTCCGAATCAAGGCGTCGGCCACGACGTTCTCCTTGCCCGGATGATAAAGGATTTCGAGGTCATAATCCTTAATCAGCTCTAACCACCTCCTCTGCCTCATATTCAACTCCCGCTGGGTAAATATGTATCTCAGACTTTTATGATCGGTAAATATCTGACATGCAGAGCCGAAAAGATAGTGACGCCAAATCTTGAGTGCAAAAACAACTGCCGCTAACTCCAAATCATGTGTAGGGTAGTTAAGCTCATACGGCCTCAACTGTCTCGATGCATATGCAATGGTCTTGCCGTGCTGCATTAACACGCACCCAAGACCCTGTCCCGAAGCATCGCTATAAACAGCAAAACCCTCGTTGCCACATGGCAATGCTAAAACCGGGGCTGAAGTCAAACGCTTCTTCAGTTCCTCAAAACTCGACTGCCTCTCGTCATTCCGCATTTAACTTCTGATTGAGCAACTGCGTAAGTGGCCGAGCTAGTTTTGAGAAGCCCTCGACGAACCTACGGTAGTAGCTAGCCAAACCCAAGAAACTACGGACCTCCTTCACATTTGTGGGCGATGCCCAATCCAACACTGCCTCAATTTTATGCGGATCCACACGAACTCCCTCGGCTGAAATCACGTGACCCAAAAACATCACTTCCTCGGCTAACTCACATTTCGAGAACTTCGCATAGAGTTGCTCGGTCCTCAAAATGTCTAACACTATCCGCAAATGATGGGCATGCTCTTCCTCGTTCCTCGAATAAATAAGAATATCGTCAATGAAAACGACGACACACTTATCCAAATACTCGATAAATATTTTGTTCATCAACTGCATGAACACCGCCGGCGCATTAGTTAACCCGAAAGGCATAACTAGAAACTCATAATGTCCGTATCTCGTCCGAAAAGCTGTTTTCGGTACGTCGGACTCTCTCACCCGAAGCTGATAGTACCCCGATTTCAAATCGATCTTCGAGAATACCGCAGCTCCCTGCAACTGATCGAACAAGTCATCAATTCTCGGCAAGGGATACTTGTTCTTGATGTTCACCTTGTTTAGTTCGCGATAGTCGATACACAAACGTAGTAAACCATCCTTCTTCCGCACAAACAGGACCGGTGCGCCCCAAGACGAGGCGCTCGGTCGAATATACCCCGACTCAAGAAGCTCGCTCAACTGCTTCTTTAATTCTGTCATCTCTGAAGGTGCCATACGATACGGTGCCTTAGAAATCGGAGCCGCGCCCGGCTCTAACTCTATAACAAATTCAACCTCACGATCCGGTGGCAATCCCGGCAACTCGTCAGGAAATACATCAGGAAAATCACTAACGATTGGAATCGATGAAAGCTCGACTCCACCACTCTCCGCCTTCAAGGCGTAGCACCAAAAGCCAGTACACCCCTTTCGCAGGAGTCTCATTGCCTTCAAGGCATTAATAACGAACTTCTGGTTTCCCCTCTTTCGCCCCGCGAAAGAGTGCTCGGTGCCGTCCTCGGCTAACATAGTGATGATTCTCATGTGGTAGTTCATGATCGCACCATGCCGTTCGAGCCAATCATCCCCAAGAATCAAATCCTCACCCTCGATACCCACAACAATAAGATTAGAGGGCCAAGTCCTCGCACAAATAAACACAGAACAGTCTCGAACCTCCTGATCGCCAACGATCCTATCACCGCTAGGAAGCTTAACGATGAAGGGTTCACAAGGCATCAAACAGTCGAGACCCAAACGGCGCACACAATCCCAAGATATGAACGAATGCGTAGCACCGGAATCGAAAAGCACACTGACAGGATGAGAAAGAATATGAACAGCACTGCTGCCACAAAGAGCCGCTGGGTCATCGGCTTTCCGCATCTCATAAACCCGCGGATGGGCGGAGCCGACACTAGAAGCTCCTCCGCTGCCTCGACTCCGACCCCTCCCTCGACTGGCACTCGGTGGGGACTGAGAAGCAAACGATCCTTGATTCACGCTTGGTTCCCTAGGCACTGGAGTGGAGGCCCGGGCACCAAGAATTCTCTCCCTCTCAGCACAGAAAGCAGCCTTGTGGCCCGGCTGGCCACACTGATTACACGTCAGTAAAGGGCTCAAACAAGTACGACTGACGTGGCCTGTACGACCACAATTGAAACACTTTACATCACGGAAAGGAGCACTGGTAGTTCCACGAGGACCCCCAGCGGAACGAGCTGGACCACCGCCGGCGGGGAAGTTAGCAGATTGGGATTTCTGCTGACCCCCACCCTTGTGGCCCGAAAAGTTCCCAGCGGACTTATGTTTCTTGCTCTCGCGGGCCGCCTCGCTAGCCGTCACCGACATATCATAAGCAAGGGTCCTACTCTGGTAATCTTTCAAGGTAGTACAGACAAGCCCCGACATATAGTCCCGAATCGACAACTTCATCCTTCAGGAAAAATGGAAAATTTTGTCGCTCTCCTCGACAACTTGGGTTTTCACATAACCCAACTCCTTGTTAAAATCAGCAATAGCTTGAGATACGGGGATATCCCACGGTTGAGCATCATAAAAAGCATGTACCCGAGCCTGTCTGACTGGCCACGGGCAATATTCAGTCTCCATCAATTCTTGAAACTCAGCCCACGAAGCAGCATGATCTTTGGGCCCAACGGCCTCCCACCAGTCCGTAGCGTCCCTAGTGAAAAAGTACTGGGCAATAGGGACCTTACGGTCCTCGGGACAGTTGGTAGAAGTGAAGACTTTAATTATCTCCTTGATCCACCCTTCCCAGCCAATCGGGTCTGAAGCTCCCGAAAGCTGAGGAGGATGCATCTTGATAACATCTTGGAGCCAACGATCCGCTCCGCCCCGATTAGCGTGGGCCTGATCCGGCTCGAACCGCCTATCGCCGCCATTTGGTTCACCATTTGCTGCATAACGGCCGCAATACCAAGGTCGGCACGCTCCTGAGAAGAAGCATGGCTATGACGGTCGCCGGTACTGCCGGCTCCCGAAGACTGCGACGTGGCTTCCCCACGTCCTCGGACGCGTCCACGACCACGTGCACGACCACGGCCTCTTCCAGCATCCATACTGATGTTAAATAAGTAGCAAAAGCCATACGATGGAAAGTACAAGAAAAGAACAATCACAAATCGAGAATCAAAGGTGCGATACAAGGGAATAAGGAACAGAGGAAGGAAAAACTTACGGACACTGGTAGTACCGGAATCATGGCAGCGTGACGATGATGTGCAAAACAAAACACAACAAGACCCAATAAACCGACAAGCCTAGGTATCCATAACCTAGTGCTCTGATACCATTTTCTGTAGCACCCTCAAGATATTCGAGGTATATTACAGTGTCGTAAATCCCTATATGGGACCCACCAGGCTGAACAACATCATACTCATCGACTCACAGAAACGACAAAATAACACCTCGTCATAAAGACGCAAAACGGAATAATCCACCCGGTTCAACCGGTCAACGTAACATCATCATCCAACACAAACATAATAGGCAACAATACAATCCGGACGAACAAGAACTCTTAAGTACTCGAGTACAACTATTAGTTCAAAAACCACAAAAGATGAAAAGATAAAAAAGACACTAAGACGTCACTCGTGCACAATCATCACGCACGACCATCATCCGTGTACTGGTCCAAAGACCATTGCCTCGACATCCGACCAAATTCATAAAATGAATTTCCCCAAAATGGGTCCCCAGAGGGGTTAGCAATTACGCCAGTACAAGTAACCAAATGAACAACTTACATCTTATACATATAGTAAATGCATGCAATCAAGAAAAGCATAGTTCCAAAACACTCATTTCCGGAAATGCCATAATCAAATCACATTTGTAAAATGCACCACAATTAACCGTCGATCTACGTCTCTGTGGACCCCTACCGAGACCCCGTCGGATCTAACCCGTAGTGGTTAAAAGCAAGCTCGTCGATCCACGTCTCTTGTGGACCCCTACCGAGACCCCGTCGGATCTAACCCGTAGTGAGCATACGCACACACACCATTTCTCACACAATACTATTATGTCAAGAATGTAAGTTCATAAGGGTACTTGCCTCGATTAATAGACGGTGACACGAATGGAACGGAAGAATCAAGCACGACCGCGAGGAACCGACGAATGAACCTAACGATTCGAATAACACAATCACAACCACTCCTAAACGATTATGGAAATGGAATACACCCGAAAACCCGCCTACGATTCATGTATATTCGTACAAAAATAACAACGAGGGCGGACCTAACCAAACCCTCTAGATTTCGCAAAACCATGAAAATATACCATGAATCCGTAGGAAAACTAATTATACCAACAAGATTAATCATATTCATCATGAATCCACCAACAAAACGGAACGGATCGGAAGAAAATCCCAAAACCCCCAAATCGCCCAAAAATAGGGTTCTAAGAGATTTACCTTGGATTAGGATGAAAGACTCGTGTTGATGTTGATATAATATACCAAGAACTTAAGGAAGATGTTGGATGAGATGATTGGAGGAAGAAATCGCCAAGAATCGCCCGAAATCGCCACAGCCGCGGAAGGGAGGAGGAAATGGAAATAATACGCTATCTTGGCCAACTCCCCGGTTTATATAGCTGGGAGTGTTAGCGCGCTAATCCTCAAGGTTAGCGTGCGCTAATGGGATAAAAATACGCATCAAACAATTGGCCCACCCAAGAGCGATTTCTGGCCGTTAGCGTGCGCTACTCCAAATGTAGCGTGCGCTAATAACCTATCGTTAGCGTGCGCTACCTGGACATCAGCCGAGTCCAGAAGCCACTATCAGTACACACCTGATCCGGTTAGCGCGCGCTATCGACCAAACATAGCGTGCACTAAAATGTATCGGTAGCGCGCGCTATCGACCAATAGCGTGCGCTACCTGGGCATCAGTAGAGTCCAGTAGCAAACTGCCCAGTACTGGACATCCACACTAGCGCACGCTACCGGGCGTCTCGTGCGCTAACTCCCAACATTAGCGTGCGCTAGGCTACGTAGCGTACGCTAATCCACCACCTGCAGGATCGAATCAAGATCGCCTCTCCTGTGGCTTGCCTCTAGCGCGCGCTACGAAACATCGTAGCGCGGCGCTACTAAGTGACTCCTAGCGTGCGCTTATGCAAGAAATATAGCGTGCGCTAGGTACGAGATATAAACGGTCCAAAACACCGGAATATGAACGAAACGTTAAAATGTAACATCTCAAGACGCATCGAAACATGGAATGGATCCACGGCAACCCCGAATAGCGGTTTCGTACAACGATAACGAGAATCAGATCAATAGATGACGGGAAAGATACACTGAAAGATACACGAGGGTCACTACAACCGAGAAATACACCGAAAAATGAAGATACAAGGGAAAGAAAAATGCGGATATTACAGAATGTGTCAGTGTTGTTAAATCTTTATGTTTTGGCTCTGTGTTACACACGATGGATGAACACGATCGTGACCATCGTGGGTCACGATCGTGTTGTGTTGTTAAATATTTATGTTTTGGCTCTGTGTTACACACGATGGATGCACACGATCGTGGCCATCGTGTGTTACGATCGTGTGCAACATACCCACGGTCATGGGTTGATGCTGTCGTGTGCGCACGATGGCTGGCATGACCGTGTGCACACGACAGTGAGTACCATCGTGGGCACGGCCGTGCACACGATCGTGTGTTCCATCGTGGGCACGATCGTGTGCATATGAACTTTTGGTATTTTTGCAAATTTGATATATTGTGTTATCTAGAATGATGTTTTGTGATTCAAACATCGCTTGTTCAAATATTAATTAGTATATAGCTTCTTATACAAACTCCTATTTGTCATTTCGTTGTAATTCATTAGTATATGAGATATTTCATCCAGATGATTGAACTTATCCGTACGAACTAATACACTGAGACGACACATGATATGCAATATATTATGTTAATTCAATCAATAACTTTTTAAATAAGTGTATCATTAACAAATAATTGTTAATATATAAGTAACAACACTTAAATTGACGAGTAATTTGAGAAATTGGTGAAAATTCTTGATGTTCTTGTGCACACGATCGTGTGTTCCATCGTGGACACGATCGTGTGCATATGAACTTTTGGTATTTTTGCAAATTTAATTTATTGTGTTATCTAGAATGATGTTTTGTGATTCAAACATCGCTTGTTCAAACATTAATTACTATATAGCTTCTTATACAAACTCCTATTTGTCATTTCGTTGTAATTCATTAGTATATGAGATATTTCATCCAGATGATTGAACTTATCCGTACGAACTAATACACTGAGACGACACATGATATGCAATGTATTATGTTAATTCAATCAATAACTTTTTAAATAAGTGTATCATTAACAAATAATTGTTAATATATAAGTAACAACACCTAAATTGACGAGTAATTTGATAAATTGGTGAAAATTCTTGATGTTCTTGTGCACACGATCGTGTGTTCCATTGTGGACACGATCGTGGGTCACGATCATGTGTTCCATCGTGGACATGACCGTGTACACGATTGTGTGCATACGTGGATACAGTGCCAATTTGACACCAAAGACAACGTGACACCTGGTTGCCAACGTGTCACACGATTGGAACACACGATCGCGGCGATCGTGTGCACAATCGTGTTTACCGGAAAGGTTAACATCAAATTATTTTATTATAAAATCTCAGTGTGGGTCGGTCCCCCCCCCCCTTTTCAATATAAGCCCATCTTCATTAACTGAGAGTGAAATACATGTTCCCTACCGTAGCCCCCCTTTTCAGTACAAACCCTAATCAATTAACATCAGTTAAAATCCATTAAAATCAAATACGCGAAATGAGCGGCCGATTACGAGAAAGCGATTTAGGAGGAATCGAAGCACCACCACCAAAAGAAGAAGGAGGATACCTCCCCCCAACCCACCATACAGAACTAGGCCGAGAGGAAGATACTCAATGCTCAGAGTAAGTTTTTTGATTTTGTTGTATGTGTAGTGACTATCATTGCGAATTAATGTGTTCCATGAAACAGGACCTATTTAAAAACACTGCTAGCACTCCAGTCATACTAGATGGTGATGATGATAATGATTTGGAGATTTCTGAGAAGAAAAGCAAAGAAGTTATTTTAGAAGAGGAAGTGCATGAAGATGGTGATACAAGACTAAAGATACAGCAGCAGATGGGGGAAAAGGGATCCAAGTGATCGTATTTTTTATGTTATTATTAGATATTTTTGTGTGATGGTGATTAAATTTTGTTTTGTAAAGTTATATGCTTTGGATATCCCTTTGCTGTAAACTATTGCTCTTTGAAGTGAGCTACTTTGTTATGGTTAATGTTTGGCTCCATAATCACCTTTATTTGCTTTACATAACTGAACACTTAAATTTCAATTCAATTAAGGTAAAGAAAATAGACACAAAATTATGCATTTCAACTAATAATCAGAATACTGAATCAAAACATGGTCCATCGAGGATCAAATATCAGCACATGATTGTTGCTAGTAAGTCACAAAATATAAAAATACATAAGCAATTTAAGTTTCACGGTATGGACATCCCCTTATGTCATGGTCATCATTACGGCAAATGCTACAACTCTTCTTCTGCCGGCGCCTTTGCCTCGTTTGTTCATCGATTCCTTGAGTTTCTTCAGGGATATTCAAATACACACCACCTATGGGAATGAATGCTTTGCAATATTTTCTATTGTGGCCACCTACCGCACACCTGAGGTCGTCCACCTGCGGGCAAATTTTCGACAGCGGACCGTGTGCGACTCATCCTTGGTCGGCCGGCTTGTCGTACCCCCTCTGGAGGTACGCAAACGATGGATGAGATCTCCGGTGGGACATTCTACTCATCGGGATGTGGGATGGGATTAATATGCTCCTTATAAGTCTCTCTAAGGCCTTGTTGCTTGAAATAAGGACTAACAAAATCGTACACGGACAAACCATTGCCGGCACGCCTGTTACAATAAGCAATTATGTCAAGGATGTTGTATAGGATAATATATATTTGATATTGATGAGGTGCAGGATAAATCCAGACCTGCCCTGTTTTCCACACGATGGCAAAACACGATCGTGCCGATCGTGTGTTACGATCGTGGTTTACGATCGTGCCGATCGTGTCCCATCGTAGGTTACGATCACAGCGATTGTGGGTTACGATCATGGCGATCGTGGGGTTACGATCGTGCTCGTCGTGGGTTACGATCGTGCCCATCATGGGTTACGATCGTGCCCATTGGGTTACGATCATGGCGATCGTGGGGTTACGATCGTGCCCATCGTGGGTTACGATCGTGCCCATCGTGGGTTACGATCGTGCCCATTGGGTTACGATCGTGCCCATCGTGGGTTACGATCGTGCCCATCGTGGGTTACGATCGTAAGCATTCTTCCATGACCGTACACGATAGCATAGACAAAAACATTGAATGGCCATGACCATGTACACACAACAGCATAGACAATTACCTTATAGCGGCAACGGCATGACGACATAGAATCTGATCCAAATCAAACTCACGACAACAGCATGTCCATGTTCGAAGGTCGACCTCATAAGAAACTTTATTTTCTTCGACTTTATAAACAAGTGGGGTGGTAGCTCGAACGGTAAGAGTTAGACTGGCTTGCACAGAGTTAGAAAGCTTTTCAAAAGTGTGCATTGTCAACTCATGGTCTCTTGACGTAGCTTCTCCCCGCTTCTCATCAAACCAATTCTCTAAAATTAGGCGAAATATCTCAAGTAACGAGCAAACAGGTAAACGCCTCGCCCACAACATACGATTATTAAAGCATTCAACAGCATTGGATGTCAAGAAATTATAGCGTCGTAACGGACACTTCGACCTAGGGGTGTTACCGGTCCGGTTCGGTCCGGGTATTGGCTTAGCGGGCTGACAGTAAGGTTACCGGTATACCCTAACCGACGGTAAGCAATCGGTTCTTCGGCCAGAACCGAAACCGGTCCGGTAAGCCTAACGGGTACTTTAGACCCGAGACCGGTAAGACCCGAACCGGTTAAGAACCGACAAGACCCGGTTCGTGTACTCATTAATTACCCGAAATAGAACCGAAAAATTACTCGTGAAGGGTTCAAAAATCTGCATAACTTAAGTTTCAAAATACATAGAGAAATTAAGTACATCTAAATTAGAGCTTCATAACATATTCATTATAGACGCGAAATAGATAGACAAATTTTAAATAATTTCAATAGCTACTTTGCGATTTTCAAAATACCAAATTCTCCGAACAGTTCATCATAGGCTCAAAAGATCATAAGCAGTTCACCAATCATCATAGGCTCTCAAACGATCGATGAAGCGTTGTCTCTAATATCCAACTACATTAAAAATAATATCTAAAAGTTCGTATCACAAACAAATAAACAACAAAGTCGCTTCAAAGGTACAATAAATCAATAATGAGACTTAATAAATTACTTGTCCAAAATCGTAGTTCAAACGCTCTTCATCCGTTCAAGCTAAATAAATGAATACAATTGCCAAGATTTCAATAGTAAGAACAAAACATATACATAAATCGTTTAGTTCTTATACCTGGACCTTAAGGATATGTTTGGTATGACTTACGAGTAAGGATATATTTGGTATACATAAAATAATTGAAAAATTACCGGGTTTTTTACCGGGTTACCGGTTTCGGTCCTTATCGGTTTCGGTTCTTATTACAGTACTAGTATCCGGACCGCTAACGTTTCGGGTGAGTATCGGTCCCGGGTATTATCGGGCGGTTCTCGGGCGGTTCTCGGGTATACTTGGACCGCTAACAGCCCTACTTCGACCTAGCCCACCTCTCTGGCCCAATTTCAGAAAGGCGCATGTGCGCCCCATTAGGGCTTTCGATATGTAGTTTCGAAAAGTAGTTTTCAAAAACTTCTTCTCGATGCGTGTAGGCAGCAGTTCTAAAGAGTCCTATAGCATGCGCACCGTAGGAGGTCAGATTTTTTGCAAGATGGTGATAGCAAAACCCGTGGAATGCATTCGGATAGACGGCTCGAACAGCATTCTGAATGCTCTTATGTTGGTCACTCACAATCAGTAAATCTTCCATCGGATTGTAGCATCTGCGCAGGTTATACAGAAAATAAGTCCATGACTCTTCATTCTCTATCGGATCGAGACCAACAACAAGAGGAAATACTTGCTCGTTCCCGTCAAATGTGACGGCCGCAAATAGAGTTCCTTTATTCCTTCCCTTCAGGTGGGTCCCATCAACTATAATCACCGGTCGAAGGCACGTATCAAATGCCCTAATACTCTGTCTTAGTGCAATGAACATGTGGCGAAACACTCCCTCACGAGTCGTCTGCAAATCATAAATTGTCCCTGGATTACGCTGTTTTAACAAATACATATAAGATGGGAGCCTCTGATACGACTCATCAAAGCCGCCATATGTATTCTCTATCGCTATATTCCTCGTCCGGAGAGCAAAATTGTATAGCATGTCAATGCCGTACTCCCTACACATCTCTGCAATCATCTCCTTTGGCCTCAAAGTGACCCCCTCACCGGTCAATCTTTTAGCAAAATAATGGGCGACAACCTCAGAAGTGACCGATCGTGCGGTAGCACGATTCAAATCAGGGTGACAGCTGTGCTCCAATGTCAACTTAGTAATTCTCCAAATAGTTGCACCCTCAATAGCACACAACCTAAACTGACAATTTTTTCGCCCACTCTTACAGACAAACACTATACATTTATCGGCGGAACGATCAGTGATACACTGTAGCATGTTTTCCAAATGATACATTCCTACAGTTATCCTCAACTCTGTCTTCGAACGAAAGGTGGACCCCACCTCTAGTTGACCGGTAACCGGTGGAGGCTGCTCGACCCAACCCAAAGTCCCGGTACTACCGGGGTCCGGAAATGGAATGATCCAGTTAAGCATTGATTGTAGATGCTCATGCTCGCTCGCAGATTGATGGTCGGATGAGAAGTTCCGACGACTCATAATCCTATCCATTTGGGCCGGTTGGCGAACCCAAGCAAGAAATTCTGCAGATAGTGACTCAAGCAAGTCTTTACAACAATCTTCATCTTCGGATGTATGCACCTCCTCATCTTCCTCGTCTTCCTCATCTTCCTCGTATTGATACTCTTTGGAAGGCATGTCATAATTTATGTTGCCGGGCTCTATTCTCGAGCTGCTACATCCCATATTAACCTTGGGAGTAGAGGAGCTGCTGTTCTCAACATAGACCTCAGGATCCTCCTTGTATTCTACTAGTAATCGAAGTATCTCGGTATCGCCCCGTAATAGGACTTTTACTTTGTTTCCTTTAGCCATGTGTGTCAAGTACCATAATTTGTAATCGGACCCATTTATACCACCCAAACCCTCTCTGATAACCCCCACGAGGTTTGCACGACTAACTTTGCTCGTGTCGATATAGACAAAAAAGGAGTCCCCGTCTACATATGTCGATCGCTCCCAATGACCACCGTGATGTATCAAAATATGCTGCCACGACATCTGATTACAAAAAGATGAATAACTATTCAGAAAAATGAGCGAACAACATTATAAAACGGTCTTCCTTGTACACGACCGATGCACATGTAATATCCGCAATTTCGAATTTCAGTAATTTTCTTTTTTCGGAGGAAGTTCGTTTTGACAACTCTATCATGACCGTTTCGTCATTCCGAGAATGATTAATTCTGCACTTTTTGTCATCCGAGTTCGTTTCGGTGTCGTTTTGTTGAGTTCTGTGTCCTTAATCGACTTTTTCACGTGGGAGTTCGACTTTGTAAAGTCACCATTAATTCTTGGAAACTCCAAAAATTCTGAATCTTTTCAACATTATAGAGCATCAAGTTAGATTTCCAATGGTTCAAACGGTGAGTCAATCGGAGTCCGCATTTAAGGAGTTATGGTCGAAATAGCTAAGACTACACGATGTGCCTTTTTCGTGTTGAGTGGATCGCACTGTGCCTCGGCACACTTCAGCTATGCCGCGGCACTAAGCTGATTCCTGGGCGTTTTTCTTGGCCCTGGGCCGCGGCACACTTGTCCTGTGCCGCGGCACACGGGCTTTTTCTGCACTTTTTAGCAGATTTTCGAGGAGAAACATTCATTTTCTCCTCTCTTCTTCCTCCTACCATTCTAGGCGATTCTAAGGGCGATTTTGGGCGATTTGAGTGCTCCCAAACTTGTAGAGATCATCCACCCCAAGTCTTGTTGTAGATTTTTGATCTCTACTTGAATCCTTCATCCGAATCAAGGTATTTTGGCTTGAACCGTTGTTTTTGTAGATTTGGGGATTTTCCTTTTTGATTTCGATTCCAATCCGTTTTTGATCAATTAATTGTTGTATAAACATTGTTTTGAACTTGTTCTACGGATTGGATACTCGTATCTTTGGTTCGTTCGACCCGAGGGGTGATTTCTTTATTCTTGAAGGGTCTTGAACATTTAATGTTCGATTAAATGTTCGAATGAGTTCCGTTTGATAGTTTGTTGGGATTTCCGTTATTTTTGGCCTTGATTCTCGTCGTAATCATATTTTATTATTCCTTACAGAGGATTATAGGTGCTCGATGATTCCGATGTTGAATTCCGTTGGTGATTGATGATTCATGTGGTGTTTTCCCGTAGTAATTTCGGTGCTATCGCGTTCTAGATAGTGTTCGGGAATTTGAGGGCTACCCGGCCGTATCCGTTCATTTTTCCATTGCTCGTGATATCGAGGCAAGTACCTTGTCCATACTATTCTTGTTTTGTGAATATGATAATTGGTGATCGTCTTTATGTGGTTGTTTGATTGTTTGAAATGAGTTTTCAAAAGATTCGGTTTAGCCTTGTTAAAGGCTTGCTTTCAAAACGCGTGTGTTTTGTGAATGATGTGGTTTGAGAATGACTATGTGAACTCTATGGATATGTTTGGTGTTGATGTTGCACTTGGTATTTGCGTGTGGACGTATATTGTTTCATTTCGGTGCATTGTGGTTTGACGTGGTGTTTTGCTAAGTGTTTGATGCTCTGGGTGAATTGTTTGAATATCCTTGATGTGATATGTTATTTGTGTGAATGTGTGGATATGGTTGAAGGTCTACGGTGACACATGGCACGTGATCATGTGGTCAGGATGCAACAAGTGATTGATCCAACCGTGAGAGCCTGAGATAATCTACGGTGGCACATGGCATGCGATCATGTGGCCAGGATGCAACAAGCGATTGATCCAACCGTGAGATGTGTGTGATTTGTTTCGCTAGCCAGCTCGGGAGGGTCCTTCGAGGACTCGAGTGGGATTTGTGGCTTCGTCCCGGTCCTAGGTGATGCGCGTGCGCGATTATGTTTTGTTGATTTTTATGTCCGTCGAGGACACGTGATGTTGGGCTCTGGCCCTGTGAATTGTTGTCGGTTTTCTATTTGCGAAAACAAAACCTTTGGGCTGTGACCCCTGTTGATTTTTGGAAAGAGAAGGATTCGGAAATCCTAAATTATTTTCTATTAAAACTCCCGATGGCATTTTAAACTGTTTTATAAATTGTTTCTTTTGATTTGTGATCTTTCGGTTTTGGAATGTTTTACCAAACTCTTGCCTCGGGAAGTACTTTTCATTACTTTTGGGGTCTTTGAGGATTCCTAGTTATTGTTATTCGTGGAATGTGAATTGTATGGCTCGTATTTGCACTTGTACTTGCACTAGCAAAACAATGGAGTTTTGCTAACCCCCGAGTATTCGGGGGGTGGATGTCTATTTTTGCATTCAGGTTTTGGAGCATAGCACAGGGTCGGCACGAAGGATGATGAAAGATGAACGATACGAATCACACGCAGTGTTCTAAAAATCCCCGCCTAGACCGATTAATCCTCCGATTAATCCCTAGAAGGTCCTCTACCGTTCCGATTATGGCCTAGGCGCTTGTACTGGTCGTTTGGGTGATTAATCGATCGTCTAGGGTGGCTGGGTGGGGGCCTATGAAGGCAAGATAAGATATTGTGGATACAATGGACTACTTTATACCTATATCAATGCTTCAAATTCCTAGTTACGTGGGTGACTAGGCGGATGCCTAGGCTGTTATACTCTTTTTTTTGTTCTAATAGTACAATAAATTCATAAACTAAAATAGTATGGATATTATGGACTCCCTTATATCTATATTAATATTTTAAATTTAATATGTAATTGTTATATATCTGTTTTAATTGTTAAATTTTAATTATTTTTTATTATTTTACATATATATAATTTTTTATATATAAAAATGATTAAAATAATAATAAAAAGATAAATCCGCCTAATCCGATTACTCCCCGATTAATCCCCGAGTAATGCTCTGGGCGCTAGGCGTTAGCAATCCGAACGCCTAGCGCCTAGCGTTTTTTAGAACCATGATCACACGAGGTTCCGTTGATGTCGTATTGGTCCAGTTGTATTTTCTTTTCCGCTGCGGTATCTTTTCCCCGTTGTACGGGAGTTTATTGTATTTTGACCCCTGCGTGGGTATGTGTTTGGAATTGAGTTGTATGTTATTATTGAAAGACCAAGTCGGTCTACTGAGTCATTTTAGCCTTAAAGGCGATGTTTAGATGTTTGATTTTAGTTATCAGCTGGTAGATCCTCGAGGAGAGGGTCTACGGCGTGTAATATCCCTGAGTGGATTGGGGGTGTTACATAAATAGTATCAGAGCTTAGGTTGAGGAAACCTAGGTTGTCGGGTCAAGTCGTGTTGTTTGAGTCTTGTTTCGTCGGATTTTATCTGATTGAGTCGTGTCGCGACGCGTCGTCTGAGTTTGTTGGTCGTGATTAGTATCGTGGGGCGATCATCATCTTCGTGCGACCTGTGGATGTAAGTCTCCCTTCTTTGTGTTGTGCCTCGTGTGACACGAGCTATTTTTTTTTATGATTATTTGTTAAGTGATGGAATCCTTATGTGGATTTTGATTTCACGATATCTATTTAATCGACTCCCGTATCTGATTTATACGAGGAGTGTCGTCGCTTGTGATGTCTTTTTATTGTTGTTTTTGTCCGTTGCTGATGATTTTCGAATCGATTTGCACGTTTTACAAGTTCTCTTGTGGAAGCTTTGTGCTTATACACGTTCGACTTGTTCACTAGCCAGTGCGGTAGGGTCTTTAGAGGCCTCGAATGGGGCCAGTGGTTTTGTTCTGAATGTGGTTATTTGACTCTAATATTTTGTTCTTATGAGGAGTAGTGTTGCTGGATTGTGCATGTTGAACTGTATTTCTTTTATCCGCTGCGTGAGTTCTTTTGTAATGACTTTCGGTATTTTATTGACCGAGTTTTATTTCGAAAACCGATTCCCTTAACCGAGTTTTTGGCATTATGGCCTTGATCATTTTGGCGAAATTCTTATGACGGTATTTAGCATTTTGTAAATGGCTTCTGTGAGTTTTTGAAATATTACCATCATCGGCCTTTTTGGCATTTTTGTAAATGGTTTTTAGCCTGGTGAGTTCCGGCGCGGGACCCACGACGCTATAATGTTTTGTGTAATTACCTGAAATTTTTGGGCATTCTAGACCATTGAATTATCTTTGAAAAACTTGAGTATCTTAGAAAATAAATTTCGAGACGTACTTTCAAAATGAATTATTTTCTCGTGGTACATCCAAGATGCCACAATATGTTTCAAAATTCTTCTACCGCGAGGACCCAAAATGTTTTGAGATATTTACATTGTTTTATAAACACTTTTACTTAGACCCGAGGGTCGAATATTTCCGAAAGTTTTTCACGAAAAGAAAGTGTTATCATTTTTATCAAATGCGAGATGGTTCTCCAAAGTCTCGATAACGATGTTTCACGTTTGTACTTTTTCTTGAAAGGTGATACTCAAGATCAACCGGCATTTTTATAAATTATTTTCAAAAGGATGTTTTCATTTTAAAAACCTATCCATTCCCGTTTGAGGGCTGGGTATGTATGTGTGATGTTTGCATTGTCATTTTGATGTTTGCTCCCGAGTATGATCGAATTGGCGGTGTGAGCATTGAGTCGTTTTCCACACATTTGTTGTGTTAGCCCCCTGTGAGAGGCGGGATGTTGGTGTTAAATGTTGTCGTCTCGTGGTGGATTGCGTGTGCCACACGAGTGTGAGATGTTGAAGCTTGGGTTTGTACGTTGGTGTACATATGTGATTGTTTCATGATGTTTGTATTACGTGCTGGTTATCGTTTGGGCCATTGAGGTCGCCAAACGATACCGTTGTTGTTGTAGTGTTTGTGTGTGTATTACTTTACGATGGTAATCATTGTATATGATATGTGTTATGATTCCTTGTTGTGCTGAGTTGGCATCTCCGGTATGTTGTTTTGCGGTGTTATGTTCCATTGTATCTAGCATTTGTATTTTCGGTATGCCGAGCCGAGGCATTTCAACCGTGATGTGCCGGGGGAATGTAGGTGCAAATTGTCCTTCTCGTCAGTAACACATTTCGAGTGTGGACTCGAGGGACACCGAATTGGCTACCGAGACTTTCGGAGTTCGCGCTTCAGCACAGATATCAAAATCGGCTTTGAGAGGCCTTTGAAGGATGTTTCTGTCGATTGCCTGTTGTGTTGTCTCCTTGATTTCGTTATTGTGAGTAGCGAGGACGACCTTCTTTTATAAGAGGTCCAATGTAATACCCGTATTGTTTTTGGACTTCTTCATTTCCTCTTTCTCAAGTCTATCGATTCGCTCGTGTTCGTTGATACTGTCTGAACTTGTTCTGTATTTCGGTTTCATCGTTCGAACGAGCTGTGATCTTGTTTTGGGTCGCTCTGGTTATCACTGTGACTTTTCCGAGTTCGGTTCGATTCTTGTGAACCTTGTTCGGAAGTAACATCTGTTGGTTCTACTAGTTCTTTTAATCGAAGTGGATCGGATTTAGAACTTCTGTATTTTCGACTCTGTCGACTCGTTTATGTTCGTTGACATTTTCTGAGCTTGTCCTGCCCCTTGCTTTTGTTGATCGAACGAGCGTGGTATTGTTTCGGAATAAGTCGTTTGTCGTTGTGACTTTTCAATTTCTATTCCCTCTCATGTGGATCTTATGTGAATGCATATGTTGTTGTTTTCACCGGATCATATATTGTCTCGAGTCGAGATGTGAACCTTGGAGTTGTTGTTTGAATTTTTATTGTTCTTCGTGATTCGAACATGATCGTTCGATTTTTGTTGTCTCGATCTTTGTGGTTCGATCGTTTGATTGTTCGGTTTTTGTTGATCTCGTTCGCGATTGTTGAGCGCTCAGACTCCTTCCTAATTCCCTTAAGTTCGGGAAATTAGTCTCGTTTTCGATCTTCCAACCCTTGGGCGGTGGAATTCGTATTAGTTCGGCCGATTGGCTCGCTTTCAATTGATGTACCGTTGGGTTGGTCAATCATACCGACTTTCGCTCGTTGTGTTTTGTGATTGTCGGATAATTGACTTGGCTATATTATCCGCTTGATGACGCTTGTCATTTGTTGGTTTTATTGTATCCCTAACGGCGACGTTGTGTTGGTCGTCGGAGCTTGTTTTCACGCCGTATGTCTCTTTGCGTTTCTTGCGCGTTTCGCCGTTGGGCGAGTTTTCTATTTTTATGTATCTCGTCGAGTTTTCTGGCGGGTATATTGCTCCCCTACTTGTTTTAAGTTTCGGACGAAACTTCTTTTAAGGAGGGTAGAATGTAATATCCGCAATTTCGAATTTCGGTAATTTTCTTTTTTCGGAGGAAGTTCGTTTTGACAACTCTATCATGACCGTTTCGTCATTCCGAGAATGATTAATTCTGCACTTTTTGTCATCCGAGTTCGTTTCGGTGTCGTTTTGTTGAGTTCTGTGTCCTTAATCGACTTTTTCACGTGGGAGTTCGACTTTGTAAAGTCACCATTAATTCTTGGAAACTCCAAAAATTTTGAATCTTTGCAACATTATAGAGCATCAAGTTAGATTTCCAATGGTTCAAACGGTGAGTCAATCGGAGTCCAGACGAAGGAGTTATGGTCGAAATAGCTAAGACTACACGATGTGCCTTTTTCGTGTTGGAGTGGACTGTACCGTGTGCCGCGGCACACTTCAGCTATGCCGCGGCACTAAGCTGATTCTTGGGCGTTTTTCTTGGCCCTGGGCCGTGGCACACTTGTCCTGTGCCGCGGCACACGGGCTTGTTCTGCACTTTTTAGCAGATTTTCGAGGAGAAACATTCATTTTCTCCTCTCTTCTTCCTCCTACCATTCTAGGCGATTCTAAGGGCGATTTTGGGCGATTTGAGTGCTCCCAAACTTGTAGAGATCATCCACCCCAAGTCTTGTTGTAGATTTTCGATCTCTACTTGAATCCTTCATCCGAATCAAGGTATTTTGGCTTGAACCGTTGTTTTTGTAGATTTGGGGATTTTCCTTTTTGATTTCGATTCCAATCCGTTTTTGATCAATTAATTGTTGTATAAACATTGTTTTGAACTTGTTCTACGGATTGGATACTCGTATCTTTGGTTCGTTCGACCCGAGGGGTGATTTCTTTGTTCTTGAAGGGTCTTGAACATTTAATGTTCGATTAAATGTTCGAATGAGTTCCGTTTGATAGTTTGTTGGGATTTCCGTTATTTTTGGCCTTGATTCTCGTCGTAATCATGTTTTATTATTCCTTACGGAGGATTATAGGTGCTCGATGATTCCGATGTTGAATTCCGTTGGTGATTGATGATTCATGTGGTGTTTTCCCGTAGTAATTTCGGTGCTATCGCGTTCTAGATAGTGTTCGGGAATTTGAGGGCTACCCGGCCGTATCCGTTCATTTTTATATTGCTCGTGATATCGAGGCAAGTACCTTGTCCATACTATTCTTGTTTTGTGAATATGATAATTGGTGATCGTCTTTATGTGGTTGTTTGATTGTTTGAAATGAGTTTTCAAAAGATTCGGTTTAGCCTTGTTAAAGGCTTGCTTTCAAAACGCGTGTGTTTTGTGAATGGTGTCGTTTGAGAATGACTATGTGAACTCTATGGATATGTTTGGTGTTGATGTTGCACTTGGTATTTGCGTGTGGACGTATATTGTTTCATTTCGGTGCATTGTGGTTTGACGTGGTGTTTTGCTAAGTGTTTGATGCTCTGGGTGAATTGTTTGAATATCCTTGATGTGATATGTTATTTGTGTGAATGTGTGGATATGGTTGAAGGTCTACGGTGACACATGGCACGTGATCATGTGGTCAGGATGCAACAAGTGATTGATCCAACCGTGAGAGCCTGAGATAATCTACGGTGGCACATGGCATGCGATCATGTGGCCAGGATGCAACAAGCGATTGATCCAACCGTGAGATGTGTGTGATTTGTTTCGCTAGCCAGCTCGGGAGGGTCCTTCGAGGACTCGAGTGGGATTTGTGGCTTCGTCCCGGTCCTAGGTGATGCGCGTGCGCGATTATGTTTTGTTGATTTTTATGTCCGTCGAGGACACGTGATGTTGGGCTCTGGCCCTGTGAATTGTTGTCGGTTTTCTATTTGCGAAAACAAAACCTTTGGGCTGTGACCCCTGTTGATTTTTGGAAAGAGAAGGATTCGGAAATCCTAAATTATTTTCTATTAAAACTCCCGATGGCATTTTAAACTGTTTTATAAATTGTTTCTTTTGATTTGTGATCTTTCGGTTTTGGAATGTTTTACCAAACTCTTGCCTCGGGAAGTACTTTTCATTACTTTTGGGGTCTTTGAGGATTCCTAGTTATTGTTATTCGTGGAATGTGAATTGTATGGCTCGTATTTGCACTTGTACTTGCACTAGCAAAACAGTGGAGTTTTGCTAACCCCCGAGTATTCGGGGGGTGGATGTCTATTTTTGCATTCAGGTTTTGGAGCATAGCACAGGGTCGGCACGAAGGATGATGAAAGATGAACGATACTAATCACACGAGGTTCCGTTGATGTCGTATTGGTCCAGTTGTATTTTCTTTTCCGCTGCGGTATCTTTTCCCCGTTGTACGGGAGTTTATTGTATTTTGACCCCTGCGTGGGTATGTGTTTGGAATTGAGTTGTATGTTATTATTGAAAGACCAAGTCGGTCTACTGAGTCATTTTAGCCTTAAAGGCGATGTTTAGATGTTTGATTTTAGTTATCAGCCTGGTAGATCCTCGAGGAGAGGGTCTACGGCGTGTAATATCCCTGAGTGGATTGGGGGTGTTACAGCACACGGTCGTATACTACCGTGTGCAGTGATCGTGTGCAAGTTTCTGTCCATGAACACGATCGCTGCACACGATTGTAGACGATCGTGTTAAACAATCGTGTACATGTTAGTGTTGCGCACGATGTTAAGGTCGTTGCGCACGATCGTTGCACACGATCGTTGCACACGGTGGCTTCCCATCGTGTGCAGCGATCTTGTCCGTAAGAACAGATCTGGAATTTTTTTTTCATCGTTCAAATAATGATGCATACCTTCTTTATGAACTCAGAAGCACGACAAATGAAGTCCTATTTCAACGTCAACTTTTATTTTCGAACAATCTTGTGATTTCTATAAGATTTTTTGAGAGACCCTTTGCCAAAAATAAAATGGTTGTGTTGTTTTGATGTATATGTTTGTAGTTAAATTTTGGTTGTTGGACATTAATATCGATCGGAGGAGGAAAGTAAAAAAGAAAAAAGAGAAGAAAAGTAGTTTAAATTAAATAAATAAAAAAAAAAGTGAGAAGTCAACAATACAACAAAAAAGAGGACATTTTAGTCTTTTTAATCAAAATGGTACCAAAAACTTATAGTTTTATGAATGAGGATATAGAACTTATCAATTTTATGCTTTGGTATTAAAAAATTGATTCCCACTTTTTCATACTTCAGTTGACACATAATCAATTACTGGCTTAATCATCATTGCATTAATGACATTATAATTATACCTCAAATAACTCCTACTTACCTTATTAATTTTTACGAATTAAGGAATATGAATTATGAATAAATAAGAATTCATTATATTTACAAAAATAATTCATATTTTCTTAATTTAAAATATAAATCCCAAACAAAGAGAAATTTAATATAGTAGTGTGCACTATATATTAAAAACTTAAACCTAAAATCTCGCGGAAATATTATATATTCCACTAATTATTAGTTTATATTAGTTAGTCACTATAATTAGGTATATTAATAAAAAAAATATCAACTGAAATGAAAGATGTTTGGGAGTATTGCAAAAGAAATGTTGAATATATATAATTAAAAAGGTACTTGAAGTCTTAATCAATTAAATAAATCAAAATAATCTTATTAAAAAATATTATTGAAAGTGTAGAAATAATTGTTTTAATTATTATTTATAAATAAATCAAAGAAACTATGGAATAAATCAATTAGACTATTTTAGTTTTAAATTTTATTTAATTAATATAAATTAACAAAATAAATGAAAAAACTTATATTTAGTAAATTATATAATTACTGGTTTTAAGAATTTTTAAAGAGATATTTTAAAATATATAAGAAATTAAATTTAATAATATACTAATTCGTAGATCTTTGTACAAAGAGAATTTCAGAAAATAAAAATTGATCGTTTTAAGTGATTTCTTAATTTTTTTTGTTTTAAATTTTTCTACTTTTAAAATCAACTATATATTTTTGAAAGTTTTGGATTTGCTTTTGTATTTTAAATTATATCCAAATAATTTATGTATTTTTTTTCAAATATAAGGATTAAATGATCTCTTTGTTGGCCATATACAGAAACCGTTAAATACTTAACGATTTGGATCATTTTGGCAAAAAAAAGGACCAAAAAAACGTGGAACTAAAATTTTATCAAATACACTTTAACACAATCAGATATGAATTGAGGTTTTTTCTAATATGAGTTTCCGAAATTACTAAAAGTGCCCAATTATTTATGTGTTCTCTTGAATGTGAAATGTGCCAACTTTAATACTTCTATATATTAAGTTGAATGTTTGAAAATAATATCATATAAAAATGATAGTATAAAGTTTCAAGTGAACCAGATGTCACTTAGGTTTTTTGTAATACAAGTTTCACAAATTACTAAAAATACTCTAATTATTTTTCTCTTCAGTAAAATTTATTGAATTTAGTACTCTTAATTATGAAGTTCAATGCCTGAAAGTACCCTATAACTTTTTTCAGCTCATCTTATATTACAAACAAAATTGGGCATTTTTTTACTTTTAAAAAATGGAGATAATTTTAATTAGGCTATGATGTGGATGTAGTTTTCTTAGTTAACCCCGCGATTAGTATATTTACAATAAGTCATTCAAGTAATTCACTTATATATATACTACACTGCTTCTTTTTTATTTTTTGGCAACTTGTGAAGTACTTAATTTTAAGTTATAAGTCATAATCTCCTTACTTTGTATTCCAAAATCTATTTTAAAATGAATATACATATAGTTTCACTTCAACCAAACGAGATTTTTTGTAATATAAGTTTCAGAAATTAATAAAAGTACTTCTACTCTTTTTCTATTTTTAATGTAAAATGTGTAGACTTTAATACTCTTAAATATAAAGCTAAATGTTTGAAAAATATCATATAAGCATAAATATACCGTTTCACTTCAATCAAATCAATTGAGTTTTTATTTTGTAATTTATTAAAATTTTAAGGTCGTTTTAATTAGGACAAAATTCTGATGTATATTTTTTTAACTTAGCCAAGTTATTCTTATATTATAATTGTTAAATACCAATTGTAATTTTAAGGCTGGGACTTGGATGTAGTTTTCTAAATTAACGGGTATATTTATAATAGGTCATACAAGTAATTAAATTATATATACTATTATGTTTTTTTATTGCAATTTGATAAGTGCTTAATTTTAAGCTATAAGTCCAAATCTCTTATACATTTCCAAAAGCTTTTTTTTATTTTAAATATTACTAGAATTATCCTTGACATAATTATTTAGTACAATTGTACATATGAAGTTGTACCAAAGAACAATGCATATATTGGTTATTCAAGTATAAGCTCTTCTTCACTTGGGCATCATTGCAAACTCATAATTATGAGATTAATTGTTGGACAAACAATGTCATCTCATCATCTACAAGAAATTAAGGACTTCTCCGAATGAATCCTCAAAATTGTAAATGGTGAGCTGGGTGAAGAAGTCGATAGAGAAACCTTGATTGATATTCTTGATATTTACTAATCCGGAATGCCGATGATTATATTGCAGCCATTGTTGAAAGCACTATCATTCACTTAAAGTAATTTTTTGAAGAAAGAGCAACCATGACGCCAACAAACGACGTTGTAGAGATAGTAAACGATTACGTGATGTCTATAATTTCAAAATACAAACAGATATATCACGTTGTGGAGATAGTAAACGATTACGTGATGTCTATAATTTCAAAAGACAAGCGGATATATCGCAGTTCTAATAGTATATGCAAAATTTCTGCCATCTAATAGTCAAAATCAAGTATATCCAATGAATCTTTTTGAATAGTATCAAGTGTTCTCGAATTCCAAATCACATCTTAAAATCGTAAGTTAGAGTTTCAATTATGCTAATTCAAAATATGGATCAATCATCAGAATTATGCAATGTCACCTCATTAATAATTATCCAAACCCATAACCATATTATTGAACAAAAAAATTCGGAGAATAATTCTGAGAGTAAAGTATTTATTCCACAATTGATATTAAGCCCCTTAGATATCAGATTACCATTTAAATTTCAAATACGCCAGTTCCCACTTATTATGAGCTTTGCCATGACTATATTTAGGAGTCAAGTTCAAACGCTTTTTCATATCGGTATGTATCTTTGAAGACCCGTATTCGGTCATGGTTAGCTTTATGTAGCCATATCAAGAGTGAAGATCAGGAAAGACTAGAAATATTTTCTTGCGATGAGAATGGTGTAATCATAAACATAACAAATAGTGTGGTTTATAAATAAGTATTATGAAATTTATAATGAACGATTTACATATTATATATTTACATAAAAGATTTTTTTATTATTCTCGTGTAATTACACGGGTGTTATACTAGTTATTTATTACTTACCGTTGAGTTACATAAATCATTCTCTTTTCACGGCTACAATTTTAATGAAGGGGAAACGCATCCTAAAGGAATAATCTCATACCCCCTTGAAATGAATAATTTAGTTAAGGTATAATTTTTTAATTTTAATTATTCTAATGAAGTTATAATTCATTTTAAACTATATATTATCGTTCATTTTTCCAAAAAAAAAAATCAATCAGCTAATATTGTAATTCATATAACGAAAAATTTTATTTTTAATAAATTTTATATAAATTTCAATTATATATTAAGATTTTATTTTTGAAAATATCCTCTTCAAGTGATATAAAATCATATTTTGAAATTGTTCTCTTCAAGCGGAATATATGAAGTATATAAGTAGACAATCACAATAAAGAAGGCTGACACACTATCTATGATAATTATAAAGTGATTTTAAGTTCAAAGTTCTAACAATGAATGAAAACACCCATAAATTGACTAGACCAAATGAGTATGTTAATGTAAATAATAGTCTATTCTCGACATCTACTATGGATACAATTTGCTATTATTATATCTCTCATATGTGTTGCATGATTTATAATTATGTTTATATACAGTTTAAAGCTTTGTTATTAATAATTAATTCAAAAATATTATAAATCCTTAAATTGGCCGTTGTTATATTCTTTTATTGTTTTATATTAAATAATAAGAATTAATTAATTTACGCAATGAGATAATCACTATTAGGTGATATCTTAATAGGAGACAAAAAGATTAAATAGATATCAAGTTATGTGGTTTTAGCACCGCCACTTGAACCATCCCATCATTGTAATCGAACCAACTCTACTTCGTCAAGTCGTGGTTTTAGCTCTACCACCTTAACCATCCAGACCACATCAGCCCTTCCTAGCAAAAGCCAAATCCAATCGAAACCTCAAATCATCGAGTCGAAACTCAAAACCCGAAGTCGGGACTACCAGCATCGCTCACATGTGCGGGATGTCCACGCAAACAGAAATCAAGGCCTAAATTAAGACCCATACAACGAGATGCCGCTGCCATGACCTCTCGAGAACCAACAAACTGGAATCCCGACCCATAAGAAAAAACCATCGAACCACCGTTTGCATCAAAGCTGCAGCTATCATGAACCTCGAATGTAATACCAGTTATTTTTATGATATGATATTATTATTATAATAATATTAACACATGTATTTTTATTTAAATTAGTCTCATTATATTCCACCAATCATTTAGTGAGTAATTATTTTACAAATATTTTATTCACTTAATATGATTTAATGAGCTCATATGCATTTTCATTACATCTCACAAGTTCTAAGCTCGAGTTAGTTAATTTTTCAAGGGGCATTTATTAATTATGTATTATTATTTATTAATATTAATAATAGTAGTATTTTTAATCAAGTCAATATTAATATTAGTATTGTTAATATTTTAAAATATCATTGTTAATTGGTTAAAGTCCATTGAATTTTATTTATAATTTTATTTTCATTTGGCCCAAACATTTCCATTAGTTCAATAAGTATAATAATTTTAATTGTCCAAATAGTCTTTCTTGGCGCAATAGGCCAAATGAGAATCCATACTCCAAAAGAATTTTACAAAATAAATTAATTGAAGAAATCTTACAATCTCAAATTCTACGCTCCTACCACTACCACAACTCTCCATCTTAATCTAATCTAACAGTATAAATACTCATACACTACAATACAATACACAAATACAATTCTCACATTCGAGCCTGCGAAATCTTCATCTTCTAGAATTCCTCAAGCAAAGCAATTCTTAGCACAATTCTGAAATTCTCTTCTCACAGCAAAATTCGGTCTTGAGGAGTCGATTCGAGGCAGCAAAAGGATCTCAGGTCTCCGAACTCCTTCTGTAATGGGAGGTAATCTCAAGTTCCTTTGTTTTACAATTTTTTCACGTTCAGTTTTACATAAATTGTCATAACCCAAATTAGCCAAAGAAATTTCAAACTACAAACATAATCTTCTTTTCTATTTTTTCTACAGATTAAATTAGTGTCAGTAGATACCTGCAAAATTTAATCACAAACCCAATAACAATCAACCCCAACCCACTGAAATTACATTCCAAGTTTAGAGTAGAAAAAACAGACTTAAACCCCATCCCCATTGAAATCAGAAACCAAACCTCAAATCAAAACCCGCAAGTTATGAATCCCATAAATAAGGAACTATCAAACCTTACCCATGAGACCCATAAATTATCAAACCTTCAAACCAACATATCAGCCCAGAACTCGACCCATGTCCAGAAATTGGGGAGAGAAGGGATTTTATACCAAGAGTTTTTATGTCAATTCTATTTTCGACCCCCAGTTTTTCCAAATTTTATGAAATCATTTTTTTAGTTCATTTAATTTCAACCCTAAATTTCTAATTCCCCCCATTTAATTCAATCAGCTTTTAATACTTTCAAATAGCCCCAATCAGATCACTTTTTGACGAAGTCATTAAAATGTTAACATTTCAGTTAATATTAATAGTTAGTGTTTAGTTTTAATTTATGCATCGTATTTTATTTTCAGTTAAAATATAATGATAAATTATAATAATTTAATTATTATATTTATTATTATTTATAGATAATAATCCAGATTTACAGGCTTAGCACTGTTAGTCGATCATCATCATTTTCAAATCCAAGCAGCAGCATTATATCAGTTGGGAATTTATACTATCACTTTAATTGTTTTAATGGGATTCTATATGAGGATGCATGTTGTAAATGAGGCTCACTTGTGTACATGCAAAGAGGTTCGATCTATAGATACATATTGTGCGGAGACACTTGCCAACCTCAACGCTAATGTTATGCATGCTAGATTCATGTTATGTAATTAAAAAATTAGCGGGCCGGGTACCCGTGTAATACCCGCAATTTCGGATTTCGGTAATTTTTTTCAAGGAGTCCGCTTTGACGACTCGCCAGGATTGCTTTTTTCAATCTGAGAATGATTAATTTTGCACCTTTTGACATCCGAGTCCGTTTCGGTGTCATTTTGTTGAGTTCCGTGCTTCTTAGCGATTTTCTCGTACTTGAGTTCGATTCTTGCGACTCTCGTCCGAAACTGTTGTTTAGAGTTTCTCGTAAGTTCATTTAATGTTATTATACGTGTTGCGAGCTTTGGCTTGGTGTTTCGTTTCGGATCGTTGATGTTGTCCACGAGCTTTTCGTCGTGTTCGTTCCGTGCTTGGGGTATTTTATGCTTCGTAATTTGCTCATTATCGTTTTGGATCATAACCGGTGCGTTAAGGTGGCCGAGACATCGTCGAACGCCTAACCGGACCGTCGGAGTTGGCCACGGCCGAGTCATGACCGGGCATTTTGGGGCCAGGCCACTCCTGGTCGAGCTACGGCCGTAATGGCCCGGCAGCTACGGCCGTAAGGCCTGCTACGTACGTAAGCCTTGGCCGGTGAACAGTGAATCTGCATTGATAATGATATGTAATAATGACACCAAAAGATAACGTTATATGTCAGTAAAATATCTAGTTGATATAACTACGTCATGTCTTAAAAAAATGTATTCTCGGTTAATAATATCACTATTAGTCAATATTAGAATAAATTTAGAATATGTTAAGGGGGAAATGGGCCGTTCCCTATATATGTGATCTACTAAATATTATGGATCATATCGATAGTCACATGTGTACATGAACCGAAAATTTATTAGATGATTTGCTCACATTTGAACATAATTTTCCACATCAAATATTAAAACTAATAATTGAACTCCAGGTCAATTTGACTTTTTTTTGGTCAAACTTTTTAAATTTTGACCACAAACTTATGAAAATATATATTTAATTATGATATTTTAAAGGAATAATACTTATACATGTTCGTTAATTTATTGACTTTCTTGGTTAGAGTTGACTGGCCCTGTTTGTATGTATTTCTCCCTATTTAAAGGGATCTCATCAATGGAATAATACACACTTTTGCCCTACTTTACTGTTCAGTTATTTTTCCTTCAACACGTTATCAGCACGAAGTTCCCAGCTGAGCAAAAAAAAATTCCCCGATTTTCTAAAAAATCCCGACCGAAAAAAAATCGGAAAAACCCTAGAAACAGTGCGCCGCCGCCGCCTTCTTCGCGCAACCCTTCACGAAACCGACTGCTCCCGTTTTCTGCAAAAATTCGAAAAAAAAAGAAAAAATCGATTTTTTTTCTCTGCAGAAACCCTAGCCGTCGCCGTCGCTCGATTCATCTCTTTCCCTGATCGCGGCCCGTCTTCTACCCCCACCAGACCGTCTCTCCGCCCGTCCGCGACCTCACCTTCCCCCTCGGCCAAAACCCTAGCCGTCACCTTCTTCAACAATCATGCCACCGACTGAAAAAAAATAAAAGAATAAAAAAAAAATCGCGGTTGAAAAACCGTAATCCCCGCCACGCCGCCACCCCTCATCCATAGCAGTCTTGCAGCAAATCGCTGCAGCCCCAGTCGGGCTCTGCAACCTCGCATCAGATCCGAAATAAAAAAAAAAATCGGCTTCGTCTTCCAGTGCAGACCCGCCCCACGCCTCCAGCTCCAGAACCTGAAAACCCTACCCGACTACCATCTCACGCGCTTCGAAGAAACTGGCCCAGATCCGAGCACCACCACCTCAGGAATCAGCCGCCTCCGTGCTGTCACTCGTCCCAGAACTCAGCCCAGACCGATCGACTTCTGCACAACCTGCTGACATATTCTCCTCAACCACCCGCCCTTCTCCGTGTAGCCATAATTCCAGCGTTGCACGCCAGATCGCCTGCTACTGCTACAACATCACAGTTGGACCCTTGATTTGTCAACAACCACCAATCGGAATTGATTGGGATTTGCACTAATTTAGGCCGATGGAATTAGGGATAAAGGATTGCTTTTCTTTTTTCTATGCTTCTTTAGTAAAATTAAAATTAATTTAAATTATACTCTTTTTGCTGAAAATTACGTCTTTAACCTCTTATTTCTTATTTTCTACAAGGTAACACCTTTAATTTCATTTTGGAGAGGAATTGGGGATGTTTACTGATGATTCAAGCGGATAATTGAAAAAAAAAATGACGATATATCATAGGAAAGAATCGTATCTTTCCTATAAGGTACACAAATCTGAACCATACTATCTGCAATGTGCAATTTTACATGCCTTAATTACTTTACTTGGATATTTATATTTCATAAAGTTGTTATGCTAAATTAAACCAAATTAAAGCATGATATATTAATAACTTCAATTAAATTAAAGCGAATTGCTTAAAGCAACTTGAATTAAATTAAATTCACAAGAATTAATATATATTGCGCCATAAGACACCTCTTTGAGTGCATATATCCGTGTATAGATATATTCATAGGGTTATGTGATTATATCTATAAATATACATATATTTGCATACATATATAGATATGACATGCAAATTAGGCTTCATTTTAGTAGATTTTAGAGGACTTATTTCTATTGCATATATTAAATAGAACCATGATAAAGTAATATCATTGGTTATCCTCAATAGCATCGAAAGAAATTTTGACCATATCTTGGTTCCGAAAAATAATAACGCTCCCACTATTGAAAATTTTATCATGGAAAGTACTCATGGTAAACTGTGAAAAATCATTTTATTTTTTCTTGTATTAAGATAGCTTATCTAACTCGCCTCAAATTTGATATCTTGGACTCAAAAGAGCTTGAGTGCCATAGATGGGTCTCCTACGTCGAGACCACGTTTATCACTAAAGAATATAGTGGTACGCTCCTTAACACCACAGACCAAGTACCGTCTGACAAGATCAAAGCGAGTGCACTTATATTCCTTAGGTAGCACATCGAACCCAGCCTAAGATAGGAATATCTACGGTTGAAATTCCCTAAAGAACTGTGGAATGCCCTTAAGGGCCAATTTGGGAACATTGACAAACTTTGCTCCCAGAACTGACCGTGCAGTGGAATGAAATCCGCTTGCTTGACTATAAACGGATCAACCATTTCAACAAAGATATGATCTCTCTCAAGGCAACGCCTGAATTTCTGTGGAAAGGATATCACAGAAGATGACATGATCCATAAAGCTTTTTTCACCTTCCCTACTTCTGCTCTTATACTAATGAACCAGTATAGGCTGGAGTATGATAATAAAAGCATCACTACCTTCAATAAGCTAATCAACCTACTGCAAGTAGGTGAGAGGCATAACGAAGTGTTAGTGAGCAGTAATGTCAGGCCCGTTGGGACAACGAAAATTCCCTAGGCCAATTATGGAAAAGTGAAGGATGGAAATGTAACACCCCCAAACCACTCGGGAATATTACAGCGCCGCAGACCCTCTCCGCGAGGATCCACCAGGCTAAATACAAAACAATGCGTCACTTCACATGCCGACATGGCTACATAAAAGACCACTAGACCGATTAGGTCTTATATCACAACACACACAACAATACATACAAGACCCTTGCCCAGCACACATACCCACGCAGGGGCTAGAATACGATAACACTTCCATAATTCGAGAAAATAACACATCGGAGGAATAACCAACACGACTCTATCAAATACTCTATAAATGGTCTTCATGTGATTAGTATCTTCGTCTCCCATCATCCTTCGTATCGATCCTGTGGCTCGCTCCCCAGCTACCTGCAAGTACCTGGACGCAATACAGACATCCACCCCCCGAATACTCGGGGGTTAGCAAAACTCCACTGTTTTGCTAGTGCAAGTATAGAACAGAAGTACAAGCCATACACAACGTGCTTCAAGAATATAATAATCTTGAATATATTTCCCGAGATAATTCACTTAATCAAAACAGTTTGATTTATAAAAGGTAGGAATAGAACCATGTATTTCATACAAAATATTTTATGATCTCGGGAGTTTGAAAACATTTGAAATAAAGGAATTCTCAAGCCCTTCGAAAACACTTAGGGACATGGCCCAAAATCATCTTTCCAAAATACGATTCCAATAATAAAACGCGGTTTCACAACCCAATTCACAACACACGGTCCAAGACCCGAATCATAAGCCACAGTGGTCCACGACCCGAATCACATAACACATGTTCCTAAGGATTATTCGCCCCGTGCTAACAAGCCACGAACCTCGATGCTCCCGTAGAACATACCCGAGTAAATAACCCAATAGAAGCCATACCAAATCACATGTCCTCGTGGCAACAAACATGTAACCATTCCAAACCACAACCATAAGTTATCCCAAGACGGCTAACAAGCCACGAACCTCTGAGTCCCCGCAAGACATACCCGGTGATAACCCCACAAGTTATCTCGGCATCGGGCTAGCAAGCCCCGAACCTCGGAGTCCCCGCAAGACATACCCGGATTGATAACCCTACGGTCACGCCCGACCCATACTAGCAAGTATGGATCCTGAGATTCAACAATCCTACCCGAGGCACATCACTATCAATGATCACATAACAATGAGCAAAATATCAAGCCAAGCAACACTTAAACATCACAACCTCCTTTCAAAGGAGTATCAACTAATATCACACCCAATACGTTCTTACCGAACAAGTACACATAACAATACGTAATCCCGACAAAGGATTACTCTATTAAACTCACTCAAAGTGGTCATAGATCTTTTCAACATACAAAACCAACACACATATCCCGAGAACACATATATTCACGTAGTACACGAATTATCGTTGAAAGACAACATTTATCGAGAACATACCGATCCCTTTTTACGTTCATTAAACATTGGGTTTCGTATATAATCATTTATCAATAATTACGCCTACGAAACATGAAATGTATGGACAAGATACTTGCCTCGGTATCACGAGCGACTTAAACGATTTAACGGACACGATCGGCAACCTTCGAACCTCCAAAATGATCAAGACTTGACACCTACGAATACTACGAAAATAGCATCACCACGAATCAATAACACTAATCGAAATCCAAACGATCCTAAAAATGACAAGGATCTAAGTATTCTCAAAGAAATCAAGAATCGTTGATCCTGCAATAAAAATCGATGAACTGTTAACAAAATCAAGATTACGGTGAAGACAACCAAAAATACACAACCGATCGGATGAGATCGGTTAAGAATCACAAATCCAAGGAAAAACCCCAAATTCAAGAAACTAGGGTTCTAAGAAGAGATTACCTTGATCTGGACCAAGAAGACGATTAGATGTTGTTAAACATCTACAAATCCGCCAGAGATGAAGCTAGAAGAAAAGATCGGTCCTAATCGCCTCTGGATCTCACTCCCGTCGGAAGGGGTGAAGAAAAGTGGAAAAATGACGACTTAATGCCGTTGTCCAAGATTTATACTAGACAGTTATTAGCGCGCGCTAAACACCTGCATTAGCGTGCGCTAACGGTCAACGCTCCAGAGAAACCGCATATAACACAGATAGAGTGCGCTAGCCAAAAGCCGTAGCGTGCTCTAACGGGACACAAAACCATCCAAGAGCCTCGGATGTAACCGCACCTACCGGGTAGCGTGCGCTAGAAAGAAGAGAGAGCGTGCGCTAAGCAGTCGATAGTGTGCGCTAGCTATCAGCCTTAGCGTGCGCTAACAAAGCTCCGGGGCCCATCCAAAGAGCTACCGGATCGCCTGGACTGCCAGTTAGCGTGCGCTACACATTCATTAGCGTGCGCTAAACACCACGCAGTAGCGTGCGCTATGCCTCAAGCATTAGCGTGCGCTACACCACAAAAACTCAAAAACTCACATAGTGATCCGAAACGCCTCCAAACACGTGTCCCAACAAGACACACCCAACCATGGCACGAAATTCCAACTATGAGGACAATGACAATCCGATAAAACCCAGAAAACTCAACGATTCCGGAACAAAAATCTCGGGTATTACATTCTACCCCTCTTAAAAGAAGTTTCATCCCCGAAACTTGAAACACATAACGAACGACGCAAAACAAACTCAGATAACACACGATATCCGTTGCCGAAATAACAAAACACAACGAACGAAAATCAATACGGTCGAAAAATTCAACAGTACATCAACCCAAAACACGAGCTATACGCTGAACCAATACGAAATTCCACAGCCCAAGGGTTGGAGGATCGAACACAAAACAAATTCCCTGAACTTAAGGAAATTACGAAGGAGTCCTAACGCTCAACAATCACGAAACGAGATCAACAAAAACTGAACCATCGAACAATTGACTTACAACGATCGAGACGACAACAGTCGATCAATCATGTTCGAATCACGACGAACAATAATACTCAAACAACAACCCCAAAGTTCACATCTCGACTCGAGACAATATACGATCCGGTGAAGACAACAAGATGTGTATTCACATAAGATCCACATGAAAGGGAATAGCAATTGGAAAGTCATAACGACAAATGGGTTATTCTGTAACACCCCCAAACCACTCGGGAATATTACAGCGCCGCAGACCCTCTCCGTGAGGATCCACCAGGCTAAATACAAAACAATGCGTCACTTCACATGCCGACATGGCTACATAAAAGACCACTAGACCGATTAGGTCTTATATCACAACACACACAACAATACATACAAGACCCTTGCCCAGCACACATACCCACGCAGGGGCTAGAATACGATAACACTTCCATAATTCGAGAAAATAACACATTGGAGGAATAACCAACACGACTCTACCAAATACTCTATAAATGGTCTTCACGTGATTAGTATCTTCGTCTCCCATCATCCTTCGTATCGATCCTGTGGCTCGCTCCCGCCTACCCGCAAGTACTGACGCACACAGACATCCACCCCCCGAATACTCGGGGGTTAGCAAAACTCCACTGTTTTGCTAGTGCAAGTATAGAACAGAAGTACAAGCCATACACAACGTGCTTCAAGAATATAATAATCTTGAATATATTTCCCGAGATAATTCACTTAATCAAAACAGTTTGATTTATAAAAGGTAGGAATAGAACCATGTATTTCATACAAAATATTTTATGATCTCGGGAGTTTGAAAACATTTGAAATAAAGGAATTCTCAAGCCCTTCGAAAACACTTAGGGACATGGCCCAAAATCATCTTTCCAAAATACGATTCCAATAATAAAACGCGGTTTCACAACCCAATTCACAACACACGGGGTCCAAGACCCGAATCATAAGCCACAGGGTCCACGACCCGAATCACATAACACATGTTCCTAAGGATTATTCGCGTCCCGTGCTAACAAGCCACGAACCTCAGATGCTCCCGTAGAACATACCCGAGTAAATAACCCAATAGGAAGCCATACCAAATCACATGTCCTCGTGGCAACAACACGTAACCATTCCAAACCACAACCATAAGTTATCCCAAGATCGGCCAACAAGCCACGAACCTCGGAGTCCCCGCAAGACATACCCGGTGATAACCCCACAAGTTATCTCGGCATCGGGCTAGCAAGCCCCGAACCTCGGAGTCCCCGCAAGACATACCCGGATTGGATAACCCTATGGTCACGCCCAACCCATACTAGCAAGTATGGATCCCGGAGATTCAACAATCCTACCCGGAGGCACATCACTATCAATGATCACATAACAATGAGCAAAATATCAAGCCAAGCAACACTTAAACATCACAACCTCCTTTCAAAGAAGTATCAACTAATATCACACCCAATACGTTCTTACCGAACAAGTACACATAACAATACGTAATCCCCGACAAAGGATTACGGTCTATTAAACTCACTCAAAGTGGTCATAGCATCTTTTCAACATACAAAACCAACACACATATCCCGAGAACACATATATTCACGTAGTACACGAATTATCGTTGAAAGACAACATTTATCGAGAACATACCGATCCCTTTTTACGTTCATTAAACATTGGGTTTCGTATATAATCATTTATCAATAATTACGCCTACGAAACATGAAATGTATGGACAAGATACTTGCCTCGGTATCACGAGCGACGAAACGACGAACGGACACGATCGGGCAACCTTCGAACCTCCAAAAATGATCAAGACTTCGACAGCCCACGAATACTACGAAAATAGCATCACCACGAATCAATAACACTAATCGAAATCCGAAACGATCCTAAAAATGACAAGGATCTAAGTATTCTCAAAGAAATCAAGAATCGTTGATCCGGGCGATAAAAATCGATGAACTATTAACAAAATCTGAAGATTACGGTGAAGACAACAAAAAAACACAACCGATCGGATGAGATCGGTTAAGAATCACAAATCCAAGGAAAAACCCCAAATTCAAGAAACTAGGGTTCTAAGAAGAGATTACCTTGATCTGGACCAAGAAGACGATTAGATGTTGTTAAACATCTACAAATCCGCTCAGAGATGAAGCTAGAAGAAAAAGATCGGTCCTAATCGCCTCTGGATCTCACTCCCGTCGGAAGGGGTGAAGAAAAGTGGAAAAATGACGACTTAATGTCGCTGCCCAAGATTTATCTTGGGCCGATTATTAGCGCGCTAAACACCGCATTAGCGTGCGCTAATGGGGTCAACGCTCCAGAGAAACCGCATATAACACGCTTAGCGTGCGCTAGCTAAAAGCCGTAGGCGTGCGCTAACGGGTCATAAAACCAAATCCGAGCTCCTCGGATGTAACCGCACTGCCGGTAGCGTGCGCTAGAAAGAAGAGAGAGCGTGCGGCGCTAAGCGATAGCGTGGCGCTAGCTATCGGCCTTAGCGTGCGCTAACAAAGCTCAGCCCCATCCCGTAGCTACCGGATCGCCTCGATCGCCGATTAGCGTGCGCTACACATTCAGTAGCGTGCGCTAAACACCACGCAGTAGCGTGCGCTATGCCTCAAGCATTAGCGTGCGCTACACCACAAAAACTCAAAAACTCACATAGTGATCCGAAACGCCTCCAAACACGTGTCCCAACAAGACACACCCAAACATGGCACGAAATTCCAACTATGAGGACAATGACAATCCGATAAAACCCAGAAAACTCAACGATTCCGGAACAAAAATCTCGGGTATTACATTCTACCCCTCTTAAAAGAAGTTTCGTCCCCGAAACTTGAAACATATAACGAACGACGCAAAACAAACTCAGATAACACACGATATCCGTTGCCGAAATAACAAAACACAACGAATGAAAATCAATACGGTCGAAAAATTCAACAGTACATCAACCCAAAACACGAGCTATACGCTGAACCAATACGAAATTCCACAGCCCAAGGGTTGGAGGATCGAACACAAAACAAATTCCCTGAACTTAAGGAAATTACTAAAGAGTCCTAACGCTCAACAATCACGAAACGTGATAAACAAAAACTGAACCATCGAACGATTGAGTTACAACGATCGAGACGATAACAGTCGATCAATCATGTTCGAATCACGACGAACAATAATACTCAAACAACAACCCCAAAGTTCACATCTCGACTTGAGACAATATACGATCCGGTGAAGACAACACGATGTGTATTCACATAAGATACACATGAAAGGGAATAGCAATTGGAAAGTCATAACGACAAATGGGTTATTCTGTAACACCCCCAAACCACTCGGGAATATTACAGCGCCGCAGACCCTCTCCGCGAGGATCCACCAGGCTAAATACAAAACAATGTGTCACTTCACATGCTGACATGGCTACATAAAAGACCACTAGACCGATTAGGTCTTATATCACAACACACACAACAATACATACAAGACCCTTGCCCAGCACACATACCCACGCAGGGGTTAGAATACGATAACACTTCCATAATTCGAGAAAATAACACATCGGAGTAATAACCAACACGACTCTACCAAATACTCTATAAATGGTCTTCACGTGATTAGTATCTTCGTCTCCCATCATCCTTCGTATCGATCATGTGGCTCGCTCCCCAGCTACCTGCAAGTACCTGGACGCAATACAGACATCCACCCCCCGAATACTCGGGGGTTAGCAAAACTCCACTGTTTTGCTAGTGCAAGTATAGAACAGAAGTACAAGCCATACACAACGTGCTTCAAGAATATAATAATCTTGAATATATTTCCCGAGATAATTCACTTAATTGAAACAGTTTGATTTATAAAAGGTAGGAATAGAACCATCTATTTCATACAAAATATTTTATGATCTCGGGAGTTTGAAAACATTTGAAATAAAGGAATTCTCAAGCCCTTCGAAAACACTTAGGGACATGGCCCAAAATCATCTTTCCAAAATACGATTCCAATAATAAAACGCGGTTTCACAACCCAATTCACAACACACGGGGTCCAAGACCCGAATCATAAGCCACAGGGTCCACGACCCGAATCACATAACACATGTTCCTAAGGATTATTCGCGTCCGTGCTAACAAGCCACGAACCTCGATGCTCCCGTAGAGAACATACCCGAGTAAATAACCCAATAGGAAGCCATACCAAATCACATGTCCTCGTGGCAACAAACACGTAACCATTCCAAACCACAACCATAAGTTATCCCAAGATCGGCTAACAAGCCACGAACCCTGAGTCCCCGCAAGACATACCCGTGATAACCCCACAAGTTATCTCGGCATCGGCTAGCAAGCCCCGAACCTCGAGTCCCCGCAAGACATACCCGGATTGGATAACCCTACGGTCACGCCCGACCCATACTAGCAAGTATGGATCCAGGAGATTCAACAATCCTACCCGGAGGCACATCACTATCAATGATCACATAACAATGAGCAAAATATCAAGCCAAGCAACACTTAAACATCACAACCTCCTTTCAAAGGAGTATCAACTAATATCACACCCAATACGTTCTACCGAACAAGTACACATAACAATACGTAATCCCGACAAAGGATTACGGTCTATTAAACTCACTCAAAGTGGTCATAGCATCTTTTCAACATACAAAACCAACACACATATCCCGAGAACACATATATTCACGTAGTACACGAATTATCGTTGAAAGACAACATTTATCGAGAACATACCGATCCTTTTTACGTTCATTAAACATTGGGTTTCGTATATAATCATTTATCAATAATTACGCCTACGAAACATGAAATGTATGGACAAGATACTTGCCTCGGTATCACGAGCGACGAAACGATTTAACGACACGATCGGCAACCTTCGAACCTCCAAAATGATCAAGACTTGACAAATTACGAATACTACGAAAATAGCATCACCACGAATCAATAACACTAATCGAAATCCGAAACGATCCTAAAAATGACAAGGATCTAAGTATTCTCAAAGAAATCAAGAATCGTTGATCCGGGCGATAAAAATCGATGAACTATTAACAAAATCTGAAGATTACGGTGAAGACAACAAAAAATACACAACCGATCGGATGAGATCGGTTAAGATTCACAAATCCAAGGAAAAACCCCAAATTCAAGAAACTAGGGTTCTAAGAAGGGATTACCTTGATCTGGACCAAGAAGACGATTAGATGTTGTTAAACATCTACAAATCCGCTCAGAGATGAAGCTAGAAGAAAAAGATCGGTCCTAATCGCCTCTGGATCTCACTCCCGTCGGAAGGGGTGAAGAAAAGTGGAAAAATGACGACTTAATCGTCATTGCCCAAGATTTATCTCGAGTTATTAGCGCGCGCTAAACACTTCGCATTAGCGTGCGCTAACGGTCAACGCTCAGAGAAACCGCATATAACACGCTTAGCGTGCGCTAGCTAAAAGCCGTAGCGTGGCGCTAACGGTCACAAAACCACCCAAGAGCTCGATGTAACCGCACTGCCGGGTAGCGTGCGCTAGAAAGAAGAGAGAGCGTGCGCTAAGGCGGTCGATAGCGTGCGCTAGCTATCGGCCTTAGCGTGCGCTAACAAAGCTCCGCCCCAAAGAGCTACCGGATCGCCTCGATCGCCGGTTAGCGTGCGCTACACATTGAGCGCGGCGCTAAACACCACGCAGTAGCGTGCGCTATGCCTCAAGCATTAGCGTGCGCTACACCACAAAAACTCAAAAACTCACATAGTGATCCGAAACGCCTCCAAACACGTGTCCCAACAAGACACACCCAACCATGGCACGAAATTCCAACTATGAGGACAATGACAATCCGATAAAACCCAGAAAACTCAACGATTCCGGAACAAAAATCTCGGGTATTACATTCTACCCCTCTTAAAAGAAGTTTCGTCCCCGAAACTTGAAACACATAACGAACGACGCAAAACAAACTCAGATAACACACGATATCCGTTGCCGAAATAACAAAACACAACGAATGAAAATCAATACGGTCGAAAAATTCAACAGTACATCAACCCAAAACACGAGCTATACGCTGAACCAATACGAAATTCCACAGCCCAAGGGTTGGAGGATCGAACACAAAACAAATTCCCTGAACTTAAGGAAATTACGAAAGAGTCCTAACGCTCAACAATCACGAAACGTGATAAATAAAAACTGAACCATCGAACGATTGAGTTACAACGATCGAGACGATAACAGTCGATCAATCATGTTCGAATCACGACGAACAATAATACTCAAACAACAACCCCAAAGTTCACATCTCGACTTGAGACAATATACGATCCGGTGAAGACAACACGATGTGTATTCACATAAGATACACATGAAAGGGAATAGCAATTGGAAAGTCATAACGACAAATGGGTTATTCTGTAACACCCCCAAACCACTCGGGAATATTACAGCGCCGCAGACCCTCTCCGCGAGGATCCACCAGGCTAAATACAAAACAATGCGTCACTTCACATGCTGACATGGCTACATAAAAGACCACTAGACCGATTAGGTCTTATATCACAACACACACAACAATACATACAAGACCCTTGCCCAGCACACATACCCACGCAGGGGTTAGAATACGATAACACTTCCATAATTCGAGAAAATAACACATCGGAGGAATAACCAACACGACTCTACCAAATACTCTATAAATGGTCTTCACGTGATTAGTATCTTCGTCTCCCATCATCCTTCGTATCGATCATGTGGCTCGCTCCCCAGCTACCTGCAAGTACCTGGACACAATACAGACATCCACCCCCCGAATACTCGGGGGTTAGCAAAACTCCACTGTTTTGCTAGTGCAAGTATAGAACAGAAGTACAAGCCATACACAACGTGCTTCAAGAATATAATAATCTTGAATATATTTCCCGAGATAATTCACTTAATCAAAACAGTTTGATTTATAAAAGGTAGGAATAGAACCATGTATTTCATACAAAATATTTTATGATCTCGGGAGTTTGAAAACATTTGAAATAAAGGAATTCTCAAGCCCTTCGAAAACACTTAGGGACATGGCCCAAAATCATCTTTCCAAAATACGATTCCAATAATAAAACGCGGTTTCACAACCCGATTCACAACACACGGGTCCAAGACCCGAATCATAAGCCACAGGTCCACGACCCGAATCACAAAACACATGTTCCTAAGGATTATTCGCGTACCGTGCTAACAAGCCACGAACCTCAGATGCTCCCGTAGAACATACCCGAGTAAATAACCCAATAGGAAGCCATACCAAATCACATGTCCTCGTGGCAACAGCCTACGTAACCATTCCAAACCACAACCATAAGTTATCCCAGATCGGCTAACAAGCCACGAACCTCGGAGTCCCCGCAAGACATACCCGGTGATAACCCCACAAGTTATCTCGGCATCGGGCTAGCAAGCCCCAAACCTCGGAGTCCCCGCAAGACATACCCGGATTGGATAACCCTACGGTCACGCCCGACCCATACTAGCAAGTATGGATCCCGGAGATTCAACAATCCTACCTGGAGGCACATCACTATCAATGATCACATAACAATGAGCAAAATATCAAGCCAAGCAACACTTAAACATCACAACCTCCTTTCAAAGGAGTATCAACTAATATCACACCCAATACGTTCTTACCGAACAAGTACACATAACAATACGTAATCCCCGACAAAGGATTACGGTCTATTAAACTCACTCAAAGTGGTCATAGCATCTTTTCAACAAACAAAACCAACACACATATCCCGAGAACACATATATTCACGTAGTACACGAATTATCGTTGAAAGACAACATTTATCGAGAACATACCGATCCCTTTTTACGTTCATTAAACATTGGGTTTCATATATAATCATTTATCAATAATTACGCCTACGAAACATGAAATATATGGACAAGATACTTGCCTCGGTATCACGAGCGACGAAACGACGAACGAACACGATCGGGCAACCTTCGAACCTCCAAAACGATCAAGACTTCGACAACCCACGAATACTACGAAAATAGCATCACCACGAATCAATAACACTAATCGAAATCCGAAACGATCCTAAAAACGACAAGGATCTAAGTATTCTCAAAGAAATCAAGAATCGTTGATCCGGGCGATAAAAATCGATGAACTGTTAACAAAATCTGAAGATTACGGTGAAGACAACCAAAAATACACAACCGATCGGATGAGATCGGTTAAGAATCACAAATCCAAGGAAAAACCCCAAATTCAAGAAACTAGGGTTCTAAGAAGGGATTACCTTGATCTGGACCAAGAAGACGATTAGATGTTGTTAAACATCTACAAATCCGCTCAGAGATGAAGCTAGAAGAAAAAGATCGGTCCTAATCGCCTCTCGATCTCACTCCCGTCGGAAGGGGTGAAGAAAAGTGGAAAAATGATGACTTAATGCTGTTGTCCAGTATTTATACTGGACAGTTATTAGCGCGTGCTAAACACCCTGCATTAGCGTGCGCTAACGGGGTCAACGCTCCAGAGAAACCGCATATAACACAGTTAGCGTGCGCTAGCCAAAAGCCGTAGCGTGCGCTAACGGGTCACAAAACCAGTCCAGTAGCCCCTGGACAGAACCGCACCTGCCGAGTGTAACACCCCCAAGTTATTCAGGGTATATTACAGCGCCGTGAGCCCCGCCGTGGGACCCACAAGGCTAAACATACGCGGAACTATGAAACTTGACCGAGAAGGTCTACATACAATGGAATGAAGGACAATACAAATGGTATTAAAAAAAACCATAACCAATGAAACCATATACATCACCACACAAATCAATACCTCGGCAACACAGGCCGGAACATCAAGGAAACTGAAAATACAATACTCGAGTATTTAATACGTCGTTACATGTAGGAATGCCGTCAAAACGGTTCGTTCATTACATGCCAACAATACATATATGAATGCCGTAAAAACGGTTCGTTCATAATATGCCATCAATATATCTATGAATGCCGTAAAAACGGTTCGTTCATATCATACCATCAATACCTCTTACTTTCAAAGTCGAGAACGTACAATCATAAATGTATACTTGCCTTTGAGACATTGAGAAATCGAACGGAGGAAGGGTATGAGTTCGGTAGGTCCAAGAACGCGCTTCCGGCACCTAAACGATTCGCAAGGAAATGACAATTAATTATCTATACTCAAATCACACGAAGAGACTCCTGAAACTCGTCTACGATTCAAGAAAATACACGGGTGAACAACTAAAGGTTGGGAAATCGCCCAAACTCCCACAAGTCCGAAAACGGCACAACCCAACCCATAAAATCGTAAGAAAAACACGCATACGGCATAGATATATCATAATCTCAAGGTTCTCAAGCTTGAAACCGGATAAATCGGACGAATCTACGAAAACCCCCAAAATCCAACACAATATTCAAAGTGTTCTTGAATAATCTTTCAATAATCCGATGAATACTCAAACATGTCCATAATCATGCGTATATCACTTCATACACCATGATTTTAACATCCAAAACATCATTACCCAAATCAAAATCGAAATCCAATATGTTGAAGAAATTACCTCTTGAAGATCCAAGTACTATGATTCGAAGAATACGCGATAGCTTGATGATCCGAGCTTCCCCACCAAATGAAAATGATAAAAATTCAATACTCAAGAGGTAGATGATGCAAAGTTCTCTCCCCAAGCTCTCTCTCTCTCGTGTGGGTTGAAGAAAATGGAGAAATGATCGGATTTTGCTGAAAAAAAACGTAATTATACTGATTGATCGCATCGTGTGCCGCTCGGCCCAAAGTGTGCCGCGGCACGAGTCTGACGGTTTTGGCCGAATCTGGAAAATGAGAGTGACTTAGCTATTTCGACCATAACTCCCTCGTCTGGACTCCGATTGACTCACCATTTGAACCATTGGAAAGCAAACTCGATGCTTTATAATATTACAAAGATTCAGAATTTTTGGAGTTTCCAAAAATTAATGGTGATTTAACAAAGTCGAACTCATACGTGGAAAAGTCGCTAAAGAACACGGAATTCAACGGAACGATACCGAAACGAACTCGGATGACAAAAAGTGTAGAATTAATCATTCTCAGGAAGACGAAACGGTCCCAAGCAAGTCGTCAAAACGGACTTTCGCCAACAAAGAAAAATTACCGGAAATCGAATTTGCGGATATTACATTCTACCCTCCTTAAAAGAAGTTTCGTCCCGAAACTTAAAACAACTAGGGAGAAGCAATATCCCGCCAGGAAAACTCAACGAGATACACAAGAAACGCGTAACTTACGCCCAATGGCGAAACGTTACAAGTAACACAACAATACATTACCCGAAGGTAATCCAAGCCAACACTGAGGTAAATACGAATCACAATTTCTGAAGGTTCCAACAGAAATACCAATACATCGCAATGGCTTGAAAGCCCCTCAACCGAAGCTGTATATCACGATGGCCTGAAAGCCGAATAGTCCAAAGCTGTATATCATCACAATACAGATCTCAAAGAAGCGAACCTGACTGTCGGACATACCCCTCGGCGTATGAACAACCAATCGCAAATTGTCGGACATATCCAATACAACATGGACTACGAACGACCAAACAATAAGGCTCAAGAGGGAACATCACAGTACGCCCGATCCGGAAATGTGTCCGTGCACATGTCCACCCCGTATACGGAATCCAGAATATACATGTGACAATGTACCTAACTAGCCTCACGAACTACGTCTCGTGTGCACGGTCCAATGCGGAAACATCCACGCATGACCATCGTGTGCCCGGCTAAAAAAAAATCCTACACATAACCAATCGGCACGCAGATATGATTCCAGATATGCCACGATACAACATGACCGCGAAATTCAAAGGATAACATATCCAATATGAATCACGCGACTCACCAAGTGAACGATGACGCACGAATAATGAAAGATCGACACGACCAACAATATCCAACATAACCAGCCTGGGATCAAAATCCCTAAGGACCGATTAACACGAGCAATAATCACAACACAACAATTCGGAAAATCCTCAACCCTCAACGATCACAAAACTACCGAGTTCACAAGAATAATAGTGTGCTGCCTTGAGTCGGCCAACACGACAATAATAATTCAACGGATGGGAACTATCCTCGACAGTCCCAATTCAATACTTCGATTACCGTAGAATGGCCAATCGATAACAACGATACAACGGATGAGAATATTTTTGACAACGTATGGGAATTATCTTTGATAATCCCAATTCAATATATCGATTACCTTTAGAGCAGACAATCGATAACAATTATACAACGGATGTCTCGGCACCTTTAATCGGTTACCGATAACAAAGATGATAATCGAATACGTCAATGCCTTCAATCGGCCAAAACGACATCAATAGAAAAACACTGATATCAATAACGACGATTCACAAAAAATATCTTGATGGAACATCAATCAATAATAACAATCGATACGTCGATACACATGACGGCTATCGACAAATATTACCAACAAGTATCGCAATGCCTTAAATCGGCCATTTACGAACAACAATAATATTTGGCATAATTTGTCGACGGGTGTCGTATCAAACAATCCCCTGATATCAATACAATCATAAAGAGGCCAAGTCTCGAAATGATACACACATTCGTACACCTACACGATAACATTAATCTCATTGATTAGTACAAGTATAAAACTTGCCTCGATATCAATACAACGAACTGTTACCAATTCAATTGATTTCGTCTTACGAGTTCTTCAGTCCCGACCAAGGTAATCTATGAATTCTTCAACCTCAACCGCAACACAACAGTCATAATCCATGATCACACATCATGTCTTATTGTAAAACGAAGGATTAATAATCAACAGGTTCGATGACGACCAATATAAATACCACCAAACCATAAACTTAACCGTTTCACCATATCTCGACTAATTACAGTCTGAACAATCCAACTCAGGCACTTACAAATCCTATCCACAACACGAGTCGAAATATGATGATCATATCAGCAACCAATTCGGACCAATAATAAGGGTCTAAATGTTCCAAACTCAATTCTTAAATACGAATTGACAAGGTTCCCTTCTCGTAAATCCATCGTTAAAATTTACTTATGACCGTCATCAATTCGAATCATCCGACTGGTTCAAAACAATAGATAATCATATTAAAAAGGTTATCAAACGATCCAATCATTCGATTTGAATATTTTCTCCATACGTATGGGCTTCCAAATTCAGAGATGAATAGTAATTTCATCAAACTCGTAATCACATTCGTATTCCTATACGAATATTATTTCAAACACATAGTTTAGCTCTAGATATGAATATTCCATATTCATTTTCAAAACATCAACACTTCTTAAAAATTTTCATCACCTCGTATAATTCAAGAGTTCTTCAAGAACATGAAATATCCGAAATCACGTTCAGAACAACATATCCGTGGTATATATCTCCATGTTACCATTTTCTTCATCATGCCATTCCTACAACCTCAAGAATCGCAACCACACCATTATCATCATATGAAGAAGATCTCATTAATCATATCAGCATCCGAAATCTCTTATTACAATTCCAATAAATCTCGTATAACATTATCACATGATACCATAATTGTAACACCCCCAGATCCTCCTGGGAATATTACACGCCGTAAATCCTTCTCACCAGGATTTACCAGGCTAAGCGCAATTTTCCACGTCATTTCAAAAATGCCAAAAAGACCGATTACGGTAATATTTTTCAAATACTAAAAAAAATCATTTTCCAAATACCGTCAAAACGATCAAGGCTAAAATGCCAAAAACTCAATTTAGGGAATCGGCTTTACAAAATAAAATTCAGTTGGCAAAATACCAAAAGCAATTTCAAAATACTCACGCACTGGATAAAAGTACAGTCCAATATATGCATTTACATTGAAATAAAAACGAACATCAAAATACACGATTCCCAACATGCTCCCTCCCAAGTAGTAATCCTTTAAAAACGAACCACTATCAAAGGGATACAAGGATTACCTTGTATGGACGAACCACGAAGAAGAATAATTGAACTTCATTCCAAGAATCATCAAAAACTTCAAGAACAATACTTAAATCCGAGCTCTCCATCTTAATCTTGTTTAAGAGAATCATCTCTCAATGTTTAGGAACTTCAAGTACTTCCCAAGGCTCTCTCTATTGACTGAAAGAAGGAGAATGGACAAAATGCCTCTCAGCACTCGTCTATCCCCTCTATAAAACACATCTCTAGCGCGCGCTAGACCTTATATTTAGCGTGCGCTATAGAACTAGCGTGCGCTATCCTTCCTTGATAGCGTGCGCTATCGGGAAGTCCAGAAGCTACTGCATTGCTTCGAAATTCATCTAACGTACGTAATGCCCATGCATTAACGTGCGTTGACTTGCTACAGTATTGTGCCCCCACATGCCGAAAGCATCCGCGATTACCGGAATTCCTTTGACCGATACGGAATTAGCGTGCGCTAATCATACGGTTTTAGCGTGCGCTAGCTCTACACGACAAACACTCGCTGACCTTATCTGGACACGCGTCGAACATGGCCGGGTCCACCCGCCGAAAGCTAAGATTCAATTATTGGTGATCTGATGTTAGCGTGCGCTAACCAACATGCGTTAGCGTGCGCTAACTGAATATAAAAGTCAATCTGGGCCTACCTGTCGGTCACCTTCCGGAACTAACCCAGCAAGTTGTTACGTACGTTAGGGGTCCTCCTTAGCGTACGTAACCGAACCTCTTAGCGTGCGCTAAGTATGCACCGTAGCGTACGCTAAGTATATATCTTGGCGCGCACTAGGCATACCCTGTAGCGTGCGCTAACGTGGCTGTACTTAGCCATTTTCCGCTATTCTCGACAAACATCTCGACATACCAAACGATCGTACGGCACAATGAATACATAAACGCATTCAATAACATTGTCATACGTTCACATCATCCTCAAGAACAATTATCCATCAACGACATCCAACATATAAACGAAAAAAAATATATCCGAAAAATCGGGGTATTACACTCTACCCCCCTTAAAAATAAGTTTCGTCCTCGAAACTTGCAATCACTCGCACAAACAACATTTCAACGGAAATTTAAATTCACCAAGAATTATCGAATAATCCGAACAACATACTTACAAGTCTGCGAAGTCGAAGATCTCTCGTGATACTAGCATGCGACTCCTAAACAAAGTCTCAACATAATACCGATACACACCATTATCGCAATTAGCAACTTAACAAAATGTCAAGGAAGAGTTCACGTCCGTGACCACGGCCACGATTCTTCCTACTTTCAGCCAATATTCTGAAGGGCACATACGTGCGTAAGTATAATCCAAATCGCACATTCTCGAAGTGACCAAATACCAAGAATACCAAGCTATAAACGAAACGATTAAGAAAAATACAAGAAGAGTGAGAGGACTTACAAGTACCGGTCGCACTGTGATGATGGCAGAGTAGTGATACTGTGGGCAAATGACGACTCAATCGACCCAAAAGACCGACAGCCTAGGTATCCATAAACCTAAGCTCCGATACCATATTCTGTAACACCCCCAAGTTATTCAGGGTATATTACAGCGCCGTGAGCCCCGCCGTGGGACCCACAAGGCTAAACATACGCGGAACTATGAAACTTGACCGAGAAGGTCTACATACAATGGAATGAAGGACAATACAAATGGTATTAAAAAAAACCATAACCAATGAAACCATATACATCACCACACAAATCAATACCTCGGCAACACAGGCCGGAACATCAAGGAAACTGAAAATACAATACTCGAGTATTTAAAATCCATTCCAGTACAACAACACTGAATGGAGGAATCCAAAAAGATAACCGGAGACAAGACACAGTATCACACTTGCCCATCATCTTCATGCCGACCCGATACCTGCCTGCCCGCTCTCCTGGAACTTGAAATACATAAAAAGTATTTCCCCCGTAAAGGGGTTAGCCGTCGAATAGCTAGTGCAAGTATATCAAGTATGAAATACAATACTCCTCGACAATAAAGTAAATGTAACCGTCAATTCATCAATTCAAGACTAGTATTCCGGAATAACTAAAATCTCATGACGTATGTGAATTCCGTAGAAACGGTTCGTTCATATCATACGCCGTTACATGTAGGAATGCCGTCAAAACGGTTCGTTCATTACATGCCAACAATACATATATGAATGCCGTAAAAACGGTTCGTTCATAATATGCCATCAATATATCTATGAATGCCGTAAAAATGGTTCGTTCATATCATACCATCAATACCTCTTACTTTCAAAGTCGAGAACGTACAATCATAAATGTATACTTGCCTTTGAGACATTGAGAAATCGAACGGAGGAAGGGTATGAGTTCGGTAGGTCCAAGAACGCGCTTCCGGCACCTAAACGATTCGCAAGGAAATGACAATTAATTATCTATACTCAAATCACACGAAGAGACTCCTGAAACTCGTCTACGATTCAAGAAAATACACGGGTGAACAACTAAAGGTTGGGAAATCGCCCAAACTCCCACAAGTCCGAAAACGGCACAACCCAACCCGTAAAATCGTAAGAAAAACACGCATACGGCATAGATATATCATAATCTCAAGGTTCTCAAGCTTCAAACCGGATAAATCGGACGAATCTACGAAAACCCCCAAAATCCAACACAATATTCAAAGTGTTCTTGAATAATCTTTCAATAATCCGATGAATACTCAAACGTGTCCATAATCATGCGTATATCACTTCATACACCATGATTTTAACATCCAAAACATCATTACCCAAATCAAAATCGAAATCCAAGATGTTGAAGAAATTACCTCTTGAAGATCCAAGTACTATGATTCGAAGAATACGCGATAGCTTGATGATCCGAGCTTCCCCACCAAATGAAAATGATAAAAATTCAATACTCAAGAGGTAGATGATGCAAAGTTCTCTCCCCAAGCTCTCTCTCTCGTGTGGGTTGAAGAAAATGGAGAAATGATCGGATTTTGCTGAAAAAACGTAATTATACGATTGGCGCATCGTGTGCGCGGCTCGGCCAAAGTGTGCCGCGGCACAGAGTCTGACAGTTTTGGCCGAACGGAAAATGAGAGTGACTTAGCTATTTCGACCATAACTCCCTAAATGCGGACTCCGATTGACTCACCGTTTGAACCATTGGAAAGCTAACTCGATGCTTTATAATATTGCAAAGACTCAGAATTTTTGGAGTTTCCAAAAATTAATGGTGATTTAACAAAGTCGAACTTATACGTGGAAAAGTCGCTAAAGAACACGGAATTCAACGGAACGATACCGAAACGAACTCGGATGACAAAAAGTGTAGAATTAATCATTCTCAGGAAGACGAAACAGTCCCAAGCAAGTCGTCAAAACGGACTTTCGCCAACAAAGAAAAATTACCGGAAATCGAATTTGCGGATATTACACCGGGTAGCGTGTGCTAGAAAGAAGAGAGCGCGTGCGCTAAGCAGTCGATAGCGTGCGCTAACAAAGCTCCAGTCCTAGTCCAGTAGCTACTGGACTGCCTCTGGACTGCCAGTTAGCGTGCGCTACACATTCAGTAGCGTGCGCTAAACACCACGCAGTAGCGTGCGCTATGCCTCAAGCATTAGCGTGCGCTACACCACAAAAATTCAAAAACTCACATAGTGATCCGAAACGCCTCCAAACACGTGTCCCAACAAGACACACCCAAACATGGCACGAAATTCCAACTATGAGGACAATGACAATCCGATAAAACCCAGAAAACTCAACGATTCCGGAACAAAAATCTCGGGTATTACAGGAAACTACCCCAATAAATAGGGGACTGGACGTGATAGGCTTCGTGGTCAAGGACGTGGGGGTTCTTCCAATGTAATGCGAAGACTTGGTGCTCCCGGCTCTACTAGCCAAGGGAACCAAATAGCACCTACCCATACCATCGCTTCTAAGGCTCGAGTTGGCAATGAACCGTGCTATCACTGTGGAGATGTTGTACATGGTACAAGAACTACCATGTAAGCAAGCAAGTCGCATCTCACTACAAGAAATATAGAGAGTCCAAAGAAAGGAGAACACACTGTATGGAAGAATATGATCTAGACAAGTCCCCATATGTCAATTTCACAGTCACCAATCGTCGAATTGAGTCATACGAGCCACAGTCTATAGACTGAATCTTAGTATTATGTTTACTTTCTCATTTACATTTGGTATAGTTGCCTCAAGACGACTGCGTTGGTGTTTTATTTTCAATAATGGCGTGATGCAACGTTGTTTCACGAACAAGATATTAATATTGCTTACGTTAGATTCTTAGCTTTATTTCGAAGTACTGAATATTGTTTGAATGCTCATGGTTCGAAATTTCTCTCTGTTCTAAGGAATGAATCGAGTAGAAATTGAATGTTCTTAGAATAAGGCTTCTATTCATCGAATTAGTCGCCTGCCAAACCTCGGTAACTACGATGTTTAGGTCATCCCAACTCATCAAAGGGCGAGGTAATGCTCAATTTTTGATGCCTAAATGGCACTCAATTACAAGTTACCGATACTCTGTATGCATCTAGAGCCCTTCGAACCTTACTTAGCTTCAATAATATACGTAGCAATGGTTTCCAGATTGAAACCCACTGTGAGAATGGAATAGAGTTTCTTTTATTAATTCTAATGAATGTGGACGTAAACGCATTTTAGAATAACTGATGAGTCGATCTAGTGGACGTACCTCACTATTATTAGGTTTTTAAAATCCTATGTTGTCACCAACAATGTACTTTGGGACATAGACTCATATAGGCTTTGGCACGATAGACTAGGTCATCCTGGTCGAAGTATAATGATCCATATACTAAAGAACTTGTATGTACATCGTTACTTTTTGAGTGAAAATGTGGCAACAACTCAACAAAAATAACAATGTTGACGTTAATCGTGTTATGTCATTCAAAGAACCAGATGCATATCAAATACCCACCACTTAGTGTTTCAAAGCATGCTCTTTAGCCAAAGTAGGAGCGAGACCTTCCTACGCTAAAGAAGCAAAAGCAAACATTCCATTCTTACGCTGAATATAAGGAGATATTTTTGGATCCATCCACCTAATATGCGGACCATTTATGTATTTATGGTTTTGATGGATTCTCCGACATGTTGGTCACATGTCTCTCTCCTGTCCACTCAAACTGCTGCAGAACTTTCAAGATAACTTATAAGGGCTCACCTCCCTTATAACATCTAAAGGACTTGATGATTAGAGAGTTCACATCAAAAAGTATTTGATGTTTATTGCATGATAGATATCAATGAATAGCATCTCGTCCCATGTGCATATGCAAACGGTGTCACATAAACCATCTTGTAAAGAATATGTATGGTGATTATGTCATTGGTTATGCGCACCAATTTGCATATTTTGCCTGGAATTATGCTGTAATATCCGGAATTTCTACTACTGTTGTTTGAGATTATTTTATTCGAGTTATATTGTACAGCGTGGAATCTATACAGTATGGATAAAATAAATAAAGGACTGAGATGTTAGTATTGGTACAATTGTCGTATCTGGTCGATAATTGCATTTGAGAATATCGTGTATCAGGTTATTGTATTTTCGATATGAGGTATATCGTATGAGAATATTATTGGATTCACTATACGTATTCAGGATGCCGTATGTTCGTATTCTGTATGTCGAGACAGGTGGTAACAGTTAAAATTGGCTAAGTATAGAATACTTAGCGTACGCTAATATTTAAGACTTACGTACGCTAAATCACAAGAGTTACGTACGTTATGGCCGAGACATTACGTACGTAACATGGGAATCAGACGATCGAGTCATGGTCGGCAGGTGGGACCCGGTGTCGGCAGCTTTCGGCGGAAGGATGTTGACAGGCGAGTCAACTATGTATTACGTACGTTATACAGGATGTGTTACATACGTAATATAAGGTTTTACTGTAGCAAGTCAACGTGCGTATTACGTACGTAATGAAGGAAATGTTACGTACGTAATCAAGTGGATGAAACAGGACAATTAGTTTTGGGATTAGCATTACGTACGCTATCAAGGATGGCTGACGTAAGTAATACGTGTTATGTACGTTAACCTTGGTGTGTTACGTACGTAACGAAAATAAATGTTTTATAAGTGGATGCCCGTTTTTCATTTCCTTCGACGTTTATTTTCGTTTTTCGTCTTCAAACTTTGAGAGAGAGAGATGTTGGCCTTCTTAAGTCGATTTTGAGCTTGAGGACTTGGATTTGAGACTTGGATATGGAATTATGGATGAATCTTGAAGGGTTTGATTGGGTTATTCATGTTCTTGAGGTATATTGTTGAATTCTTCACTTTGATTTCGGATTTTGGTATTGTTATCAGTATATGATTCGTATGAAGTTGATTGTGATGTTGTTGTTACGATTATTGAGACTACATGAACTATATGTTGAAGGAAGATGGTGTTATGATGGTTTATACCTTGAATGTATTGATTATGATTATGAAATCATAGATATTGTTACTTCGATTCTTGATGTTAGGGAGATCGTATGTTCAAGAACATGTTGATATACACCTTGAATTGTGATTAGGGATTGTTTAGATGTTAGAAAACATCAGATTACATTGTTTTAATGGTTATGAACATGAGTTCGAATCCCTTAGTGTTCTTGAGGAATTTTTGATGAATTTAACATAGCAAGACGATCGTATGTTGAATTAATCGGATTATGAATCGTGTTGTGGTTTTGAGTTCGTAATTGTTTGAGTTGGATTGTCCGGACTTGTGTCTAATCGGTATATTGTGGAACCATTGGGGTTTATTGATCGGTTGTATTAATTGATTATGATAATCGAGTTGTAGTTTGTATTGTAGATATCGTTGAATCGTTGAGATGATTTGTTTGGTCGTGTTGGTTGTTAATTGTTATCGGATATGTGTTATTTGATTACTTCGATAGGTTGAGATTATTGATCGGTGAGTATAACCGTATGTTGCGGTCATGTTCGAGTATGTTCGTGAATTGCTTCGGTCGGGGCCGAGGAGCTCGTAGACGAAGGCATTGTGACTGGTAGCAGCTTCATCATCATCGTATCGGTATCGAGGCAAGTTATTACTTGCTCAGTTATAATGTTTAATAAATGGTTTCAGTTTCATTTCGTTTATAATGCATATAACAATGATTATTACTGCAAATTCTGGGGATTTGGATTTTCTGTTATTTTTCCAATCATGGGAGTTTAATCATAATGTATATGATTTATTTAGGTTATTGGCATATTTGGGTATCGAGGTTACATTATGGTAAAGACGAGGATATGAGTATCTGTAGTCCATGGTACGTTTGGATCGCCGAGCATTGCGGATAATCGTCGGTGATGGTTTGATATCGAGATTTCTCCCGAAGGACTCGGGGCAAGTATCTTATATCGATTCAGTTAGTGTTAGTGATTTGATCATGCATATTGTCATTCATGTTGTCGAACATGAGGTCGTCTTAGTTGATTTGTCATATTGTCGTTCATGTTGCGTTGTTCATGTTGATGAACATATTATTTTGTATGTGTATGCATATTGTGTTGTTTGTGTTGTGTTGATCCGATGGGATCGTGTGATCTATGCTGAGGGCGCTGGATCATATGTCCACCTCGTGTTGGTCCGATGGGATCATCTTGGGATCTATGCTGAGGGCGCTGGATCATTGGATGGGTTTTTCCACCTCGTGTTGGTCCGACGGGATCATCTTGGGATCTATGCTGAGGGCGTTGGATCGTTGGATTACCCAGTATTGTGTTGTTTTGCATATGTATATTATTGGTTATCCACCTCGTGTTGATCTTGTAGGATCATCTTGGGACCTATGCTGAGGGCGTTGGGTCATGGGATTTCCATTGAATATACACTGTTGATATTGTTTTGAGCATATTGACGTGGTCATATGAGTATGCATTTGTAGGTCTTGTGTTAGGACCATGTCCGTATTGCATTGATCTGATCTTGGATTAGACTGATATGATTGTCGTGGCACTTCATATCTCGAGGTATGTTCCGTATTTCCTTTGGTATTTGTCTTTGATGGACAAGCGGTTATCGTCTTGGGATTTGATGATGTTATTCGATGGATCGTATTGGTCAGAAATGGTATATTTCTGTATCGTGAGTTGGTGATGATAGTTTGAGAATCTTGAGTATTGTTTGAGGTACAATACAGATTTTAGGTTCGAGTTTATTGGTTAATCAAGTACGAGATGTGAAATGTGATAATGGTCATTCTGATGAGAATGACTTGAGTAAGTAAAGTTATGGCGGTAAGATTACGTTAGTCGTATTCTTATGTTGTATTCTCATTGGTATGTAATTATTAATGTGATTTGACGGTTATCATTGTTGGATATTATGGCTGACCCCGTCGTGGGATTTCTTTTTAGGTTCTTGGAGTATCGATCTTGTAGCGGTCGTGAAGAGATGAGCTTCCCGGAGGATACTGGCTAGGACATGTTTTGTGCATTGAGTTTCTTGATTGGTTCTTGTATTCCGCTGCTAGAGTATCTTTATGGTTGGTCTTTTTCCGCTGCGTGAGTATTTTGAAACACTCTTTTGGTATCTGGTAACTGAGGTTACTTTGGAAATCATTTTCTAAACTATTGAGATTCGGTCGTTTGGCCTTGCCCTTTTCAAAATGAGTTTTTACGACGGTTTTTGATAAATGGATTTTATAAGTCTTTGTGCATTTTTAAAGATAGTACCGTCGTTGGCCTCTTGGGCAATTGTAAATATTTGCGAAAATTTCCTTTAGCCTTGTGGGTTCCATCTCGGAGCCCACGACGCTGTAATATTCCCGGTTAAATCTGGGGGTATTACAGAATATGGTATCGGAGCTTAGGTTGAGAAAACCTAGGCATTTGGGTCGAGTTGGGTCGTGTTTTGGTCGCATCATTCGAGTTGTCGATTGACAAATAGTAGAGCCTTGAGTTTTTGTTGTTCACTCGGGCTTGTGCGCTATGTGATTTACCAGTGTGGTATTAGGGTTGTTGTAAACTTTTTCCAAATGGTGTTTACGTGATGTATTGTGTTCTTGAGTTGCACTGAGTTTGCAAAACGTGTGTTTTGAAAATACCTGTGTCGAGTATTTTCTTGAGTCGAGACATGTGCCAGTATCACGGGGAATCGTCGGCTTCACGATCTATAAGTATTTGGATTTTTGAATTTCATTGAGATTTATTGCCGTTCTAAGTTGATCTATTTTGAGATTCATAAAGATATTATGCTTCACAGTATGAGATGACAGAGTTGGGATAGGATTGATGATCTTGAGAAGTTGTGATTTTGGAAATCAATATGTCGGTTAAATTTTGGAAACGGAGTTGTGCATTTGGGAGGAATGTCGGGAATGGTTGAGAAGAACATGTAGTCATGTTAGTACATTTTGAAAATTATGAACTGCTTTTGAGCATTTGAAAATGATACTTTTAAAAATGAATGCTTTATGGATGTTTTACCGTAAATGATTTTGGGCCAAGACCCAATCGATTTTGAAATAGTTTTATAACTCAGGACTTGGGGTCCGAAAAGAGTTTTCTACTTTTTAAACTTCTTGTAATGTGGAATGAGATACGGGCTGAGACCCTAATGTTTCAAAAGACTTTTCTGTTTTCTAAAACTCCCGAGATTTGTAAAATACTTTACCAATCGTTTATCTATTTTATTTCCACCTTTCGGAACTTTGGTTTACCTATTCAAATGAAACCTATCGGGAAGTCATTCGCTGTATTGATTTGTTTCAATATTTTGTCATAGCACATTTAAGGTGATCCACGATGGGTTAATGACTGACGTTGCGAGTCATATGTGGAAAAGGAGTTTTTGGACGGAGTTTATATATTGAGATTTTGGAACTATATCGTGTAGTTTTCAGATGGAATGTCAGTGGAATTGGTGACGAACCGAATTGGTATACAGGCGTACGAATGTGGTCAATCATTTGCATAGTTTTCATTTTAAAACTTCGGAATCGTATGGATTCGAAGGAAAACTATTATCGAATACTTGGCACCAGCGAGCCGATTTAATTTTTTGAAAATTGATTTCGTGGTCTTACGAAAATTTCTGTTTTGAGTTTTGAAATTTTTGAAAGAACTTTTGAAAATTTGTCTTCTTGACGAAACTATATGATTTCAAACTGGTTTTGAAAGTATGATTGATGTACATACACATTTGGTGCATAGTGCATATCATGGTGAAGTTGTGAGTGTGACTCGCGAACTGGTTATAACATTCCTATGGTACGATGAATAGAGATCCGAACTTTGGTATGGCATTTTGGTTATCTAGAGATGATCGGTTGGTTGATCAGATAAGGGAAATATGTCATGTGTTGCTTTTATCCTCCTTGTCATATTTTGGATTCCCCGGATGTTGGTAGTGTATTTTCTTTCAAAACTCATCTTCGTTGTTATGGATACCCCATGTTTATACTTTTGATTCTATCCTTGCGTTGTGTTTCGTCATTGTATCGACTGTGCAGAATTAAGTGTTTAGCAGCGTGGGACTGCTGCATGCATAACGTACGTTATGCATGCTCCTTTACGTACGTTATATAGGCATCATAACGTACGTTATACCCTATTGGTAACGTACATTATGGTTTCGCAAAAAGAGTCCATATTGTTCGTTACGTACGTTAACCTGTGAGAGGTTACGTACGTAACCTTCATAACGTACGTTAACAACTCACGTTAACGTACGTAACGCGCCGTCAGGCCTTTTAATTCCTGAATTATCCTCAGTCGCGTTATTTCGTTCCTTCTCATCCCTTTGTGCGAGACGTGAGTTCCTTGAGCGATTTGGAGCGATTTGCCCAGGGCAATCCTTAGAGTTCCTTTGGAGATTGATTGTTGCGCTTCAAGCAAGGTTTATCATCATCATAATCATCCTCCATCCGTCCGAATCGAGGTATAATTCCTTAGAACCCTAACTTTTGGGGATTTTGGGGTTTTGTTTTAGGTTTCACCCTTCTAGTCCGATTTGCCCCTTACGATTGTTAGATTTCGATAGCGTAATCACCATCCCTTGTTTCTCTTGTGGTTTTGCGGATTAAACTCGATGTTTTTCCCCGTTGATAGTTGGGATTCGGTTTTGACCTTGTATGATCGACAAATTGTTCCAACGGGTAGAATTAGGATGAATTCTTACCTTTCCGCATTATTGAGACTTGTTGTATACCGTTATTGTGTTAGGAACGGATTTGAGAGGATTGTTCGGACTGAAACCTATCCCTTCGTCGTTTCCTTCGTTTCGTCTTATTCCAGGCAAGTACATGTATTACATTCCGTTATGTGCGTATGATTTTGATGCGAATGATGTAAACGGTATTATTGAACGAATGTGATTGTTTCTCTTCCACCTGGGGATGGCATGTGGCCTCTGGGGGCCGATACTAATGGGTACGGCCACGGAAGTGGACTTGGGTGCGTGCGTTGATGTTCTTCCACCTGGGGACGGTTCGACGGGACCTCTGGGGGCCGATACTAATGGGTACGGCCGCGGAAGTGGTTTCTCACCTGGGGACGGTCCGACGGGACCTCTAGGGACCGATACTAATGGGTACGGTCGCGAGTTACCAAGCGTGGATAATCGTGATGTGGAAAACTTGTTGATATACTGTTTTGGTGTTAATGTGATATTCCAGAATATTGATTTTCAAAATGATTTTTCTAACGATTTGTTTGCGTTGAATCGTGTATGTATATAATGTTGTGTAATTGTGTACTTGCACTATGCTAACCCCTTAAATGGGGAAAATATGTCTTATGCATTTCAGGTACTGGTCGAGCTGAGGAGCTGGCACGGGATGCACATGCAAAGGATGGGTTGGCATGATGATGTGGCTCGAGTCTGTATTTTTTTTTATGTTTTGTCATTGCATCTGTTGAGTACTGGAGTTAGACTGTTTATTTTTAAACATGGTTTAAGTCCCCTGCGTGGGCAATAAATTGGTATTTAACTTATGTCTCATGTACTCCGTTAAAATGTTTTGACCGAGGCCACGGCCTTATTTACTTTTGGGGTGCATCTTTTGGGTTATCATTGTGGTTTACGTGTCATGAGTTAGCCTGGTAGACCCCACGGGGGTTCTACGGCGTGTAATGTCCCATTTGTGAATTGGGGTGTTACATTTATGGTATCAGAGCTTAGGTTTTGAATGCCTAGGCTGTCGGTTAATTTTGGGTCTGTCAGTTGTGTCGTTAGAGTCAATCGTTGAGCCTAATATCATCGTGCTACCGTCTTTTCATGCGACCCGTGGCTGTAAGTCTCCTCGAACTCTTATATTTCTGTATTCGTTTTCTTGCGTTGTTCGGAATTGAGAATTATGATACCAACCTTGTAGATTGTGAATCTTTCTGATCTTGTTCCTTTCGCATTTTCTTCAGTATGTTGAGAGGTCGTAGTAGACCAGCTAGGGGACGCGGCCGAGGCCGTGGTCGGGGTGCTGATAATGAAGAGGGCTCACTTTCTCAGTCCTCTGCAGACTCAGCCTCTCACTCAGTGCCGTTGGGTAATAATGCCGGCAGAGCTCTTGGCGTACTTCACGATTAGTAGCCCGACTTGCTCGAATAGCTCGGGAGTGGGCCTTGAGAATCCGCCCCCGACACCTGAAGAGGAAGCTAGTAAGTGGCTTCAGACGGTGACTAAGATGCACCCTCCTCATTTCTCCGGATCTTCTGACTCCCTCGGTTGAGAGAATTGGCTCTTTCAGTTGTCTAGGACCTTCGATGCCGTAGCTTGTCCTGAAGACAGGAGGGTACATATTGCCCAGTACCTCCTGGATAAGGAAGCTGCGGAATGGTGGGAGGCTGTTGCGTCCAGAGACCGTCGGGCCACTTGGGATGAGTTCAGGGCTGCTATGGAAGCAGAATATTGTCCGCCGCCAGTCAAAGAACGCAGAATTGTGGAGTTCTTCACTGCCACACCCCAGGATGTGCCGATTTCCCAGGCCATTATCTCTTACAATCAGCAGTTGGGTTTCATGAAAGATCAGGTGAGGACGGAGGCTGATAAAATCCGTTACTTCAATATGCGCATGAAGCCGCATATCAGGCAGCGTATGGCACCGCTCATGTGTGACACTTTGAAGGAATACCAGGATCGCGCTCTGGCGATCGAGATGGCTGTCCCGGAATCAGAGTCGGTTTCGGAAGCTAAGAAGCAGAAGACTACTGGCGGGTTCTCGGCCGGTAAAGGTGGTCAGTTTTTGAGGTCTCGTTCTGCTCCTACACCTGGGAAGAGTCCGTTTCATCAGGCCGGTGGATCTCAGGGTAACCGTTCGGTCCAGTCTGTGGCACCTGGCGGGAGAGTTTGTTTTAATTGCAGTCAGCCCGAGCATGTTATGAAGGATTGCCCATTTCCGTTGGTTACTTGCTTTACTTGCGGACAGACTGGGCATAGGGCAACACATTGTGAGAGGGCCACCAGGGCCGCTAGAGTTCCGACTACCACTGCCGATCAGAGGGATCAGAGCACTCCAGCTACTCATGTTCCGCAGAGTTCGGGCCGTGGTAGGGGTCGGGGTCAGCCGGATCGCCGTACAGCGTCGAGTTTGGGTTCAGTCCATCCCCGATTGTATCAGATGAGGCGCACAGAGGAGGCAGACATTCCGGTGGCGTCAGGTACCACTCAGATCATTTCTCATCCAGTTTCAGTGCTTTTTGATTCGGGTGCGACCCATTCCTTTATCGCTTCGGATTGTGTGAGTCGTATTGGCTTTGACCGCTTGTTTGAGTGTGAGCCGTTTGTAGTGGGTACGCCCAGCGGGGATCGTATGGTTGGGGACTGGGAAGTTAGGGATTGCCCAGTGAGGATCGGAAGCCGGGATTGGCCCTCGAATCTCATTATTATAGACCTTCAGGGTGAGGATTTGATCCTCGGGGACGATTGGTTGGATCGTCACGGTGCTATCATGAACTATCGGACTCGTACCATCTCGATAGTTGCCGAGGACGACACCAAGCATACTCTCGTCGGCTGTAAGTCGGGTAGATCGGGGAGTGTGATTAGCGCCTTGAAGGCGATGAAACTTCTGAACCAGGGTTGTGTCGGCTACTAGTGTTTCGCTCTGCAGGCGGAAGATGGTGGGGTTGACATATTGTCGATTCTAGTTGTTAGCGAGTATCCCGATGTATTTCTAGATGACTTGCCGGGATTACCACCACATCGAGAGGTGGAGTTTCATCTTGAGCCGAATGCGGCCCCTATTTCTCGAGCACCGTACCGTATGGCACCGTCGGAGATGCTAGAGTTGAAGAATCAGTTGGGAGAGTTGTTAGATAAAGGGTATATTCGATCGAGCGCATCGCCTTGGGGTGCGCCTGTACTTTTTGTTAAGAAGAAGGATGGATCGCTTCGTTTATGCATCGATTATCGAGAATTAAACAAGTTGACCATCAAAAATAAATACCTTTTGCCCCGGATTGACGACTTGTTTGATCAGCTTCAGGGGGCGACAGTCTTTTCGAAGATTGACTTGCGATCGGGCTACTACCAGTTGAGGATTCGGGACAGCGATATACTGAAAGCTGCCTTTCGGACGAGATATGTTCATTACGAGTTTGTGGTTATGCCTTTCGGGCTAACCAATGCCCCAGCAGTGTTCATGCAGTTGATGAACAAAGTTTTTATTGAGTATCTGGACAAATTCGTAGTCGTCTTTATCGATGACATTCTTATCTATTCACGGAGTCGGGAGGAGCACGCCTTACATATCCGGATTGTATTAGACATTTTGAGAGCTGAGCAGTTGTATGCGAAGTTCTCTAAGTGTGAGTTTTGGCTCGAGGAAGTGATGTTCCTCGGGCATGTGATTTCAGCAGAGGGAGTTCGGGTAGATCCGCAGAAGATAGAGGCGGTGATGGCTTGGGAGCCGCCTAAGAATGTGAAAGAGGTGAGGAGTTTTCTGGGTCTCGCCGGCTATTACCGTAGATTTGTTGAGGGGTTTTCTAAGATCTCTAGACCACTCACTCAGTTGCTCCAGAAGACTCAGAAATTCGAGTGGACCGCAGACAGACAGAGTAGTTTTGACGAGTTGAAGAGATGACTAACTACCGCACCCGTGTTAGCGTTGCCTCAGGGGAACGAAGATTTCGTGGTATATAGTGATGCTTCGGGCCTCGGGCTCGGATGTGTTTTGATGCAGAGAGATAGGGTCATTGCGTATGCGTCCCGCCAGTTGAAACCTTATGAGGTGAATTACCCCATGCATGATTTGGAATTAGCTGCGGTCGTTTTTGCCTTAAAGATCTGGAGGCATTATCTCTATGGTTCGTGGTGTAAGATTTTTACGGATCACAAGAGCTTGAAGTATATCTTCAGTCAGAAAGAGTTGAATATGAGACAGCGTAGGTGGTTGGAGCTAATTAAAGATTACGACCTCGAGATACTTTACCATCCGGGTAAGGCTAACGTAGTGGCTGATGCATTGAGCCGGAAGCCGATGGCGTTACAAATGTTAGAGGTACTTACACCACAGAGTAGGATCCAACGAGATCTTATTTGTCAGAATGTCGAGGTTTGAGTTCAGAGACTTCAGGGTCAGTTATGTGCGTTAGAGATCACTTCGTCCTTGACTAAGGATATCAAGGCGAAGCAGTATGACGATCTGTTTTTAGTCCAGTTGAGGGAGGATGTGAGTAAGGGGAAAGCCCCTGGATTTGTGGTTCACGATGATGGAGTTTTGAGATTTCGCGGCAGACTATGTGTACCAAATGTTGTTGAGCTGAGACAGAAGATCTTGAGTGAAGCTCATACCACACCTTACTCCATACATCCTGGTACGAGTAAAATGTATAAAGATGTGAGGAGTAACTACTGGTGGAGTAATTTGAAGACAGACGTTAGTGAGTTTGTGTCGAGGTGTTTGACCTGTCAGCAGGTTAAGATCGAGCATCAGCGACCCGCGGGGCTCTTACGACCACTTCCTATCCCGAAGTGGAAATGGGAGGATATTTCTATGGATTTCATTACCGGTATGCCTAAGACTCAAACTGGAATGAACATGATTTGGGTCGTTGTCGATCGACTAACCAAATCAGCTCATTTTTTGAGTGTTAAGGACACTTGGTGGCCAGAGAGACTAGCGCGAGTGTTTATTGCGGAGATGGTGAGGTTGCATGGGACCCCTAAGAGTATTGTATCGGATCGTGATGGCCGGTTCATATCACATTTTTGGCAGGCCGTTCATAGAGCTTTGGGGACCGAGTTGAGACTTAGTACATCCTACCACCCTCAGACAGACGACTGAGCGGGCTGACAATCTGAATCGGAGGATATGTTGAGAGCATGTGCCTTAGATTGGAAGGATGATTGGGAGTCGCACTTGCCATTGATCGAGTTCACGTACAACAATAGTTGGCACGCCTCGATCAAAATGGCACCATTTGAGGCATTGTATGGGAGGAGGTGCAGATCGCCATTGTGTTGGGACGATGCGTCCGAGATGATTGGTACCGAGCCCGATATAGTAGTTGAGACGAGGGAGAAGATTGCTCTCATTCGCGATAGGTTGGTGACGGCCCAGAGCCGACAGAAGTCTTATGCCGATACACGTCGCCGGCCGTTGGAGTTTGAGGTGGGAAACCATGTGTTGCTTAAGGTTTCGCTGACACGGGGAGTTTACCGCTTCAGTCAGAAGGGCAAACTTAGTCCGAGATTTATTGGGCCGTTCGAGATCCTAGAGAGAGTCGGAGAGCTTGCATATCGGTTAGGCTTGCCGCCGTCCCTGAGCCACGTGCATAACGTATTTCATGTTTCCCAGCTTAGGAAGTACGTACTGGACCCTAGCCATATTATTGACTTCGGAGAGATCGAGTTGGGGCCCGACATTACCTTCGAGGAGAGGCCGATTCAGATCTTAGAACGTCGGGTGAAGCAACTCAGGCACAAAACCATTCCTTTGGTTAAAGTGCAGTGGTCGAGGCATGGATCCGAGGAAGTCACGTGGGAGACGGAAGAGAGTATGAGGTCGAGATACCCCGAGTTATTCGCATTGTAAGTTTCGGGACGAAACTTATTTTCAGGGGGAGAAAATGTAATATCCGTACTTTTTATTTTTAGTAATTTCTATTTTGGTGTATATTCGTTTCGGACAACTCGCTTGGCACCATTTTGGAATTCTGAATCTATTTTGTTCTTGGAATTTCTCCGTTGGGACGAGTCTCGATGATGTTTTTACGTAATTTAATCGAGAGATATATTGTATCGCATGTGTATTCGATTCTCGTTAAACTCATTCGATTTCGTCATTTTCCTATTTCCATGAGTTCGTATGGTGGAGTATATCATGTTGTGAGTTTCGGATTGTTAATCCGACGTTGTATCGTGAATTTTCGGATGTTTGGGCCATTCTGTAATTTCCTAGATGTTTAGGGTGCTTTTATCCTCCTTGTCATATTTTGGATTCCCCGGATGTTGGTAGTGTATTTTCTTTCAAAACTCATCTTCGTTGTTATGGATACCACATGTTTATACTTTTGATTCTATCCTTGCGTTGCGTTTCGTCGTTGTATCGACTGTGCAGAATTAAGTGTTTAGCAGCGTGGGACTGCTGCATGCATAACATACGTTATGCATGCTCCTTTACGTACGTTATATAGGCATCATAACGTACATTATACCCTATTGGTAACGTACCTTATGGTTTCGCAAAAAGAGTCCAGATTGTTCGTTACGTACGTTAACCTGTGAGAGGTTACGTACGTAACCTTCATAACGTACGTTAACAACTCGCGTTAACGTACGTAACGCGCCGTCAGGCCTTTTAATTCCTGACTTATCCTCAGTCGCGTTATTTCGTTCCTTCTCATCCCTTTGTGCGAGACGTGAGTTCCTTGAGCGATTTGGAGCGATTTGCCCAGGGCAATCCTTAGAGTTCCTTTGGAGATTGATTGTTGTGCTTCAAGCAAGGTTTATCATCATCATAATCATCCTCCATCCGTCCGAATCGAGGTATAATTCCTTAGGACCCTAACTTTTGGGGATTTTGGGGTTTTGTTTTAGGTTTCACCCTTCTAGTCCGATTTCCCCTTACGATTGTTAGATTTCGATAGCGTAATCACCATCCCTTGTTTCTCTTGTGGTTTTGCGGATTAAACTCGATGTTTTTCCCTGTTGATAGTTGGGATTCGGTTTTGACCTTGTATGACCGACAAATTGTTCCAACGGGTAGAATTAGGATGAATTCTTACCTTTCCGCATTATTGAGACTTGTTGTATACCGTTATTGTGTTAGGAACGGATTTGAGAGGATTGTTCGGACTGAAACCTATCCCTTCGTCGTTTCCTTCATTTCGTCTTATTCCAGGTAAGTACATGTATTACATTCCGTTATGTGCGTATGATTTTGATGCGAATTATGTAAATGGTATTATTGAACGAATGTGAATGTTTCTCTTCCACCTGGGGATGGCATGTGGCCTCTGGGGGCCGATACTAATGGGTACGGCCACGGAAGTGGACTTGGGTGCGTGCGTTGATGTTCTTCCACCTGGGGACGGTTCGACGGACCTCTGGGGGCCGATACTAATGGGTACGGCCGCGGAAGTGGTTTCTCACCTGGGGACGGTCCGACGGGACCTCTAGGGACCGATACTAATGGGTACGGTCGCGAGTTACCAAGCGTGGATAATCGTGATGTGGAAAACTTGTTGATATACTGTTTTGGTGTTAATGTGATATTCCGGAATATTGATTTTCAAAATGATTTTTCTAACGATTTGTTTCCGTTGAATCGTGTATGTATATAATGTTGTGTAATTGTGTACTTGCACTAGCTATTCGAATGCTAACCCCTTAAATGGGGGAAATGCGTCTTATGCATTTCAGGTACTGGTCGGGCTGAGGAGCTGGCACGGGATGCGCATGCAAAGGATGGGTTGGCATGATGATGTGGCTCGAGTCTGTATTTTTTTTTTTCTGTTTTGTCATTGCATCTGTTGAGTACTGGAGTTAGACTGTTTATTTTTAAACATGGTTTAAGTCCCCTGCGTGGGCAATAAATTGGTATTTAACTTATGTCTCATGTACTCCGTTAAAATGTTTTGGCCGAGGCCACGGCCTTATTTACTTTTTGGGTGTATCTTTTGGGTTATCATTGTGGTTTACGTGTCATGAGTTAGCCTGGTAGACCCCACGGGGGTTCTACGGCGTGTAATGTCCCATTTGTGAATTGGGGTGTTACATTTCTGTCGGTTGCTTGTTGTGTCGTCACCTTGATTTCGTTGTTGTGAGTTTCGGGGACGACACTTCTTTTAGAAGAGGTCGAATGTAATACCCGTATTGTTTTTGGACTTCTGCATTTCCTCTTTCTCAGGCCTATCGACTCGCTCGTATTCGTTGATACTTTCTGAGCTTGTTCTGTATTTCAGTTTCATCGTTCGAACGAGCTATAATCTTGTTTTGGGTCGATCTGGTATCGCTGTGACTTTTCCGAGTTCGGTTTGATTCTTGTGAACCTTGTTCGGAAGTAACATCTTTTGGTTCTACTAGTTCTTTTATTCGAAGTGGATTAGATTTGCAACTTCTGTATTTTCGACTCTGTCGACTCGTTTATGTTCGTTAACATTTTCTGAGTTTGCCCTGTCCCTTACTTTTGTTAATCGAACGAGAGTGGTATTGTGTCGGAATTACTCGTTTGTCGTTGTGACTTTTCAATTGCTATTCCCTTTCGTGTGGATCTTATGTGGGTGCACATCTTGTTGTTTTCACCGGATCATGTTTTATCTCGAGTCGAGATGTGAACCTCGGAGTTGTCGATTGAACCTTATTGTTCTTCGTGATCCGAACATGATTGTTCGATTTTTGTTGTCTCGATCGTTGTGGTTCGATCGTTTGATTTTTCGGTTTTTGTTGACCCCGTTTCGTGATTGTTGAGCATTCATACTCTTTCCTAATTCCCTTAAATTCGGGAAATTTGTCTCGTTTTCGATCTTCCAACCCTTGGGCGGTGGAATTCCGTATTTCTTCAGCGATTGGCTCGCGTTTTGATTGATGTACAATTGGGTTGGTCTAGCGTATTGATCTTCGTTCATTGTATTTTGTGATTGTACGGATAACCAACTTGATTGTATTATCTGTTTGACGATATCTGTCACTTGTTGGTTTTATTATGTCTCTATCGGTGGCGTTGTGTTGGTCGTCGTGGAGCGTGTTTTCACGCCATATGTTCCTTTGCGTTTCTTGCAGCGTTTCGCCGTCGGGCGCGAGTTATCGGTTTTTGTGTATCTCGTCGAGTTTTCCTGGCGGGATATTGCTTCTCCCTACTTGTTTTAAGTTTCGGGACGAAACTTCTTTTAAGGAGGGTAGTGTGTAATACCCGTAATTTCGATTTCTGGTAATTTCTTTTTTTTCGGCGAAAGTCCGTTTTGACGACTCCCTCATGACCGTCTCGTCATTCCGAGAATGATTAATTCTGCACTTTTTGTCATCCGACTTCGTTTCGGTGTTTTTTTGTTGAGTTCCGTGCTTTTTGGCGATTTTTGCGCACTTGAGTTCGATTCTTGCGAATCTCGTTCGAAACTGCTGTTTCGAGTTTCCCGTAAGTCCGTTTAACTTTGTTAGACGTGTTGTGAACTTTGGTTTGGTTATTCGATCACGTATTGTGATTTTCGGGCGTTTTGGGCCATTTTCGTAATTTCCCAAAGTTTGGGGTAATTACTTTCTGTTGTCGAATTTTGAGCCTTTGGGTGGTCGGAATCGTGTGTTCTCTTAGTGCTCGAATTCGTCTTTGCGAGTACTTCGTAACCGTATCTTCGATTCGTATTCAGGTTCGGGTTTCGGGGTCGTTCGGGCCGTCGTTCGGGCCCAGGCCGGCACTGGCCGAGTTACGGCCGGTAGTGCTCGGCAGTTACGTTCGTAAGGCCGGTTACGTATGTAAGGCCCTGGCCGGTTACGTACGTAACGGGCCGGCATTTGAAGCGATGACTTCGATTCATCGACGTAACTCACGGCGGCCTTATTTAAGGCTCTGATCGTTTTTTCGCCATTTTCTCCTTCTTCTCCTTCTCTTCCGCGGCTGGGGTTGTTCTTATCATGGAGCCATATTGTTGGGCAACAAATCCACGAAGTTCTATAGGTTTTATCATCGATTAATCATCCGTTATCATCCTTTGATCCAGCGAATCAAGGTAATCTCTTCCTAGAACCCTAAATTCTTGAATTTGGGGATTTTTGTGTTTTTGTCCGATTCGTTCTGTATTGTTGATTAATTCATGTTAGGTATGATTAATCTTGGTAGTACTCTTGTGTTTAACATCATTTAATCCATCGTTCTTCGTCGAATCGAAGTATAATTCTTGATTTCATTCGAATCGACTTTTAGGGGGATTTGTTCTCGATCTCGTTTTTCATCCGTTTTTGATGGATCGATTGTGGTTAAATGATGTTGTTAAACACATTCTATGGATTTTATATCCATATTTCAACTTGGAATTCCGTTTTCGTGTTTTTTCGGGACGAATCATGTTCTTGGCCGTTTTGGGGGGAAACACTTGATTCTTCGTCATTCGTTCTTTGAATTCAGCGGTTTTGGGTCGCACTTTGGAATTCATTTTCGTTGTTATATTTTCTTTCGTAGTTTATTGTCGCGAGTTGGCGTTCGGTGGAGTCGGCGGGTTCGTAGTCGGTTCGTGCCAACCTACTTCGGTCGATTTTCCGTGTTGTTCTTATTCGAGGCAAGTATCTTGCCCCTACATTATGTGTTTTGTGGATATAATGGTTGCTAAGTGTCGATATGTGCTAAATAAATATTTATAACCATTTTTCAAAAGAATCGGTATATTTACCATCATGGTTTTCGTAAAGGTGACCCGTGTGGGTCGGGAATTAATATGCTTAGTTGATTATGTGTGCTAGTGTCGAGTATAGGATCACCTTACTTTCGTTTCGTGTGATGTCATTATGTATGATTATGGCGTCGGTAAATGTAAAGTGTAATTCTCTTGTCAAATTATGTGCTCGGAGTCACGTGGTTATAGATGAATATGTGAGTTTTTGTGATATTGGTTGTGTCGTTCGGTGTTGTTGAGATCTTGTGCTCCCTTGTGAATTGATATAGTTCTGGGTCGTGAGTACGTGTTGGATAATATGGCCATTCTAGAAAGGTACCTCGACTATATATATTTTGTGTGTTTGACCTTTGAGAGTTTTGGTTTTGTAATCTGAGAGTTGTTACTCTTCCACCTGGGGATGGCATGTGGCCTCTGGGGGCCGATACTAATGGGTACGGCCACGGAAGTGGACTTGGGTGCGTGTGTTGATGTTCTTCCACCTGGGGACGGTTCGACGGGACCTCTGGGGGCCGATACTAATGGGTACGGCCGCGGAAGTGGTTTCCCACCTGGGGACGATCCGACGGGGCCTCTGGGGGCCAATACTAATGGGTACGGCCACGGGTTACCAAGTGTGGTTTCTGTGATATTGATGTTGATGTTTTGATGATTAATTGTGATATGTCTGGAGTATCACAATGCTTTGCGCTCGGGGTCGAGATACATTATATATCAGGTCTTGGTGTTTGGCTAGAATGACATAAGAATAATGTGTTATGTGTAATGTGTCCTTGTAAGTGAATTGCAGTGGATGATCGGGTCGTGGGCCCTGTGTTTTGTGATCGAAATGGTTGGGCCGTGGACCCCGTGTCTTGTTAATGGATTTGCATTTTTGGAAAAATGAACTTTGGGGCTGTGACCCTAAGTGGCTTTCGAGGAATTCAAAACTTTTCTATTTCAAATGTTTTCAAAACTCCCGAGATTTGAAAGTGTTTTCAAAGTGCTTACTTGTTTCGTTTCTAGCTTCAAGACTTGAACTATTTTTAACCAAATAACATATCTTAGGAAGTCTTTCGTTGTATTCTCGGAATGTGTTGTGTATGGCTCGTATTTGCACTTTATACTTGCACTAGCGAAACAGTGGAGTTTTGCTAACCCCCGAGTAATCGGGGGGTGGATATCTGTATTGTGTCTAGGTACATGCAGGTTTTCGGGAGCAAGACACATGATCGGTACGAGGAATGATGAAAGACGAATGATACTAATCACACGAAGGCCAATTTTGGGTTCAGTTAGTCGGAGTCCATTGTATTGACTTTTTCGCTGTCGTATTGTCTCTGTTATGAAGTATTTTACCCTTGCGTGGAGTGCAGTGCGGATAGAGTTATGTATTTTTGATTTTTAAGATAGTGACAAAAGACCAAATCGGTCTAATGGTTCGTGATTTTGCCGTGTCGACATGTGATGTATTATGTTGTTTCGATGTTTAGCCTGGCGGATCCTCATGGAGAGGGTCTGCAGCGTGTAATATTCCCGGTTAAATCTGGGGGTGTTACATATGCAATATTGCACGCAACTTTACTTAAATCATTTATTCTTAAACCTTTTGCTAACCAATTTGTTTATGCGTACCAGTTGGTAACTGGATAGCCTGATTTTTATAATTTGGACCCAGACCTACTTGAGTGCCAATTGCGCATATTTGGTTACGCATTATATGTGCCTTATGCGCCCCACAACGCATCGGTCTTCAGAAATGATTAAGTATTTACGTTGGATAAGAATCTCCAGACGTTTATCCGCTATTTAGAACCTTCACAGTGATCTCTTTACCGCACGATTTGCGGATTGTCACTTTAATGAGACAACCTTCCCGTCGTTAGGGGGAGGAGAGAAAACGTAATTTCTCGGGGAATGACAAGAATTGTCATGGTGTCTCCACTTTGTCTCATTATGATCCTCGAACTTCACAATGTTATCGTGAAGCATAAAGAACACTCGATCTTCAGGATGTAGCAGATTCGATGCCTGATGCATTTACTGATATCGTTCAAGTGAGAAACCACCGGATACTTGAAAATTGAGTTTGAGATGAAAAATCTTGGTAAAACTCGGTTCTGTCGAGGCATTGACATAGACATCGAGTTTGTGGAATTCATTCCATCGGTCTACCTATGTCCAGAAGATTCTCAGGCACTTTAACATAGACAAGGTAAACCCGACTAGCACCCCATGATAGATCGGACATTTGGATGCAAAGGAAAGATCCATTTCGTCTAAAGAAAATTGACGAAGAGCTTTGGGAGCTGAAATTCCCTACATGAGTGCAATAGCGCATTATTGTACTTCGCTCAATGTACACGACCTGATATCACTCCTTAGTTAATTCGCTGACTGGATTTAGTTCAGCATCGACGCAACATCAATGGAATGGTATCAAGGATATCTTCTGATACATAAAAGAAACCATTGACTTGGGACTATTCTTTCCCTACAAGAAGGCAAAGGAAGCTGCTTACGAAAAGGCAAATGATAAAGTAAATTCTGGTGCCGAAGCAACTACCACAAAGTATGTGTTGGTATGAATTGCTTATGTCTTGGAAATCAACTAAGCAAACCCCTCTTGGCTACCTCCTTCACGACATGATTATTGCTTTACATGAATCAGTCCGTGAGTGTACATGATTAAGAACTATCATTCTACACTTGTGAGGAACTAGTAGTTAAGTACTACCGCTGATGAGCATACTTACATTTATTAACATGATGTAACTTGTAAATCCCCTTGATTGATGAAATGATCATAACGAGAAATATGTGAGATATAAGGGAACATACTCACATAAGTTGCACTCTTTTCCTTAGACCAAGGTTTATTTTTCCCACTGGGTTTTGTTACTTGGCAAGATTTTTAACGAGGCAACGGTATATGAATGTAAGCATTAGGGGGAGCTGTAGAATTTTCCAACTTCCGAAATTGATGTAAAGATCACAAGGAAATGATGATTTATAAAGAAACTTAATCACATGTGCTGTACTCTTTTCTTTGACCAAGGATCATTTTCTCCAATTGGGTTTTGTTACTTGGCGAAATTTTTAATGAGACAACAACTACTTGATTGATGTACAAATCAGGGGGAGATGTAGACTTGAGGGGAGTCTTACATCCACACCGTACGTTATACTCTTTTCCTTCCAAGGATCATTTTTCCCACAGGGTTTTTATCACTTGGAAAGGTTTTTAACGAGGTAACAAGATGTACGATTTTAGGGATCGATGGAATGGTCACCTTAGTAGCGCTATGATCAAATGTAACGATCATATGAGAGGATAGATTCAAAGGACGAAGTCTAAACTTGATGTGTCTAGATGCTGCGGTCTTTTTCCTACGATCAAGGCATTTTTCCCACTGGGTTTTTGCTTGACGAGGTTTTAACGAGGCAACATGACATGCGCTTATAGACTAGGCACAAGGGGGAGTGTTAAAGGAATAATACTCATTATGTGCCTAAGTCTGTTAATTTATGGGCTTTCTTAGTTAGGGTTTGGCTAAGGCCTGTTTGTATGTATTTCTCCCTATTTAAAGAGATCTCATCAATAGAATAATATACACTTTTGCCCTACTTTACTGTTCAGTTATTTTCCCTTCAACAGATGTGACATTATTAAAAATAGATTTATACTAAGAGTTTTTATGTCAATTCTATTTTCAAAAACCAAACCAAATCAAACCAAACCAAACCCATTGAAATCAGAAACCAAACCTCAAATCAAAACCCGCAAGCTATGAATCCCATAAATTAGGAACTCAACCGAACCCATGAGACCCATAAACCATCAAACCTTCAAACCAACATATCAGCCCAGAACTCGTCCCATATCCAGAAATTAGGGAGAGAAGGGATTTTATACTAAGAGTTCTTATGTCAATTCTATTTTCAATCCCCAGTTTTCCCAAATTTTATGATTATACCTCAATCATTTTTTTAGTTCATTTAATTTCAACCCTAAATTTCTAATTCCCCCCATTTAATTCAATTAGCTTTTAATACTTTCAAATCGCCCCAATCAGATCACTTTTTGACCAAGTCATTAAAATGTTAATATTTCAGTTAATATTAATAGTTAGTGTTTAGTTTTAATTTATGCATCGTATTTTATTTTCAGTTAAAATATAATTATAAATTATAATAATTTAATTATTATATTTATTATTATTTATAGATAATAATCCAGATTTACAGGCTTAGCACTGTTAGTCAATCATCATCATTTTCAAATCCAAGCAGCAACATTGTATCAGTTGGGAATTTATACTATCACTTTAATTGTTTTAATGGGATTCTATATGAGGATGCATGTTGTAAATGAGGCTCACTTGTGTACATGCAAAGAGGTTCGATCTATAGATACATATTGTGCGGAGACACTTGCCAACTTCAACGCTCATGTTATGCATGCTAGATTCATGTTATGTAATTAAAAAATTAGCGGGCCGGGTACCCGTGTAATACCCGCAATTTCGGATTCCGGTAATTTTTTTTCGGCGGTAGTCCATTTTGACGACTCGCGTGTGACCGTTTTTTCAATCTGAGAATGATTAATTTTGCACTTTTTGACATCCGAGACCGTTTCGGTGTCGTTTTGTTGAGTTCCGTGCTTATTAGCGATTTTTCCGCACTTGAGTTCGATTCTTGCGAATCTCGTCCGAAACTGTTGTTTAAAGTTTCTCGTAAGTTCATTTAATGTTATTATACGTGTTGCGAGCTTTGGCTTGGTGTTTAGTTTCGGATCGTTGATGTTGTCCACGAGCTTTTCGTCGTGTTCGTTTCGTGCTTGGGGTATTTTATGCTTCGTAATTTGCTCATTATCGTTTTGGATCATAACCGGTGCGTTAAGGTGGCCGAGACATCGTCGAACGCCTAACCGGACCGTCGGAGTTGGCCACGGCCGAGTCATGGCCGGGCATTTTGGGGCCAGGCCACTCCTGGTCGAGTTACGGTCGTAATGGCCCGATAGCTACGGCCGTAAGGTCTGCTACGTACGTAAGCCTTGGCCGGTGAATAGTGAATCTGCATTGATAATGATATGTAATAATGACACCAAAAGATAACGTGATATGTCAGTAACATATCTAGTTGATATAACTACGTCATGTCTTAAAAAAATGTATTCTCGGTTAATAATATCACTATTAGTCAATATTAGAATAAATTTAGAATATGTTAAGCGGGAAATGAGTCGTTCCCTATATATGTGATCTACTAGATATTATGGATCATATCGATAGTCACATGTGTACATGAACCGAAAACTTATTAGATGATTTGCTCACATTTGAACATAATTTTCCACATCAAATATTAAAACTAATAATTGAACTCCATGTCAATTTGATTTTTTTTCTGGTCAAACTTTTTAAATTTTGACCAAAAACTTATGAAATATATATTTAATTATGATGTGACATTATTAAAAATAAATTTATCATAAAATATATATCAAAATATTATAATTTTAAGATACTAACAAATATTGCTTCGGGACAGATGGAAGCGTAGATGGACAAGTATTTATTGAGAATATAAATGATTAAGGAGAAGGTTGAGTTTCAGTTAAACAGCAACTAAACCAGTTCTATGGTTTAAGCTCTAGACCTTGACAGCATGACAAGCATTACTCGGTACAAATAATTGAACTTTGCATTGTTGGCAGGAGCCGCGCGAACGCAGGCCCCCTCTACCACAAATTATGACGTAGGCTCGACCACTTGGGCCGACCTTAGACGGGCGCCCCTCCAAAGTGCAATGGAGATCGCCAACCTAGGCCATGGACCTACTTGATCGCCCATTGACCCCGTCCAGGTAAGTATGGAGGACAAAGAACTTCCTTCATCTTATATCCAATGTTGGGGCTATCTAAACATTTCTTCACCCGATGTGGGATCAAGAGCCACACATTACTGCCATTCACCCCTCAAGTCTTCCAATGTGACTTGATCTTGCTTTTGCTTCCAAATGTTCGGTTGTTTTAAAAATTAATTTGCTTTTAAATTACTATTTATTACTTACTGTAGAGTTACATAGATCATTCTCTTTTCACGGCTACATTTTAATGAAGGGGAAACGCATCCTAAAGGAATAATCTCATACCCCCTTGAAATGAATAATTTAGTTAAGGTATTATTTTTTTTAATTTTAATTATTCTAATGAAGTTATAATTCATTTTAAACTATATATTCTCGTTCATTTTTCCAAAAAAAAAAAAAATCAATCCGCTAATATTGTAATTCATATAACGAAAAATTTTAGTTTTAATAAATTTTATATAAATTTCAATTAGATATTAAGATTTTATTTTTGAAAATATCCTCTTCAAGTGATATAAAATCATATTTTGAAATTGTTCTCTTCAAGCGGAATATATGAAGTATATAAGTAGACAATCACAATAAAGAAAGCTGACACACTATCTATGATAATTATAAAGTGATTTTAAGTTCAAAGTTCTAACAATGAATGAAAACACCCAT